>JAKXYG010000558.1:0-710000 GCA_025895645.1 Cardicola forsteri | reverse complement strand
AAATTTAAAAAAAAATAAAAATAAGATAAATTATAGTTGGGTATTTATTAAGTATTTAAAATTTCTTAACTATGTATAATTCAATTAATTTTTATTTAACTTTTTATTTAACGTTTTCTATTGCAATGTCATCTAATTTCCATGTTATATATATACATACATACTATACACACTATTATTTGTGAATACAAAACTAGAAAATGCTTGCTAATTTTTTGATAATATTTAGATAGCATGAAGCGTATCTAAATTTAAACAAATGTACAATGAATCATGAACAACTATTAAGTCATAACGTTTTAATCGTAGACATAAAGTTAATTATTTTTAAAAACAAAGTAAAAGAAATATTTTAAAAATTTAGAAATTAGCATTTTGGTGCCTTTATCGGTACTAAATGCCGGTCGTTGTTTCCTTTTTCTTAAACGCCCAGTTGTTTCTCTTAAAGCATTAAATCAATAATAATAGTTTAAAAAAATATTTAAAATAAATTACAATAAATTGCTTATACTCAAATATAGTTTTATCTCATAGATAAAATATAATGATTAATATATACTAGTAGGTCAAGAAATGAAAAAAATATTTAATAAATTATTAATATAAATTTTAATTTTGGACAGTGTTAAAAATTCCAAAGTTGTAATAATATATATACATATATATTATTTGTCAGAATTGTCCGATTATAATTGTCGGATTCATTTGAATAATAAATCCACTCAGTTTTAAGTTAACCAGGGGCCATGTACAGCTGTTTTTATTCTAATTTGAAATCATCAGAAATGCATACCTTTCAAGTTTTACACATACATAAACTTGAACCCATGCCCTATCTGCTGTCATGCCATTCCCTTTAACTACTGACTTACTGGTAGTTGTTTGATGTTAGATGTGGAAAAAATGTACCTACCTTTCTGCAAACAACAATGGAAAAACTGACATCTAGACAAGAATTGGAACAGAATTGATAGTATTTTGACAATGTAATTTAATGAAATGTTAAACCATCAAAATTAGTCAAAAACTAGACATTTTTAAAAATCAATGTTATTTTGAGCATAGCATGAAGAAATTACGTCACCAATATACAAAAGTGAAAAACAAGCAAATATGTGTGTAAGACGTGAAAGGTATGCACTGCTGATAATTCAAAATAAGGATGAAACAGCTGTACATTGCTTTCAGTTGAATAAAACCAAGTGGATTTATTATTCAAATAAATATCACAATTCTAATAATTTATTCCTGAAAACTCATAAATGAATATAGAGCAACTAAAATATGGTGTTAGACATAGAAAAGTTGTCTCAAAATAGTGCAATTTTGAAAGAAGGAATTACATTTCCGGTTATAGATTGAATATCGGACAAGTAGTATGTAAAAGAAGCTAATTCAAAAACAGTGATAACAGGTTTTTAAAAAAGAGGTTAAGTAAATTTAGGCAAATTTAAAGATACAAACAAAGTTTGCATTCCACTGAAGACAAACGTACTTCAATTGGCTTAACCTCTGATTATAATAATTACTACATTAATTATTTTAGTGAATAAAAAAATTAATTGTATTACCTTTGACCAAAGTTCGTAATTTGCTCTTTTTTCCAATTGATCCAAAGCACCGAAAACTAGAACGTTTAATTCATCTGACAAAAGAATGGCATATAATCCAAACAATACTTCACACACAAAATTTTGCGTTAAACCTAGTAAACGCTTGGATTTAATTTGCATGTTGTCAGTAGCTGATTGTAAAATATTGGGCACCTCGTTTTCCGTATTATTTGAATATGCACTTTTCATAATGTTTTTAGTAGTGGCAGTAGTAGTAGTAGCACTATCAGAAACAGTAGTATTTAAGTAGTACGGATAATTTTGGCTTTTATCCTGACAAATTAATGGAACAAAGATTACAATCATATCAATATGCAAAATATAATATATAAATAATAAATGCAATAAATATATTTTTTAAATTGCATTATAATGTTCAATAAATATTTTAGCGAATATTATGTTTTAATGTAAACAGCAAAGTTTAATATAATAATAATGTTTGGATAATTTACTGCAGGGTCACTTAAGGATAACAGTAATAGTTCTGGTTAATGTATTTTCTTAATCTAAAATTTTCTTTTTCGTTATTATCATATAATATCATTAATTTATAAATTATTTTGTTTTTATTTTATTTTTTAATTAATAAAAAATTAATTAAAACAATATATGAATTAAAGGCGTTTTTTTCATTAAAAGTTGTTTTTTATTATATTTTGTTTTGCAAAATGCATTAAACAGGGAATTAAACATTAAATAGGCTTTGACCAAAACTATCTAAATTTGTGTTGTAACTGATATTTTTTTATGCAATTATTTTCCATTACGCAAATTTAATAAATTAACTTATTATATTTTTAGTGTAGCTAATTACGTACAATAATGATAGCATTTACTAAATAATGGATAATATATATTATATATATATATATATATAATAGAATGCAAACAATTCATTTAACTGATTATAATTATGTAATTTATTATTATAATTGAACTATTATATAATGAACAATATTTAAAATAACGTGTATAGTAATCTGAAATTAAATATAATTGAGAGAAGTAAACAAAAAATGTGTAATATTTTATAATTGGATCTTTAGAAAATGCATAAAATTACTAAATTTATTTTTAAATTGTGAAATAATTCATGTTGACAAAAAGTATAAAAATTTATTAATTATGATTTTAGAAGATGATGAATTTGAAAATGTGTGTGTGTGCTGTTATTCACAGATTTCGGACTTACCATTTCAAAATCAATTCTGCTAGAAAACACAAGTTTTTGCAGAATAAGTTGCTTACGTGCCTCACCTACATAAGTGTTGTGCTAAGAAGTGTCTGAAGTTACACAAATGGATCCGTACTAACATTTTAAATAGCAAAAATTAATCAATTAAAAAAAATTATTCTAGTCATAATTTTAGGAAGATGTATTAAAGTAATTAAAACATGTTTAAATTAATGCTTTGGTGCACATTTGTAAATTGGTAATGTGTTTTCAGCATAACTTCTAATTTACTATATATATATATATATATATATATATATATATATATATATATATATATATATATATATATGACCTATTTAGAAAGCAAACAATGCAACTCCTTACATTTAATCCTCTAAACCTAAGTTTAAACATTTAAAATGTTAATTTGGGTTTTTTAAAGGGTAGGTAGGTTATCAAGTTGTAAAATAATGTATTAATATATATATATATATATAGGGTTTAAAATGGTACTTGTCAGTGAACTCTTATTTTTTAATTTGTGCTATTTTAACTTAAAAGTTATATTTTTTTCAACTAAGTAATTATGCTAAAATAATATGGACTATCGATACTTAAAGTTAATTGTGTTTTCACTTTTTTATAATTATAAATAGTTAAGTGTCTTGGAATTTTTGGATAAATTGCATTCAAGTGGGTAAATGGTGATAGTCACACTTAAAAATTTTATACATATTAAGTTAAAAACATAAAACGATTACGCAACACTAATTTCAAAAAAAAAATTTTGTTTACATAAGTTTATAAGTGTTTACATAACCCAGCACACGTCACTTCATACACTATATATAAAAAAAATTGATCAGTTTTCATATTTTATATGTATTGAAAATTTAACATTAATTATGGTGTGAAAAGATCAAAGAATATTTTTAATTACTTTACCTTTCATTTTTGTTTTATTAACCTATCTAACATTAAAATTGAACTTTTGACCTTGGCACAATTTTGAACATTTATCTTGTGTGATTACGATGAGTTTAAATAGTGGAAGCTATTTTTTAAGTGCTATAAATTACGAACAAATCAAAAAAAGTCATAATATGGGTTTGTCTGTTGAACAAATAGCGGAATTATTTTATATAAGTACGAGAACTGTATACCGTGTATTAAAAGATCATACACGTCCAAAAACACCAGGAACAGGACCTGTACCATCAACTAGTAAACGAGATGACACGTTTATTATTACCAAATTAAAAAGAAACAGAATGAAGCCAATTCAACAAATTTAAAAAGAAGAATTATCTAATTTTTTCATATTCACTTATCCGTAATCGGATGAAATCGGCCAATCTGCAGTTAAGGAAAACGTTAAAAAAGTTTCCTTTAACTCAGAACAGAGAAAAACGTGTGGAATTTGCAAAAACGTATGAAAACCGTCAATTATGTTTTTGGAGATCAGTTTTTTTACTGACGAGTGTGCTTTGAAGTATGAACCATGGGCAGTGCAGTCCACGGTCATCTGTGGTCCAGATTTTCCTCAAGATAACAATTGCATTGTTAAAAAAGTTGCCCATCCATCATGTCTTCATGGATATTTTGGAATCAAGTACGGACAACTACCAAAATGGAGCCAAACAAGTAGCCATCTAAACAGCTCAGAATTTGTAGCTATTTTTAAGGAATTTTTCAAGTCTGAACTACGACAAAATGCTTCAGGGCATTTAGTGGTTGTTCAAGATAATGCTCCAGTGCATACATCCAAAAAGGTAACTTGGTTTTTATCATAATCTAAAAATTAACGGATTTTTTTATTGTTTAGACGAAGGATTCTTTAAATAGCAAAAAGCTGAGCTTTGTTCAATTGCCTCCATACAGCCCGGATCTCAATGTAATTGAAAATTTTTTCAGTTATCTTAAACGCGAGGTGAATCGGACGGAAAATCGAGGCACACTCACCGAAAAAATTAATTATGTGTTGGATTATCGAATTCCACAGGATTATATCAACAATTTGGTCGATTCCTATCCAAAACGGTTAAAGGAAGTTATAAAAAAGCATGGTTATCCCCTGAATTATTAATTTTGGACAATTGGTGATGTCTGCTTTATAGATATGTACATATTTTATAATATAATTTATTTTTAAGCAAATAACGTAGTAGTTTTTTCATGTTGTCGAAATGTGTAAATTCTGGGTTTTTGGTCTAAGCGTAAATTTGATAATGCTATTTGCAAAAAGAAAATATTTTTAGTGTTTTGAATATTGATATTGCTAATGTGATGTTTAATGCTTATTTTAGTAAAATGTTGATGTGCCTAATATGCTTAAGTGATGTAAGGAAAGTCAATCAATTTCAATATGCTAATTTTGACAGCTCCTATTTTAGCCCCTGTATATATATAACGTATGTTATAAGGTTTTTTAATCAAAATATAGTAGCATAAATTCATGTACTCACACAAAGCATCTTAAGTTAATTATTTTTGTATATATTAAAAACGTTTTAAAGCATATTATTAGATAAAAAGTTTTAATTAATCTTTAAAGTTTAATTAAAAATTGATTTTCAAAATCAGCAAATGCAATTACCATTTTTTATTTTCACAAATATTATCTTTATAAAACAAAAAAATAGAATAATTTTTTTGAAATTGTAATACTGAAAAATAAATTTTTAAATTCACAAATCTATTGTAATTCTAAAAAAAATATTATTTTAAATTTAAAATAATTATAATTAAACAAGTTATTAAATTGACATACTTCTTGATATTCTAGTTGGACATTACTTAATTTGTGCAACTGCTTCGAAGAAGTGTCTTCTACATTGTGGTCAAGTTCGTATGTCAATCCCAGTTTTGTAGCCAAGGTGCACATTGACTTTTTGGCTCTCAAAGTCAAGAGAGGTTGACAATTATTGAACTGTTTGAACAATTTTGTTAATATTGTTATTGAATTGGTTGTATCCAAATGATCAAGCTGTATTTAAAATATTAACGCGAAAACAGATTTGTTTAGGGTAGTTAAACATGATCCTGTAAATTTGTTATTCAAGTAAATCTGACAATTCTAATCTGATAACTCTAAATAAAATAAAATTCCTTAAAAACACATTAATAAATATAACCGAACCGTGCCATATAAGGCTATTAAACCTGGCAGTATGCAAGGATCTAGTGAAAGGGTTCACCCACTTGCTAAACCAGTAGCAACGTAGCAGCATTTGAGGACACGGGTTAATTAGAAATGATCAGATTCACTATAAATAATAAATTTACAGGGTCAAGTTCAACTTCCAGTAGCTCAGAGGTTAAAGGCGCTAGCGTGACACCAGATAGGGCGTGGGTTCAGGTTTGTGTGTGTGTGTGTGTGTGCGTGTGTAAAACTTGAAAGTTATGCACTACTAATAATTACAAACAATGTTATCTGTACTCCCTTTTTTGTATATATATATATATATATATATACTAAAATGTTATATGTTTGTGACTGAAGGGAATATACGAAATGAATTCATCTCAAAGTTTACGTCTTCTATTATTTTTGTTTGGAATTACAAAGGGAACCCAATGCTTTAAGTTTTCACTATATTGGAAACTTGAAAAGCAATCAGTACTTTAAAACAATTTTTAAAGTCGATTTTATGTTTGGTTTGCAGTAAATGACGTAATTTGGAGGAAGTGCATAAGTGTTGACCTTTGTTTGATCTCTTATTGATCTAATTGGGAATGTTTACTTTAACCCGATTAGTTAAGCGACGCAATGCCCGATCAATATACTTTTCAACCCCTGTTTTGTATATATAAATACTGAAATTTTATGTACTTGTGACTGGCGAGAATATACAAAACAAAATTTATCTCACAGTTTACGTTTTCTTATATTTTTATTTGGTATTAACGGTTTTATTAATTTTAGTGTAAATATTTATTTTACTTTGATTTACAAAGTCAGAACTTACATTATTTATTACATGAAGTACAGTTTATTGCAAATGTTAAATGTGATTGGTTGTATTTGATAAATTTAAGAAATATAAAATACAGTAATCTCTAACACACATTTAAGTTTAAAATTTAATTTTACTTTTAACCGTTTCCAATAGTTTTGTTTTTATTATAAATGATGATTTGTTTTATTACGTATGAATCGAAATATACATTTAGTTAAATTTTTAAATAATGTTAACAACTATGCGAATATAAATTACAAAATAATAGAATACTATGGTAAATAATGCAAAATAAATAAATAGTGTAAAATTTAGCGCAATTTGGTTACAGGTATCGTTAATAAAAGTCTAAATCACGCAGGAATGATTAGAAAATGTGACACTCATATTATAAAACCGAATAATGACGTAAACTGCATATTTATATAGATTAAACGTTTCAAGCTTAAATGTCCTTAATTTAACACCAATTGTAAGTTAATGCTTACCTTATATTTTTATTAACTAAAAAGAATTTGTGTAGTGTAGAATAAAAAATAAGTATATATATATATATATATATATAAACATCAATGATATATTTTTATTGGTAGAGCTTACTACTTTTATTGGCTTACAATCTATTAACCATCATTCACTTATATAATTTAATAAAAATATATTCAGCATCATTGAACATGAAAAAAATTAATTTAGCATTATAAGCAAAATATGAAATGCCCAGAGATATGCAATGATGTAACAATGTAAAGATTAAAAAGATAAATAAATTAAATAACGCATAAAAATAACTTTATAACCTTGATATGGGATAATTTTCTAGAAATATTTAATCAATAATAAATACGAGCTGCTAGTCAAATTGTCTGTGATACACACCGAAAATAGAATAAAAACAGCTAATCAATGTTATTAAAATTTTAAATAATATTTGTTTTTTGAAATTTATATCGGTTGACTACAGCAAGGTGTTGGATACACATGCTGTAATAGACATTTGTTCTGCATCTGACGTTAAATAAATTTTATCCCCCAATTAAATAACAATTAAACACTTTACTTAAACGTAATCCATTCATTGTTTTCTAAATAATTTATGTTGTTAATATACAGTTTTCTATAAATATCTGTGTTAAATTAATAAATTGTTTCAGTTAAAGGCTTATCGTTTCTATAATTATATAAATTTTAGAAAACATATCTATTCAAATAATATCTAAATTTTATTGTTTTTTATTGCACAATAAATTTAATTAGAAATGTAATTTTAAAAAAATTTTAATGCTTATTTAATCGATAATAATATCATACATATACGAAAGTAAGTAAATAAATTACTTATCTCTTTAGCAAACATTATTTGAAATTATATAAATGAATGCTTATATTATTTAATATATGTACACTGCTATGTTTATTTTTCAAATACTTAAATTTTCCGCAAATCAATAATGAAGAAATAAAATTAAAAATGAAATATAATTATAAGAAAATTAATTGATAACAATAAGTCCATATTTAGTACAGATTCAAAATAATTATAATGACTAGAAGATGAGGTTTAGTATTCAACTAGATGTCATACATAACAGTTTAAAAACATTTTACTCCCAACAAAATAAAGGGTTTTTTAAAACTTTTTATCTACAGTAAAATGCAACTAATACAAGGTTTTTAACCTTATATTTACAAATATTCAACTAACATTACGGTTTTTCAAATAAATACAACAAAAACTTGGATTATTTTGAATTCTGTAAATTTAGTTAGTATTGACATATCCATCCAGTTTTTTAAACATTTTTTATTAATATTGTATTTTTTCGTTTTGTTCTACATGCCTAGTTTTGATAACTCCGCCTAGTTTGGATTAAAAATGATTCAATCTAGCCAGTCCCAAGCCTGGATATAGGAAGAAGGTTTGAGCGCAAGGTTAACAACCTGACCTCTGTAAAAATTTATACTGGTACGGAAACAATCAAGAGGACGCCATTCCGGCAAACAACGACAAAGAAGTAATCTCACGTATCTGAATGCTGTCATCTAGTTACACAGGTGACAGGGTTGAATGAAAGCCGAAAGGAAGCTCAATCTCCAATGCCAACGAAGCTTTGTTCTTGTTGTTTTGCTGCAATTGTTGTCTTATTGCCCCATGCTTATTTTTAAAGCAAAAGGGTTTTGTATAATAATATATAATATAATGATAATAATTTTTCGTTTTGTTCTACATGCTTGGTACTATATCGATTTTTTATAATTAAATTATATATATATATATATATATATATATATATATATATATATATATATATATATATATATATATATATATATATATATATATATATATATATATATATATAATTCTATTCTTATCATGCATACAAATTAATAAAGGTTAAACTAACAGAAAAGTGTTTATTTTTTATGTATCAAATCGGTGGTTTATGTAACAAGATACAATTAAATACAAACAAATACAAACCTTTTAAAACATCCTTTACATAATAAAATTTATAATAACTGATCTATAAAACTTTAAATTATTTCTGTTAGTCACAATTTTCTTAAAAAGGACTTTTTGCAGTTTATTTATTACAAACAAAATATGTAATTTATTTTTTAAATTATTACTAGTTGCATCTGCTTATAACTCCGCCTAGACAAGATTAGAAATAAATTTAGCCAGTTCCTAGTTTCTCATTGTACATGTCTTAAAATGATTTATTTTTCTTAATTTTATAATTTTATTTATAATATTGTAATAAATAATGTGTTTAAACAAAACATTTGGTGTTTTTAAAATTTATTTGATATATTTTTAATAAACAAATTTTTTCTTGATAAGTAAAATATTTTGCACATACCATAGTAAAGTAGTATATTTACAGGGTCCAAAATGGTACTTATCAATGAAATCTTATTTTTCAATTTTTTGTTTTTACTTGAGAGATATATGTTTTTAACAAACTAATTATGTTAAAATAATACGGGCCATCAATACTTAAAGTTACTTGTTTTTTAAGTTTTTAATAATTATAAATAATTAAGCGTCTTGGAATTTTTAAATAAATAACATTTAAGTGGGTAAATGGTAATAGTTACATTTAAAAATTATATACATATTAAGTTAATAACATTAAACAAATACGCAATAATAATTTCAAAGAAAATTATTATTTCTTTACATAATTTCACATAACCCAATGCACGTCACTGTATACATTTTATTTAAATAAAATTAAATAGTTTTCAAATTTTGCATGTACATAAAATGTAACTTTAATTATGGTGTGAAAAGATCAAAAAATACTTTTAAATATTTGACATCTCATTTTTGTTTTATCAACCTATCCAACATTTTAATTTGAACACTTGACCTTGGCACAATTTTGAACACATATCGCACGTGTTTACAATGAGTTTAAATAGTGGAAGCTATTTCTTAAGTGCTAAAAATTACGAATAAATAAAAAAAGTCATAATTTTGGTTTAACTGTTGAACAAATTATGGATTTATTTGAGATAAGTACAAGGACTGTATACGGAGTTTTAAAGGATTATACACGTCCAAGAACAGCAGGAAGAGGACCTGCACCATCTACAAGCAAAACCAAATTGAAAAGAAACAGAATGAAGCCCATCCAACAAATACAGAAAAAGGAATTACCACATTTTTCATATTCACTTATTCGCAATCGGATGAAATTGGTCAATCTGCAGTTAAAAAAACGTTAAAAAACCTTTTTTTTTAACAGTAGAACGTAGAATAAAGCGTATGGAATTTGCGAAAACATATGAAGACCGTCCAGTTTGTTTTTGGAAATCAGTTTGTTTTACTGACAAGTGTGCTTTAAAGTACGAACAACTACCAAAATGGGGCCAAACAAGTAATCATTTGAATAGTTTAGAATTTGTAACTATTTTCAAAGAATTTTTCAAGTCTGAACTACGACAAAATGTTTCAGAACATTTAGTGGTTGTTCAAGATAATGCTCCGGTTCATTCGTCGAAAAGGTAACGTGCTTTCTACCATAATTTAAAATTTAACGCATATTTTGTTTAGACTAAAGATTCCTTGCATGGTAAAGAATTGAGCTTCATTCAATTGCCTCCATATAGCCAGGACTTCAGTGTAATTAAAACGTTTTTCAGTTATCTTAAACGAGAGATGAATCGGACGGAAAAAAGGCACACAGAAGGAAAAAATTGATTATAAGTTGAACAATCGAATTCCACAAGATTGTATCACTAATTTGGTTGACTCCTATCCAAAGCGTTTAATAGAAGTTATAACAAACTATAATTATTCTTTCAACTACTGAATTTATAAAATTGGTGATGTCCATTATCTATATATGTACATATTTTATATTATAATTTATTTTTCAACAAATAATGTAGTACTATTTTTATCCTGTCAAAATGTGTAAATTCTGGGTTTTGAGTCTAAGTGAGAATTTGGTAATGCTATTTGTAAAAAAGAAATATTTTATTGTTTTAATTATTAGTGTTGCTAAAGTGATGTTTAGTAATTATTTTAGTAAAATGTTGATGTGCCTAATATGCTTAAGTAATGTGAGAAAAGTCAATCAATTTCAATGTGTTAATTTTAGTTCCTGTTAAAGCAATTATTAATATAGTTTCAATAATTTATTATTATTATTTATAGTAGTAGTAGTAGTAGTGGTATTATTATTACTAATATTATTATTATCAATATTTCTATTATTATTAATGTTTCTATTATTATTATTAATAACATTATTATTACTTTTACTTTTATTATTATTTTAATTATTATAATTATTGCATTTATTATTGTTACTGTTACTATTATTAACATTATTTTTTCTATTATGATTATTTTTGTTGTTATTATTATTATCACTACTATTATTATTTTTATTAATGTGTTATTATAATTGTTATTGCTACAATTATTATTAATATCAATATTTTTATTGTTGTTAACATTTGAATTAAGCATTATTAAGTATTTTATATTGCCAACATAATTTAATTAACATTTTGAAACGCATATAGTTTTACAATAAATGCAGAGTCAGACAGAATACAACATTGTAGTATATAAATATTTTTGTTACATAGTTTCACATAATATTGTAACTATAATTAATCCAATAAAGTATATAAATGATATGCAGTATGAACTATTAAAATATACAACAAATAATGAATCACGTAAACAATTACATTGTAACAAATTGGAAAAAGCGCCAATAAATGCTTTAATAAACTCATGTATACCCATTTCAAAAATTAACGCAAAAAAATACAAAGGTATTAAATCTAAATTAATTTGTTATGTCCAATTGTTTTTTCGTAAAAACAAATATCGGCAATTAAAAATAATGTCTAGTGCTTAATAGATCCTTCATATATACTTAGAAATATTTATTTAAGAAGGCTGAGTCGGCCAAAATAGCATATTTTAAAAGCTACTTCTATATTAACGTGGACAATAAGTTAAAATTACACAATTTTTGTAATAATTAGTCCATTATTATTTTGTGTGCTTAATTTCATTAAAAATGAACAATAACTAATTCTTAAAATTGATGTTAAACACACATTCAAATCTGCTCTGATTGTGATGTCATAATAATTATCAAAATAAACATTTAATTATTCTAATCTATATAAATAAAAATAATTAAAAAATTTTTTCTTAATTTTAAATAAAAATTTTAAAATAAATCTAATAATTTATTATTTACGTTTAACCTTGAGATTCCGCTCACCCGCTAATTCTGCTTTCTGATTGCATTGATTTTGAAATGGAGAATAGTGATAAAAAATGTTTTCGTCTCACCGAAAATAAATACCGTGTTATTAAAGAGTTAAAAAATGAAGGATTTTCACCGAAAAGATTGGCAGATTTATATAGAGTTAACCTTTCAACAATTTATCGGATTATCAACGGTCAAAAACCACGAAATTATGATAATGTTGGAAGAAAACGTGTAACAACAAGTACAGATGACCAAAAAATTATTATAGAGTTAAAAAATTTATAATAAACCTATTTCAGAAACTAAAAGAAATAGTTTAAACAATTTTACTTATTCTACAATAAGAAACAGAGCAATTGAATCCGGTTTAGCTCTACAATCACCAAAGATCAAGCCATTCATTACCAAAAACAAAAGGATGACAGATTAGCCTTTTGTAAACTATGGAGTAAACGACACTTATGTTATTGGCGTTCCGTGTACTTTGCTGATGAAACAATGATTTGGGATGAACCATTTCACTTTAAAAACAAAGTGTTGTGTGGGACGAGTTTTCAAAAATATTCACTCCCGGTTGTTAGAAAAAAAGCCTACCCTCGACAAGTAATGTGTTGGTTTGGTATTAAGTATAATCAACCTATCAAATGGAGAATTATATCTGGTACCTTAAATAGTAAAAAAATTATTTCAGTTATGAAGGATGTTTTTTATTATGAAATGCAGCACACTTACACGGGGGTTACTGCTGTTTTTCAGGACAATGCTCCATGTCATACGTCCAAAACGGCAACGTCATATTTATCTAACTTCACTATATTTGCTCTATATTTACATTTAGACAGTAGAAGGGCTAAAATCAAAAAAGCTATCTTTCACTCAATTGCCACCTAACAGCCCAGATATCAATGTTATTGAAAATTTTTCAGTATGCTAAAGCGCAGCATCAACAAGCATACCAAAATTGAGGATTTATGTGAACGCATTCGGTTTGTTGTTCAATATGAGACGAAACAAGAATATATCAACACTCTCATCGACTGCATTCCAAAACGCCTGGATCAGGTTGTTCAAAAGAAAGGCGATCACATAGATTATTAAATTTTTTGAACTTTGTAATGTCCTTAATCATTTGGTAACTAAACAAATTGCGTGTAATCTGTATTTTTATTAATAGTTGACGTTATAAATCATGTTAATCATTTTACTCCATTTCCGATTTTGCACCCGTTGATATTTTATATATTTTTTTTACTTACAATATATATGTATATATAATTATAGTTTTTGTTCAATTATTATATAGTATTGTATATTTTATAATTGAAGTGACGTTTCTCTTGTATGCTATGTAGTTGCTAGAGAGGTTTTAGTTTAATAATCACTTTTTTGCAGTAATTGTTGTGAGGGTTGTATACATTTTCTGTAATAACAAACAATCTTTTTAAATATGGAACACACAAATTATAGTATACATCTGTTCTGAATTCAATTTCAAAACATGTGTTTACTTTTACCTAACACAATCGTTTTGTAAAAATCGGAATGTACCGAATCCAACTGTCATACATGTTGCGTTATATGTACGTGTAATGTTTTCAAACTGTCTGATATCAATAGAAAAACATACATATATGTCAACTGAAAGCTATAGCTAAAACAATTAATTACAAGGCAGTGGATAAATTACATTTAGTCTGGTTTTTATCATTTGACTTGTGTGTTACATTTAACAATGATCAATTACCAAATTGAGAAAACACAAATCTTTTAAATCCTTAAACCCCTAATTTTTTAAATATTTTTAAAATTTTATAAAAGTATTTTTTGTACATTTATAAATATGTATTATATTATTGTGTTTTATCGATTTGTAACTAAGCTGGTATGCATTTAAAACCCAGCTGGTATGCATTTAAAACCCACTATATATATATATATATATATATATATATAGGAATTGCAAATGTCTGTTTTTATTTTATCGTTACAATTGATTAAATTATTTTAAATATAGAATTTTCAGACAAAAATTTATTGATAAACGTTATCAGCAATTTTTAAAAACGCTTGATTAATTTTTCTTTTCAAATAATTTTACTATAATAAATTGCTGTTTAGCATGATCAAAATCAACTTTTTCTAAAACGTTTCCTTTCTTAATTCCAAAAATGAAAAAATGTAATGTATTATTTTTTTACTTTAGAAAAGTAATCAATAATTAAACTAATAATTTTAAAATTTTAAACAAGTACATTATTAATTAAAACAAAATTACAAAAAAGCTCATATTTTTTATAAAATAATTTTTATTTTACTAAAAATTTTTTAAATTATTATTTTATTTTAAACTAAATTAAAATAGAGAATATTTTTATATTTTTTGCAGTATAATTAAATCCAATAAATACAAAAACATAACATATAATTATATAAATAAATTATAGTTTGAAAATAAGTGCGTGACGACTTTTATCAGCAGGCTTTGCGTAGCCCCATGCTAATTGTAAGCAATAAATTTGTTGTTGTTTGTATTTCATAATGTAATTTAATTTTTACGTTTTTGTATTATTTCGAATTATACACAGGGTGTTCGTAAAGTCTTTTTACAATTTAATAAAATTGTTATAGAAACAAATAAATAAATAAATTTATAAAAATAGGAGTAAACATTAAAGCTTTTTCTTTTCATTTGGTGTACCTCTATGAGGGCACCATTGGGTACCCAACTCACATCAAGATAATAATCGATTTTTGTTCTATTTTACTGTAACATAACTTTGTTTATGGTGACAATGGCATTAGTGATCTTTACTTCATCTCGTTTATGTTCTGTATCAAAATACAATAGTTTTAGCATAAGTCGATAGGAAAATATTTAGAAGAATGATATCTGGAAAACGAGGCAGTCAAAACATTAGCCCATTTCTTTCACTCCACCAGTCTGGTGGTTTAGAAATGCACAAACATACAGTCCTCCATGTGGTGATAATGGTTGGTTACCGATCGTTCTGTTGTGCTTCTACATATTAAGTCAAAAATTATAGTGAACAACTTCGTAATAAACTTATTAAATTGTAAATATACCTTTCGAACATTGTATATTACTATAATGATTACTGCTCATTTATTTAATTAGCAAATAAATAAATAATAATTAATAACACATAAATTTTAAAAATATACCCATTTATTTAATTAATTTTTCTTATTCAAAATAATCATTATTTGTGGTAGTATACTATTATTTGTAAAAAATATAATTGGAATATATAATATATTGTTCTATTAGCATTATTACTATAGCAATTACAAAATTGCTATTTATTTATCATTAAATTGTAAATTGGTTGTTCTTAACATTAATCATTTATCGCATGTCACTATTTAAACTTGACAAAATAGTATTACTTAAAATTAAAATATATTTAAAACTTTTAACAAATCCGTTGATAAATTACATGCTATGCAAAATATGTAACGTTAAATTATAAATAAATTGTTGGCACTTTTAAAAACGTTTTAAAAAATTTTTATATTCTATTAAATTTGTAAATTAAGAAATTGCAAACGTATTATTATTTATTTGTTTTTTATATTTGCTACTTTGAATGTTTTACGAGAAACATCTTTCAGTAGTAGACATTTTAACGAAGCCGAAAGTTTAGTGCCGGTGGTAGATATTATAATTTGTGAAAAAACTGAAAATTAATATATAATACTGATAATAATGTGATATCTTCTTAAAGCCTTTAAGAAAGGTTTTTAAGTATTACAAATTAGCACATCTTTTGTAAATATAAAACTTTATTTATATTACTAATTTAGCTAATAATCAATAAGATGTACTTTAATAATGATAAAAAACGCATATAATTAATCAATTAGACTAGAAAATAATTTTAACTCAAAAATTCCTGTTTCAATTCTACTTTTTTATTCTCAAAAATAAATTACAAAAAATTAAACGATTGAGATTAATTAAAAACAAAAATCTCTCATTAGTTTTAAAATATAATAAAACATTTAGGTTGAATTATAACTAAAATATAATGTTTATAAAATGGATAATTTTGCGTCTTAGTAGAAATATACAATTTACCATCAAAAACAAATATACGTTATTTTTATTTTTATTTATATATTCTACAATTTATATTAGTTCAAACTAAACATGAACAATTATATGGCATTTGTTGTTACATGTATATAATTTAATGTCTAAATTAGGTAATTAACTAAAATTCTACATTTGACATCAGTAGTCGAATCCACCGCTTTCACTGGTAGTAAATAATAATAATTCACCTTTTTGTGACACTCCAATACTTTAACTATGTAAATGTATTTCAGTGCATCTTATTTTCTAATAATCGATAATATAATTTGCTAAATAATGAAAATCTAGTTACAATAACATTGTTAATATAATTTTTTTCACTACAAATTAATTAAAATCTAAAATTAAATAAACAAATAAAATAATATCTAAAATAACTTTCAATAAAATTGGGATAATAAAAATTGGGATTTTCAAAACACAGAAGGTGTAACTATTTAAAGCACTTACTAATTGGGGAGCACAGTGTAGTATTTGTGTATCATTTACCGAGTTCGTGGATAATTTGAGTCCACTGCTGTCATTAACCGATTTGTTTTTCAAACTATCATCAATCGATGCATGTGTGCTATTTTCAAAATTTGCATAAATTTTGTCTAGTCGAACGGAATTATTGTGTTCCAATTCGGGTTCGTAATGCAACTGATAGTAACTATAAATTGTAATGAAATACATTTCAATAATTGTCAACAAGTTGACATAATCTGTTATTGTTGATGCGCAATTTGTGGATTTTTTAACATCCGTTGAGTGGTCGGTTTGCTGTTGAGTTGTGTTCGCCTTGGAACGAAACATTTGTTTTTGTTTATGCGGTAAAGTCGAAGAAGTTGAATCTAAAGACGTAGGACTGTCGCATTCGGACGATTGTGAATGTATCATCTTAAATTGTTTGAATTTATACTTTTTCACAAATTTGTATGTTTCGCTCATCTTTCCACTAAATTCATTCATCAGTTTTGAATGCAAATAATGACTGGCATTGGATTGATAACTGTTATTGTAATATAAAACTAAAATTAAGATTTTTAAAAAAATGAAATTAATTAATTTGCAGCGCTACATGAAAAAATTGTTGTAAATTAATCGTTCGTATGGTTGTCGTCACTTGTTAATTATGGATTTCAGTCAATAAATAAATACTACTCATTTTTCCATCTTGCTGGTTTATATTCAGTAAATGATTTTAAATTCCAAAGTCGTTTTGTGCAATATTTGTGTGTAAACCCTTTATTCAAGGTCACGTTAGGGCTAAAATAATGAATAATTGCTTTTTTATGTGTTTTGATGTCCAACATTCATATAATTGTTGGGTGCAAAGAAATTATATTACATATGTTTTTGTGTTACAATGCAAAACATATTGTGTTTACAAAACTGTACAAATACAAATTAGGAATGACAATAAAAAAGCAACTTGAATGTAATAAATATTTACTTGATTATCTATTGTAACATTATTTTTAATAATATTGTGCCTGTACATATATATATATATATATATATATATATATATATATATATATATATATATATATATATTGACATTGAAGCATAAAAAACAGATAAACAATGTTAAATATTGACATTTGAAATTTTAAAATGTTACTTCGATTATTAGCAACGTACAAATATAATATGAGAACGTTACATTTAACGATTACGTTTGAACGTACTATATAAAAACCTCGTTTTGCTTATAAATAATTTTTCTTATCAATATAAATTATTCATACGATATTGTAATTCAGAATAATTATTAATTTTTTTCAAACCAAATTGATTATTTTACAATCTATTTCCAATTTTCTATTTTGTCTAATCATATACATAACAAATTTGCATTCTGTAAATATTTGAAACAACATTAATAGGAGACAGAACTAACAACAATTGTAAATAATAATCTACAAACACTTGTTATATTGTTTCATTTTGATCTAGAAAATATCCATTATAACTCCGCCTAGTTTGAATTAGAAATGATTCGATCTAGCCAGTCCCAAGCTTGGATACAGGAGGAAGGTTTGAGAGCAAGGTTAGCAACTGGCCTCTGTAAAAAATTTATATTGGTACAGAAACAATCAAGAGGACGCCATTCCGGCAAACAAAGGCAAAGAAGTGATCGTACGTATCTGGATGACAGAGTTATACAAATGACAGGTTGAGTAAAAGCCGATAGGAAGCTCAATTTTTGATTTGCAGAATCTTCAATGACAAAACCTTAACCAGTGTTGAGACATGGAATGTGCGTACACTTTTTCGTACTGGATAGTTAGAACAAGTCTTTTAAGAAATGAAAAAGTACTACTTACATATTTTGGATATTAGCAAATTGCAATAGAAAGGCCAAAATTATTTCAAGAGTAGAGACACATCAATTTTATATTTTGAACATGAAGAACGTCATATTTATGGAGTTGGTATTATGTTAGGTAAAAATGCTGCTAAAGCTATGATTGGGTGGAAACCCGTGAGTAACCGTATCATTTCAGCCAGATTCAATATCAGATTTGCAAACGTAGCAATTGTGCAAGTCTATGCCCCTACTGAGGCTACTGAGGAGAACCAAAAACATATCTTCTATGATCAAGTACAAAGTTTGTTGAATGATGGGCCAAGAAGAGACATCAAAATATTGATCGGTGATTTTAATGGGAAATTAAACAAAGACAGATTTGGGTACTACTCAAATGTTGAACCACATGGAAGTATGAACGACTGTAATGATTGGCGCGGAATAATCTTGTTGTCTGTTCCTGGTAAGGTGTTTTACAAAGTAATTTTAAATTGTTTAAGTAATGTGGTAAATAAACATCTTTGAGAACAACAAGCAAGTTTTTTGAAAGGTTAAAGTTGTATTGAACAAGTACTCACCCTCCGTAACATTATTAAGCAAAGTCAGGAATTTCAGCAATCACTTACAATCAATTTTATTAATTTTATGAAAACTTTTGACAGTATTCATCGAGAACTTTTGTAGAAAATCGTTAAGTTTTACGAAATACCGTTGAAATATGTGAATATTATGCGTTTACTATACCAAAATTCAAATTCTTGTCTTCGAACAAAATGTGGTCATACTGCAATGTTTGAAATTGTCATGGGAGTATGTCAAAGATGTATTTTGTCACCGTTTTTGTCTCTTCTGGTAATTGATTTCATTATGACTCGATTCATAAATAATTTATCTTATGGTATCAAGTGGAACCATGGTAGATTAACATGGTGGTCTAGCGGTACAGCGCTCGAATTCGGACCTCGGTGGGCATGGGTTCAAATCCCATCGCCGGCACTAAAATGCGGGCCCACGTTCGGCTTCGCTAAAATGTCCACTATTAAAAGACGTTTCTTGTAAAACATTCAAAGTAATAAACACTAAAACCAGTGAAACTCCAGAAATGACGCAAAATATGACATGTCTTAGTAATATTCTCTTCTTGGCCTACAGTAAAGAAATGATTTCACGTATCTGGATGACAGACTTACACAGATGACAGGGTTGAGTGAAAGCCGAAAGGGAGCTCAATCTTCGATTTGCAAAATCTTTATTTCCAACGAGACTTTGTTATTGTTGTTATTGTTATGCTGTAATTGTTGTCTTATTGCCCCATGCTTAATAATAATAAATATAATAAGAAAATACGTATGCCTGACTATAATAAATATAAATAAATGTACCGGGGTGACCGAGTTGGTAAAACGCTAGATTTGAAACTGGCTAGGCGTAGATATAAATTGTACGACCAGCACTAAATGAGGGTTGTCATTTGTTTTTTCAAAATGTCGTCATGTTAAAAAATGTTTTCTAAAAAATATTCGAAGAGTTGATTGAAATATAAAGTAATTATTGTATTTTAAAGTCAACTAATTACTTATTATTTATTAGTCAAATATGTTAGGCATGTAATTGAAATACTTAAAAACTTGATTCAGTTAAATAATTAACAATTATTAACAAAATAATATTTGATTTAAAATTGTTCAATGTTTAGTATAAACTAATATTAATTTAATTAAAGAAGCAATTACAATGAAAACATATACAAACGTTTTATTAATAATTACTAAATTTCTTTTTAAATTAAACATTCTGGTTAACGTTGTGCATAGTGTAGTTTTAACCAAAAACATTTATCTAAATAAATACATTTCAGTGCTACTGTTTGTTATATAATTTATTATAATAACTTAGTAATTATTATTAATGGCTTGTTTTAAAAAATTAACCTCAACGTGACCTTAATTACCAAGTAAACGTTTCCGGTCGATATTCCTGCATTAAAGTATATTTTTGCGCACGTTTGTTCTATGTTGTTGTCCTATCTACAATGTCGTATTTTTTAGTCCGCTCTTCAACTCTTTGCGGTTTTTAACAAGGAGATTGGGACTTAGTTGAATAATAAAGACACTTATTATCAGCTATTAGTACAATTGATTACAATAATACATTTACAATAAGTATGTATCAACTACCAACATGTTAGTCAATAAGGCTTTGCTTTAAAACTTCGAAAAGGGTGGGAATTTGAGTCTATGTATTGTACATAATTCTCAATAGGAATAAAACAGCTGCACATGCCAGTACAGTTGTCTGAAACCAATGACCTCAACTATTCGATAAATCTGACAGTTACCGTATTAATTCAAGTTAATAAAAACAATTATTTGTTTCACAATTATTTCTTTTTCAAACATGAAAAACTGACAAATAATAATAATACTAATAATAATGATAATAATAATAATAATATTAATAATAATGATAGTGATAATAATGATAAAAATAATAATAATAATAATAGTCTAGCGGTGGAGCGCTTGATTTGGATCTGTGTGGGTATGAGTTCAAATCTTATTGCCGGCACTAAAGTGCGGGTCCACATTTGGCTTTGCCAAAATTTCTACTGCTGAAAGATGTTTTCCGTAAAACATTCAAAGTATCAAACATAAATAAACAGTCTAGAGGTACAGCGCTCGACTTGGACCTGGTAGACATGAGTTTGAGTCCCACTACTGACACTAAATGCGGGCCCTCGTTCGGTTTCGCTAAAATGTCCACTGCTGAAAGATGTTTCCTGTAAAATATTCAAAGTAGTTAAAAAAATAATAAAAATAAAATTAAAAAATAATAGTAATAATAATAATAATAATAATAATAACTTACATTTTAAATGCAAATACAAATGTGCAATTGTTGGCAATAATTCGATAGGAATTAAATGCAAATTGTTATTCCAACTTTTGTACAACTCGACCAAATGTGCACAAATGTATTGGGCAACACTGACAGCGCTTTCGGTCAACGTTGGTGCTGTAATCATTTCGACCAACAAATTTTCCAACCCACTCAAAAGCAAAGGATTGATTGTAATTGCATTTGATTCGTTGTCCCGGTTTGAGTTGTCAACCGTGTGGTGTATATTTGACGGCCGTTTCAGCAGTGAATTGAACCACAATTGAATTGGTTGCGGTATACGCATCGACATAGCACTAACTCTTAAAGTTTGCTAATCAAATGCCAGTCCACAAGCACAAAGTGTCATTTAAATTGTTTGTGCCAAAACAAAAGAGAATGAACAATTGCTAAAAACAATCTTTTTTTCTTGAAATTGAAAAATAAAAATATACTAGTGCAATTGAACCAATAACATTTCCCAATACTAACCAATTTATATTATAAATTGTCATGCAAACTCAAAAATAAAATGTGTATGTGTCTACTCTATGTGTCTTTGTTATCTCCTATAATCTGAATGACTTTCAAAAGTTAACGTATTTTTTTCTATTTTTGGTGTGTCATACTAATGAGATAATTGCAGACAAATTTGTTTGGTGTATTGCAGTGTATTATTAAATATTAAACAATTATATTAAAAGATTTTTACTACTATATGTTTTATGGGAAACATCTTTCAGTAGTGGACATCTTAGCTAATCCGAACGTGGGTCAGCACAAAGTGCCGGTGGTAGAATTCAAGTCATATCCATCACGTCCAAATCAATCGCTGTACCGCTAGGCTAACCCATCACAATTATCAATTTATTAATAAACGTATTATTAATATTACTAGTATTAATATTAGTAGCAGTACTACTACTGTATATATATATACATATATATAGCGGTACAACGCTCGATTTGGACCTTGGTGTACATGGGTTTGAATCTCACTGTCGACACAGAATGCGGGCCCACGTTTGGCTTCGCTAAAATGTCCATTATTGAAAGATGTTTTTCGTAAAACATTCAAGGTAATGAGCATTAAATAGAAAACTATATATATATATATATATATATATATATATATATATATATATTACAAGAATATTGCAAAAGTTTATAAGAATATAAAATCTAAATTCATTTGCTGTCTCCAACTGTTTTTTTTGTAAAAATAAATATTCAGAATTAAAAATGATGTATAGTACTTAGTATTTGTTTTATATTTACTTAGAAATATTTACTTTAAAATGTCAAATCAGTGTAAAACGTACATTTTAAACCTTACTTCCATATAAACGTAGATAATAAGTTGAAAGTACATAATTTTTATTATATTTGATCTATTATAAATTTGTGTGATTAACTTCATTAAACATAAAAATTGACTAATTGTTAAAATTTATATTAAACATACATTCAACTGTGACCTAATTGTATACTAAAGAGACATTTTTTGGCTTGCGTTACGCTCCATGTTAAATTATGCATTGTATTAAACATTTTATATTTTGTCTTTTAGAGATTATAATAATGTTTTTACAATGTAATATAACAGTCCTTTTATTGCTACTTTTTGTTTGTATATTACTATATATTTCACTTACACTTCATAAATTTTAGTTTAATATTTTTGGTATATACTTTTGCTTTAATTTTTATTTTAAAATGTTTTTATTGTTATAAATTTACCTTCTTACCACACCCTTTATTTCCAATTTCCTCGATAACCGAGATACAATAAAAATAAAGTACCTAAAATGTTTAGCTTAGTTAACTTGCAGACAATCCTAAATGTTAGAACCACTATTTTAAAATATAAATATACAACATAGTAAAACTTATAATGTTTGTTTTAATATAAATATATATATATATATATATATATATATATATATATATATATATATATATATATATATATCTTGTAAATCCATAAACAACTTTGTGCCTATTTAAAGTAAATTATTTAAAAACTTAAAAATAAAAATTACATGTAATTATATTTACTTATACTCACTTTTTGCTTAAAAAGTTGCATGCTTTTTTGCTTTGCAAAGTTACTTAATTTTATTGGGTTTTCTTAATATTTTATTGTTCTTTCTGTTGTTTTTTCTTTATTTATAAAATACGTTTACAATAAGTGTTGCCAATTAAAACTGAATGCATTTTTATTGTTTTAATAATCATTGCAATTCTTCTAAAATATTTGTTGCAGTACTTGCCGCCTCCTTTCCTGCGATTAAGGCCATTCTACATCTTTCCCATGAGAACATTTTAGCCACTGCAAGAAAAACAAAAAGTAGGTTTCAGAAGATCTCATAATATAATAATTAATGGTACTGCAAATAGTGTTCTCAACTTTTAAAAAGTTGTTACGGATATAATAAAAACATGTCACCCCAAATCCATAAATTAAAAGATTTTTTGAATGACATACGAATTTTCGCACACCTCTTTTCCGTTAGTTGCTGTTCCCAAAAAATATCTTCTGCAATAATTAACTTATGGCCCTTTATTTGCTCTCAATTTTCTGGGTTTGAATTTTTGAAATACCTTTTTTTGTAAACAGATCTACATGGAGAATTGTACCTATCCATAGCTTTTTTAAAAATATCTATAGATAAGATAACATGGCTGTTACTTGAAGACATCTGCTGTATCTTTAATATACAAAATGTTTTTAGCACACCTCGGAGTCAACACTTTTTTACAGTTATTTATTAAATAAGACGTCTACCAATTACTTTCCGACATAATATATTAATTCTCCTTTACACAAATGCTTAAAACATACATAATAAATTAGATAAAACTAAATATCTAATTGCACGAACATTCTCACATATTTCTGAGATTATTAAAACTTGGAAATCAAATGACATTTTTGATAGCTAAATTTCCATTTCATACTATATTGTTACCCTTGGGATTATACTAAACGTAAAGGTAGTAGATCTTTTTCTGTATTAAAAACAGCATTAATTTTTCTAGATTTACTCTAATCATATTAGTGCATCAGGTGTTTTATAATTGTCTCTACTTTGTAGTTAAACTATCTGATAGGAAGCAAATCCATTTTCCCTCCTCTATAAGTCTCCATCTCTCCTCAAAACCTTAAACGACGCTCTCTTCAAAGAAATACATATTGTCACATCCGTCGGTTAAATGCTTTATTATTTTAAAGAATTTTAATACCATTGCACTAAATTGGACCTCTTTATTTAGCGCCTCTAACTCCCTCAAAATACAATTTCTGGATTTTACTATTAAACATGTTTTTACCCAGTATATCAGCTCCTCAACCAAACAAAGTGTTAGTTGTCAACTTTTTTGTTTATGTCTTATATTTTTTTAATACTTTTTTTAATTAATTGTATTAAACACATTCTTTTTCTCTAAAAGAATAATCACTCTTTCCTGTCTTTCAACGTTTATTTGCCGTCATTTACAAACTAGGTATCTTAGCTTAGAACAAAGTCAGTTTCAGATTTTTAAACACCAGACGTTGGTGGTTTGCTTAAGTTTTTTAAAAGCATAACCTGTAATCTCCATTTGTGGGTAATATTAATCTACAATATTTTTATTTTATTTTTATAGTTCATAAAGGGATCAAAAAAATGTGTTCTATTTAGGACCTTTATACACACTAGATTAAATCTACCGCGTTTCCTATCTTGTTGTATTCAAAAACGTAACGCAGTATTTAATGAATAGAAAGTCACTAAACTTCTATGTCACCAATACATTTATTTAGATTTACTTAAAAATGTGTGACTTCACTCAAGGCAATAAAAAATAAACAATTTCATAAATTATTATTGAAGTCTAATGGTAAAATAAGTGTGTATTACAACTTCATTAAACGCAGGCGAGACAACGTAAACCTTCCATTATTCTCAAAAAACGATAAAAGTTTTTAGTTTCTACTATTTAAGTGAGTAGTTTAAATCCATTTTCAATACGAACAGATCATGTATCTCTTAACACAAACCCACTCTGATCTATAAAACTCCTATAATCTATACATTTTTGGTACTAAATTATTTTTACAAATTTAAATCCACATCTCGGTGATCCTATATTATTTATTTATTAGTCTTTAAAAAGTGTACAGATTTAATTGCCCTTACTCTTTATGGTATTTTTAATCTCTCTTAACAATGGAACCTTTCTTTATATATGGAAATAGGCATATATAAAGCATATTTATAAATCAGGGAACAGATTCTCTTCAGACAGCTGTAATCTGATTAACATTATGTCTGTTACTGTTATATTTCACTAACTTACTAATCTACATTAATAATTTAACCCCATTTCTTGATTAAGACCTCTCGGTCAATACAGATTATTTTGATTTTGCAAAAGCGTTTGACGAGGTTTCCTATAAATCACAATATTACAATTAAAATTTTTAAGTATTACGGGTCCTTTACAAAATTGAATAGGCGATTTTCTATTAAACCGATGCTACAGTGTAAGACTTAGATGCGAATTGTTCCTTCTTTGTGAAATTAGCTTTGGCATTCCTCAAAGATTAATATGAGGTCCCATGTTGTTTATCTTGTCAATTATAATTTAATTTAACATACTACGTTATACTTATAACGTTAAGGTATGGAGCACAAATCCCGAAATATTACTAAAACGGTAACATTATCTTTAAATAGTTACTAAAAAATAGATTATCTCTAAATTCAGTATTTGACGAATCTAGACGACATATGTATTATACATCACTACCCACGTTTTTTAAGATAAACCTACAATTTCATAAATTTTATTAATTATGTTGTTTTTATTAATGGTAACAATCACTAAAATAACCTTTATTTTAATTTAAAAAATTTTATACATTATACGTTTTAATATTTTTAACAAAAACAAACGTTGTTCAAATTTACTATATTAAAATTAAAATTGCTTAAACAATGTTTTTAATAAAAAATTCAGCATAAATCCCATTATCACGTCTTCTTTAATCTATAAGTATCTCTCCCAACTTAAATCAACTTCCCGAGGTACTGATAAAATTTCCCCAAGAGTTCTTAAAAAATGTGCCTCAATTTTTGCTCATTTTCTATCTCATTTTTAACTTCATTCATGTACGCAAGTTACCTGCAATTTAAAAACTCGCCTACTCATAAGTTAGGTTCCAGGTTAAAACCAAATAACTTTAGCCTTGTCAATATTTTATCAGGACCAAGTAAAATCTTGGGAAAAATTATTAAGTTCCACTTAGTTAATTTTATTATTGAAAATAACCTTATAAACCCCGCTCAATATAAATTTATACCAACGAAATCCTGTCTTTCTAATTTTCTAGCATTTACTAAAAGCATTACTTAATTACTGGAAAACTCGCCATCGGTCGATGTAATCTGCTTCAACTTTTGCAAAGCCTTTGACACAGTTTCGCATTCTGCATTGGTGAGTCAACTAAAATTATTCAATATAGGTCATTCACTCGTGACTTTCTCACTAACCGTCAATTGATTGTTAGATTAAGTCTTACGGCCTCCACCCCTACTCAGATTAGTTCAGGAGTCCCCAGGGATCAGTTTTAGGCCTCCTACTTTTTATTATTTATATCAATGACTTACCCTCAATTTTTCAATCTGATATCTTGCTTTATCCTGGTAATGTCAAAATCTGGGGCTTGGAATAGTCTACCTTTAATGGTAGTCAATGCCAAATTGGTCTTGTCATTTAAGGCCGTTTACGATCGTTATGCCCCTATCCAATTTTACATGATTCAGGTATTCAGGTATATAAATACATGATTGTAACTTATATTTTCTAGCTGGTTGATATTTTATTTATTTTTACCTTTGTTTAACTTTTTGTTTTTAACACGATAATATTGATACATCTAAACCAAAGATCAAAAAAAATTAACTCCTACTCAACTCGTGAATCAATCTGTAACTTGTAACCCTGAACAAATAAAACAGGATATTAATAACATTTGCAAGTGGTCCCTAGATAATGCGCTCCCATGTAATGTATCTAAATGTAATCACATTACTTACAAAAACATTCAAGCTATCTTTTCAGAAACCTTAGTTCTCAAATTTTTACAACTTTTTGTCTCACCACAATGAAGCATTCCTAACCTGCTTTCGTCTAACTATGTGTTTATGCGAGATGAGGCGCGCGTAACGCTACACGTCTATTGGAGTGATATTTATTCTTTTCTTCTTTTCTGAAGATTATTGCAGTGTTTTTGCATTGTAATACGTAATTTGTTTTATTATTATTATCGTATAATTCTAATTTCTTACTCGTTTTCTATAATTGCTAATTTTCACTATTTACCTTAACTTTGTCTTAATTTCAAATATTCTTTCTGTGACTAATCCCCCTTTACCTCACCATCCATTTCATATTTCCCCCTGAATCTTACTGATATCATCAATAAATAAAATCAAGGATCAAAAAGAGTTTCTCATAATTAACTCGTGTATTAACCTGTAACTTTTTTCCCATATATTTGGCGCTCTATCAACTCTTACTTTATTTGTATTTTAAAAAATACACATATACATTGTTTTATAAAAAATAATATTATTCATATTAATTAAATATTATAAAATATTTAATAAATATTTATTTTTTATTATCACTCAAATTGATATTTTTAACTTTCTGCGTTACCTATTTGAGTATTGGTTTTATTTCAGGTTTGTACACGAGTTGAGTAGGGGGAAAACTCCTTTCATTACTTTGTTCAGGGACACTTTGTAAGTTTCCTTTAATTGTAGTTATTAAATATGTGTTTTATATTATGACAGTTGCACAACTTTTATTTATTTAAACAAATTTTATAGTCAAATAACTGTTTTTTATAACTACTCACATTTTAAATAGCACATAAACTGTTTTACTTTTTATAACAATTAATAATGGGAATTATTTAAATTTTAGTGATTTTATATTTATTTATTACAAAATTCTGTTTTAGTAATTCTGTTTTTAAATTTTACATTAAATTATTTTTGACTTAATGCAAATTTTTGTGTAAAAAAGTATTATTGTAAATATAATTTGTTATCAGAATACATGATTTGATTAGATTTGCGAAGTAAGTGAATTTTATCAGATTTTTTAATGTTTAAATTGCAATAAGAATATGCTTTTAAGCAATGATTTTAAAAACAGTTTTGCTCCTTCTTAACTGTATGATTGTTTATTAAAACTTTAAACTTAATTTTTAGTGAAGCATTTTGTGTAATAATATTTTAAGCTGTTTTACGTTATTGCTTTGACGTGGATTGAATTTCATCAATGTAAACCCCCATGTGTATTGTAAATTACTAATTATATTGTACGATGCCAGGATGGTTCGTTAGACTTGAACCCGGTTTGATATGGGTTCAATCTACAACACCGACAATAAATGTGGACCTACGTTCAGTTTCGCTAAAATGTTTCCTCCAAGATATTTGAAGTGATAAAAAATAGAAAGAGCCTTCCTTACTCACTAGAATTTATTTACTTGACATTTTCTGTATTTTTGAATTAAACTTAAATAATGCTAAAGTAAATAGCTGCTACTTTATCATTCCTATTTTTTACTGCTTAAATAGTTCATGCACACCATTTTGAGAAAGGAAGCTTGTGTTTAATGCCGGTGATAGGAACCGCATTTATTCTGACCAATTTCATATCTAACGCTATAACCACTTAGCACAATTAGTTATATCTACACAAAACACCAAAAAATAACAAAATGCTTGAAAATATTTTTAACAATCGTGTATTGTTTGATTTGTAATTTTTAGTTTGTAAAATAAAAGCTTCCCATAGAATATATTCCGTAGCATCGGAATTGCTTGAAACCAACCGTACCTCTAGTTGCTTCTATAAACTTGCGCAATTTTAGTATTATAATACAATTTAATTGTCAAAACGTATAAAAGGAGATTTTATATATATATATATATATATATATATTTATATTAGCATTGTTATATCCACTATGCATTACATGGAAGATATTTTACTAATTTTTATTTTAGCTGTGTCCGTACGAGAATATAAGTCAAACGAGATAAGATGATTGGTACACGTTTGAGAGTTTTAGGCCATTCATTTGCAAAATTAAGTCATATGCAACATGCATCACTACAACGAATAGATCACGATGCTTTGAAACCCAACTTTATTAAAAAAAAGCTTTTTAGTTTCAAGAATAAAAAATATTTAACCAGCGAATTGGTTGCATCTGGAGAGCACATGTATACTATTTGTGCTGAATTTCCTGATTTTGATAAGTTTATCGAGCACTTTAATCTTGAGGATTCGTTTCAATCATGGTTTTCAATTACAACATTGCATATATGGCTTTGTCTCGTACGTCTCAGAAAAGAGGGTGAGGATGGACATGAAATTAAAAAACGATTTCTCAAGGTAAGCTTCCTATATAAATAACTAAATAAAAGGTTTTTATTGATGATATGAATGCACGAATGAGATCATTTGGCGTTACAAAAGATCGATCCAACCAAGTGATCAAGTTGCGAGATCAACTTCTCGGTTCCGTCATGGCATATGACGAAGGTTTCCTTTCTCATTCGGATGCAATTTTGGCCAGCTCTTTGTGGCGAAATTTGTTCATTTCATCCGATTCAACAACTCCCATCGAATTGGAGTCAAGTGTGCATTACGTTCGCAAACAGTTAGCCCATCTGGACCAGCAGCCTTCGGAACGTGTAGTCCGATTTGGAATTGTCACATTTTTGCCAATAATTGGAGAGGAGTTAGATCATGTAAATGCCGTCCGCCGGTTGACCTACTGTTTAAATTGGCCAGAAGAAACTGAAATCTGATTTGGCACTTTTATGCCATTACAATATTTCCTTCATTGTTATACAATTAATTTATCTCAAATGAATTCCTCATCCCCACTAGCTATGTACATATATTTATGCACAAATATCAATGAGTATAACTGGGCTCAGTAATGTTTTTTTTCTAGATGCAAAAATGAAAGCGAACTAGGCATTTACAAAACTTTGCTCAGTTATTATACAAAAAAAATGTTCAATTATTGTTTAAATTTATGTAAAATACAATTATATACATATGAAAAGAAATAAGAGATGAACTAATCATTGAGTAGATAAAATTACAGTAAAAATAATAAAATTAATAAATGACTGTCAAATCACTGGTTATGTAATGTTGAGGATAATCATTGTGCAACTAGTAAAATATGTGCTTCATTTTTGTTCTACGTCGACAATGACTTGATGTCCCATATCTACAAATAATTCATAGGTATACTTTATAAGAATTGATCAGTATGGCATACATCATCTTTTAAAAACGCTTTGATTTAGTAGTTACAAAAACACACTCTGGTTTGTAGATACAATAAACAAAATATTAATCAATATAACTTACTTTAATTAGTTTGTCTTTACCAACAGACAACAACAGATGTAAAGACTCTTCAATTCTGATTTTAGTTATTGCGTGTCGTGCATCAAATATGGTGGCTAAATTACGTCGACTGTATCAAGAATAAAATTATTTTAATTATATGATTAGTGCAATCTACACACAAACATTTTAAATACAATCACCAAATGCTGTTAATCTAATCCCATCCAAGATGTGCCATTTGGAAGTAAGCTTAACAAGGCCTGTCAAACAATTCAACTAAATATAACGTCTGCTTGTTTCACTTTACATTATGAACAATTTTAGCAAATCCTAGCTGTAATTTTCAGCTATTCATTTGTCCATTATCAACTTTGATTTTATTTTGTCTATCCGGGTACTAGAGTAAGGGCTCTAATTAGATGGTCAATTGAATAACCACAGGTGCAACCAAACCAACAAAATCGCTTTCGAAAAGTAGACTTTAATTAGACCATTCGTATGTATTATCATTTCCAATTAAACAAGTTGTTAAATTGACATACCTCTACACACCTCTAAAAATCGTGAACAGTGGAAGGGGATTATTCAAGGTAGTATATCTTGAGTATATATGCTCTTAAAAATAATAAGTTTGGTATAATTTTTAGCAGTGGACATTTTAGTGTAGCCAAACACGGGCCCGCATTTAGTGCCAGTGATGGGGAACAAACCCATGCCCACTCATGTTTGAGTCGAGCGCTATACCGCTAGATCAACCTGGCACTTTAAACTAAAAAATAACATTTGTAAGATGGACCTTCTCCAATCCTAAGCGATGACGAATAAGTAGCAAACGTAAAATTTAATTTTTTCGTATTACTAATATAATACATGGAAGAAGCAATGTATAGGAGAGTAAATTCAAAAACAAACTGACTCACTCTGAATCGGTTATCGATGGAAAACATTGACTACATATGCGAACTTCACGTTCAAAGCCCATGTACGATAAGGTCGAACGGTATATCGAACATTTGTCACAAACCGCTTGTCCACATTTACGACAATGATGCTGTCATTATAATGAGTAAACAGAGGCACGTGTTTTATAAAACAATTTACATTGAAAAAGTCACGATTTGTTGGTCAACAAACGATACAGAATGCATCTGTCTTTATATATCGCCGCGTGTGGCTTAATGAAAACTTAAATGGTATTATAGCAAAATGTTAAACAATTAATTTATGTTCTAAAAACGAGTACCATACAATCGTAGACCTTGTTTGCACACATATACTGCAAACTACAGTAAAATCAGTTTGCTTAAAATAGTTGTTAAAAATACCATTTCACTTATCGTTGATCAGAGAATAAGTCATATATCCCAATTCAGTAATTTTTTAATTCGATATGAGATGTACTGACAAAATGCGCTTACTTTGACATATTTTAAAAATTGGAATAAATATTTAGTTCTCTATCCATTTAACTTTAAAAACTGTCATTCAGCTTTCAATTTACAAAACAGAGAACGACTGGAATGTTATGTTAGATTACAGATACTTGTCTATCATTTACGCACTATGTACAAGAACTTAACTACTACAATCAGTTTTTGCTCAGCCGTTTAAAATTTCCAGTTGAGTTTATTTAAGCTATGTTTCTGTTTCACTTTTATTCAATTACTCAATCAATACTGTATTTACTAAAATATCCTTAAAGATGTACCTACTAGTACAACGTTTGGGACTGACCTTCGGTTTGGTTTAAACTAAAACAAGCTTTTCCAGATAATTGAACTCCTAGAACATCCGTTTTGTAAGTCAAAGCTTTCATTACTAAGACGTCACCTCCCTAAATAACAAACCGAAATATAAAGTTATAATCACACACAATATTCATTTAATTACAAATGTACCTGACGCGCACCAACGGTCATCACATTCCACATCTTGCGAACATTCCAAAAGAAAGGTGTGGTACAAATTTGACAACTGTCTGATTCGGACCAAGTGGGCGTTTCAATGCGCGATGGATCCATCAACCAAAAAATGAGAAACCCATCGAGTCCACCAGATACAACCAAACCCTTGTATTTTTCATCTTTATTACTCGAAGGTGCTCCTTGGCGCCACCAACAAACGCTTTGTACATCTTTCATGTGACCCTTCAAGAAATAAATTAACACAAAATTCAAAAAAATGTCAAAGTTGTTAAAAACTAATATAAAAATTAGAATTAAGTTTTAAAATATAACAAAATAATATAAAAAATCTGTGTGACAACCAAACTAAATAACAAAAGTTATTTTAAACAGTAAATCCTACATATTTAGAAATTATAAATAAATCAATTAAGACTTATAAATTGTTGTTCATAAATAGAAAAAATAATCAGCGATAAAGTGATTGGTTTAAAAAATTTTAAATCATCTATATCAAATAAAAAACGAAAACTTATTATAATTGGTGCATTCAATATTCATCAAAGTTATCAAGCGATCCAAAAAAAACAAGTTTCAACAAAAGCTCTCATTTAGTATCGGTAGTAAAACCCAAAGTCGGACTTATCAATCCCAAGCCATACACTCTGGTCACTTCTAACAACCCATACTAAGTGGTGGAGCCGTTGGTTCTACTTAACTCCAACCTAACCGACATATCTTATTAAATCATACATAAAGAACCACTAGTAATTGCAATCATAATAATCAAGCCAATAAACATCAGCTAATCGATACCCAGTTTTGACAAAAAAGTAACTCAACAAAATAAACTAAAATAATAAACTTCAAAACCAATAATTTTAGTTAGTTAATGACAAGATTAAAAATCCATTACTTCCAAGCTTGCCAAATATTTGTAACAATACGATTTTGTTTTTATGCAAAATATAGTATGCGCAACAGATAGAAAAAGACTAATAGCAACTTCAAACAACGCCGTTTTTAGCTATCAAAACTGATTACATTTTCAAAAGTTAAAAGCAATACACAATACAGACATTATATATATGTATGGTAATGCATATGCTCTTAGTTATAAAAACATTTTTTATTAACTGCAACTTAAACAAGCAATAATATGGTAAACTAACTTGTAATTCCAATGCAGATCCTTTAGCTCCGCCAATATCCCAAAATATTACAGAATGGTCCACGCTAGCAGAGAACAAACGCGAATTTTTACAATCCCAGGCAATACTACTAATAGCTTGATCGTGCCCACGAAGATCACGAACAACACGACATTCTCCTTGATCGTTATTTTGAGTCAAACTCACTAAGAATATACAACCACTACTATCACCAACAAAAGCATAAAGGGAACCCGGATCATATCTAAAAGTTTAAACAATTAAAACCGACTTATAGTATGCATAGAACCAAATTCCGTAAAAGCAAAGTTTGGCTTCAAATAACAGATACATAAAGCTAAAACAATTCTCCAATTCATATTTAAATAATAAATCCCTCATAATAAAACAAAATAAAATTGTTTACAACCACAACATTTTAGTTTCTCCACGAAAATAATAACAAATACATGTATACTTTCAAAACAAACAATATAACTTACTCTATGCACGTAAGTTCGTTTTCAAATTGATGCTTACTTAGAAGTCGGCCGGTTTCTGTCGAATACCATGACATATATTGATCTTTAGATACAGATAATATCCAGTTCCTGTCTGGCACACATATTATTCCATTAATTCTCGCTTCATGTGCCAAATAATCTTTGATGTGATCAACATGATTTAAATCATCTGATAACTTAAATTCAACAACAGTCCCATTATCAAGTCCAGTAAAAATTTCGTGGGTATGAGAACAATAGGTTAAAGCGGTAACCGGACCTAATACAATAAATATAAATAACAAAAAGATCATACTTGGCAACATCTCGGAAACACAAGGCCAAAATTTCCCGTTATCTCTTCGCATCCAAACACGCAAAGAACTGAAGTATAATTAAGTATCATCTAATTACCGATCATCTGAACCAGTTACAATAGAATCTTTCCCCGGCAAAAAAATAGCGTCATTCACATCGCTGGTAAAAGGAATCTTAAAAACAAGCTCAGGTACAGCTGATTGACTCAACGCTTGTCGGATAACAGCCATTTACGGAAAATCAATCGAATGTAGCGCATATAATCAAAAGTTTAATATAAATAATTATATGTTTAATTAAATTGTTTTATTTATTAATAATTTATAAAATTAATTAATTTTTTAATTATAAATGTTTTATTAATTTTTTAACATGTTATTTTGTTTGTTTATATAATTAATTTAATATTGTTTGTGAATTAACTTAAAAATAAATTTTAAGTTTTATCACATTTTAAATAAAAGAAAAGTGAAGAAATAATTAAAAAAATTAAAATGAAAGGTAACGAAGGTAGTCTTTTTATGGGAAGGGACTAGGATATAAATTATCAAAGACGAAAAAGTAATAAGTATAAAACCATAAATTAATTAACAGAAAAATTTGTACTACAATACAGAAAAACTGTAAATTTAAAAAATATTCAAGATAATGTTTCACTAAGCGTACAGCGTTATGGTGCTTTACCGTGCGAGTTAAAAGAGGACGGCAATAAATGTATTTTACGCTGAATGTATCCCTAGTGAGATATTAAACCTTAATAATAATAATAATAATAATAATAATAATAATAATAATAACAATAATAATAATAATAAATACAAACACGATTTTGCAGCTTACATACCAGATACACTAAGTAAATAAAGAAATTTTATTAAAAAACAAAAAAAATTAACCACAGTTTTTAAAAATTATGAAATATGATTTTATGATTTTATAAAATAAAAAATACTAAATTAAAATTATAAAAATTAAAATAAACAAGTTAATAAAACCATTGCATCACCGGAAACAAATGATTAAAAAACAAACTTTAAAAAAAGAAATACAACAGAGTAAATGATTGATTCTAAAACGCTGCGTAAATTTGTAAAGTTATTTTCTGAATTTATAAGTAATTCCAATATTGCAATTTAAAAAATAATTGTTTTTTTTTAATATACAGTAAACTTTAATGTTTAACGGAAATTTGGAAATTTAAATTAAAATATGAATATTATTAAAAAAACTAAACATGGTTTAGTAGTATTTCTGTAAATAAAATTCTTCAAATTAAACGATGACAAATGGGAATGGTTTCATTATGTAACTACATATATGTTAATACACTGAAATATAATAACATAAAATTATTTGTTTTTTAATTAATTTTTATGATTAAATAGTGGATAATAAATAATGGATAAGTTAAGGTTATTTGGATTCAGTCCTCCTCTTTTTGACTAGATATGTAACTTTCTCTCGAATTGTCATTTCAGCGTTAAATTAGATAATGTCACCTTTAGGTATTCTTCAAGCGTCTGTACTAGAACTTTTAATATTTATTATATATATTAATAGCTTACTCTCCGTTGTTTAATCTGACATACTATGTCGATAATATCAAGATTTGGAGTTCAAATCCTGAACAACTACAATAGGCATAAACAGTACCTATAAATAACGCGCTCTCATTAAATATTTCCAAGTGTAAGCATTTCTTTCTTAGAAAACTTTTAAACACCATGTTTAGAACCACAAGTTTGCAACCTATTTCTTTTGTAAATTTGGTCAAATACCTAAAAGTCATATTTAGTTTCTCTCTAAACTTTTTATCCTATTATAATAAAGTAGCTCACACTTGCTTTTGACCTACAAAGTTCTTTAAGTGTAACCTAAAAAATATCCTTGTTAGTTGAGCGCGTTTACTCTAACAGTTATGCATTAGACCTCACTTTAAATATTGTATCTACATTATGAATTCTAATCTAAAGGCAGACAATACCACACTTGACAAGGTATAAAAAAGCTTCACAAAAGTTCTTAGACAGTTCAAGAATGTAAATTATTTAAACCGTTTACAGTTCCTCATACTTTTCTTATTGAGATAAGAGTCTCCAAAGCGACCTTATCCTAGTCTACAAGGTATTAAAATCTGAACATGGGGATTATTTCTTTATCTTTGCAAATGACTCTTGTAAAGGACATTTCTTTAGGATAAGAAAGTTTACAGTTAAGTCCCATCTATGCCTACATAATTTTTTGTACAGGGTCATTTTGGCGTAAAATAATTTACCAACATTTTTTAAACTTTTATCTTTCCTTGATAACTGACAACATTGAACTGAGGACTAAAAAGAGTTTTTGTAAATATATCCAAAATCTGAAACAGCAATTGTAACGGCAAGTTCTCTCTGTCATACGTCTAAAACAAACAATTTCAAAGTTATCCTAAAACCGAGCTTTTTATAGCCAATAGAAATAGTATAAGGATGGAAGAAAATTTATTATTTTTATTTATTATCCTACACAAATAGCGTAAGTTCACTTTTTGATCGTGGTGGTCTAGCGTTACAGCACTCGATTTGGACTTCACTAGACATGGATTCTAATCCCACGTTCGGCTTCGTTAAAATGTTTACTGCAGAAAAATGTTTCTTGTAAAACATTTAAAGTAGCAAACATAATTAACAACAGCATTTCTCGATTAATGCAATACACTTTGATTTAGTAAAAGAGTTTCATAAAGTTTTGCATATTTTATTATTAACGAACTTAAAGTTTTTAGGGATTACGGGTTTTCTACTTAATTGAATTAGTGGGTTTCAGAAAATTGCTGTTATAGTGTTTAACTAAAATGCAAATTGTTCGTTTTTTATCATATTAGCTCCAAGGTTTTTAAAAAAGAGATATTAGGTTCACCGTTATTTACGCTGTTTATTAACTGTTTGCTAAAAATAGTTTAATCTAATATTTTGTTTTATATTAATGATGTTAAATTTGGAATACAAATCTCATAATGTTACGATAAAAAATCAATAATGTCTGCAAATAATCAATAAATAATAAACTCTTATTAAATTTTGTCTAAATGTAACTTATTTAATATTTGGTAAACTTAGTCGATATATCAACAATGCTCCAATACATGGGTTTCTATAGATTTTATCAGTCCAGTTAGTTATAGACCTGAAAGTAATGTTTGACTTTTCTTTTCAGTTTTTATACAATTACTTAAAAACATCCCAAACTAGCTTCAATCTCGTGCTGCTTTAGTTTACATACTCTACTCTAGATATTATTTAAAACATTGTATCCAAGTTGCAGTGCCTTTATTAAAATGTGACATACAAAGTTTAGAGCAGTTCTATTAAACCTCCACTAACACCCAAATATTAATCCTACAGTAATAAATTAGAAAAACTAAAGATACTACGTTCGAACAATTGGAAACTCCGAAGTAATTTTATTTTAACTTATTAATTTGTTTATGCTAACCGCTTTAAACTATATTTTATAAAGTCTTAATATTTTCTTAGGAGACATTTGCTTAAATTGCTAACAGCTAAAACTTTTACTAGATTGTGGCAAGATCATATTTATCATAAAATTGTCTTATTTTGGAATAGCTTCCCATTCCACATAATTACTGCATCAAGCCTCGAAACATTTAAATTGGACTATAACAAGCACACACTACCAAGTTATATCTAATTTACTTCTGTTTCTAGAACTCTTATTTTTACTTTTAAGCATTATATATATATATATATATATATATATATATATATATATATATATATATATATATATATATATATATAAAATTAATTAAATTAAATTTGCTATTGTTTTTTATTATTATTTACACACAAAACTGAATTTATTACATTTTTGTTATTTTTTACGAACTTATTTTTATCTAATTTGCTTAATAGCAAAAATGTCATTGTAAACATGAATACAACCACAATAAAATAATTAAAACTTACTCCATTATATTGTTAATAATTAAAATTTATAGAAGTTAAATACAAACAGAAATATAAATAAAAAATTTTTGAATATTCTAAATAATTTATTATTGAACTTAAAACTTGTATAATTATTTCTATATATGTTTTAAACACGAAAACTGTTCAAACAACGTTTCCTTAAGAGTACTGTACTTATATTTATATTTGTATACTCTTAAAACCAATAATTGAACACTAAAAAATTATTTACTAACGTAATTTACCGTAATTTACCGATGTATTACTTATACTAATTACTTCTTAAAATTAATAAGTTTAATGATAAATTAACTCATAAATTAACACAACAATTCTAAAATTAAAATTAAATTTTGTATTAAAAACTACAATTTAATTAAATATATACTCGCTAAATTGACATAAAACAATATCTGATTTTTATTTAAAAGATTGTAGTTTGTTAGAGAACTAACCAATTACTGCTAACATGTGTATAACGTACCTTTTTGTAAAAGTTTTAATTGAGCATATTGGTTGTCACAAATTCATTATAATTACACTATAATTTAAATAAATAAATTAGTAAAAGTTTATAAATATATTGTTCTAATTAGTACAAAAACGTGTAAGTTTATTTTATTTGTTTTAACAGTATATAATGTAATATTTAATATAATATATAATATAACATAATATAGTATTGTATAATTAGATATATAATCACTATGTCGTTCCAAATCCTAGTTTAGGCTTTTAATACATTTTTTACTTTTCTAAGAGTTGGGTCTAAAAAGTAATTTTTGATACAAAATATGATAGACAATGTAATAAAAATTTTGACTGTTTACAACGACCCTTCCTAGTACTTTTCGTGAAAGATTTTTTATGTTTATTACTTTGAATGTTTTACGAGAAACATCTTTCAGTAGTGGACATTTTAGTGAAGCCAAACGTGGGCCCGAATTTTATTGCCAGTGGTGCCCAGTGAGGTCCAGAACAAGCGCTGTACCACTAGACCACCCCGGTTTGAGTTTTGGATTATTTTTTAACTACAAAATGCAATATATGTATATTTTTTAAATTTAAAAGTTTATTTGTATTACACTAATTATACTTCTATATTTAACATTTTAACATCATAAGAAACAAATTAAATAACCCATTTTTGAATAACTTTAACTAACAAAAATATTACGATTTTAATTTTATAGATAACATGTACTCACTAATCTCATTATTTAAATGTACAATCTTGGTTGCATTATTTATTCAAATGAATCAATTTTGTATACCACATATTACCCACGTTTTTTTTTACTTTTTGCATGAGTATTAGCCTATAAACTTTAGCTTGACCCAAGTCAATTTTAAACGTATGTTGAGTAAAGACAAAGATCAAGGATTGACAAATTGAACAATTTACAAAAAATACTCTGTGCTATAAAAACAACTACCAAAAATTGTACAATTTGAAACCATTTAGTTCTTTTTCCTACCAAAGATAATCCTTTAGTAGTAGTCGTAGTATATTAATTCGGTTAAAAGTTATATTCAACTTTAATGTTTAAATTATTCAAATGGATTCAAGCCCACCAAATGTTGGCTCACGTTCGGAGTTGTTAAAGTGTCTACTGCTGCAAAATGCTTCCCATAGGATGCGGTAGTGAGATTTGCATTTTCAGTATTACGATTTGTAAATTATACCTTTTAATATATATATATATATATATATATATATATATATATATATATATATATTTATATATATATATGTCTTTTAACCTTTACCTAGATTATTAATTGTTTTTATGGACTTTGAAGACTTTCCCGAATTGGCCGATGCAGACGGATACGACTTTTACAACGTCAAACATGTAAAAAATTGGGTTATTGTGGGTTCGGTCGTTTTGGCTGCTTCGTTTGTTTTGGGTACTGTGTCCATTTCGATGCCCTTATTGTTGACTATTAATCCGTCGCCAACCGATGCAACTACTCAAAAGTTAAACAAATACAGAACCTTCGGCTATACAAGTGTGTGTTTTCCAAACGGTTAGTTAGTTAATAACTATAATTGTAATTAGGTTTAATTGTTGAAAGACTGGGTTTTGTTTAACGGCAAAGACAATTTACATATGTAGTAGTTTAACGTTTGAATTAATTTGAATTAATATCAAAAATTTTAATTTGTAATTATAATGCCAGGGTGGTTTAGCGGTACAGCGCTCAAATTTGAACCTCGGTGGGTATGGGTTCGAATCCCACAATCGGCACTAAAATGCGGGCCCACGTTCGGCTTTGCTAAAATGTCCACTGCTGAAAGATGTTTCTTGTAAAACATTTCAAAGTACCAAACATAAATTTTTAAAAGAATAATAATAATAAAATATGTTTAAATAGTTTAAACTTTTTTTATTTTCAATTATATACTCTTTTTTTAATAAAATTTTTAAGACAATTTTTGTGAAAGTCTGTCAAATGTCGCAACAAATGATAATTATGCAACCATGATGATAAGTGAGTTTCAAAAAAATATAACATTTATTTTAACCAAAATGTATAATAATTTTTAAATGTTAACTTATTTTAAAATGACTTTAAGTTAATTAGTAGGCAATGATTCATTTATTCATATTTTACTGTAAGTAATATAAGTAATATATGTAAGTAATATAACAATATTCACATAATGTTGAATTCTTTTTATAAAGTGTATTTTGAGTTTACTTTTTACAAAAAAGCAATGATACATGTTTCAACAAAACAATGTTTACTTTTACAAAACAAACTTAGATTATTTTGCAACCCTTGCCCTCCCCTACGTAAACATACACATGTTTGACTAAAAACAGATAGAAGAACGTATTTACAATTTACTCAAAATGAAAATTTTACTTCATTGAAATAAAACAAAATTGTTTGCAACAGGCAATTGTTGTACGTCATATAATTTGAGTAAATTTTATTCATTTTATTCAATAATAGGTCATAATCATCGGATAACTTGCTAGATGTTTTCCCCATTGAATAGTAATTGAAATTCCGTTGCCAGCAATCAAGATGTAGGCTCTCATTTGGTGTTACTAAATATCTTGTTTTTCAAAATCCTATTTTGATAAGCAATAACGTTAATTCATTAATTCCAAGTTTGAGTAGCTTCTCAATTTCCTGCACGAAAAGGTTGTCGGATATGAATTGAACTTGGAGAGATAAATGGAGTTTCATGGCCAGAAGACCGCTTTCCTGCAATGACGCCAAAGTTTACAGGAATTGATTAGGCGATCATCTTTAGGGTTGACGCCGGTTGATGGATCCATAAGCCTAACCGGCTATATATGGTAAAAGGTTAACTTGAGATACCTTTTATGCATCTTGAGTGTATGCTAGCACCCATTCACTAAACAGGAATTCAGCAAAAGTCCAGTTATACCGCTGTGCACTCGGTCCCTGCTGTCATTAATCTAGATTCCTGTTGGCACCCAGTCCAGGAAGCATCACATGGAGGAGAAACCGTCAGAAATAATACCATAATTGAAAGTTGATGCTTAAATCCTCAGGATCATTAACATTCCTAAACAATAAAGCAATAAAAAGCACCGAAAACATGTTATTATTTATTCAGATTATAGTATTGTTGTTAACTACTATAAATTTTACTCAATTCAACACAACCATTCACTATTGATAAATTCTCTCATACAACAATATCTACATTATTTTATTATAATTATAAAACGGATTGTTTAACTACAATGTAATTTTATTTTTTAGATTTTCGTTTGGGTCAAGTGGGCATTCATTCGGTTGGGGTCATCCTAATGGGTATCTGCCTACTCGACTCAATGATACTTTTGGTATTTTGGTTTTTAAAAGGCCCAGACAGTTTTTACTTGCGAACATGGCGACTGGGTTTGGGCATTTTTGTTATGACTGCAGGTGCGTCGTTTTTAAAAAACATAAAATGACTAATTTTAATCCGTATACAGACGAAATTCTAGTTGTAAATCGATGCATTTTAAATTCAACCATTGCCTCCAGTTTTTTAATTTTGAAAATGTTAATACTGAGTGTTTGGTGATAATGTTATGCAGAATAAAAACGTACATCTACTAACGAACTTCGTTTTGACCGGTTGTAGTCGCGTGCTAAAACGTGTAAATTTGGGAACTTTATTCTTATTCAACGTGGTCTAGCGTTCGAATTTGGACCTCGGTGGGTATGGGTTCGAATCCCACCACCGGCACTAAAGTGCGGGCCCACGTTCGGCTTCGCTAAAATGCCCACTGCTGAAAGATGTTTCTAGTAAAACATTCGAAGTAGCAAACATAATAATAATATATAACAACAATAAAAAACAATTGAAAAGAATATAATATAGTATAAAAGAAATCAGTAAACGTATAGAAAATTGGAAAGATGTATCTGTTTTAGCAATACTCATGTTGGATATAAAATGTATAGTTCAATTAAAATTGAACTTGTTAAGCAATAATTTAAATTAATATTGTACAGTATAAGAAAAAGAAGAAACATGCGCTAGTGTCATAATCAACTGTCCATCTATACCATATTTGGAGAGCATTTTGTATGATTAACTTCCATAATTTATATGTAAGAAAAGCTCGTATACACAACCAAACGTAGGAAAGTAATAAAGTTGCTCTTGCAACGGCACCACTGTAAGCAAAGAAGATTAACGAGGCCGCTTGAATTTTTTTCAATGCTGTTCCCATTAACCAAAGGGGGGATATGGCACACGTACATCTTAAGATGCGTTTAAAGTACCTTTAGTCTATGTATTCACCCATTTGCCATGAGGGAAGTCTAGTTTTACCGCTTTGCATCTGATATCTGATTTATGCTATTTTAAGTTTAGAAAGCACCACATAGAGGTACGAATGTATACTTATTACAATAATTGGAAATTGAGATAATACAAGCAACACTTAAAACCCTTAAATTGTTAGTTTTCAACACAACATATTTTAGTGTATTAGCACAATATATTACATATAAAAATATTATAATAAAGTTTGTTTTTTTGATTATAAAGACAAATTTTAATTAGCAATTAACAAAATGAATAAATAATTGAAATGCAACATGTATTTTTCTCGATAGGTCGTGTTTTGGGATAAATTATTTTTTAGCAAGTAGACATTTCACACAACAGTAGGCAACGGTTTGATTATAGTGCCAATAGAGATATTCGAAGCCCATTTCTAACCAGTTGAGTCCAGCTCTTTAGCCACCTTTACAATTCGATCAAATTATTTAAACTAATAACAAGTATTGTTTTTAATCATAGCGCCTACCCTTTTGTATAACTCAACAAGATAAACAATTAGAGCACGTTTAAAAACAAACAATATATGTTAATTGATTTCTTATTCTTCTTTTACAGCCTTTTCCTCTTCTATAAATGGTTGCTATTTCTGATCAATTTCTACTACTGGGTTTTGTAAGGAACCAATTTTAGCGTGTTTTCTATTTTACTACTAGATGCCCTACCTGCCACAGACCCTCTTCCTTTATCCAGGTTTGAAACTGGCTAAATTGGTTCATTTCTGATCCTCTCTAGCAGAAGTTTATATATTAATTTATTAAAAACTGAAATTGTACTTAAAAAGGTTCTCTATATAAATAATTCAAATAGTATTGATAAGGCGTTTGTTTTTATGTTATCAAATTAAAACAGGGTCAGTCATAACATAATACATAAGCACAAATAAAAATTATTTTTTAATTGACAATTTTCTGAAATTATCGATTTGCTATAGTTAAAATTTTATGTTATTTAAATTTGATGGCAATACAACACATTAATAAAATGCTGATAAGGTCATAGTAGTAAATACGATGCATTCCTTAATAACGATATTTGCTACAATAATCTAAAGTAAGAATTATGTAGAAAGTAATATATCTAATCTAATATTATTATTTTTAAACAAATCAATAAAGTCCAATAATTAATACAAATATATGTAAATATTATCTTTGACAATACTAGAACTATATTTAAAGATAACTCAAATTCAAAAAGGTGTATTCTAATTTGAATAGTATATATTTATTACGGAAAAAATTAAACACGTGTTTAAACTACTAATTGTTAAATAAGTTAATAATTTTAACATTCCTTATTCAAAGTGATATATTCTGTTGGAATAATATAAATAAAAGTTAATGGTTTTTATTTAAATACATTTTACAAATATTTGATTGTGCTTGACATGAGTTATTGTATATTTTCGAGTTAATTTACTAAAAGGTACTAATGATTTATAGAACACTCTATATATACAATAGTAGAAATGTGCTTTTATTTGTTTTGTTTTCTAAATTGTAGGGTTTTGTTTGCAAATTGCAATCATTCTTTTCCATGTCGAACAAGTTCAAGACAAATATGGATCATCAACATTTTTGCCTTACGGTTTCAATCAGTGGAGCACGGTGTGACAGTTTGTTACAATTAAATTCAGTCGTTTAAACATTGAATTTTATTAGGCATCAACTATCGGCTAAATTAATAGATGTGAAGTAAAAAAACACGAATAAACCGACAAATTTGTACATTTTTCTGAACAACTAGTTTAAAGTTTAATTAGTATGAGAATCTTTTAGAAATTCATTCAATATATTTAAAAATAAAGCGTTTGTTTGTTATTATACTATATACTATATACGATAATTAATAGTTTAAATCATTTAAGAAACATTTTTCATCAAATGGAAGACTGGTACTTTCAGACAAGGGTCAGCATAGTGTGCACGAAGTGAAATGAAACTCCTATTTAATAATGCGTAAATTTCATCAATTAATTGTTTCTCCACCGCTGTGGTCAATATGCCCAATAGTTAGTAAATTGAAAATAAAATTAACGCGGGATGTTTTGAACTATTTAAATTTTGTTGCTTATCTTATATATATATATATATATATACAATGTTTACTGATATATATAGATGTAGTTATTACCACTTGAATTCTTTTGCGTAAAACTTTTTACAAATGGATATTTCGCGAAGCCGGAGGTCCACATTTAGTTCCGATGGAGACACCCACGCGTGGACAATCCCTCTTCCTCTTGACATATATATATATATATGTGTGTTTTTGATAATTTGTACATTATTATCAAATAGTATTACTGTCTAATGAACAAAATTACATTACAAAAATTAAACGTATGTGCACATTTATCGACATTTTAGCATTTACAACCCAGTATTTTTAATTTATTGTAATAATAATTGCATCTGAAATTGCCAGCAAATAGACAAATTCAAACCTCATCAACTCACTAACTAATAGAAATGTAAAAACTTTCATTTATAACTGCACTTAAAGCAAAATTGGAACTACATACAATAAATATATCACTTTTCAAGGTACGTTGATTATTTGACATTTAAATTATGCTACTTATGAGTAATAAATAACTTTTAATTTATTTATATGTTACTTTAGAATCAACGAACAAATTCTCAAATAAATTATGGTCCATCATACATTTTACTGTGGTCGTCTAATATACTTTCCTACATCGCCGCCTGGATTTTTCTTGCATCTACTTGTTGTTGGAGTATAGATGCTTTCACTTTTCAAAATATACAGGTAATATATTATTATTATTATTAAGCTTTAATATCTCACTAGAGATACATTCAGCATAAAATACATTTTTACCATCAATATAAAAAAAGTAGTAGTACAAATAGTGGGATCAAAATGAAATAGAATGTCATATGTTAATGAATATAAATATAGTCTATATAGTATGCATGTGATTTTTAAAAAAAATATTCAAAATTGCTGTACATAGAATGAGTCATTATAAGGCACAACTTGTACTGTGAGATGTCCAAATTAGTTCAAATGAATGCGTAGGGGAACAATTCCTACTTTAATAGGTTTCTTAGTAGTTCAATTTTGTTTGATTCTGCATTTGGAATGACGATAGCTTTAATGCACACATTTGACATTTTTGAATTTGCATAGAAAATTATAATTCCACTGTAGCCGTTCCCAAGTCTGACTGGAAAAGAGGGAGAGTTAGGGAGGGCGTAAGGTTAACAGCGTAGTCTCTTTAAAAATAAAAATTACTACAAACGTTGCATGCATTAGTTGTAAATCAGGCAAAATAGAATTATCTAATTACTGAAAACTATAACACAGATAAACAGTTGAAACTGGAAGAAAAGCAGATTATATACTCATTAAAGTTATTGGATATTCTATCTACAGTACACCAAAATTATATAACAGTGCAATTAACAAAATTTTCTATACTAAAGTTTAATTCGGATTTTAAAATGTTCACCTTATACGCTAACATGCAATCATTAAATAATCATTATCGACCTAACATGCACCAACAGCACATCATTTGCAAAGCACTTTTAAATCCGTAAACCGACTTTAAGTTTTTTAATTTTGATTGATTGTTCAGTTCGAAGACTCGTTGCCACGTTATTCGGCTGAAGCGGATTTTCTAAGCAGAGAGAATCAGGGCAAAGCGTCTCGTGTGTCAAAAATAGTTTATCAAAATGACAATTAATTCATTTACTTATTAACATTATCTCTTTGACAATTATGCTATACATGTTTTTAATTGCATTATAAATATATATATATATATATATATATATATATAAATATAATTTTATTCTTTAAATGTTTTATTGAAAAGCCATTTTTCAACAAATGAAAGCCAAAAGAAGGCCTTTATTTAGTACCAGTGGTAAGATTCGACCCTACGCTTATTCAGACACGAGTATAAAGTTTTAAAAGTTTTGGCACTATAATAATAATAATAATGTAATTAAAATGTCATGCAAAATGAACCCATTCATTTGTGAAATAACACTTTGTTAGCAATGTTCTTGTGAAAATAAAAAATCAAGACTATATAAAAGAGTTTATCTAGATAATTGGTAAGAATTGAAAAAATATAAACTATCAATTCTGTCAACTAATCCAGTTAGTAAAATAATCAAACAAATAAAAATACGATTTATAAATTAAATAAGTAAATAATTCATAAAGAACATTTTACAAATATATTTAAATAACAGATAGATATCACAAAAACAACTAAATGGAATGTACAAAATAAAATGACTTATTCACAGAAACTTGATGAAAATTCGATTTTTAATTGAGAAAATGGTTATCACACAAAAAGAACTAAATACGAAAAGAAAATAACTAAAACATCGAAATCTGATTTATATCAAAAGATACATAACTATCATGAAATTACCCATAAAATAGAATAATTTTCTGTAAAATGTATCCTTTTGTTCATTGAATCCAATCACATATATTTATCAAAATAAATACAAATACACTTTGTCATCTGTGCACAACCAACAATACATTTGAAAATTGAAACATTATTTGTAAATAAAAATTATTCTAGTTTCTACTGTTATAAAATGCAGATAATAATAATAATATAACAAATAATCATATGTTTATACAAATGCATCAAATTGTTCTACTCCGATTTCAATGGCAACACTTCTACAGGATTCTGATTCTAAAGTTAAAAAATAATCAAAAGCCTCTCTGTCACTAATCGTTACATTAAAAATGCATAAATATATTTAAATTCATTCATCTACCGACTCAAACATCTTTAAATTTATGAGTTAATAAATAATCAAACATATAGCAACTAAAATTTCCATTAAGAAACATCAAAACTAGTTCAAGTCGGATTCGTTCATTTCTAGAAGAATGTCAAAAAAACACATTAATGTTGCTGCCTAATTTAATTTGTAATATCATTTTCAAAATCTTTTTGCTCCAAAGAACATGGAGCAACAAGCTTGTACCATGTGCTTGTACATTAGATTGTACTTATTGAATATCGAACTCTTATTTGGATTTCATTCAAGCCTGTCATCCAGATCATGATGCTTTCACGTGCTTGTCGTGGAATTGTGTCCTGTTGTTGTTACTTAATCAATATTAATTTTTTACAGACCAAATTGCTAATCTTGCGCTCAAACCATTCTTCTTTCTGAACTAAACTTGGAACTGGCTATGATAACGTTCCTAATATTAATCTGAATAAAACCGATAGATCATTCTTACATTCAAAAAAATCAAATACCAACGTTCTATTGACTGGGCAGCATTCAAACAAACTTTACAATTTATTCAATTGGAAATGACCAAAAAATCAATAACTTTTATTATTGAAAATGTACCTTTCTGAAACAAAGCAAACACAGATATGTATTCCATATACTTGTAAAAAACGAAACGTAAATGACTCGATATTTTGTATGCACGTAGGCAAAATTGAAAGCTTGAACGGCAGGCCACACAAGCAAATCGGTCAGATAACCGGGCAAAAACAATGTGCGCAATCGTTCAAAGCCACCAGCCAAACCATGACTTTCAATTGTGCCGTTAACTGGGAAATGTACAACATATATTGCACATTGTAATTATCATTAAATTTACGGGATGCTAATGATCTTAAGGATTTGACTAATGTTTATAACGTCTCAATCTCCAATAATGGTGAGATTCATGACAGTTCATCTTCCATCAAAATCAGCGAATGACGGCCTCAGTATAAATTGCTATAGGCAGAATTGTCATAATTCAAAACGATTATAGCGCCATGTTGTAATTAATCAGTTAATAAAACTTTTAAGACATATACCCAAAATGTTGTTTACATTTCACACAAATCAGAATAGTTTTCTTTCAAAAATATTTCAAACGACAACAAAATAAGGTTTTACTACACATTTAATTAATCTTCATGACACCATCTTGCGTTTGAACATAAAAAATAAGCATTGAACAATAAAATAACTCATGTTAAGCAAAACATATTCTATCTTTTACATGAAAACAATCGTATATACATATAAACAAAGACAGCTATTAATGATTGTCATATTTATTTTTCAGTTTATTTTAACCTTAAAAGTCCTAAATGTAATGCACACACACACACAGGGAGACACAAACAGCCTCACCAACAACAAAAATGTATAGCATTTTCATGACACGTGATTAAAATTTCAATAAATTTATCAGATAATTATATATAAATGGACCAATTCACCATTGACTTTCGAAAAACAAAATTTAGAAACCGTATTTAAATCTTTGTAAAATAAATAGAAGCAAAAATTTAATGTTTGTCTATTAAGAAGAAAGACGCTTTTACTTACTGACTAGAAATAATGACAGAGTAATTGGTGACATTACCAATTCGTCCAACACTATTTTTTTTAAAACTGTCTTGGCAGATGTTCCAACTAAATATCGATCGAGCCAAGTGTAATAATAATGTTGATAAAGTCCTTGAAATATTCCAATTCCCCCAAGTCGAACTACAAAATTTAAGAAAATAATACATAACATCTTTAAAAAACCAGAACTATATATATATATATATATATATATATATATACATTGGTAGTCACGAGGATATCCTAGATTTTGTACTTCCTCTTATTGGCCAAAAACTGTTTCTTTATAAGATTTACATTTTGATAGTAAATAAAAATAAAAAACAAAAATCTACATAAACGAATAGAAAACATCACCTATTTTTCAACAAAAAACTGCTGAACTTTATATTACTGTACAAAATCAAGAAGTTGTGATAGAAGACTGTTGCTTTGTTATATTTTTTTATTAGTAAATGTCATGTTAAATCAATAACGGCCCATAACTTAATATTAGACAGTAATAATCCCAAGAATTTAAGTAATGCTTATAGTCTCAATTAATAATAATAAACAGAATTCCGTTTCCGTACGTCTGTATAGTGCACCCTAAACTTAGACCAACATGGTCCAATGCTCGACTGCATAGCAGTATAAATAAGCTTCCGTTTTGGTAGATACAAATAAAGATACAGTCAAAATATCAGAGGTATCTTAAGGTGTACGTAAATTATATGTAGCCGTTGGACTAAGAGAAGTAACCCTGATAAAAACGGTCTTGTGAACCTTTGCAGTGATAAGGTCAGAATAATGTCGTCTATCAACTAAAAACCTTTGTTACTCACCTACATTTGATATGCTTATAAAATTATTAGAAGCTATCGATTGATATGTTAAATGAATATTAAAATAATTAAAAAGAAACCTTGCACCAACCGCAATTATGTTAAATTAATTCATAATAAATCTTCTGCTATATAAAGATAATTAGAAAGAAAAACATTTTACATTTATACAATTTACGATTATTATTCTGTATTTAATAAAACACTTCTTCCGTTGCATCTAGTTAAAGATAATGAGTAATGCTTATAAAGACCCAATTTTCAGTGATTGAGATATTCCTAACTGTTCATCCTCCATGTGATCCATCCTGGACTAGGTACTCATAGTCATCGAGACCAATAACAGCGGAGACATAATGCACAGCGGTATAACTGGGATTCCGCTACGGCGGGTGAGAGCAAGTATACACTCAAGATATCTAAAAGGTATCTTAAGGTATATGCATACCCTATGTAGCCGTTAGGCTAAAAGAGATAACTGTAACAAAAAATCAGGCAACTTCATCAAATTTTGCGAACAGTTGAGCCGTCAAAAAAATGCCGTCTACCAGCAAAGAAAATTCCTTATTATTCAAGATTGTTACGCTTATCGAGACATCGAACTCAATTGTTTATATGACGTAGAAATATGAAAAATTGTGAAGAGGTGACCACATTACCATCCAAAATGAAAAAAGATTTTTAAGTAGATTGGATCAGAAATGAATCAATCTAGCCAGTCCCAAGCCTGGATAAAGGAGGAGTGGTTCGAGCGCAAGGTTAGCAACCTGGCTCTGTAAAAAATCCATACTGCTACGGAAACACAAGAGGACGCCATTCCGGCAAACAACGGCAAAGAAGTGATCGCGCGTATCTCGATGACAGAGATACACAAATGACAGGGTTGAGTGAAAAAGCCGAAGTTTCTTTATTAGACATATTCTAACAGAACGATTTTGTTAATATTGTTTTAAAATGTATTGGGAGCGGTTACAGTGTTTATTTAAAATGTTGCAGTAATGATACTAATTACTTATTATTACGTTTTGGATTATGTACCTGAAAAAGTTATATTTGATTTTAGAAACTTCTGGGTTGCAGAGTTGTAAATTTTCAATTTTTGTTTATATTAACGAGACAAGACAAATCAGATAACGAGTTGGTTCACAAGTTCAATATATGACAAGCTAGTTTTGATTTTTGGTTGAAATTTATCAACATTATCGCATTAAAAGAAAAGAGGAAGATTAAACAAAGATATAAATTGACTAAAATATCAATACTCCTGGATTCTACATGAAAATAATTAATAGAAATTGGAAAGGGCATAAATAGTATAAGAAGTCTTAAAGGACTTATCTATCTGGCATTAGGATCTTACATTTTATTCTCACTAGTTTACCGTCCTTCACTACCTAAATTCTCCAACAAGGCTCTCGTATTTGAACTTAAACATAACCTTTCTCTATCCTACAAACACCATATCCTAATGGGTAATTTCAATTGTCATTGTCTGTATTAGCGTTCTCTTTCTGGTTTCACTAAATTATTTGAAAACAATCTTTTGAATCTTTGAATCAAACATGCTCTCGCATAGCACGTTCTATCTTCTACCAGATATAGACTAGGTTCTCTTCCATCTTACCCTGATTTTGTCTTTACTAACGAATCCTTTTCTGTTGACTATCTCATATCTGCTCCTCTAATGAAAAGTGATCACATCCTTTTATTCTTTGAACTATATCTACCCTCATGTGGCTTGAACAAGTAATTGTACAACTTAGCACTCATCCCTGATTTTAGGAGAGTTGGTTTTGGGAAACTTCGCCAATTTCTAAAATCACCAAACTGGGATCCCATTTATAACAACAATTTAGGACATACCCATTCCCACTTTGTAGAATTAATTATTGAAAGTATCAATCGGTTTGTCCCATTTCGGATGTGAGTTCATTAGTTAATGCCATTTACTTCGACTTTGCAAAAGTTTTTGACAGAGTTCCTCAAGATCCAATTTTAAATTAGTTAAGATCTCTTGGCATCACTGGTCATATCCATACCTGGATCTCAGACATCCCATCTAATCGCTTTTTCATGGTCCGACTTTGGACAGATTTATCCCTTCCTTTCATACAAGTTTAGGTGCCCCAGGAGTCGGTATTAGGACCATTATTGTTCATACTTTTTGCTCCAACCCTGAAGTACTGCAGGCCGATATTTCTCACATCTATAAGTGGGCGGCTATTAATTATCTACGCCCTCAATCTAACTAAATGCAAATATATATCTCTGGGTAATCCATTCCGGAATGTTTTTACAATGCCTTATGCCACCGATAGAATTGGTCAAGTTAATAAAGGATCTAGATGTACTGGTGGACTCTACACTCAAGTTTACAGGGCATCATACAAGAGCAATTCAAACTTGCTATCAGCTAACTAGATTCTTTAAAAGAAATCTAAGTCACTTGTCCTAGAGTGTGTTTGTCTACTCCATATGCTTAATATTAGACAGCACTTAGAATACTGTGCTCAGATTACAACTTCTATCTTGAAATCTGACAAGCATGTCTCCAAAACGTGCAAAGGGTGGTTTCCAAAATATCTAGGTCTATTAAGCATTCGCTTTACCAGGACAGGCTACTTTCTCTCAAACGTTTACCATTGCGCGACAAAATGCTCCGGGGTGTCTTTATTCTGGTGTATCAGCTAATACCATCAGATCTCTTCCGTCCTTTCTTTACTTTAGCCAAAACTCACTAAAGGGTAATAATCTTAGATTTACTAAAACTCCAGAGGCTACATAATATTTTTGTCAGAGTTATCAATCCCTGAAACAGTTTGCCTTCAAAGATTGTTAATGTTCAACTGTTACGTCCTTTAATACTTCTTATACTTGTTATGCCCTTTCAATTTCTGTTACTATTTTCATGTAAAGAACTTCAGGAGTATTGATATTTTAGTCAATTTATATCTTCGTTTAATCTTCCTCTTTCTTTTAATGCGATAATGCTGATAAATTTCAACCAAAATCAAACTAGCTTGTCATATATTGAACTTGTGAACCAACTCGTTATCTGATTTGTCTTGTTCGTTAATATAAACAAAAATTGAAATTTACAACTTGCAAACTCCAGTTTCTAAAAAATCAAACTATAACTTTTTCAGGTACATAATCAAAAACGTAATAATAAAATTAATTATCATTACTGCAACATTTTAAATAAAACACTGTAACCGCTCCCAATACATTTTAAAACAATATTAACAAAATCGTTCTGTTAGAAATATCCAATTTTTGTTTTTTCTTATATATATATATATATATATATATATATATATATATATATATATATAAGAAATACTTACGGACTTAAGTTGCCCATATGTTCCACAACAGTTAATCTCGTTTTGTCACATTTGTTGTTATTCATAACGTCATTCTTATTTACTTCTTTTTTATAGTTACTTATTTTCTAAATAAATCAAAATCATGAGATAAATGAAATCCACAGATTGTGCACATATTTCTCCTATTGCCATTAGACAACCGCCAATAAACATATTTCGCGCACCATGTTTGTGAATTGAATTTAAAGAAATTAAAGGTAATCTGTTAACATTTTTATTTTCTTTGTCTGTATTTTAAACAAATAAGCAAGCTACAATTTTACAAAAACCGATAAATGATTCCATAAAATAAAAACGCGCCTTTGCCGAAAGCCCTTACTGTGATTCGTTGTGCACTTTAAACATCTACATATATAATGTTTCTAAAATATTATACGTACAAAAAATAATTTATTATTTTAAGTTAAAAAAATTAATGTTTAAATATTTTTAATAAATTAATAACTAAAATATTTTAATAGTTATTATTTTACAAACATTAAAATAGTAAAAACATTTGTTAAAATAATTTTATTATAGAATTTATTTAAAATAATGCTACTAAATGTATTGCTAAATACTTTTAAAATGTGAATTGCAGAGAAAAAAATATAACTTTACAATAAAAATCAATTTTCTAAATACTATTGTAATTAATGTCAAATATTGAAAAGTTGCCTCAATTTTATTCCAATTATTAAAATTTAATAAATATTCTTATTTTATTTCATCAAATGTTCACGTGCTAAAAAATGCTTCTTGTAAAATATTCACTTAATAAAAACTAAAAAAACGTAAATTTAGACATATTATTATAAATAACAAACAAATAAAAATATAGTTTGTTTAAATTTAATTTTTAAACTTTGCAAAATTATTTATTTAATTACCTTTAAAAGCATATATATATATATATATATATATATATATATATATATATATATATATGTTTTTGCTTTGCAAAGCATTAAAGCATCATAATTGTTTTATGTAATTGTATATTAAATTCTAATTATTAGAATTATTAATATCGAAATTCAGTTTTTAAATGCGTTTCGAACAACCTGGTGTAATAACTTAATAATGTGATTTAAAATATAATTATTGTACTTTATGATTTTTAAAAATCCTGAAGACCGTTTCTATTAATACGGAAAACGCCAAAATAATTTTGGTTTAAATAAATAATTGTAATGGTTGATGGAATTATTGTTTAGATGTGGAAATTATTACTATAATATTGGTGCGTTATATATATATATATATTATTATTATTATTATTATTTATGGTTATTGACTTGATACTATAGAAGTAGCTTGTGCATATATATATATATATATATATCTGTTTTCTTTCATCTCGCAACTCACTGAGAGCTTTATATAATACCTGTTAATTAATCAATTAATAATTCTTTTAATTTAGATTAACAACCACTGGACATTAGTAGACACTCTACTAATAACAAAACATAAATATAAACAAATTATCATCGACTGCTCTTCCAATTCAATCTGTATCTAGTCATCGAAATTATTCTTTCACATTTTTGAGTTTGAAAACTAAATATGAAATCTAACTCTTTTTTAAATTAACATAATTTATATGTTAATAAATAATTACAAAAGAAAGTAATTTATAATATATTAGTTAAAGGGTATTTTATTAAAATTTATGTCATTAGTCAACGCTAAAACTCTAAAAATGTAATTTGTTTTTTTGTTAATGAAATACATTAGAAATAGATTAGAAAAATATCTCATTACATCATTTTTAAAAATTTTAAATAAATTTTAGATATTAAAGCACAATAAAAATATTAAATTACTGTTGCAGGTTTCAACATCTTAGCTAAGAGTAGCGTTATTTATCCTCTCTCTTCTTTTTTGAAAATTATTGTATTGTTTCTGCATTGTATGAACTTGTTTTGTTATTATTTTTAAATATTTATTATTTCTGTTTGTTTTTTATAATTTTTAATTGCTTTATCATCTACTTTAATATTGTCTTAATTTCAATTTTTTTCCGTGACAAATTACTCTTTACGCCACCATCCAATTTATATTTCCTCTAAAAAATTAAAATAATTTAAAACTAAATACTAAAAACATTTTATTTAACTTCTGAATAATCCTGAATCCTGAAGTTAAATAAACATTTTAAAAACTTAATTTTTAATGAGCAGGATTTTAATCAACATTTAATGCTTTATTTTTTTAAATAAAAATATAAGGTAAACATTATATTTATAAATTAAATAAATACACAAAATAAGTAACATTATTTTTACATATTGTACCAATTGTTATTTGTCCTCGTTTTTTGCGCTCGTTTTTCGGATTATTTGAGGTCAGGGAATTTTTAAATGTAAATGCATGTTTTAAAGCTTACACTAAATGCTACGTTATAATATTACAATATCTATTGTTAAAAATATTTGTATAGCGGCTATTTTAGGATTTTTTGTTGAAAATTTAATTATTCATTTATATTACTTGAGCTGATACAAAATTTGTTTATATACAATTATTTAAATGTCAGTTAATTAAGAAATAAATAAAATTTTATATTATGTAAGGTTATTTAATGTTTATATTTATATGTTCATCATATGTTATTACACACATTGAAGAGTATGGTTAAAATTTTTATATGAAATATTTTGTGAATTGGAATAGATTATAATTGCTTAAAAAAGATTTAGAAAAGTAAGTGAAACAGTAATAATAAGTATAAAAGGAAAAAATAGTAAGAACTGTAAAATTTGTATTAGATTACTAAAACAATGCAATAATTTTATTATAGTAAAAACAATAATTATTAAAATAGCACCTTACTTAAGACTCGCGAGATAAGGCCTTACTTTACACGTCCATTGGAGCGTTATTCAGCCTTTTCTCTTTTCTTATTAAAGATTATTGCAGTTTTTGCATTGTTTTGTTATTACTTTTACATATTTCTAATTTTTACTCTTTTTCTATAATTATTACTTTTCACTATCTACATTGATTTTATCTTAATTTCAAATATTTTTCTGACTAATCGCCCTTTACCTTACCATCTATTTCATCCCTCCTGAAAACTTGAGACAATTTGAGATTCGATTGCTAAAAGGCGTTTTGGCCTACTCAACTTGTGAAAAATTTTGAAACTTTGCGCCGTTTGTGTATTTTTACACTAACGTTGGAGAATGTGATTTCTCTAAATTTTGCTTTATGGTTATTTATATTCGTGCTTTTTGAGTTAAAAAAATGTTTTAAATATTAATGACTTTTATGTTTAAACGTTTTTGTTTAATTTTTGTTTAGTAAATCCGAAGAAGTATCTAGATTCATCTATCATGTTTCAAAGCTTGTTTATTATCAGCGGTTCCAAGTACATTTTATTATTTGTTATTAATTAATTAGTGAAATTTGTCTGGAAAAGCATTGGTCAAAAAACGTTCCTAAAGCTGTGTGTGACAATTTTTTTAACACTGTTATTAAATGTACATCAAATCTATCTATGAATTCCGATATTGCACCTGTATTAGAAACATCAAATTATTCATTAATTCATATATTTAAAAATAATTTGTATTTTGTAGCTGTTTGTCAAAATGAAGGTAGGTATAATTTATTGGTTTTATTAATTTTATAGTTCCTCCATTACTTATTATTGAATTTTTGCATTGTATTCGTGGTATGATCGAGGATTATTTTGGTTTAGTTAGTGAAACAATTATTAAGGAAAATGCGGTATGCATTTATGAAGTAATTTTTTACAATTTTCGTTTAACATTGTGAAACAGTTTTTAGATGAAATGCTTGATGGCGGTTTTCCTCTATCTACTGAGCCAAATGTTTTAAAAGAAATTGTACGACCTCCGAATTTTTTTCAGTCATTATCTGATGCAGTTACGGGCAAGTACTCAACAGTGGGATCAGTTTTGCCTGTTAGTCAGTTGTCAAATATACGGTGGAGACGAGCCGGAGTTAAATACACTAACAATGAAGCATATTTTGATTTGATTGAAAAAGTGAATGCTATTATAGATAAATCTGGCAATACGATTGTGAAAGAAATTTACGGTTCTGTAAGTTTTAAGTTTTGAAGTCATTATTGTTCTATATTATATATATGTATATATATATGTACTTTGCTATTTTATTATTATTACAAAACCCTTAAACTTTAAAAAAAGCCTTGGGCAACAAGATAACAAAAACAGCAACAAAGTTTCGTAATTTAAAAAGAATATGAGGCAACAAAATGATTCTATGTATGATCATTTTGCCAACATTTTTATTAGCTTAATGCTTTCATGATTTGACGTTCAACTCTATTAGCTCATTGTTTAAAATATGGTACATTTTCTAATGTAATAAATATGAATTTATCACTATTTATGTGTACAAAAATATATTTGTTATCTATACTACTTACAGTAGTGTTTGAAAATTGAAAATTTTGTAATTTCAATGTTTTTCATAATGGCCAATTGCTTTTAATATACTGTTTTAGATGGAATGCTTGATAAAGTTATCTGGCACACCAGATTTAACGTTGGCTTTTTCAAATCACCAGTTAATCGATAATGCAAATTTACATCCTTGTGTCCGTTTTTTGCGTTGGAAACGTGAACGAGTTTTGTCGTTTGTTCCACCAGACGGAAAGTTTTGTCTGTTCAATTATCACATCAGTTCGATGAGGTAAGTTAATTTGTTTTGAATTTTTACACATAATATTGTACTCAAACACCTAATAGAAATTTTTATGTAAATAAGTTGTTTCTATATTAAAAAATTGTAAACTCTTTGTTAAACAAGGTTTTCTATTGAGTATTGTTTTTTGTTTGGATTACATAAGAGTTTTTTTTACACAAGTTAATTATTAATTGATCGAAAGTCTTAACGAACGTTTTCTTTTGAATAAATATACCATTGTTTTAAAACGACATTTTTATATTACGAAAAAATTATTTATTTAAAATTCACTGATATAGAATTTGGTGCACAACTTCCTATAAGCATTACAAATGGTTTTTTAAGAAATTCACTATCGACATCAAATACTGTCTTAATACAACATTTAAAGTTTGTATATGTATATATGTGCTGCTTGATTGTTTTTCTGGAAGAATGTTTAGCCAGTAGACATTTGGCGAAGCCAAACCAGGGTCCAATACTGCTACTCCGGGCATATTAACAATCATAAGTCAAAAATTAATTTTGTTTCAATTCTCATCACTTTTACAATGTATGTATATCTATTTTTTAATTAGAACGTTTTTTATGAGTGTAGATTTTTATGTTTGCGTAGCGGGGAAGTATAGTAATTAAATTTAGGGGACTGTGATTTTTTTTCAAATAAAAAGTTATCATTGTTACCCTAATATTATTATATGAATACGATTTATACATTTGCACTAAAATATACAAACGATTTAGTTCAATTTAAATTTAAGTGACTAACTGTTTCTAACTGATGCAATTTATGATAATTTATGATTTTTTAAATGTTTATTATCTTAGCGAAGCCGGACGTAGGCCCGCATTTAGTGCCGGTAGTGGGACACGAACCCATGCTCACCGAGGTCAAAATCGAGCGCTGTACCGCTAGTCCACCCCGCACCGTTAATTGTATTTTTAGATGTAATATGTTATTTTTTAAAGATTTTGGATTGTACCAAGATTAACTACTCCCAATTCTTGTTTTTTCTACTAGTAAAGATTGTCTATCTTAAAAAGGTCTGGTAAGGATTGTCCATTCCAAAAATTACATTGTACAAATACAGTAAACAACAACAAAAGTTCCAAGTTTGCACAGCAACCCGAATTCCTATACGAATTGAACTTAGGTGTGTGCGTTGATAAATAAAGTTTCAACTTTATTTATTTTACAAATATTAAACACATAATTATTGTATAAATGATTAATGTATTAATGAAAAGAATATGTGATTGCTATTATTGCACAACATTTATTGATTGTGTTTATGCTATCCACTCAAACTATTGTAAAATCACAGGTAAAGAATCAGTTTTGCATTTAAAAAAATTGCTTATTTTCTGCTTATTGGAATAGACTTCTCTGTTGCCTGAGTATGAACACCTGTATACTATATTTACAAAATCAAGCAAATAATTTACCTTTCAATAAGTAAAACCCAGACCATTTTTAAACTGTGTTTGTGCACAGCTGATAAAACATTTATTTTGGATTATCTATGTCAAAAATGACGCTACATATTATTAGCCGCTGGGATGGATAATGTATACTTAATCCACAGCCCGGTTGCTAATACCAACCCTCTTTATTGATCGCAGGCTTTCGAATGGAGAATGATTCAATGTACTCCATATAGATGGTGAAAATTGAAGTTCCGAAGTAGCGACGAATATAGTTTGTTATTCGTTTTTAATTACTTCATTTTCAAATGTTATGCTTTAGTATTTTTGTCTAGTCAAATGTTTGTACCGATCCTCACGTTTGAAAATTTATTCTGCTTTTGTTTTTATAAATTGAAAAGAGTAGCTGTTTGTCAACACATGATTAAATAGTGGTGTGTTATTAAATAAATTGGCGAACGCTTTAAATGGGCATTTGTTATTTTGCATCTGTATGCTGTGTTACATGGCATATATACCTACTTTTTTAGGCTGTTAACAGTTTAATAAGTGAACAGATCCCGTTGGGTTATTTTGTGTTGCGTTTGTATGAAATCGACTGCGACATATGCCAATGTATATTTTAGAATTGTTAAGATTTTTCACAGGTTCGATCTCCAACATTGGAAATAAATGCGGATCCACGTTTGGCTTTGCTGAAAGGTGTCTCCTATAAAAGGGATGCTAATAATTTCGAGGATTTGAGTAATACTTATAAGGTCTCAATTTCCAATGATGGTAATATGGCTGACTGTTCGGAAAAATTAAGGGATGACGGATCCACAAGCCTAACCGACTACATATGGTAAATGGATACATAGGTGTGTGCTAGCACCTATTCATTGAGTTGGAGTCCAGTGAAAGTCCAGTTATATTGCTGTGCACTCGCTCCCTGTTATTATTAGTCCAGATGCCTGTGGGCACCTGGTCCAAGATGCACTACGTAAAGAGGAACAGTTAGCAACATTACTTAAAGCCTCAGAATCATTAGCATGCTTGAATGTTTTATGGGAAATATTTATCATCTAGTAGACATTTAACGAAGCTCAAAAGGGATCCCCATTAACACCGGTGGTGGATCTCGAACTCACTCAGTGATGCACTACTAGACCATCATATTTAAACAATTACAGTTTTTATTAAAAATTTTATTTTTGTAATATCCTTTTTTCAAGTCACACTTGTGTTGTTAAAATGCTACACACCTATTTTGTTTTAATAATGAGCAATTATCAAAATTGATCTCAATCAATAATCGTTTGGATAGCATTGAATTGTTTTTAAATGTAATTAATTTCCATGTACGGAATGCACATACGTTTGGCAATGTAAACGCTTTTTAAATACTAAAATAGTCATTTTTTTAACAAAATGAATTTTTATATTAGAAATAATTATTTACTTTGACATCAATGTATTCGAAGGAGAAAATTAACGAAATATTTGACATAATTATATGCTGTAATAATGTATTGGTGCAAAACCTATTGCGTGTAAATTCTAGCGAGAGTAAAGATACCTTTGGCAGATTGTGACCCCATTAGTAACAGCTCCAAGCTGAGGACATTGGGTTTGCCAAATTTGAGCATTGTGTGTATAGACTTGGTCAACTTGACTCTATTACATTCCTAAGATTGTACATATACTCGGGACCGTCTGGCAGCGCAGGTGTTTTTTTCCGTTTTAACCTTAAAAAGTATATTTTATGTGAGTATATTAGCTGGGCTTAGTTAAAAAAAAGATATTTAGCATAATTTATTACTTTTTTTGATATATTTTAGTCCATTTTCTCTGCCAATCGTATTGAGACACAATGTATTGTTTCGTGAACATGGGCGTATGGATTTGGTTGTTATACCCAAAGCTATGGGTAAAGTGGTAAGTTTGGTGTTAACACGAACTATCCAGCTTTCTTTTGTAAAATCCGTTTATGGTTTGGCTTATTTAAACGGTATCAGGATAACGGAGTGGTCTAACAGTGTGAAACGATATGGGATACTGATGATAATTTAATTCATCCCAAATAATAGTAATAATAATAATAATAATATTTTTTATTATTACTTTAAATGTTTTACAGGAAAATTTTTCAGCAGTTAACATTATAGAGAAGCGAACATGGGCTCGCATTTAGTGCCAATGGTGGGATTCGAGCCCATGCCCATCCAGGTTCAAATCGAGTACTGCACTACTAGACCACTCCGGCATATGTTTGTAAAGTGTCAATTTCTCAGGTCATTTGCATTATATTATAAAATAATCTAGAAAAATTATAATTATATCAAGGTTTGTGTTGTTTGGAGGCATTTGTGTAAATGCCACATGTGTCCTAGTCATGGATTGTGCACTTTATATGACTCAAATCCTCAGGATCATTATCATTCCTCTAAAAATATAGACAAGAGCATTGTGTTAGTCAACTGTCACATCTGTGAAGTATCACGTTAATGTCCAGCACTACATACAAAATGGAAGATTTTAGCAATTTAGTGATACTTTGAACAATTACTAGTTCCATTATATATATATATATATATATATATATATATATATATATATATATATATATATATATATATTTATATAAATAATGAGGGTGTGAATATAAGTTCTGTTTCGAGCATTAGCATTGAATAATAAAAATTGCAACTTTGTTGTCCTAAAAGATAACTTAGGCGTTTGACCGTTTGTATTAGAAAGATTGCTTGCTTTATCTGTCTTTTTAGAATGGCCTTTGACTACGTTTTTATCATCGTTTGAATGCATATTAATTGTTGTACGATTTAATGTTGAAAATGATTGAGGGTTTGATGATGATGATGATGAAACAGTATGAGTAATGATTGTACTTTAAGCTTGAGAAAGATGTATCCAGAACAATTGCTATTTCAATTAATGTGTTTTTAAATTCACATTTTATTAAAGCGTATTGATACATTTATAGTAAGTGTCGTTGCAACAAAAATGATTACTTACACATTGCATAGTTTTACTACATCTAATTGTTCTTTATTCAACACAATGTATAAATATGCATTGAACAATTTGATGAAATGACTCACATAATAGTATTTCTGATTTTTTGTAATAAAATATTGAATGCTCACATGAAAACTAGTTGAAATGAAATGATTTTTATAGTCCTAGACTGTTTATTATTATTGTTATCACTATTTTTATTATTATTATTATTATTAAATGTTTTGTGTTTTCTGCGTTTAATGGATTAGACAGAAAAGTGTAGATATTATTGGAAACCATATTAGTTGCGATTATAAACCAGTATTTAGGGTTAACAATAGACTCTTGGAAGCTCAGGTTATATATTGTTTTATTGTGTATTGATGCAGTCGTAGAAACTTATTTTGGGGTCTTGACTGTGAGATTTATAACGTTACAGTCAGAAGCTTATCAATTTTTACTCTAGAAGACGCCAGGGCAGGCTGTAAGTCAACGCCGGTAATTAGAGGTAATTTTAATGCTTTTCTTGGTGTTGGGGGTGTTTGAGGAATGATGTTACATTAAATATACCACGGAAGGGGCTACATTAATTATGAGAAAATATTTTACTTAAAATTTAAAATTTTTTATATTTTAAAACGTTTTTGAAACGATATTATTTGTTAATATAAATTTGTTCGACTTTTTTATGGTTCTCTTTTGTTCATCAGCGTTGTTATTTGTATGTAGCTGATGATGATGTTGTGTATTGGTTATTTTTATATTTTGTAGATCATATTAAATTGTCGCTTCTCCTGATTTCATATAAGCAAAATACGTAAGAAGGTAGAGAAATTCCGGTGACGGTGTCACTATTTACACACATTGAGAAAGTTGGGATGCTATTGATGCTGAAGATTTGACTAATTCTTATTAAGATTTAATTTTCAATGATGGTCATATTTCTGACTGTTGCTTCTACATGGCGCATCCTGGACTAGGTGCCCATAGGCATATAGAGTAATAACATTAGGGACAGTGCACAGCGGTATAAGTGAAATAGAAAAAGTGTATTGGACGTTAGTTGGAGCATATGAACTAATGAAACCGAATATCTCTGCAGAAGACTATTACCAGCAAGTTTTTAAGGAATGGAAAGAGTAATTTGACGATACCCTTGTCGAAGGACATGGCGCAAACATTTCTTTGTTCTTATTGACGGTTACAACTAGTATTTTTTGAAGTATTGATTGTTGGCAATTTTAGTCGTTTTTGTTATATGGCTTATGAAAAATTACGTTTGTTCATTTATTTGTAGAATGTTACATGAGAGCGTTGTTACATTATTGCACCAGTTGCGATTGTAATTTAAAACTTATGCTGTTGTTTCACAACAACTATAACTGTTGGTGGCAAATCCTGATCTTCATTAATTCATTAAGTTCGCATGTAGCATCTCGAATAATCCCTTTCCTTTGTTCACGGTTTTCGGAGGCGTGTAGGGATATGCCTGTCCATCGACTTAGCCATTGTTTCCAAGATAAAGTCCCGACCAAGATGGTGTGAAGATCGTCCCGAACAGCTGTTGTTCCACATAGTGAAATTTGAATCCAACTGCTAAGTGTTTCATTCTGTTATTTCAAAACGCTTAGACCATTGATAACCGGTATCACATACCCACGTGTTTTGCTCGAATTTTGTAAGGTTTCTCCAATTAATGAACAATTATGATTGTCAAATTAATGCACATATACAGACATACTAACCGTTTATACCATTATTTGTTATTATTATTATTATTATTTCATAAGAACTTCGGTTGTGTGGATTATTTGGACCAAAATTATGGACCGTTTGTTTCTAAAACTCAGATGTTCGAATGGTGTCTATTACAAATCAAACCATTATATCTAATAAATGAGTTATATGAGATTAATTAGTTAAATTATGAAACATTAGTCTGTTGTGTAGTAACTGTATGTAACTGAACAAACGTTTTCCAATTGCATAGGTTTTAATGGTTTTTTTTACACTGGTATGTATATCTTTTTCGATCGTTTTCTGCCTCTATTTTTTAGTGACCACATAGTTTATACAAAGGTAGAGTCTTATGAGTTAATCAATCCTCTTGCTCTTTCAAACCGAGCTTTACACAGTTTGTAACAGTTGACTTGAATAAAATAATAAATGTTTGTTTTATAATTTTTTTGTTTTGAAGTTTAGACAATGAATTTTTTGGTTGGGGGAGTTTATTTTGGTTGGTGACGTGGTCACCTCTTCATTATTTCCCATATTTATACGACATGTAGAACGATCGATTTTGATGGTTTGACAAGCGTAGACAAACGTGGAAGAATAACAAAGTTTCTTGGCTGGTAGACGGCATCCTTGTGACGTCGCCACTGTTCGCAAAGATTGACGAGACCGCCTGATTTTTTGTCAGGGTTATCTCCCTTAGCCCAAGGGCTACATATGGTATACGTATATCTTTAGATACCTTTTAGGTATCCTGGGTGTATGTTTGCACCAACCCGCCGTAGCGGAAGCCCAGTTATACCGCTGTGCACTCGGATCCTGCTGTTATTAGTCTAGATGCCTAGGGGCACCTAGTCCAGGATGCACCACGTGGAGGACTAACAGTCAGGAATATCACCATTATTGGAAATTGAGACTTTATAAGCATTACTCAAATCCTCAGGATCGTTAGCATCCCGTTGGGGGGAGTATCATTTTATAAACAATTATTCTAACGTTTATTTCCATAATTGACTGAATTTGACCGAATTATTGATTTTTTCGGCAGATTGATTCAGTAAAGTTGATTGTCCAATTTCCGTCCGAAATGCTCAACATTAGTGCCACGACCAACATAGGCCGGACGAATTTCGACTTGAATACGAAAGTTTTTCAGTGGGACATTGGACGCATTGAACAAAAAAATCCCAATCCTTCACTGAAGAGCACGGTATGCTTGATGTGTATTTTGTTTCGGAATAGGCAACAATTTATTCACATTGTTATAAATAATGATTTTTAGTTTACAATTTTGCACGAAACGGTTTTTTTTCTCTACCATTGTCACTAATCAGGTATGGCTGGAATTTTTTATGGCGGTTTTAAGTATGTAAATATGTCATCTATTTTTATTTGTGTCAGTATTACACTTTATGACATTTTATTTAAACTATTATTATTATTATTGTCATTTTTGATTTTGAGGTTTTCCATTATTTTCAAAATATGTAGATAAATAAAACAAATATTTGTTTTACGCAGAATGAATTTTTTTGGAAGTGTAACTGGTTGCAGTTTGGTTTTATACGTTGGCACTCTTAACTGTTCGATTATTCTTTTTTTTTTAATATTTTAGATATTTTTTGTCATTTTATGTGTAGAGCAATGGCAAAGTATTGTAATAATATTGCTTAAAAAGCGATCAATTTTTGTCAGGTTTGCAGAGTGAGTCAGTTGCTAGTTCTTTATCCGCGTGAACAAAATCCAAATTTCTTTACCAGTTATTATTATTTATTATTAATTATCTGGAAGATTTGAGTAATGCTTATAAAGTTTCATTTTTCAATAATAGTAATATTTTTGACTGTCATCTTCCCATGGTGCATACTGGACTAGATGCATCGAAGCATTTAGACTAACACAGCAAGGACCGAGTGCACAGCAGTATAACTGGGCTTTCACTTCGGTGTATGGGTGCAAGCATACACCCAGGGTATCTTAAGGTATATATATATATATGTGTGCCAGGGTGGTCTAGCGGTACAGCGCTCGAATTTGGACATCGGTGGGCATGGATTCGAATCTCACTACCAGCACTAAAATGCGGGCTCACGTTCGGCTTGGCTAAAATGTCCACTGCTGAGAGATGTTTCTTGTAAAACATTCAAAGTAATAAACAAAATTATATATATATATATATATATATATATATATCATATGTGGTCGTTCCGTTAAGGGAAATAATCCTAACCGAAAATCAGGTGACTATATCAATACTTGTCAACAGTTGTGGCGTATAAAGTTATCGGCGTTAATTGTTTGATGGATTTTACGAATGTAGAAATGATGAAGAGGTGACTACTTCACCTACCTCACTAATATGATATGAAAAAAAGCATTCGTAAAGTTAGTCTTTTTTATTTATTTATTTTTCATTAAAGGTCAATTTCATCAACGGGCTGACCGATCCACTGCCTAATCCCGTGATTCAAATCAAATTCTCCGTTCCCCATTATGTTATATCCGGTTTGAAGGTTGCACGCATGGATATGTATGGAGAAGTAAGTTGTATGCTCTTCTGCTTTGGTGTGTAAGATATTTTAACACTTGTTCATCTATAGATGTACTATTCCTGATTAAAAAAGGTTGAGAGAATGTTCAATCATGGTAAATATTCAATTTTTTTATATATATTTTAATTAATAAAAAATGAGGTTAAGTGATATGGAGTATTCTATTTTAAAGTGTATAATCACTTAGACATACTTGTTTTTAATTATTTATATATAATATTCAACATCTACATAAACGCAATTATTAAGTTACACAGTTTTGTTAGTTTCTTTATAATTTATGTGCGTAATTTGATTTAAAAAACGTTCAATAGCTCAAATTTTTTAAACACAATACTAATGATATGATGACCTCACACTATTAATCAGAACTAGCATGTGACAAATTCAAATAAGTGCAAAAAATAATTTGTAATTATATCATTTGTGTGGGCATCCATCACTTGAACAATGGTGTTTACGCGTAATTCATATTTTTTGTTCAAACTTATTATAAGAAGTGTTAGTTACATGCCGGGGTGGTCGGGCGGTACAACGCTCGATTTGGACCTGGTGGTCATGGGTTCGAATCCCACTACCGGTCCACTAAATGCGGGCCCACGTTCGGATTCGCTAAAAATGACCACTGGTAAAAGATATTTTCCGTAAAACATTTAAAATAGTGAAAATAAGAATGATTTAAAGATTGGTAATAAGTGATTTATAAATTCAATATTTTCAAAAAATAAGATGTTACTATTATTATTATTATCACTCTCCTAAACCACCTGTGTTTTATTTTTATGTGAATAAAATTAAAGTTAATGAGAATTTGTGGTGAACCGGCTCAAATAAAGATAGATAGTTAGATAGAAACCGAATAGAAGAGTTTGTTCCGCACATATAAACATAGATAGTTAGATAGAAACCGAATAGAAGAGTTTGTTCCGCACATATAAACAGTTGTATTTGGTAAACAATGCAGGGAGTTAGACATATTTTACAAGTCACTGACGCGAGTAAATTATCTGATAAAACATTTTTCACTAAGCATACTATATATATATATATATATATATATATATATATATATATATATATATATATATATATATATATATATATATATATATATAACTGCATGTATAACCACAAAAGAAAATATTGTGAAAAACGTCGTTATTAAACTAAAACATCTGTAGCAACCACTTGACTTGGAAACAATTCAGTTTAATTAAACTATATACAATACTATACTATAAGTGAAATTAGATAAAATACAAAGCATATCTAATTTTTTGTATAATACACTACAAAATTTAAAATAACACATGTGATGGTCTCTTTTTGTAGACACTTGGCTTAGGTACTTTGGTATGCTATTGGTTAGGTTGTTGCGAAAGTTTTATATAAGCTAAATTTTAACAAAAAACTGACTAAGTCTGATAATTTTTTAATTTGGTTATGCTTGCACATTTTTTGTTCAATTATAACAAAAACAAAATAGATATAATTGATATTAGAACTATTAAATAGGAAATTTTTAAAATCGTAACTATTTTTGTTTTAACCTGCTTTGTGTTTAAATTAATTTTTTAATGTAAATAAAATGAATTTAAATACAAGGACAATAACAAAAGTTCGTGGCAAAGCCATATTTTTATTAATTCTAAATTTGCATAGCATCTTGAATAATACCTTTCCATTGATCACGGTGTTTGGACGAATATGCCAGTCCATCTAGTCATTGTTTCCAAGATAAAGTTCCGGCCAAGATGGTCTGAAGATTGTCCTGAACAACATCCATCCAAGTACGTTTCTGACTACCTTTCCTATTCTTTCAATCGGCATTTGGACAAATCAGGGTTACGATTCATGAGATTGCATCAGGATTTTTACGAATAATCTGTTCAAACCAGTACAAACTTCGTTGTCGCGTTACTAATGAAGGAAGATCGTGAAATTGGAGGTCATCTCGAATTTGGCGATTGCTGATCTTTTTCGTCCAATCTCTTGATACGGAGGATGCAAAATGGCTGTTGTGCCAAGTGTATTTGAGGCATTTTGCTTCAAATCTGTCATGCTTCTTCATCTCTGACCCTGTAAGAGTTTACGTTTCAGCTGCATACAGGAGTACTGTGTGAATCAAAGAAGAGAAAATGTTTATCTTTGTGTTTGGATTGATGGTTTTTCGTCTCTGTAGTGGATTAGTAAGTTTTCCAAAGGCAGCAGCAGTCAAACAAATTCGACGATTTACTTCATTAGATGAATCACCGTCAGAAGTAATTGCAGAGCCCAGATACTTAACTTCGTTTACATTGGGGAGCACAATATCATTTAATGTAATCCTTGCATCAGCAGCTTGAGAGATGACATGATGACTGATTTTTTTGGGATTGATCTTCAGACCATATTCAGTGGAAACTTTTACAAGGAAATCCAATGTATGCTGCAAGTTCAATTTCGTTTTCAGCCAGAAGGATAGCATCATCAATGTATTCTAAGTCCGTAATGGGCGTAGTACTATCATACACACCTTCCATATGTACGGAGGTCTTGGCGAATATAGCATCAATTGCATAGTTGAACAAAAGTGGACCAGCCACGCAGCCTTGACGGTCAACAAGGGTAGAAACTTGTTTTCCATCCCCGTGCAATTTTGTCAACGTCAGTCCTTCCCCAGTTGGATAAAGGAAACCAACGGCCCTGTGGGGCTTAGCGACTGATTCCATCTCGAGTGTTTTTTGTGGTCGAAGTTTCATTGAAATTGGTACAGAGTATAAGAATCTGTACCCTGATTTCCTGTCAGGGTGAACTCCCTTAGTCTAGCCGGCTACATATGGTAAACGAATACTTTAAGACACTTTTTAAGCATTTCGAGCGTATGCTAGTATTCATTCACTGTGTGGGAGTCCAGTGAAAACCAGTTATACGGCTGCACACTCGGTCTCTGCTGATATTAGTCTGGAATGGCTATAGGCCTATAGGCACCTAGTCCAGGATGCACCACGTGGACGAACAGCAGTTAGAAGTATCATTATCATTGGAGTTTGAGACCTTATAAGCATTACTCAAATCCACAGGATCAATTAGCATCTCAACAATTTAAATACAATTAAAATTATTTTTGTAATCAAGTAGCATAAAACAGTTGTTTTTTAAAACAATTACAACTGAAACACGAGAAAGTTGCATATCACTAAATTTCGAAATAAAAATACTACTGCTTAAATTAATTAACATAATTTGTTATATAATGGCTATTTTATACTTTTTACAAAACCAATATTTTAATTAATATTTGACGTTACATTTCATGTTAATAATTTACTCAATTTTTGATTTTATATTGTATATTTTATAATTGAAGTGACGTTTTTTATGCGTTATGTAGTTGCTAGAGCTGTTTCAGTTAAATAATCACGTTTTTCGAAGTATTTCTCAAGAGGGTTGTAGTGTTTGTCACATAAAAAATTTTTCAACCATTAAAAGTTAAGTTTGTACAAAGTTGATTATATACAATAGTCTATTTTTGTATGTAAATTATTAATTATTTTAAGTCAGTATATTATTAGCTATAAATGTTTAATTTTGTTCTTATAAAAATTATGTCCAGCCTTTTCCTATTTGGTAATATAAAATCGACTAAACCTTTTGTAATTAAAAAATTGAAATTTTTTTCTGCTTATTACTAGTGCCGGGGTGGTCTAGCGGTACAGCACTCGATTTGGACCTTGGTGGACATGGGTTCGAATCCCATCGCCGGCACTAAAATGTCCACTACTGAAAAGTGTTTCTCGTAAAACATTCAAAGTAGCAAAAATAATAATAAAATATTATAAATTTATATTTTTTGATACAAATACCTCATAATATATTTAAAAAATAATTTTAGGTGCATTAATTAATTATTATAAAAACATCTAAATTACATTGTCTAATTCCGTTTATACTGGGTGTTTTTAATAAAGTATGGACTTCTCTCAGTTCTTTATTTTTTAAACTGTACAAATTAATGTTTCTTATTATATGTAAAACCAAGTGTGGAGTACTATTTATCATTTAATATAATTTTCAATAGGTTTTTAATAAAAAAATTATTATTAATTTAGCATTAATAATGTTTCATTTTCCCCACTAATTTCTTTAATTCTATATATATATATATATATATATATATATATATATATATAATGATGGAACTAGTAATTGTTCAAAGTATCACTAAATTACTAAAATCTTCCATTTTGTATGTAGTGCTGGACATTAATTTTCCAATAATTTTTTTAATAAAAAAATTATTATTAATTTAGCATTAATAATGTTTCATTTTCCCCACTAATTTCTTTAATTCTATATATATATATATATATATATATATATATATATATATATATATATGGAACTAGTAATTGTTCAAAGTATCACTAAATTGCTAAAATCTTCCATTTTGTATGTAGTGCTGGACATTAACGTGATACTTCACAGATGTGACAGTTGACTAACACAATGCTCTTGTCTATATTTTTAGAGGAATGATAATGACCCTGAGGATTTGAGTCATATAAAGTGCACAATCCATGACTAGGACACATGTGGCATTTACACAAATGCCTCCAAACAACACAAACCTTGATATAATTGTAATTTTTCTAGATTATTTTATAATATAATGCAAATGACCTGAGAAATTGACACTTTACAAACATATGCCGGAGTGGTCTAGTAGTACAGTACTCGATTTGAACCTGGATGGGCATGGGCTCGAATCCCACCATTGGTACTATTTATATTATAATTTTTTATTTTCACCACTGAGTGTTTTACGGTAAACATCTTTAAACAGTGGACAGTTTTAGCAATACTGAACGTGGGCCTGCATTAAGTACCGATGGTGAGATTCGAACCCATGCCCACCAGGTTCAAGTCGAGCGCTGTACCGCTTGACCACCTAGGTACAATTGTGCATTAAAGTGTCCTTTTCCACCGTGCATAATCTACCAAGTCAAATTATTTGTAATAATTAGTCAATTACAATTTATTGAAGTTTCAATTTCTATACATTGATGTGGTGCATTCTGTACTCAAACTAATGCACATTATGGACCAAATGCAACTGGACTTCTACTTTGATGTACGGTTACAAGCATGCATTAAGGGTACTCGAAAGTTATCTCTAAGGCTGTGCATACAATATATGACTATTTCATTGGGAAAGATAACACTGACTGAAATTGAACAATCGTTAATGTTTGCAATGTTAATGTTTGCTCCATTACAATACAAAAGCAAGAAAATTCATTACTTCTACGTTTAGGATGCTAATGATTCTGAATATTTGAATAATGCTTATAAAATCTCAATTTCCAATAATGGCGATATTTTCGACTCACCTCCACGTGGCGCATTCTGAATTGGGTACATCGAAGCATCTAGAGCAACACAGCGGTATAACTGGGCTTCCTCTTCGACGAATGTTTGCAAGTATACACCCAGAGTACTTAAAAGCTTTTTTAAGGTATACGTATACTATATATAGCCGTTCGATTAAGGGAGAGAATCCTGGTCAGAACGACATTATTCTTCTACGTTTGTTACTCTTATCGAGCCATTGATATGAGTCGTTAAATGTACCGTACAAATATAGGAATAATGAAGAGGTGGTCACATTACAAACCATAATGAATACTTGTTGCATAGACGAGGTTTTCTTTACACGTAAAATGTGTGAACTATTTTTAATATGGTACTAATAAAGTAAAAAATAGTCTACATTTGATTTTCTAAATCAAAATACACTCTGTTTTTTTCTCTCTTCAAACCAGCATCAGTATATTCTTTTTTTGTAATTTTAGAAATATAAACCCTTTAAAGGTATAAAATATGTGACCGAATCTGGCCAATACGAAGTGCGTACTTAGAGCAACATGAAAATATAATTTTGGTCAATTTCTAAATCATATCAAAACAACTTCACTTTCTACTTTCCTGTTGGTTAATGTCAACTGTGCACCAACAATCAACGTAGGTTTGTTACGTGGTCCGTGATACACTTGTGATATAATCATACTTTGTTTGTCTAACTTGTCAATATTTTTATTTATTATACTTTAACTGTCTGCAGTTGCAACCTATGGTTGGTTATTAAAGACAATCATTTACACTGCACCGAGGTTACTAGTTTTTTTGAATGCAATGCATTTCTGTTGTGATTTTTGTAATAAATCGTAATTTGTTTTTCCGCCTTTTCTCAACATCCTATTTAAACAAGCGACTGTCTGTTTTACTGAAATTGTAATCAACCTGCCTGGTTGCAGTCCTTTGATATATGCCAAATAACTTATGATAGTAGGATGCTAATTATACTGATGATTTCAATAATGACTAAAGTTTCATTTTCCAATGATGATAATAACCTCGACTGTTCCTCCACATAGTACATCCAAACACCTAGATTAACACAATAGGAACCTACTACGCAGCGGCATAACTGGACTTTCGCTTAGGCGGGTGAGTGCAAACACATACTCGGGGTACTTATACCATATGTAGCCCTTGGGCTAACGGAGATAATCCTGGTTAAAAATTAGGTGACCTTGTCAATTTTAGCGAACAGTGGTGCTACCACAATGATACCGTCTACCGTTCAAGAAACTTTGCCATTCTTTTGCTTTTGTTACGCCTATAGAGCTATTGAAGTTGGTTATTTAATATGGTGTGCAAATATAAAAATAATGAGGAAGTGACTATGTCATCAACTATAATCAATGAATACAATTAAATATTGGTGTAGATGATCATTTTTGAACATTACAACAATGAACAAGCGCTTGTGGTACTAAAATTCTTTTAATAAAATCAACTGACAGCTCTACAATCGTCAATAAAGCCTTTTTGAATATGAAGGCTTACGATGGCAATATTCACATATTAAGCTCATACTGCGCATCATTGTTAACCCAATTTCCACTAATCACAATAAAGTTATTTATTTCACAAGACAAAATTTACTAAGTTCACTCTACCATGGATGGTAGAGACGCTCAAGCATTTGGATAGGCATGGATTCGAGTCCCAGACCTTTATATGATTTTCCTAAATGTTTACGTGTTGATTAAAGGTTTTAAAAATAGTACTTTTTACTTAAGTTAATGATTAAGAAGAGTTTTGTAAAACCAATTGCACCACTAGTCGTCCTCATATATGTGTATAATTTTAGGATTGTAACATTGATGTTTTCCAAACGTAGACAAGAAGCAATACTGATAGAATCAAGGTTAAGTTCCTCAGTACATAGACCAGAGTTCTTAGCATTGCTCCATTCAACACTACTTTTATAAAAGTAAACGTTTTTACAAGACCGAACCAGAAATGGACTGTCTCATGATATCTAAAATATAAGGCTTAAAACACATTTTCAAATAACCATGTAGATTAGTTTAACTGTCAACAACTAATACAAAACCATTTATTCTGCAAAATAATACCTAACAGATATCTGTAATATTAAAAAACAAAAAAATGAGTATTTACATACAGTAGTGATTAAATTATGAAGCATCTTACAAAAATAAATACATCGTGCACGCATAAGAATCAAATATGATTGGGAACAAACAGGTGCGTTATAAAAGCAGCACATAATCCAAATACAGAAGAAAACGTATACACCCTTAGCGTCCGCATATATGTACGCGTAAAGCATTAATCATCATTTAGTCAAAACTGCAATTTACCAAGTAACAGAACAACACAAAAAAGCAGGAACGAAATTGAATAATTTACACGTTGGAAGATTTGCAATGTTTGAAGAATTTCGCCGATATCCTATTCTTATTCATATCCTCGTGGTTATTCTCGAACCAGTCCAAATTCGGACTGTCGGTGTTGGTCGCAAAGCCGTTTGGAGTTACGGATGGCGTTAGAACACGACATCGAGATTTGCGTTTCTCGTTCGATTTGAATCGGTTTGTGTACCGATAAGATCCGTGTGTACCTCGTTTGCGCATCCAAACAGATGGCCACGACATGTTTACTTCCGCACAATCCGAAAATGCATTTTCATGCGTTGTTCGATTGGGAATAGGGACAATATTTGAATTGTTATTGGAATTGTCGTTCTTTAGCACAGTGCCTTCTACGTTAGTTAAACAATCGGACAAAGGCGTCTTTGCTTTGCCAGCGTTAGAATCGGGTTGGTCGACAAAACCATCCGAACGATACGGTAGATCCAATTCAACATAAACAAAATATTCAAGCCGTATGAGAAACTCTTGAAACGATTCGCAATTGTTGTGTCCAGCTCCCCGAATGTACAACGGAGTTAGTGTGTTGGGAATTAATTCGTGCAACTGTTGGGCCTGATATACGCTTATGATGTTGTCTTCAGTTCCGTGAATAATCAAAGTCTGGGAAAGAATTTGAGAAGCGCGAGCACGGCTATTTAGCAAATAAAGTCAAAACAATGGACACATCAGGATATTTGGTTTTTCAGAATGGTAAAAAACATCATTCTATATATATTCATCAATTAACAGTTATATATATGTATATGTATATATATATATATATATATATATATATATATATATATATATATATATAAGTGTGTATGTATAACGAAACAAATTAATAATAGTAATAAACTTGAAAAACAGATATTCTTTATTAATTGGAAGTTTTAATTTTCAAAGACTGCCAAATTATCCAAGTTCATGTACTTAAAGACACCTTTAACACAAAAACAAACAGAAACTAATCTACTTACTGACCTAAAACTATCATTACTTAACCCAATTCCTGTGTGGATTGTTGACGTTCAGATAAAAATAAACGTATATATATATATATATATATATATATATCAACATACAAGAATCAAATGCATAAAAAAATAATCAATTGGATTAAATATAACAATAAAAAGCACAAAATTAGCAACGTTCATACGTTTACAAATCAACATAATAAAAGTGACAAAAATCAATATACATTCGTCAAAAGATATAATTGATTGAGAGAACAAAATAAACAAAAAAAATTGCATTAGCCAATCACTGCAATAAGCATCATTCAAAATTTTGAAAAAGAAAACGCAATCAGTATCAAATGTTCAACGTCGACAATTTCGTTTCCGCAAACCCGGAAGACGAATCGTTGGAGGCGGAATTTTTGCAGCCCTTCATATTTACACCGACCGACGACGGATCAAAAGAAACGAAACAAGAAAAAATGGATGCAGACCGCTTGGTTCGTGAATGCAACTCGTTGCTCAAATTATCATCCAACGACGAAGACAAGTGATTTTGCATCAGCCTATGGGCAGCGTCAGATGTCGCCATCATTGACTGACGACTTGCACGTTCGTTTTGACCATTTGAAGACCACAACAATTGATTCGAAATAGCGCTCGAAACGGATGAAATAGGCGTAATAAAATCACTAGCCGCGGAAGAATTCGAATGCATGGACATGGCATAGCTTGTGTCGTTTAGGGAATGATGACTACGCAATTGCTTCGTTGCGTGCGTTTCTCCGTTGCAACAATCATTAATATTGACTAGTGATGGATAAGCAATTTGGGAAACATTTCTGGACGATGCAACCGACAGCGCACCAGTTTGACTCAAATCCACCGACTTGGTAATCGACTTTTTGCGCGAATCTCTCACAGTAGCGGCCAAAAGCAATTGCGTCGAATGGGCATCGCCATCGGCCACTTCGTTCGTCCGACCAATCGATGCCGAATCCGAACTACTGCTGGTAGCCAAACTCGAGTAGTCGCTGTGTACGGAAAACATGCGAAACCAACATTCGTCTGTATCATCCTTGGCAGGAGTCATCGATTTGGATAAAACGGGCAGTTCAACGTTGACCAATTTTGTCAAGCGGATCAAGTATTGCGGAAACATTTCACAATTGTTGTGTCCAGCGCCGTCGATAAATAGCGGATCGAGGAGTATGTGGTCAGCCAATGCCGAATACATTCGATATCCGTGAGTTACGTTGACCACTTCGTCTTGTGTACCGTGAATGATCAATGTGGGAGACATAATCCTAGGAGCACGTGCCAAGCTGCAGCACACAATTAGATGGTGTGTGTGAGTGTGTGTCAATTGATGTTTTAAAACAAATAATTAGACTAACTATTAAATTCACAAAGCATTGCATTTACAAAAAACACAATGAAAGCCATATTCTATTGAAAATGAAGCCAATTAAAAATGCTACATTCCAAAATACTAAACCTTATTTTGAAAATCTACTCTACCAATCAAACCAGTAAAAACAATACCATAATTAGATATGTAAAGTAACATTACAAAAATTGATCTCTACATTTCACCAAATAATAAACACTAGAAATTCAAAAACGTTTCAAAATAGTTCCAAATTTGTGAAACAGGTTGAACAACCTTTAAATAATTTCTGTGCAAAAAACGTAAGAAACTAAGTTACTTGTGGAAACCTTCAAAGAAACTATAATCTTGTCACAGTTCATAGAATTGTTTTCTTGATCCAGAGTTACGTCGGTAGGATTACTCGTGTAAATCACGTTTTAGCTAATGTTTATTAGATATAATTAGTTCCAACTTCGTATAATATTTCAAATAATTCACTTCCATAGTTTACAATATACAGAGGTACACAGAAATTGTTTGGTCCATCAACTAAACCATTGTTTATACAAGCGTAATACATCAGGAACTTAGGACATTACATTAGTCGTGAAACCATATTCACCAAAAACCTTCACAATGTAATCTAATACTTGTTTTCAACTAGAACGGTGTTGTTAGAAAAATCCAAGTCTGTTATAGACGTTGTACCTACGGATAAACCTTTCATTTTCAAGTAAACTTTATAAAATTTAACATTAATTGCATAATTGAAGAAAGTGATGTCGCTACATAAACTTGGCAAACTCCACTGCAAATTTCAAAAGACTTTGTACTTAACATGTAGACTTGAATTGCAGAGGTTCAGATTTTGTATATAATACTTAGGAGATTCACAAGTTTAATTGAGATACCATTAGTTCACAGTCGTTCTTGGTTCAATAAATTAAAAGCTAAAAAGTGGTCTACAAACGATGTACACGTAAAACGCTGAACTTTAGCTGCAAATTCTAGAATGCATCCATAATTGTAAATTTTGTCAATGCCTGCCAAACACTGAGTTAAAAACCGGTTTCATTAGAACGTGTGGTCTTGTCCTTTTCCAGAAAAGTCCGTCAAACTATAGCTAGCATAACAATTTTGCCATCCATACAAATAAATCTAATACACCTGCAATTGACAGACATTTAACATTTTTTGTAAAACAGAAACAATGATTTGATTGAAGACCCTAGTTACCGTCATGCATCAAATTAGTCCGACAATACGACATTCATTAATAACATTGTTAAATAGCAATACGGTTACATTATTTAATTAACATTATGTCCCAAAAATACAAAGTATTGACCATTTATATTTCTAATCACTAAAATATCGTGTCGCAACATAACAGGAACGGTAATAAATCTTTTTTATTTAAAAAAAAAACTTTGAATACGCAGTCTAATAACATTCAAAATCTTCCGCATAAGTAAGTATTTATTAAATACTAAATCAAAAAACATTTTAAAAACAAAAATGGAAAACAACATTAAGGTTTCACTTAAAAAACCAACGTTTAATTAACACCCTCGAAAAATTATTATTATTGGTAATAGTAATAGTAGTAGTATTGTTGCGAAGGCATGCAAAGACCGCAGTGTATTCATTCCGTTATTATTAGTCTATATATTTATGGGCAGCTAGTACGGGTTACACCACGTGGAAGAAGAGTCAGGAATATCACTATCATTAAAATTTGAGACTTTATAAGCCTTACTCAAATTTCATTTTCATTCATTTTGGTTGGTGACGTGGTCACCTCTTCATTATTTCCCATATTTATATGACATAGCAAACGATCGATTTCGATGGCTTGATAAGCGTAACACAAATGTAGAAGAATAACAAAGTTTCTTGGCTGGTAGACGGCATCCTTGTGACGTCGCCACTGTTCGCAAAGATTGACGAGGCCGCCTGATTTTTTGTCAGGGTTATCTCCCTTAGCCCAAGGGCTACATATGATATACGTATACCTTTAGATACCTTTTAAGTATCCTGGGTGTATGTTCGCACCCACCCGCCGTAGCGGAAGCCCAGTTATACCGCTGTGCACTCGGACCCTGCTGTTATTAGTCTAGATCCCTAGGGGCACCTAGTCCAGGATGCACCACGTGGAGGACTAACAGTCAGGAATATCACCATCATTGGAAATTGAGACTTTATAAGCATTACTCAAATCCTCAGGGTCATTAGCATCCCATCAGATGAAAGTTTTGTTTGACTTCGATTAATGTCCATTTTTTGAAGAATGTATCCCGTCAAACATTTAAGTAATAAAAACCAAATAAAAAATGAATGAAAAAATAAAGATATATAGAATCAACTAATGAAACTAATTTTGTAATAACTATTTAAAATCAAACACCATTTAATGTAAATATAAACTAGTAACTATAATTGTTACAAATATTACCCATGATAAGAGTTCAAATATTTTCAAGATAAACATAAATATTTAAACAATATTATTACTAATTAGTTAATTTGATCTATAAAATATTGACAATTACAGCACTAATAAAAAATTACAAAACAAAATTAGTGATTCTACAAACAAAACGTTGCAATTGGATATTTTGATTAAGTTGAATTAATGTATAACTAATACACCAATGATGGGCTGCACATCGTGATTTAATACTGCTTTCTTATAAACCTAAAAGTAGCATTCACCGAGGTTTAAACCATCAGCTTCTTAGTTGAGAAACGGAACTCTTATCAATAAACTGCCTCACAACATAACATGAGCTGGCGGCAAAGCCACCTCACAACTTCACTTGTTATTAAAGCACAATTATAAAAAAATTCCATAAAAATTAAAATAATCCAAAAATTAAAGTGTAATAGTACAAACGACTTTTTAAAAATATTCACTTAAATATACCGCTTGTCAAAAAAGCATTCAGGTAACATTTTTGTAATTAAAAAGTGAAACATTTCACATAACTCACTTGGAAAATACATCACAACAATAATTTCTCTTCAAATGCGGGAAAGCAACTCGTAGACCTGACATAAGAGGTGAATGAAGAACAACAGCTGCAACGCGGTAAAGAGTAGCTAGATAAACAGTAGGCACTGTACCAATACTTTGTCCATAAAGAACTATCTGATCTAAAGGTACTTCATATTTAGTCCTCAAAACATTTAAAGCACATTCAGCATCAGCATAAAGATTCTTTTCTAAAGGTTTACCGGTTGACGCTCCATAACCCGAATAATCGTAACACATGATATTAACATTTAATTTGCTACCTAATTCGTAGATAAAATTTAACATTAACCCTAAATCAGCAGCATTTCCATGACTAATTAAAAACGTTAATTTGGAAGTTGGGTTAATTGGCAAATATATAAGAGCAATTTCGTTTCCTTTGCGAGTAGTTGCTTTGGTGGCCTGAATGTTATTACTCAAATAAATAAAATAATCGTCTATACACGATGCAAATAATCTGAAATAATAATTTTTCTCATTTTCTGAACAAGCAATCAAATCATAACTCTGTGGTGGAGGCATAAAAGCCAACTTGGCGACAATTTTTGAGGGAATTGGAGGACAACATAAGAGTTGACAAAAACTATTACAACTGAATTCAGTCATAACAAAAATTAACCACTTCCAAACGCATATAAAATACGATCAATAAATATTGAACAATTAATAGCTAATTTCATATAAATTTACTTTATATGAATTGTTGTACGATAAAACCCTAAAAACGAAAAATTGCGCCATTAAAAACGATAAAGCTAAATCTTTATTTACGCGCATTACTCTAAAGATACATATTAACAACTAAAACAAAAATTAATTAGTAAATGTTTAAATTAAATAAATGTATACAAAAAATAATATTTATTATTTACAATAAAAACTAACGTAATGTAAAGTTAAAAAAAGTTATTTAATAGGTTCTTCTCATCATACGTATAAAATAAACGATATATTTACGAGAAATGTAGGAGGAAACTCCTATTGGTACTCGGTTTAAAATATTGAATATTAACAAAAATAAATTTTAAATATATATATATATATGAATATAAAAATTAAACATAATTATGGAGTAAATACTTATCATACGCCGATTTGAAGGAGTCAGTGGACGAAGCTGAAACAACGTGGTTTGGTAAAAAATTTTACGCGAATATGACTCTATACAAAAAATGGTTTAAACGTAGCCGAGATCTTACTCTTGGTTTAGATAACTTAAAAGTGTGCCGTTTTCAAGTATCATTAGCAGGAACAAGAGGATATTCAACACCATTCGACCTTAATATTTTATAAACTAAAATGAGATTGCCCCGGAGCCTTTTATCTTGTAAAAGAAAGAACTTAAATAACATTAATTGATTGGTGTAGTTTACATTTTTAAACTGTCTAGGGATATTAGTAAAGTTGCGTTGTATTTTGTCTAAAATCTTAATGTCTGTTTTTAGGGAAGGGGATGTAAATTGAATACAATATTCTAGATGGAGTCTAATATATAGCTGGTAGAGTAGCCGTGCGCAACTTACAGAAACATTCCCTAAATTACGTTTAAAAAACTTAGTGAGTTGAAACCCTTTAGAAGCTGCTTTCCTATGGTGCGTCGAAAAGTGTAGGGAATTGTTAAAAGTAACCCCTAGATCTTTAACCGAATTGACTTGGGTGATAGGTGATGAGTCTGGTGTCTTAAATATATTTTCTACAGATTTGCCAAGGGAAAAGTGTTTACACTTGAAAAAATTCAGAGGGTGCGCATTTGTTATAGACCAATTGTAGATACTCAAAATGTCTAGTTGAAGTTGTTCAGGATTAGAACTCCAAATCTTGACATCATTAGTATACAGCAAGATGTTCGAACAAACAACAGCAGGTAGGTCATTAATATAAATTATAAATAACAAAAAATTAAAGACGGGCTCTTGGGGGATGCCTGGGGTGATGTTAACGGCTGCAAAGATGACTTCGTCCAATTTTACACTTAATTGCTGAGTAGAAAGGAAGTCCCGTATTCAGTCGAGGAGTAAAGGACTAATCCCAAATGCTCTCAATTTGTTCAATAATGCCGAATGGGGTACTTTATCAAATGCTTTGCAAAAATCAAAGTAAATGACGTCAATCGAATGAGATACTCCAGCATTCTAGTAAGACTACTAGTAAACGTCAATAAATCAGAAAGACAGGATTTCCATGGCATAAACCTATGCTGAACAAGATTTATGAGGTTGTTGTCGACTATAAAGTTTACTAAATGGGACTTAACCATTTTCTCCAAAATTTTACTGGGAGCTGACAGGAGACTAATGGGTCTACAACTCTCAGCCTTAAATCAACATCCGGATTTGTATATCGGTCTAATGTAAACTAATTTCCAAACAGTAGGTACCTTACCTTAGTTTAAGGAAAGGTTAAACGTATGGGCAAATGCCGGGGCTAATTCCTCGGCATATTCTCTAAGAAGTCTTGGATATAATTCGTCCGAGCCTTTAGAGAAAGATTTTAATTTGGAAAGGAAATTACAAACTATCTCCGGAGTAATAAGAGGAGACCCAGATAAACGTTGTGGAAGAGAGTTGGTAATCCCTCGTTTATTCTTAATAAATTTAAATAGCAGGCTTTTATCAGTTTTAGCTTTGTTTAGGAGACTATAAATTCTACGATGCTTGAGGCGGCTAAGGCTGAATGCACAATTATTTCGTAATGCAAGATAATTATGATAAAAACACGGAAGGCTAGTTAATTTCTACTTATGAAACTCGCGATTACGGAGTTTAGTGAGTTGAATACAACGCTGTGGGATTTTAGTCGTTGGAAGGGTAGGAACACGGAAGGGGACAAAATGTTTCAAGTTTCAGGTTTCAGGTTTGTACAAGAGTTAAATAGGAGGAAAACTTCTTTCAATACTCTGTTCAAGATATCAGGTATCAGTAAAAAATAAAAAATAATTAACAAAAAGGAAATAAAGCATTAGGTAAACTTAAGAAGGTAAAATTTATCGTACGCCAATTTGAACGCCTAAAGGGATGGGGCTAACACAACATGTGGGAGCAGATTGTTCCATGCAGTAATAACCCTAAAGGAAAAGTGATAAAGATCTAATCGGGAATGAACTCGCGGTTTGGAAAGCTTGAGTGGGTGTCCTCGGCAATTGTTAACCGTCATATAAAAAAAATTATAAAATTTTATAATCATAATTTGGACCAATGAAAATGGTTTCAGTGTGAATATGTTCATTTTCAGTAGACATGTCAATAAAATCACAAAAGCCAATAGAAAATAAGCTTTTTATTATCTACTGTTGGTAAAAAAGTAGTCAGTATATTGGGATAAAATTGTTAATTTGGGGAAAAAAATGCAGTTTTATGTATTTATTAAAGTTGTTAAATTATTAATTCTAAAAATTATTGCAGTAACACTAAAATGTTTTATTAAATGTTAATTTTCTATTTTGTAGAAACACTATTAGTATTGGACCGTACTATTATTAGTTAATTTAAAGCATTGTGTATAATTTTTGGTTCTAATCTGTTTTTACACATTTTATTTACTTAATTTATAGAAATAGTTAACAATATTCCAATTATTAATGTGTCATATTAACAAAAGAAAAAAATTACATTATAACTATTGCATGGAATGAACAATAAATACGTAAACTAAAATCGATAAGGGTTCACTACTGTAATGAATTTTTACTATTGACTAACGTTTTGCTGTAATAAAATTAATGCAGTTCATCGTAATTATATAAGTCTTTTGTAGATAATAATAGATACAGTATAGAAGGCTCCTTATAACCTGACATAATGTGTCGTAAAATCAATAATTTATTTACATTTGTTAAAAAAACGGCACATACACAATTCTTAATTATATGTTTTTTTACGTAAGGAACACAGAATAACGTAAAATCGTATTTTTTTATAATGTACTACATTATTACAAATAGCTAAATTCTACAATTTAATCTTTATAAGCAATACAAAGGTTATTAAAAATTTTTATTTACCTATGCTAATTATTAACTGAGGGGTTGGTTTTATATATTATATTGTTTTTTAATTCAGTGCAATTTTGTATAGTATAACTTTACTATTTTTAACACTATATTCTCATTATTTATATTGTAAAAAAGGTTTTTATTTGGCTTTTGTTAATAATACTTCTAAATCCTTATTTAGTATTAATCGTAATTCATTATTAAATCTCAACCAGAACTTCATAATCGTTGTTATTTTGTACTTTAAACTCATAAAATCAACCCTTGTTTTATGGTTAGATAAAACAACTCTGTTATCAAAACTTCTTTGACTCATTGTATATGCATTCAATAGCACTACGATAAAATGGGATGCAAATCGATAAATAAATGAAGAGAATAGCTTATACTTCACATATATTGTATCAAGTAATGTTTTGTTAACACAGTGAGTTAATGTCACAGAACTACGATCGATAAGTGTATTACTAATGTTGTACGGTTTAATACAAACAGCATGATATTTTGACTACAGTGATTTCATCCCATATGAAAATGAAGGTCGTTTGTCTGAACCTAAAATACATACTGCCCTGGAATGACTACATTGGGATAGCACAATGAGAATAAAAAACTTAAAATGTGGTTTATAATTAATGAAGTAAAGTTTCTAGATGATAACAATATAATAATATAATTATTATAATGAACTACGACAAGGGATCATATTTCATGATTATGTTGGGTTTTTGTTACAATGTAATAAGTATCATTTAACTGAGAGTCATATTAGGATGTTTCCTAAAATAAGAGATAGTTATTTTATTTAATACCTATTTTACGGTAGAATGTAACAACAGTATCATTAAACCAGACTATAATGTTATTTTTACAATATCACATAATGTAAAAATCACATAAAATACCCGTTATGTGCTTAGCCGTCAATAATCTTACACAAGCCTTTTGATTTACCAATAAATGAACAGGAGATATTTTATTGTCGTATCAGTATTGCAGGTCTTAAATCTGGAGGTTATTTTTGTGTATCATATGCATAATGTATATGCGCTCATTAACTAATAGGACAAGGTGAATGAGAAGGTTGTTTTTACAAATAATAAACACTATCACATGATGCATGGCCATAAACATAACTGTATATGCTTGATTAAAAACTAAGACAGGGAGTCGGAAGAAGTTATTCATTGTGCTATGTCTAAAATAAATACCCAATTGAGATTGGTTAAGTAAACAGAATTAAATTTAGCAATGTCAAACTTGAAAAAATGATTATGTACATTTTGATTCAATTACCTATATATCGTCAATGTATTATATTAAAAGTGACTCATGTTAAGTGCGATCTTAGTAAATAGTTTCAAATCAATTTCCTGCATTTCATTGCTAGAAATGAATGACCTACGATTACTACAACAGTAATCAAAATGACATGACCGTATCAGGTGACACATATTCTTCTTATTAGGTTGGATTGCATTAAATGCACTAAACCGGACAAAGATAAATATTTAACTGTTAATAAAAGTAATGCAATTGGGTAGAATGAATGGAAAGGGTTGCTTATACTTTACATACATCAGGTCAAATAATGCTTTTTTTACAAACAAGGTCGATCTTTATAGAAACTAAAATGGATAAGTATAATACTAGTGTTATTTTGATGCAACAGTAGTGAGTTCAGGGTTCTAAAGTAATGGTTGCATAAAATATCCGATTTTGGTTACTTATTTGAGTCTGTTTACCCAAGTTTTATCACACGCATTAACTTAGGACATCAATTAGACAATCAAACAATTTCCCATTTTACTGTTATTCTAACAATCGCAAATGTTCCTTAATTTTTGTAATAAACAAAAAATAAACATAATATAATAAAATTTATTTAGATTACAATACAAAAAATACAAAATAATTTCTTGTCTGCATAATTATTCACTAAAACGTAAGCCCACTTATACAAAGTACAGTGCTACTAATTCTTCTTCCTTTAAACGGGTCAGCGTTTTTCAGGGTTTACAATTTCTAAAAATTAGGTTAAATCTCATCATACTGTGACCCAATTTCTACCAAAAATTATACAAATCCCTCGTTATGACTTCTTTTCAAATTCCTTCTCCTTAGATAGCCTTCTCCTGTCAGGATCAATTGCAATTTCTTCACTTGAGCATGTGTTTTCGTGCTTCGAATTCGGTGCGGCTATAACATATTTATTGTTCCTCAGTTTAACCGTGCTGGACAATTTAAATTTTTAATTCTACAAGAAATTACATAAAAATGAAGCTACTTGGTTTTACGAAGTCCGGTACTTTGAGATTCTCGCTTTTGGTAAAAAGTGCATATGTAAAAAACTTTCTTGTATGGAAATCCTTTAACTCCTCCATGGTTTAGTTCAAATACACAGTGATAAAACTCACTATTGGTATTTGTTTTAAAAGCGTGAATTGCATTTTTTACCTTCTTCTAATTGGAATAACTACGTCCAGTCCAGTCCGGTGCACTAACTAACGCCATTGCAAAATGAGGCGAGAGCAAAAAAATTTACATTAAATAGTGCTTAAAATATCCAATTACAGCTTAACTAGACAATAACCAATCAGAGAGCAGAACCCACATCCAATAAAATTTACTCAAATTATATGACGTACAACAATTGCCGGGAATCATGGGAGAGGGCAAACATATGCTTAAACTGGGTAGAGCTTATGAGTTTGAAAACTAAAATTAAGATTTAATATTGTTGGAGAAATAACCATAGAAATTATTAACCTCATCCGTGGGGAAATAAGCCCATTCAATACTCTTAAAATAATTACTTAAACCATCAAAATTGGCATTACTGAAATGGGGAATAAGCGCAGATTTGAGTTTGGCAGTAGGGGCTGTACTAGGGAGATGAACATCATATGCCAAAACAGAATAATTACTCTTGCTCAGCGGAGGAAGAACATTGATAGTATCTTTTATATAACAAACATTAGTAAGTACTAAATCCAGACAATATAAAGAACAACCAACCCTATGTATAGTGGTGGAGGACACATGTTGGAAAAGTGCATTCTCAATGCAGAATTGAAGAAAACTAGATTCGAAGGACTTACCTGGGCTAGATTGGGTGTACCAACTGATAGTAAGGGTATTAAAGTTACCCATACATACTTTATATTTATAAGGAGAGACGAAAATTAAATAAAGTTTTTGCAATAAAGCAAAGCTAGAGGCTTCAGAGAGTCTATAAAGAATAGAATATCTAGTATAGTCTCCAGAGGAGAGAAAGATAGAGATAAAAAGCAAGTCAAACCCATGACTTGTAGCAACAAGGGGAAGGAAGAGGGAGTAATTTAGGCCATCTTTAATAAAGAAGAGACAACCACCGCATCTAGTTTGCTTAGAATCCGACTGAATAATACTATAGCCTTGGATTGGCAATTTATTATCAAGAATATCATCCGACAGCCAGGTTTTAGTAATGCCAATTATGTGAGGCTTAGCATGGAGGACTAAAAACCCTAACTCAGTAAGCTTATTTAGAAGACTACAGGCATTAGTGTAAAATACTTTTAAGAGTGAAGTGCAGGAACAGGAAGAAACGATCCTGTTTTTTTTAGTCGATGGAGGAATTGGACATGACTCCGGGGCTCTAATGGAAAATCCTGCAAATCGGGGACGTAGGGCGGGATATTTTTTTAGTTTAAGAGGGGTCAACTTGATTATTGGGATAGCAGCTAATTTCGGACAGGAGGTATAAAACAACAGCCAGAGTTTACCAATCATATGCGTTGTAGCGTGATTCGGGAATTGAGACTTAACCGCCGACCAATTACTGAGAATATCCAAAGCTATGTCTGAGGTTTTAAAAAAGACTATAATTGGGGGGAAGGGACGATGCCTTTTAAAAGTCATACGCATAGCCTTAAAACTAATTGGCTGGGAATAACAGATTTTAACTATCTCGGAAGCAATCTTTTTAAAATTAATGGCAGTGTCAGGAATACCTCTAACTATTAAATTGTTTTTCCTCCTTTTGTCAGTGGCATATTGTTTAGCAGCTGATAAGATTTTATTTTGAGAGAGTTTAATAACGGCATTGGAAACAGAAAAAAAAAAAATTTTTTTAAGTGTCAGGGTGAGGATCTCAAATGAGACTTTGAACTGATTTATCTCGTCAGAATGTTTATTGGAATATATATGTAGAGCGGATTGAGACTCAACTAAATTCTTAACAGATTTACATAAGTTAGTGTTACTGATTTTAATTTTATTAACCAGATTAAGAATGAGGTCTAGTTTAGCATCTTTCTTAGGGTCAGTCTTAGGAATAGCGCAGGAATTGAGTGACAAGAAAGGAATTAAAAGACCAAATGCAATTTATACAGTTAAACTCAACATCACTATTAGCCAGGTCGTTGTATATAATCTCCGAGAGACCAGTGCAGTTTTTATGGAACCAGGTGTTACACCTGCAACAAAACATATCAGTTTTTACGGACTTATTACACCCCTGACGACCACAAATCGCTGGCTGAAAGACTTTCATCCTCAGATTAAAAATTTCTAAAATGTAATAAAAATAAAATATCACAAAGTAAAGCAATGTGATAATCGTGTTAAAGAGATTATAAAATGTAGAATCAAGTGCGACACATACAAATCGTACTTGAAACAAACAATTGGGCAATCAAAACTGCACAATTAAACACAAAGCACATAAAATTACACCAAAAACTAAACAAATAACACAAAAACACGTAAAACACGTAAACACTTTAGCGAGCGCAAAATACAATAAGCAACTTTTGATCGCATGTTACGCAAACGTATTGCACAAATTCAAAGTTCTTTTTATCGATGGGTTTTTAAAAATGTTTTTATTTAAAAAGTGTCAAATTAGAATTTAAAACCAATTTTTTTCAGGTTTTAGGTTTTTTTACAAGTTATGTAGAAGAAAATTGTTTTTGGTACTCGGTTCAATCTCATCAGATATCAAGGAATAATAAAAATCTCAATCAAAATAATTAATTAATTAATTAATTAAATAAAATTTTTGAGTTTATATTTATCACAGGCTGATTTGAATGAACCTAAAGACGATGCTAAAACAACTTGGGTTAATAAATTTTTCTATGCAGAGATGATCCTATACGGAAAATAGTTTAGACGCTGACGGAATTTGACTCTATGTTTGCTTAACTTAAAGGGGTGTCTGTTATTATTTAAATAAAATATTTAAAAGTATTATTATTATTTTATTTTAGTTACAATTTTTATATTATTGTACATTTGAACAATTTTGACAATTTTGTTGTGGAGCGCCTTTTAGTATTTGAATTTATCACGTTTGTTGTTGACGTGACTAGTTGGTAAACAGTATTGGTATGTAATTTTGATTTACTTTGTAATAAAAAATTGCAGAACAATAATTTAGATCACACAAAAACTTTTTTTAATTAAAATTAGCTGAAGTGTTGATAATTATGCGTATCAAGTTAAATCAAGGAAATCAGGGCCGAGATCTCAGTAAGATCTTAAAGTGTCTTTTGCGAGAGTCATTTATAAAGAAAAAAGAGTGGTTTACATGTTTGATTTTAAAAGTTTGTAAACTGGGATAAGGTAAAAAATTTTTCTATTTTGATGCTATTTCAATTAATTATAAAAAAGTCGGTGTTGAATAACCTCGGAATTTTTTATTTTATACTTATAACGGGAAGAACCTGCTATTTATTTTATAACATTTTTATTATTTAATAAACGAAAGTAATGTTAACCGTCATACAAAAAAAATATAAAATTTTATGATCATAATTTAGACCAATAAAAATGGTTTCAGTGTGAATGTGTCAATTTTTAGTAAACATGTCAATAAAATCACAACAGCCAATAGAAAATAAGCTTTTTATTATCTACTGTTGGTAAAAAAAGTAGTCAGTATATTGGAATAAAATTTTTAATTTGGAATAAAAGCAGTTTTATGTATTTATTAAAGTTGTTAAATTATTAATTCTAAAAATTATTGCAGTAACACTAAAATGTTTTATTAAATGTTAATTTTCTATTTTGTAGAAACACTATTAGTATTGGACCGTACTATTATTAGTTAATTTAAAGCATTGTGTATAATTTTTGGTTCTAATCTGTTTTTACACATTTTATTTACTTAATTTATAGAAATAGTTAACAATATTCCAATTATTAATGTGTCATATTAACAAAAGAAAAAAATTACATTATAACTATTGCATAGAATGAACAATATGTACGTAAACTAAAATCAATAACGGATCACTACTATAACGAATTTTTACTATTAACTAACGTTTCGCTGTAATAAAATGAATGCAGTTTATCGTAATTATATAGGTTTTTTGTAGATAATAATAGATACAGTATAAAAGGCTCCTTACAACCTAACATAATGTGTCGTAAAATCAATAATTTATTTGCATTTGTTAGAAAAAAACGGCAAATACACAATTCTTAATTACATGTTTTTTACGTGAGGAACACAGAATAACGTAAAATCGTATTTTTTTTATAATGTACTACATTATTACAAATAGCTAGATTCTACAATTTAATCTTTTTGATTACTTAAAAGCTCAAAAAAGTAATCCAATCACTTAAAAGCTTCAACAACCCTAACCCGAATGGTATTACGACAAACATAATAAAATATGGATGCCAAGAATTCCCCTTTGTATTAGCTAAACTATTTCAAACTAGTCTAAAAAATAGCATTTACTCAGAAAGTTGGAAGCAATTATATATTACGCCCATCCTCAAAAGCGGTAATAATGCTGACATTAATAATTATAAACTTATAAACATTACCTTAATAATCTCTCGCATTATGGAAAAAATAGTCAAGTCTGAAATCCTAAATCACTTGACAAACAACAATTTACTGAATCCATCCTAACATGAATTTACTCATAAAAAATCAACTTCCACATGCCAGATCAAATTCTTTGACTATGTCACACAAAAAAGAGACGAAGGAAAATGTATTATTGTCCTGTACATTGACCTACGAAAAACATTTGATAAAGTACCCCACAAAAAACTCATTCAAAAAATAAATTCATATGGTATTATTGATTCACTGCTTTTATGGTTAAAATTGTTTCTTACAAACAGAACCCAAGTAGTCAAAATTAGAAATCAGGTTTTAAAGCCTCAAAAAATTGATAGCGGGGTTATACAAGGTAGTGTATTAGGTCCTATCCTTTTTTTTTACTTTAGATCAACGACATCGATAGAGCAATAACACATGATGGAATATTTTTTTTGCAAATGACATTAAAATTGCCTACAAATACAATGACAGAAGCTTGGAATTGACGCACTGCAACATACAAGAAGATTTATCAAACTTCTATCAATAGAGCATTAAGCACGAAATTGAAATAAACCTTGATAAATTTTTCTATAATTTATTTGGCAGACGTTTCCTACATCCAATCAATTTGGGAAATTACACAATAAAAACAATTCCAATAATTAAAGACTTGGGTACCTACTATTCCAGATTTATGATTTTCAGAGCATGTATCCCATATCACTAACAAATGCAAAAAATTATTAGGACGAGCAAATAATATATTTATTCTTAAAAAAAAGCAAAATAGCTTTCTTCAAATATGCTATTTGGTTAATAATTGACTATTGCTGCTTTCTTCACGGTTTTACATCGAAAACCAATTTAATAAAAATTCCAAATGTTTAAAGATATTTTACAAAAATGATTATCGGTTTTTCATCAAATATGAACTACAAAAAAAGAAATCAATTGCTCAATCTTAAACCTCTACGGCTAAGAAAGATCTAAATAAATCTATTGTTATTCCATAAATCAATTTTTAATAATTTGAACTATTCAGTAAAAATGAATGCAAACAAATTTAAACGCAAGCTAAAAAATAGAGGACATACAGTACGTAAATTGCATCATAAATCTTCCCTGAGAGTAAAATTGTTTTTAATTAAATATTCTAGATTATGGAATAATTTATCAATCAATTAAAAAAAACTTTTTTTAAAGCTTTCAAACCTAAGTTAAAAAAATACATTGACATCTATGCTGTCCCCAATATCATTAATCATACAACGTTCGATTATTTTGTGGGTCCATAAGAAATTTTGTTTCATTATATCGTTTACTTAAAAGTTGCAATTCACCCATCTAAATAAAAAATATTACTATTTTATTTACATCGTTTATCGTTATCCAACTATTGTTTACATTTTTTTATTCATTTCTCTTCATATAACCCTCAGATTACTAATAATCTAATTATGACAACTAAACCTTTTTCAAATTATTTTTAGTTCAAATCGTGCTGGTAAATATTACCTACAAATTAAAATTATACATATCTATTATTCACTTATTTTTAAAATGTATATAACATTCCCAATATTTTATTTATTTAAATATATATTAATAATTATATATATATATATTAACACATTAAAATTTTTTATAGTTTGTGATCAGATCTGTAAATTGTAAAAGCTTTTTTGAGTAATAAATTATTATTATTATTATTATTATTATTATTGTAAGATCTCACTGAGATCTCGGCCCTGATTTCCTTTGATTTAACTTGATACGGATAATTATCAACACCCCCAGCTAATTTCAACCAAAAAAGCTCTTGTGTGATCTAAATTATCGTTCTGCAATTTATTATTACAAAATAATTCAAATTTACATACCAATACTGTTTACCAACAGGAAGAAACAGGACACAATATACTCACAAAACCACAGTCACGTTAACAACAACGTGATACATTCAAATACAAAAGGGCGCCTCAGAACAAGATTCAAACAAAGTCAAAGTGTTTAAATGTACAATAATATATAAATAGTAATTGAACTAAAAATTAATAATAATATAAATATTTCATTCAACAGTAACAATTATTATTATTATTATTTTTCAATTTTTGAATTGCATAAATCACTTCAGTTGCAGTAATGTAATCAATACATATCTAAGGATTTCGAGTCACATTCATATCATTATTATGAAAATCTATGAAGATATTATGCATGAACTGATTAAGTACTTCTTGAAAATGTTCTACCCATCTAGTTGATTGCTCATCATTTGTTAGAAGTAAACGACCATCTTTTCCTTTGATTGGAATATCGGTGTTCTTTCTAACTCCTGACAGTTGTTTTACAATTTTATACAGTCTTGAAATTATTTTTTACTGCTGCCTTATCTGCTTTTTGCATCTGCTTTCTAACCAATCATTTTTAGCTTTCAGGCAGATTTTTAACCTGTTTATCTACAGTTCTATACTTATCATTAAATATTTTTTAGATAACATAATTATTAAATTAATCTCTCTTTAATTTTCTTTCTCAGATTAACTAACTTCCAAGAGACTAATGAAATCCATTGTTTCTTTGTAAAGCGATATATTTTATCTAGTACATTTGTTGTACAGTCTGTAATTGTTTTATGAAACAATTTTTATTGATCATCAGACCTATCTACTCTTTTCAGATTTTAAAATGTATTTTTTAAGGAATCATAAAATTGGTTTGAAACATTTGACTGCTTAAGTTTCTGACACGAAAATGGAAACAATTATTTTGTGGTTTCTATTGTCCTTAATATTAAATGAAATTTTTTAACAACAAGATTGTAATCAGAACTAACATCTGCATTGCGATATGCACGTACATCTTGCAATAAAAATCACTATTTTGTGCTAATGCAAATGTAATCAATCGCATTTGCTGTTTTTCCGTCAAGAGAAACCCGCGTTGCCTTGTGTACATTTTTGTGAGCGAAAAATGTGTTGTCAACACTCATTCCACAATAACTGTTTAGCGTCAACAACTTATAACCATTATCATTTATACTATCAGCATAGCTATGTAGTCCAACATTTAAAAAACATCCAGATCTGTCTTTGTTTAATTTCGCATTGAAATAATCAATCAATATTTTGAGGTCTTTTCTTGGCCCATCATTCAACAAACTTTGTACTTGATCATAAAAGGTATGTTTTTGGTTCTCCTCAGTAGACTCAGTAGGCACATAGACTTGTACAATTGTTACTCTTGCAAATCTGGTGTTGAATGTGGCTGAAATGATAAGGTTGCTCACGGGTTTCTCTCTAATCATAGCTTTAGCAGCATTTTTACTCAACATAATACCAACTCTATAAATATGACGTTTTTCATATCCAGAATATAAAATTGATGTATCTTTACTCTTGAAATGACTTTGGCTTTTCTATCGCATTTCGCTAATACCCAAAATATCTAAGTTGTACCTTTCCATTTCTCAAAGGATTTGTTCTAACTGTTCACTACAAAAAAATAAGCGCACATTCCATGTTTTAACACTGCTTAAGGTTTTGGCATTGAAGATTCTGCAAATCAAAGATTGAGTTTTCTTTCGGTTTTTACTTCACCTTATTATCTGTGTTATTTTGTCATTCAGATACGTGCGATTATTTACTTGCCGTCGTTTGCCGGAATAGCGTCCTCTTATTGTTTCCGCAGCAGTATACATTTTTTACAAAGGCCAGGTTGCTAACATTGTTCTTAAGCCTTCCTCCTATATCCAGGCTTGAGACTGGTTAGATTAAATTATTTTTAGTGCAATTTTTAATATTAGAAAATATACAATAATTTTTTTATTAATTTTTAATTAATAACAATCAAGATAAAAAAAAAATCAATAAAATTTTAAATATTACAAAAATATATATTTTTATATAAATATTTTTTACATAAATTTTTATGTTTTTCTTTTTAAATTTTATTTATTTATTATAAACGCAATTATTGTTAATTGTAAAGACTGTTAATTGTAAGATTATTTGAACCAACCAATCGTTAAGGATGGAGGTTGACGAAGTTCCTTGTGTTACGGGATCAACTGAAGCGAAAAAACGTTTTGAAATAAAAAAATGGTATGCAGTTGCTTTATGGGCTTGGGACATTGTAGTAGACAATTGTGCGATTTGTCGTAACCACATTATGGATTTATGTAACCTACTTTTTATCAAGTTTTATTGTTATAGGTATTGAATGCCAAGCAAATCATGCTTCAGCTACAAGTGAGGAGTGTACTGTTGCTTGGGGTGTTTGTAATGTAAGTTGTCATTTGTGGATATCTTTTAGCATGCTTTCCATTTTCATTGCATATCACGATGGCTGAAAACTAGGCAAGTTTGTCCACTCGATAATCGAGAATGGGAACTTCAAAAGTAATTAATTCACTTTCATTACATTTATTTTAGATATGGTCATTGAACAATTTTTAAAAATTTTCTGAATTTGTTTTTACATAAAAATACATTATTATTACTATTTAAACTTGTTCTTATATATTGTTGTTTTTCAGTGAATTAAAAATGCTTTTTTTAAAGGTATATGGGTAACAATTGCTGTGGGTTATGTCCTCGTTCAAATAAAGATAAAGTGAGCTCATTTTTAATAAACGCAATTGCATTCAGTATTTATATTATAACATTAGTAGTATAAAGTGATCTTTCTTATTTTAGGAAGAAAATGATGAAGAACAGTTATTATTACCTAATTCTCCTTCCTTTGATATTATACATCAACCGTATGAAAGGTAATCGTAATAATTTTGTAAACGTTTGTTTCATGTTGACTGTTGTTATAATAATAAATCAATTTATTCAGTTAATTTAATTTTTAACATACTTTTACTAACATTTAATTTGCAAGCAATATAATGTTTTGGCAATTTTTTTATTTTGAATGTTTGTATTTGGACTTTCAGTTTAGGCCATTGTTTCGGCCATTTAGATTTTGACCAATGTGATTCCGTAAACGAAGATCAATCGAATATCAAATTTGTAATGACAGACATAATAAAAGTTGTTGAAAGGTAATTGTTGGTTGTGAAAATTTTTTTGTTGTTTTTTAACATAAAATATTTTTTAATTATACTATAAAATTTGGTTATTATCAATGTTGGTAGGCTGTTTGCGGAAGCCTTAATGTTTGTTTATAAATCATTGGCGTAGATTTTTAAAGGTTATAACTGGTAGCATATTATTTTATTTACATTAATTGCAGCTTTATTCGTTAATAATTTATTTTAAGGTAAATTTAAAAAACATTTACTTTGAATGTTTTACGGGAAACATCTTTTAACAGTGGATATTTTAGCGAACGTGGGCCTGCATTTAGTTCTGGTGGTGGAATTCGAATTTTTTTAGTTTTATGTTTATTACTTTGAATGTTTTACGAGAAACATCTTTCAGTAGTGGACATTTTAGTGCCGGTAGTGGGATTCGAACCTATGCCTACCGAGGTCCAAATCGAGCGCTGTATTGCTATACCACTCCGGTATGTTTGATCAAATCTAGGTATAAACTAGTACGCTTATCCATTAGTTAATATTTTAATTTATTTTATTCAATATTGAAGGACTTATTGGTATGTAGTTTTTTAAATATAGATTAAAAAATGTTGCTATTGTAATTTAAAAAAGTGACAATTTAGTAATTGAAATTACGTTCTACTTGTAAACAAATATCGGTGTGATCAAGTGGTTAGATGTTTTAAAATAAAGTTTTCACTAATCACCAAATGTTTATCAATATTATGGGGATTTTTAAATACAATTTTTAATTTAATTATGGAAACTTGTTATCCAGCGTTAATGTTTCGGCGTAGAGTTGCTTAGTCTTTCTTAGGTGGCATACAATGCCAAACTTATTGTTTGTTTAGATTTGGTTGGATAGAATTAAGATATGAATATGAAGTGACTAGAATCCTAAAATACAAAATTTATGCAGATTATGAATTGTAAAGTATTGCTTTTGGCCCTCAGAATTCGATTTGTTGCACATTAAGATATTTGTTTTGAGAGATCTATTTTAGATCAAGTAAGATGCGCATGTATTTACACGACTTATATTCCTTTTCTGTTTTCATGTAATTTAAAAGTCAAGTCGTAGATGCAGGTGCAACGGATTACAACGCTTTGGAATCCCAGGATTATATGGATCGATCCAGATATTATCTGTATGTTTTTTTGTTATATTTTTTAAAGTGCTATTTAATTATAATATCGAATTTCAGAAATCTTATATATATATATATACACCAATTTTGTGAAAATAGAGAAACCATATCTAATCGGCCTTTGGGTAACCCATCTTTGCCAATTATACTTCCGCGAGCATTTGGAAATTTAACCGCTATAATTGATGCTCCAATTATAGATCTAAGTGAAGTTCGCGAGGTAAGTTTATAACCGCGTGCTTTTCAACTTTTGTAAATAGTTAAAGTAATAAATTAACCAATTTATGTAATAATGAGCTAAAACAGTTACTGTTTGTTTATGTTAAGTTCTTCAATAGTAAGTATCTGTAAACTTTTATTTTATATCTTGTACGTTATAAAAAGTTATAGATGTACTAACATTGATATGAATTACAAAGAAGGGTCACTTATTAACATTAAACTTTAACTGTTTATACCGTTTAATAATTTAATACAAAACACCGCCGTTCACTTTTCTCGTAACTACTCAATCCTTGATCTATACTATTTGTCAACTTTAAGCAAAAGACCAACCATGAATAATAAACCACAGGCTACCTCGACAAACATACTCAGTTGTTATTATCGATAGCACTTATTGCTGTCATTACGAGTATTGAATTGGCTATATTTAGGAACTGGTTGTTATACATGAAGAGCTTAGAAAGGTGATCGAAAACTTATTTTAATAAATCACTTCCCTAGTCACCAGGTCAAAGAATTGGTTTTAAGGATTTAGTTAGTTAACATCAGATCTTTAACAAGGTACAAAATGATCAGTAAACACTCGACTATATAATCAATGATACACCGGTTGTGAAACGTCGAAAAATACTTGCTTACTAGCTGCACTCCAGACAATGTTGTACTGTTGTTTAATAAACTCGTTACTCAAGACTTCGTGTAATAATACAATCATTGTATCTGTAACAGTAACAAAAGCTTTCTAATAGTGTCTAATTAATCTAAGAATTGACTCCTTGTAAATCGGAAACTATCTTGGATATTATGTACCATGTATATTATTTTATCTGTAATAGCAATTAAAGATTGTAGGAGACTCACTGATCAAAGCATCAGGGTGATGGTTTACGATGCCGAAATCATTGGCTTACGCTTCAGATCCGAGTTCAGTAAGATTACCGACGCCGAAGAATAAGGCTTTCAACCCAACTTTTAAGAACTTGGCTATTTTCTAATTGTTTGGGGGAAAAATTACTAAAATACCAGATTTTATTTTTGATACAATCAAAAGTTAAAATTTTTGAAAATTAGTTAATGTTTAATTTATAAAATATAATTTAAAGTACGTTTTATCGAACACATAATTGGTTGTGTACAACTCAGATAATCATTATGATCATCAAAGTAAACTTTATCTTACTAATTTTAAATCTCTTACAGGTTGAATCAATCGCTAAACACAACAGTGAGTTGGTACAGAAAATGACGAATTTAGAAAAGGATGACCTGATCGCTCATTTTAATCAAAACTGAAACATATTAATACTTCCTAATTATCGTACTCACAATCATCACCGGTTATTTGCATTAATTTATACTATTTTTTATAAACGAATCAATATATTTTGTATTCATTTTACTTTAAAAATAAAAAAAATTATATTGTACATTATAACAGGCAAATAAAAATTACGTCATGTGAAATGCAAAATACTTTCGTAAAATCGTATGACGATTTGCGGACAGCGTATATTTGCTTGCGCTGCCGGAACCACGTCATATGTTTGACGGCCTTTCCTGGTACAATGTAAAATGAAAATAGTTGTTGAAATTGTTAAAGATTTGTATTGACGTTATTTCTAAAATGCATCACAAATCGCACTTATGTCAAATATGCTGTCCAAAATTAACTCTCAAACTGCATTTAATAGTGCTAGAAAAATATACCCAGAGTTGTGAATCAAGGTTTCCTTAAGAATTGATGGTTTCGATGAAGATACAACGTCCATAACCGACTTGAATTATCCTGGCAGCACTGCTCTCATTGAAAAGAAAGTTCAGTTGTAGCAATTATTAGATTACCTTGATATCAGTGAATAGGGTTTTATGATTAATGTCAAAAAAATCCGCAATAATTATGTCCTAATTTTCTAAAACGAAGTACCTTTTAAATAATGTTGCGCTTCTAACGAATGAGTTAGCGAATTTAAACTTTTTAACTACTACTGGTGGCGATACATCAAATAAAATGAATCGTCAAATTTATTTAGCTGTTACTGGATTTGAAAAGTTCCTAAATCTACTTAAGAGGCCATAAACGATCCTAAAACTCATAAATCGAAAAAGCGAATTGATCAATGTTGAGAATAACAAAGGTGACTGTATCTCACTTTTAATAATACTTTAACTAAATGATGTTAAATAAATATGAGGAGTCGCTTTAATTTAGTTCACTTAACGCGATAATAGAATTATTAGAACAACTTACTCAGATAAATATTACAAAAAAACTTGAAAACAAAAGCATACTCGGAGATTACCATTTAATTAAAAAGTGTAATTCATCATCCTTTTTCGTGACCATATCGATAAAATCCGGTGCCAAACCGCGATCAAAACCGTGAGGTTCTGTTCCGTCAGGCTACAAAATTTAAAAATGTTTTACTTACTAAATCCACAACTGTTGGCTGAACAACATCGCGCTTTCCAAGAAAACGTCGCAATAGAAACGGGCAATTCAAATTAGATTCGGGCTCCCAAGTACACTTAGATCTAGTAAACAAATGAGTAAAATATTATTTATACGGTGAATGTCCTCTCCATTTAATCAAGTACTCGGTTTCATCATAAGAAGTTCGCATATCTAGTAACTCTTCTACCTCAAATTCATCTCCATTTGTATCGACGCCATTACGATGAATCATCATGATTCATATAAATTGCACACAAAATAATGAAATTTCTGAAATAAAAAATGCATAATCTTATTAGCCCGTTAAAAACCGAGATTTTAAAACAATTGCTACAAGAGATTCATAATCGTCATACTTATAACAAATTGGTACACAATTTAAGTAGAACAAACGCCTTTTGATACTGTTTTCTGAAAATGGAAACTATTTATAAATTAAGATTAAGTAAAAAAAAGGAAAAGTAAAATAATTAAGTATAATTATTTAAATTGCAATGCACAAGTACTGTAACAATAATTTAAAAAATGTTTAAAGCAAAGTCCAACTTAACATGAATCAAGACTTCAATAATCATATTATTTTTGGAATACCCTACCTTAAATTTAAAAAGTCGAATTATTGCAATATAAATTCAATAACGACCTTAATTATTTAAAATACTTAAATAAATTTTTATATTTATAGTAAAAACAATAAAAATTTATAAAAAACGCTTTTGCAAATTAATTTAAAAAATAAATAAATTTATATATTCAATATTAAGTTTTGTTAGATTTTTTAATTATTGTATGTTACATTATATATTTTGGCTTACCAAATTAAGATTTATTAATTTTTGTTATCTAAATTTAATGCAAATTATAATTAAATAAATATTTACGCAAAACTGTTAATTGTTTTGAAATGTGCGAATATATTTACATTAGATTGCATATATTCAGGTTTCAGGTTTCAGGTTTGTACAAGAGTTAAATAGGAGAAAAACTCCTTTCAATACTCTGTTCAGGGTATCAAGTATCAATAAAAAATAAATAAATCAAAAGAAACAAGAAGTAAGTTACAAAAGAAAATCATTAGGTAAAATTTGTCATGCAGATTTGAACGCCTGAAGGGAAGGGGCTAAAACGACATGCGGGGGCAGATTATTCCATGCGGTGATAACTCTGAAACAAAAAATGATAAAGTCCTAGTCGGGATTGAACTCGCGGCTTGGAGAGCTGAAAGATGGTGTCCTCTGCGGGAATCATGGGAGAGGGCAAACATGTGCTTAAAATGGGTAGAGTTTATGAGTTTGAAAACTAGAATTAGGTCGCCCCGGAGTCTCCTATCTTTTAGTGGGAAGAGACAAAGCGCTTCCCATTCGCTTAGGGTAAGGAAAACTCTTTAAGGTACGTGGGAGTCTGGGTGAAGCTTCTTTGAACTTTGTCAAGTTTAATTATATCTGCCCTTAGGATAGGCGACGTTACTTGAATACAGTATTCGGAAATGCGGCCTAATGTATAATTGATAAAAAAGTCGGGTACAGCTAGCTGGAATATTTCCTAAATTACTTCTAAAAAATTTCATAAGTCGATAGCAGGTTAACGATGCTCTATTATGGTGTGACGAGAAGCTAAAGGTTGAATTGAAAGTCACACCAAGATCTTTCACCGTGTCAATCGTAGAAATAGTCTGAGCACTAGGAACAATATATCGGTTACCTGAAGATTTTCCAAATGAGAAATGATTACATTTAGAAATATTCAGGGGAGTGCATTATTCTTAGACCACTGGTAAATGTTAAGAACATCCTGTTGTAGTTGTTCATTGGTTAGAGCCCCAGATTTTAACATCATTAGCATAAAGCAGGATGTTGGATTGAACAACTAACTATTGGGCAGATCATTGATATAGATATTAAAAAGAAGGGGACCCAGGACAGATCCCTGAGGGACCCCGAAGAGATTGAGAGAGGAGAGGAGGCTGCACTACTTAATTTGACACAGAACTTATGATTAGTGAGAAAGTCACGTATCCAGTCAAGGAGCAGAGGACTTATCCCAAAAAAGCTTTTAGCTTACCGAGTAAAGCTGAACGTGGAATTTTATCAAAAGCTTTGCAAAAGTCTCAGTAAATTACATCGACTGGATGATGACCGATCCAGCATGCCGGTAATGCTCCTTTGTGAACAATCAGAAGATTGGAAAGACAGGATCTCCCAGGCATAAACCCATGTTGGGCAGAATTTATTAGGTTGTTCATAGAGATAAAGTTAACCAAATGTGATTTAATGATTTTTGCTAGAGCCGGATAAAATACTGATCGGCCTGAAACTTTCCAGCTTGAACTTAGAACCGGACTTGTAAATAGGCCGAATAAAGGCGAGTTTCCAAATGGCAGGTAGTTAACCGGACTGGATAGAGCAATTAAAGATATGAGTAAGGGGAGGGGCCAGTTTAGAGGCACATTCTTTAAGAACTCTTGGGAAAAGCTTATCTGCACCTAGGGAGGAAGATTTAAGATGAGATAAATGTTTAAAGACTAAAAATGGCGTAATAGTGGGATATCCTGAATCAAGGATAGGTTCAGGGAGAGAACTAATAGTAAAGTCTTGATTGAAAACTGACTTAAAATATTCACCAAAAGTGGCGCACATTTTTGGTAAAGATAAAAAGGACCCATAATTACTTTTAAGTTTAGGAAGGGAGAGATCATATCCTCTCTTATTTTTGATAAATTTGAAAAAAAGACTGTTATCGGATCTGGCATTATTCAGGAGTAAATGGAGTCTAAAGCTTTTAAGCCGCCTAAGACATGCCACAGTTTTACTACGGAGATCTAAATAGCGGTAGAGAAAAATGGAGAGACCTGTCGACTTCCACTTATTAAAGGCAATATTGCGAGATTTAATTATGCAAATAATAAAACGGGGAATTCTGGGTTTTGAAGGGTTTGGGGTATAAAATGGGATAAAACGCTCAATACCTATTTGGATGAGATGAGAGAAGTGGTCATAAAGACTGTCTATGTTCTTAGTGGAGAGATCCCAGGTAACACTCCTGATATAGTTCCTAAAACTTACAAAATCAGCACGGCGGAAGTTGGGGGCGTGCGAAAACGTATGCTTCAGACCTGTTGCGGATAAGGGGAAGTGAGCTGTAAAAAAAAGAAGAGCATGATTACTCTTACCTAGGGGTGGTAAGTGATGGATGCCGTCGATCAAAGAGGCTTTGTTTGTAGAACTAGATCAAGGCAAGATGAGAGACTACCAATCCTTGAATGAAATATTCAAGGTTAACTGCAGCGATTGGCTGCGAATTATGAGCTGTAAAACTGTTGGCTGAGTGTTTGCCAAGGGTAAAGTGGCTGCATTTAGAGATATTCAGAGGGAGGGAATTATCGGTGGACTATTTGTAAATGCTATTAACGTCTTCCTGTAATTGAACCGGGTTCGTGGATCAGATATTAACGTCATCTGCGTAAAGCAGAATGTTAGCGTGAACAATTGAGGGGAGATTATTAATGTATATAATGAATAATAAGGGACCTAGAACTGATCCTTGAGGGACACCTGAAGAGATAGGAGTAGGGAAGGAGGATACATTATCTAGCTTAACTCTAAATTGACGGTTTGTCAGGAAGTCTTGTATCCACGTTAAGAAAGGAGGGCTTACGCCGAAGGATTTTAGCTTGCTTAACAACGCTGAATGAGGCACTTTGTCGAAGGCTTTACAAAAGTCGAAGTAGATAACATCGACGGAAGGGAAGCGATTGAGCAGACACGTAACGCTTTTTGTAAACAATAATAGATTAGAGAGGCAGGATTTTGTTGGCATAAATCCATGTTGGGCAGAATTTATGAGGTTATTTTTGTAATAAAATTAATAAGGTGAGATTTGATAATTTTTTGAGAATTTTGCTGGGGCGTGATAGGATACTAATGGGTCTATAGCTATTAGGGATAAACCTACTCCGGTCTTATAGATTGGACGGATGTGGGCAAGCTTTCAAATTGAAGGCACCTTTTTCCACAAGCTGTAGAGAAGAGATTAAAGATGAAGGCGAGGGGGAGCAAGAACGGACGCGCATTCTTTGAGAGCTCTAGTGGATAAAGCTCGTCGGCTCCGCAAGTGGATGATTTTACCAATCCAAGATAATTAGCGACCATAAGAGTGCGTAACAATAGGACACCCGGAATCGAGTGGGTTTGGATGACAGAATAATAGAAGAGTCTGTATTGAAGACAGATTTAAGTGTTTTGAATCACTGCGGTACGCTTGCGTGACGTGCTGATCAAAAATAGCCTTGTTGTTTTGCGCTTGCTCATTGTTCATTACGCGTTAATCGTTTTAATTGTTGTTTTTGTGTTATTTGTTTTTTTACAGGGCTGCGCGTTGTTAATAATATCGAGTAAAGATCCTGGAGTAGGACAAGATTAGAGGCTTCGGAGAGAGAGGGAGGACGATTTGATTGCTCAACAACTGAAAAATTTAAGCCATCCTTAATGTAGAATAAACAACCTCCACATTTATGATTTCGAGGGTCTGATCTGATGATATTATAGCTATCGATTAGCAACTCATTATCACTAATATCTTCAGAGAGCCAAGTTTCCGTGATGCCAATGACGTGTGGATTAGAGGCTACGACTAAATTACGCAGTTCAGGTAACTTGTTCAAAAGACTGAACGCGTTAGTGTAAAAGACATGTAAAGGGGCTATCTTAGAGGGGGGTAATAGGGGACTTGACCTGCTTGGGCGATAGGGACCAAAAACCCGACTCCCGCAGTTAGGAAAAATCCTGACCTTGTTTGAGATAACGGAAGAACTATTCGACAGTACGGAGAGGGTTAGTTTTACAACTGGGATGGCCGAGAGTTTGGGACAGGACATATACAATGGAAGTCGAACCTTGCCTGTCCTATCAGATGGCGGATGATCTATCTGTAGACGAATACCGGGAAATTTCTTACGTGAAGTGGGCCAGGAACTAAGGACTTCAGCAACATCCTCTGCAGTACTAAAACTAATAATGACGGGAGGGGAAATGTGGGGACGTTTGCAAGTCATGCGGGAAATTTTGAAGTTTGAACAACTAGGGGTACAAGTATTAACGACCTTAGTAACTGATTCCTTGTAGTTAGTAACGGATTCAGGGATCCCCTTGACTAAAATATTTTTTTCTCTTCTTCTATCAGCAGCAAATTGCTTGACCGCAGATAGGATTTCATCTTGGGAGAGTTGGAGGACGGCATTCGTTACCGGAGAAGGAGTAGGCACTTTAGGTGCTGTTGAAAGGCTACTAATGAAGGACGAGAGTTGGTTGAAATCGGCTGCCTGTTTCGTGAAGGCATTGGCAACTGAAGTGTTTGTGTTGTGAAGAAAATCCATAGATTTTTTAAGGTCAGAGTTCTTTACGTTAAGCTATTTGACTAGGTCGAGGAGGAGATCTAATTTGGGGTCAGATGGGGGAGTAATTTTGGTCTCTCTGACCCAAAGACAATTGATAAGTAAAAATCAGTATCCCTATTCGATAACTCCTTGTACAGAGCTTCCGAAAGACCGCGTTCAGTATTCGTGAAACCAAGTAGAGCAACCAGAACAGAGCATGTTCTGATTTCACTGACTTACTACATCCACGTCATTGGCATCAAGATGACGAATTGGAGGTAACTCGTATTGAAATGCAATCTAAAGTGAAAACTGAATACAGCAAACATCACAAAGCTAAAACAGGCAAGATGATGACTGGATATAAATACAAAATTTCCAAGCACGAATACAAATAAATCGTACTTGTTCAAGCAATTGCGCGCAACACAGTTACACAATTGACACAAGGTAACACAAAAAATATATAAAAAACAAGCTAACCACAGAGCATAAAAAACGGTATAAAAACAAAGTAATTGAGCAGTACAATTGCGACAATCACTGTAAAAAAACGAATTAACGCGTAATGAACAATGAGCAAGCGCAAAACAACAAGGCTACTTTTAATCAGCACGTCACGCAAGCGTACCGCAGTGATTCAAAACACTTAAATCTGTCTTCAATACAGATTCTTCTATTATTCTGTCACCCAAGCCCACTCTCGACTCTAGGTGTCCTATTGTTACACACTCAATGGTCGCTAATTATCTTAAATCGGTAAAATCCTCCTCTTAAGGAGCCGACAAGTTCTATCCTAGAGTTCTCAAAGAATGCGCGTTAGTTCTTGCTCCCCCCCCTCGCCTTCATTTTTAATCTTTCTCTACAGCTTGGAAAAGTGCCTTCAATCTGGAAGCTTGCCCACATCCGTCCAATATATAAAACCGGCAGTAGGTTTATTCCTGATAGCTATAAACCCATCAGTATCCTATAAGGCCCCAGCAAAATTCTCGAAAAAATTATCAAATCTCACCTTATTATTTTTATTTTAAACAATAATCTCATAAATTCTGCTCAACATGGATTTATGCCAACGAGATCCTATCTCTCTAATCTATTATTGTTTACAAAAAATGTTACGGGTCTGCTTAAACGCTCCCCTTCCGTCGATGTTATCTACTTCGACTTTTGTAAAGCTTTCGACAAAGTGCCACATTCAGCGTTGTTAAGCAATCTAAAGTCTTTTGGCGTTAGCCCTCCTCTTTTAACGTGGATACAGGACTTTCTGACAAATCGTCAGTTTAGAGTTAAGCTAGGTAATGTATCCTCCTCCCCCACCTCTATCTCTTCAGGTGTTCTCAAGGATCAGTTCTAGGTCATATTATTGTTGCCATACATTAATGATCTACCCTCGGTAAACTACTCCAACATCTTGCTTTACGCAGACGATGTTAAAATCTGTTAGGTACGCAGGCGGTTCAATTACAGGAGTCTGCACTCGGACCCTGCTGTTATTAGTCTAGATGCCTAGGGGCACCTAGTCCAGGATGCACCATGTGGAGGACTAACAGTCAGGAATATCACCATCATTGGAAATTGAGACTTTATAAGCATTACTCAAATCCTCAGGATCAGTAGCATCCCTGTTTTTAGTAGCAGGGCAAATAAATAAGATACACAAAAAGTTACATTACTGAATAAGCCAAAGTATTCAGCCCAATCATAGCAATAAAAAGCATGATTGAAAAATTGTATTTAAAAAGCATAAAATAAAAAAAAAGATATTTAGAGTAAACTGCGTTGAAAAACTAAAACAGTTATATTATTGAAGAAAAATAATAAACCAAATGCACCAACAACCAAATTGTTACTAATTCATCCAAAATGCATTCGATGATCCACCGGGAGGTTGAACGGTTTTAACAGAAGTATGTATAGTTCTTTGACCGGGAGGAAGTACAACTAAGGAAAGTTATAAAACGTTTAATTTACCTTTCAATTATTCAAAAAAGAAATGTCATAAAAATTTAGAGACATTATCCTCATTAAAAATGTAAACAATCGATTTTCTGTATATCATTATCAGTGAAAGGCTTTGTTAAATCACAGCAATATTGTTATGTATGACAAACTAATAATAAAGAAACCAACGTACACAAAATTCGAAAAGTAAATAAATGTGGCAAAATAGAATGGTAATGCAAATAATAAATTAGGAACTGAACTAGTAAAAACTATACTAATATGTATGCCAACAATTTTCTAAGCCATTTTGAAAATCCACATTTTTAGACTGTCATTCCTCAAAATGACATTAATTTATGGTGATTAGTGACGTAGTCACCTCGTCATTATTCACATATTTGTACAGCGTCGACTCTGATAGCTTGACAAGCGTAGAAGTATAACAAGGTTTCTTGGTTAGTAGATGGCGTCACTGTTCATAAAGATTGATGAGGCCTCCTGAATTTTTGTTGGAGTTATATCTTCCTTAGTCTAAGGGCTACAATGGTGTACGTACACCTGAAACTAGCTTCTAAACACCGACTCGTCAGAGTGGAAGCCCAGTTATACCGCTGTGAACTCTGTCCCTGTTGTGTTAGTCTAGATGCCTTGGCATACCTAATCCAGGATACACCAAGTGGAGGAACAGTCACCATCATTGAAAATCGAGATTGCATAAGAATGACTCAAATCCTCAGGATCCTTTAAGACAAAATATTAACGCACACAAAAAATAAAAACAAACAAATGCTACACCTACCTTTAGGCATATTGTCATAATATTCTTTGCGAAAATAATGACTTTCACTAACCAAATTATCACAATCCACCTTCGGTTGATTATTGATCACAGGACCTGTATATTCGTCACGTTTGACTAAAGTACAGTCCAATGTTGCATTTTGTTCGATCGTTGAAACACGCCCGTACAAGTAATGTCCAAACGGTTTCAAATTGAGAAATTTGCCCAAATTACCAACCGGGCACAATTGTTGATCTTTGACCACACAATTGCCACGCAAAAAGACCATTTGTGGACCACACTGGCACGTCACATCGGATACATCGCAAATTGATAAATCTCTGAATGTGCCCCGATACGACGTTGCATTCCAAACGACAATGTCGGCGTCACTGCCAATTGCAATGCGACCCTTTTGAGGATACACATTGGCCAACTGCGCCGGTCCCGTACTGACAGCTTTGACAAAAGTGCACGGATCGAAGACGCCTTGCGAAGATCGCACACAACATTGCCACAAAAATATTAGTCGGCAACCGGGTCCAACAATGCCACTTGACGCAATGCAATCGGTCTTTTTCAAAGCTCTATAACCAGACGCAATAGAAGCAAAATCATCTGACACGACGTAATTCAACAAATTGAAATGCAAATTGTCAGGAGTCAGTGAATCGTCATCGCCATGTACAACGTCGACAAAAGCGGCAGCGTCCGAAATTGTCGCCTGACCGAATAACAAACATGAACTTTGTCGACGTTGTTCGGCTATGCATTTCAAAGCCAAATTGCTGCGAATGTGAGGAACGAGCAAGGGACAACAAAATCCGGCATATGCAGCAAAGAGAGAAGCTCGTAAAATTGAATTTTTTTCTGCTTCGTCTGCCGACATCAGCCTGTTTGGGCCGAGTGCAACGGGCAGGTCATTGGCCAAAACCGACAAAACGCCACATTTTCGGCATGCGCGCAGGAAGGCACAATAGTCCATTTCTGTCAAGCCATCGATGTTGGTGACATCGTGGGTCGGCTGAGTTGCGTTGAAGTTGGAATCTAGGGATGCAGAATACAGAGTAACGCCTTGGTCTTGAACGAGTAAAGCCAGCTGGTCACCTACATCCGCATTGAATGTGTTCAAGCGCATGCATATTGCATAATCACATGCCCAAGAATTAGATGATGTTGACGTGAAATGATCAAATGCGCTAGCCAAAGATTGGTCTTTCGATACATTGATTGTATTTACTTGATTGGTAAACGGAAAAGAAAAATCAATACAAAAATTCACCACATGCTTGCATACTTAAAAAAATTCACAGCAGTATACCAACAAGAATCAAAATAGAAAATCAATAATAATTAAAAATGATGCATATTTGCATGGCAATTATTCAGGCCTTGACACACTTCAACACAACGCACAGATTGCATCCGTTGAGTCAGATTTAGTGGAGTTCCACCATGTAACCTATAGTCGTTTTCATTTTGATAAATCGAAAACTCAAGAGTGGTCTGTAAATGTTAAACATCAAAAACACTGAAACGTTACCCAGAATGCACTAATATGTATGTATATGGTCAGTTAATTCAATGGCTAGTAGAAAATCGGTTTGATTAAAACAACAACAAAGTGGCTCCTTTAATAGAACCTCTTAAACCTTTTAGAAAATTAACCCTTCTTTATTTCAATATAATAAACAAAAGCGCTTGGTTGTGTCCTGTTCTGATTACATATGGCTGCAATCGTAAGTTACATAAAAAGTGTGATCGTCTCCATTACTAAAAAAATCCGGTCAATTACTACTAAAGTTGCAACTTTAACAACTAGAGTAAACAGATGCCTCTACATTTTAATTAACGTGAAATCCTTTAAGTACTTTAAATTGTGCTAATACTAGGCACATATTCAGTACTGTAAAGCTGTTCAATTTAAATCAAGTTTCAGTTTACATACTAAATATAGAAATCAAAATATTGTATTATTAAGGCATATATATATATATATATATATATATATATATATATATATATATATATATATATATATATATATATATACAAATCAACTGCTAATATCAAAAATAAATAAACATTACATACAATATTAAACCACAATATGGTTACTCAGAAATAGGAACAACCATTATAAATTATCCAAAACGATAATAATAATAAAAACTTATAAATAACTAATTTATGTACCACATACATCTAGTGCAATATATTGTTGTTCATGTCAAAAACTAAATACACTAAATATTTAAAAAACGAATTAGCAATAGCAAAAGTGCAAATATAGTAAAAAATCATTATTAAAAACATTTTTTTGTGCGTCAAATCAGCAACTAGTTAATGCGAAAATTAAATATAACATTACATGTCTAATCTCAACTTTTGTTTCAAATACAATTTTGTACATTTTTTAAAATACGGTAAAATAACAATCAATATTTTAAAAATATACTAAACCATTGACAATTTAAAACAAAAAACAATTAAAATTGACTAATACTTACTGAGTGTTGTTGTTCCTCCAAGTACAGCCGCTCGACTAACGGAGGAATGTATGTCAGGATCCGATATTAAATGACAGTCAAAATCAACACCACCTACAAGTTAAAAACATCAAAATGTACAAATACCTGGTAGCAAATAGTTGTCAGTGACATCAATAACTTCGGCATTATCTGGACATGAAATATTTAAACCAATATCTCTAAACCATAAAAAAACGAGAAATAACCCACTTCACAACACCTTCTTCTATATAAACATCTGCTTTAAATGACCTATCGTGATTGACAACAATTCCTCCTTTTAGAAAAATCGGTGATGCACTTGTCTACAGGAATGAAATTAAAACACCAAATTACCCGCGAAACGTCCGACATCACAATACGCCAATCACGATAAATAAGTTTAAATAAAGGTAACAAATCTTATACCAATGAAATAACCAATAGGATGTTGACTAATTAATATGAGTTAAAAGTACAAACAGACAGACAGAACAACTAAATGTTGATTGGACAATTTTTAACCAATAGTAAAAGTATTGATTTATATGGCTGTTTATTTCATTATTTATATGAAGGCTGTCTTTTAATTGTGATTAAAATTTTTATAAATAGTAAATATATGGTAACTACATTTGTATAGACTTCCATTTTAAGAACAGAACTATTTTAATCAATAAATCTGACTTAAATAGTTACAAAATTACATTACAAACTTTTAAAAGCGTAGTATGTTGTTGAATTTTAAATTTAATCAGAAATCCGGGATACATTGCATTGGTTTTTAAATAATAATAATTTTTAAATGTTTTACATAATTATCCATTTTAATATACATATAATACAACATATAATAGGATTCAGGATTTTTCACGAGTTGAGTAGGTCAAAACGCCTTTTAGTACTCGGTTCTCAAATTGTCTCAAAATTTTCAGGATGAAAAATAAAATGGATGGTGAGGTAAAAGGGGATTAGTTACAGAAAAAGTATTTAAAATCAAGATAAAATCAAGGTAGATAGTGGAAGTTAATAATTATAGAAAACGAGCAAAAATTATAAATATACAAAAATAATAATAAAACAAGTTACGTATTACAATGCAAAAACTGCAATAATCTTCAAAAAAGAAGAAAAGAGAAAAGGATGAATCACGCTCCAATGGACGTGTAGCGTGACGCGCGCCTCACCTCGCGTGTTCCAGATGTTTTAAAGCGTTGTTAAATGTTTAACGTAATATCAATATATCTGTAGCAAGTTTGATTGATAAAAATTAATTACAAACAACCTGATTATTCAGTTTGTAACATTTTCCAGTTATGACCATTTAATTCGGACCTCGGTGGGCATGAGTTTAAATCCCATCACCGGCACTTAAAAGCGGGCACACGTTCGGTGTGTACGGTAGGTTAACGTGACGTGCGCTATCTGATATATTGCATTATCTTTTATAAATGACTATTACATTAGCTTTTGCTTTGTAATACAACTTTTTACTGTATTTATATTTGTTATATTTTAATATTTTATAACTTATTTTACCACTATGTCCTCCTATCAATATATTTGTGGTAAAAGTAAGTGCTCTAAAAAAGTCAATGCTGGTATACTATGTTCCGGTTGTAACCTCTGGTTCCATGGTGCTTGCACCGGTTTATCTGAAGTAAACTATTTTAAAATGGCAAAATCTTTAAATGACTTTGTATGTAGAAACTGTGTCTTTACGATAGACGGTCATCAAGATTACAAAATATTGAATGACCCGAAAAGTAATAAATCTCTTACTAATTTGGAAACTAAAACAGACAAGCTAAATACCATCATTAATGATTATAAAAATACTTTATACAACAGGAATCTATTACTAAATAGCTAAAATCATCAGAGAAAACGGCAAATTTTTTTCTCACCTGAACCAGGAGATCCTGAGTTTGAAATTCAACGTAGGGTAGCTCATAGATAGCATGAAAAAAGTCGATAGCACAGCGCTTCGGTTATCTCAAGAAGAGATATTTGAAGCATCTAGAACTTTAATCGCCGATATTAAAAAGTGTGCCACGTTCTAAAAATAATTTTTATGAACTAATTAGCTTCATTACCAATAAGTTTTTTACTAGCCCCCCCCCCAGTGTTCAGAGCAGTTAGGCTTACATGTAAGAAAATTCTTTCTTTCACTCCAATATTAATCAAGTTCTCAAGTCCAGACATAGCTTCTTCTTTCCTAGATGCACGGCCTAAAATATCGAAAGATCACCCCTCTCTAAATTTTTCTAGAAACCTTCCCCTATCAGAAAGAAAGAGATTAAAACATGGTATTACCTAAAGCATAATTTCATCAAAAATCCCATTTGTTTGTCTCTCCCCCCTCAAACTAGCCACAGTGGAGGCAACATCTGTGAATCACTCCCCTAAGAATTTTCGTCTTACACCTCGAAGTCACTCCAAGTCTCTTCACATTCCCCCTCCCAAATCGACTAAATCTCTCCTCGATAACTGTCCCATATACGAATGCTAACAGCGTACTTAATAAATTTATAGATCTTAAGGTATTATTAGATACTAAGAGACCCCATGTGGCAGCGATTACTGAAACATGGATTGAACCTTATCAATTAAGTAGTGAATTAAATATTGAGGGTTATAACATCCATAGATATGACTCTAAGCGTGGGCGCTGTGGAGGCTACTATACAGCTACTATACATTAGAAATGATCTTATTTCGTCTGAGATTCCCCTCAATGATACTCCACATTATTCAAATATCCTCCTTATCAACATCTCATTATTCCGTGGTTCATTCCTACACTTCTGCCTAGTTTATAATCCACTCTCCCTTTCCTCTATTAAGAGCGATAATTTATTCCAATGCCTGAAACAAATTCTAGCTACGTCCGAGAAGCAAGTTGTACTCCTAGGGGATTTTAACTTGCCTTCGATAAATTGGAAGACCTTTACTTGTCAAAAAAACAATTTAGACAAGAATCTTTTTATATTCTCTCTCTCGGAAGGGCTCACGCAACATGTTAAGCAACCCACCCGTTTCCGGCACAGAGTCTTCCCTTCCACCCTTGAACTTATTTTCACTAACATTAACTCACATATTGACTCCTTACAAATCCTTCCACCATTAGGGAAAAGTGACCATGTAGTATTAATGTTCGATGTCATAATAAAAGGCAAATTGATTAAGAACCCTACTCTAACGACTCCATCTCTTGACTTTACTAAATCGGATCTACCTAACCTTTGTTTATTTAAAAAAAATGTTGATTGGACTGCCTGTCTGAAAGGAATATTGACAAAGTATACTTCACTTTCTCAGCTACCATTCTCGAAGGAGAAAAAATCCATAAACCTTTAAGAAAACCTAGTAAAAATTGTAAAATAGTCCCCCGTTCTTTTATTAAAATTATCCAAAAAAGAAATAAAGTTTTCAAACTTTGGAGAACAACAGGACTACCTTTTTTCCAACTCCGCTATACTGAATTTTGTAACGAATGTTCTAACCTAACAAAACAACTCAAACAAAAATCTTTTAAGGCTCTTCTCACTAAATCGGCGTCTAATCATAACATTCTCTTCAACTATATTAGAAATAAAACTAAAATAAGAGAGACTTTCTTTTTAAAAAATGCTGAAGAAAATATTCTTTCCCCCAGGGACGCTTGTAATTTTTTTAAGAATTATTTTAGTTCAGTATTCCAATCCTCCTCCCCTTCTCCCAACTTTGCTCTAGACTCACCATCTCCGGCCCTGCCTCCCTTGTTGATCACAAAGAGCCTTGTGACAAAATATCTAACTGGCCTAAAAACCACTAGCCCAAGTTTGGATGGTATTCACCCCCTGATTCTTAGGGATTGTGCAAGTGCATTGGCCTTACCCTTGACATATATATTTAATCTCTTTATTAACTCCGGGTAATTACCCTCTGTCTGGAAAGTTGCCTACATCAGACTTATAAATAAATCTGGCTCCAGATTTAATCCTTCCTGTTATAGGCCAATAAGTATTCTATCAGCTTGTAGTAAAATTCTGGAAAAAATAATTGAACAACATCTTGGCTCCTATCTCATTGATCATAATTTACTACCTTCAGTTCAACATGGATTCCTCCCAAAATGCTCTTGTATCACAAAACTCCTTTTCTTTACAAACTTAATCACATTTTTCCTTAAATACAATCTTCTTTAATTTCTCTAAAATTTTTGACAAGGTCCCCCACTCCTTATTTCTCTATAAATTAACTAAAACTGGGATTGGCTCTCCTTTAATTGTCTGGATAGCCGACTTTCTCACAAGTAGATTTTTTAAAGTGAAAATTGCTGACACTCTCTCAACCTTCAATTATTTCCTTTGGGGTCCTTCAAGGCTTTGTACTTGGTTCCCTACTTTTCCTAATTTTTGTCAGTAATATCTTTTTATATGTCTTTTACTATATGCAAATGACCTAAAAATTTGGTTTACAAATCCTTCTATACTAGAGTCGGATCTTGATAGCATTCTTAATTGGTTAGTGCAAAATGCACTTCCTATTAATCTTGACAAATGCTGTCATCTAATATCTTACCGACAAAAATACTCCTATAACCCAGGTCCCTTCTTTTAAAGATCTTGGAATTACTTTTTTCTCCTCTTTGTTTTTTAGTAAACACCATTCCCAGGCCGCAAAAAAATACTTCGGTTTTATTAAATTTTTAAAAAAAATTTTCTCCTATTTAACCCTTATTCGTTTTTAAATTCTTTATTTCAATTATATTAGACCGCACTTAGAATACTGCTCTTAAATTATATCCCCGATTTTAACTAAAGATAGGGTCCTTCTTGATAAAGTTTAACGCCGAGCCACTAAAATAGTTAAAGGCCTTAAAAATGAAAGTATAACTTTAGACTTAAATATTTAAATCTTTTTCCATTAAAGGAGAGGCAACTTCAAGGTGATCTTATTCTAGTTTATCAGTTACTTTATTCAAACCAAAAGAAGCTATTTATACCTACCAGAGCTAATTCTTTACGGGAACACAGATTTAAGCTTTTTAAACCCAGAACAAAGTTTCGACTTAAACTACATTATTTCTCGCATAGGGTCATTAATGCCTGGAATCGTCTTCCTAGCCATATTGTCAACTCCCCTAACCTTTCTTCCTTTAAAAATAATTATGACAAAGTCTTTCTTTTAACCTATACACATTAGTTCATTACTTTCCTTTTGTCTTATTTCTCCTCTGTTATTTGTTTCTACTATATCCAATTTCTTCCTATCCCATTTCCCTGTTTTTACCTATCTTCTATCTCTTTCATTATTAACACTATTACTTTAATTATTGCTTCTTTTAGTTTTAAATATATTCCAATATTTCTTTTATATTTATTCCCTACTACCGATAAAATCGATGTCAAGAAACGTGTTACCAAAAGGTCCCTGACCTAATTAAACCGTTTTTCAAACTTGCAAACCTGCAAACTTTTAAAAGCGTAGTATGTTGTTGAATTTTAAATTTAATCAGAAATCCGGGATACATTGCATTAGTTTTTAAATAATAATAATTTTTAAATGTTTTACATAATTATCCATTTTAATATACATATAATAGAACATACAATAGTAACATTATTAATTTTGATCGTTCCGGATGTTTCAAAGCGTTGTTAAATGCTTAACGTACTATTACTATATCTATAGCAAGTTTGATTAATAAAAAATAATTACAAACAACTTGACTATCCAGTTTGTAACATTTTCTAGTTATGACCATTTAATGCGGACCTCGGTGGGCATGAGTTCAAATCCCATCACCGGCACTAAAAAGCGGGCCCACATTCGGTTTTGCTAAAATATCTGCTGCTAAAAGATGTTTCTTGTAAAACATTTAAAGTAGCAAACATAAAATAAAAATAAAATAATAAAATAATGATTAATTTTTGCTTCAAATGAACGAGCACCACATTTTTGTAATTCGAGGGTTGTATTTACTTGTTCATTTAAATAATGTAGTTTGTATAATTAAACTGAATTAATTATGTTTTAACGCGACTGAATAAAAACACTGGTCTTAGCTAGGTATTCCCAATTAACATGTATTGGATTCAATCATCATACAACGTCGGCGTACACGTTAAATATTTACATTAGTCAAGTTCTTATTTATTATTAGAATTATTTGATAACAATAACGTTTTTTTTTCTTAAAAAGGAATAAAAACAGTGCTTACTGTGCATGGCAGACCAAATAACAATGGCGATAATAATTAAGATTTAATAACTTACTAGAAATACATTTAGCTTAAAAATAAATTTTTACCATCAATAAAATAAATAAAATAATAAAATTACAAAAAGTAGTACTAAAAGTAGGGAACAAAATGAAATATAGAATATCTTATGATAATGAATAATAAATGTTTATATAGTCAATACGGTAAACATGTAGTTTAAAAAATAATTCAAAATTATTATAATTTGAATGAGTCATTGTAATTTTTAGTGAATACAGGAATGCGTCAAGGTTGTGTAAGTTTATCAACACTGTTTAACTATATAATAGATTTTTAATTATAGAAAAAATGTAAAGAAATTCAATAGTGCCAACAGAGGAGAGCATGTGACATTTTTTGATTTCGATTATCTAGGTAATGCTTTATTAATTGCAAATTTATTAAATAATCTACAAGTGGCGCTAAACAGAATCGATGTTTGTTTTAAAAAATACTAATTGCAATAAACATGGACAAAACAATAAAGTTATTTTTGAATTGAGATTTAGTAATTAGAAGTAACTTTATTCAATGAGTGAGAAGAATCAAAAATATTTAAAATCGATTATTAATTTGGAATGCAGTGTTAAAAATGAAAGCGATACATGCATTGGTAATGTGACTTTATCATCAAGTCGTTTTCGGAACATATGGAGGTTCAATTAAACCAATCAACAAGAAGGAATAATGTGAAAGAAGATATTTACCAACTGTGAATGTTTTCAAAATAAATGTTTAATAATCTTGTGGTGAAGTATTAAAAATATATTACCTAATTAAAATTGAAATATTTTGAATGACCAATCAATGATGATATGAGGAAAGTCTTAAATTTGGACTATGCTCTTTTAAACACAATGACTTTGTTGGTTCAATTGCGTTTGTTATTGTTGTTCAACTGAATATTTAGTATTATTTTATCTATTTCTATTTACTTATTTTGTTAAAAGTTTACCAAATTTTTGGAACTGATATAGAATGTATTCTGCGTCCCCTGTCTTATTCTAATTAACAATAAACAATTGAATAAATGAATATTGCAGTTATGAGTGTCTAAAATAGTTTACACAATAAAAATTAGCAGACTTGAGGGTAAATTAAAATATTAAAAAAAGTAATCCTGGTTAAACATTCTAAAACTGCAATTATAAGTGTACATTGTGCATATTGTGCTCTATCTAATTACTTAAGTAAAAGTGAACCTCTAAATCTTATTTGAAAATGTAAATCTAATTGACAGTAATAAAAATAGTAAAAATACTATTAATACGACAAAAAAGTTATTGAAATACAGTAGAAATTAAACTCAAAATTAAAATTTTAAAAATATAAACAGTGCATAATTTAGGAAAATTAGGATAATTGCTGTTGACAATGTTGTGTTATAGTCTGCATACTACGAAAATTGATAGATCGGATTATATATATATATATATATATATATATATATATATATATATATATATATATATATATATATATATATATATATATATATATATATATATATATATATATACATAAAATTATATACTGTATTTAACTTAACATTAATAACTACACATACATACACATACGTTCAGATAAACGACGTGTTGTCCGATCAATATATTTGTCACCGCAACTGCAAGTAAACTGGTAAATACAATGGGAGCACATTGCTTTATCTGTTTTTACGTTAGGCAAAGGCAGACCTGTTGTAGTACATAGCATTCTCAATTGGGTTAATGAGTATGTTCTTTTTATCACATTTTAAAGCCTAATTCTTAGAAGGTTTATTACATCATCTTCTTTGAAAGGCAGTTTTATAAAAAATCGGCTTTTTTCCTTTCTAACTTTTTCTTTAGTTGTGAGTGACTTTGAATACTAATTGATAAAATCTTTAGAATATAAATAATGTTTTAACTAGCGCACGTTTTTGTTGAATCGGTTGAAAACTTTCAATTATCCCAATATCAAAATCAAATGGGAGCTTAAAGAAAATGATACAATCAATTTTTTGGACGTAACACTGACACGAAGAAAGGACGGGTCGATTCAACGTAAAATTTATCGTAAGCCTACCTGGACGGGTCAATATCTCTACTTTATATATATATATATATATATATATATATATATATATAAATCAAAACTAAATCAAAACTTTTTACTAATAAAAAACAACATGTTATTATAAAAACCGCATTTTAGTTACATCTCAAATGTTTAAAATTATTTATTATTTTATTAATAAACTACTCATAAGTGCTATATTTTAAATAAATATTTTTATCTGCATGAATAAAACGTATTAATTTTTTAGCTGTTTGTTAAACACTCAAAGAAATTATTGCGACCTCTGTTTACTTATTGTAAATTATAATTTTTAATTTTTAAATGTATCATTTGTCTACTAAATCATTATCACTTTTATAATATATTTTATCCAAAATATTACTTAGTAACATTTATTTAAAAAGTCAATTAAAAATCACAATTACAAAGAAAAATATAAACAATAGAAAAAATATTTTACAATGTATTTCTATAAATTTATTAACGTATAATTAAATTAATTAAATTAACAATCCACTACAAAAAATATCGATATATTAATAAAAAGTTTAACATTAATTTTTTAAAATATTTGAATGTTTACTACTTTAAATGTTTTACAAGAAACATCCTTCAGCAGTGAACATCTTACCAAAGCCGAACGTGGGTCCTTATATAGTGCCGGTAGTGAAATCCAAATTTATGTCTACTTAGATCCAAGTTGAGCGCTGTACCGTTAGACCATCACGGCAAAAATCAGCAATATTATTGTATAGAATATTGTAAAATGGATTCTTAAATAAACGTTAAAAAAGTGATGTTTTAATGTTTGTTTATTAATCGTAAGCATTAAAAATGTAGGTCATTAAATAAAATATTTTTACCATAAATAAATTTTATTTTATTATATTTATTTTATTACGTTCCAATTATTGCAAATAGTAATCTTGATAAACCAATTTTATTTAGTGTGACAGTTATTATTATTTCTATTTAAATATTTTTTAAAGAATTAATTCAAATACATACATTACTATTAAAAAAAAATATATAATTCTTCATTCCATTACTATAAAATAAACAAAATTTTGTTTATTAAATAAATATAAATAGCGTGCAACTAGTTCCTTTTTTGAAAAAATATTAAAAACAGTAAATTTCAATTTATTACTGTCCATTTTTAATAATAATTTTTTGTTATTGTCTGAAACTTTACATTTCTGTATACAGACGTATTTTATAAAATATTTTACCGACACCAAAATTATATTAATTGATACATTAAAATTTTTAAATGTTACAATAATTAAGTAAAATAATGTCTACATTCAACATTATTTTTAAAACATTTAAAATATTTTCTTTACATATTAAGGAACAATGATATTTTTTAGGATAGAGGCCATAACTAGTTTAAATAGAACAAAATTACTGTTTGCGACTAAAAAAATTAGTATAATGTAACGAATAAATTGTTTAGTATTATATTATTATACAAAAACATTTTGCTTTATAAATGAATATAAGGCAATAAGACAAAAATTACAGCAAAAAACAAAAACAACAACAACAACAAAGTCTCGTAATTAAAAAAAAAACATGAAACAACAAAATGTTTCCATGTATTTGAACATTCTACCAAACAGTTTACTTGATCCCATAAAACATTCATCTTAATCAGATCGTCCCGAATAGTCCTTAGTCAAATTTTCTGTGGTTTTCCAACTTTTCTTTTACCATTTTCAATTGTCCATTCCAAAACCGTTCTTACTGATCGTCCGGATGGTAAACTTAGAAATTGACCAAGTAATTTTCTTCGTCTAATTGTAATGATGTCATGTAGTGGACGAAAGTCAGTTTTTCCTATGATTTGATTATTCGAAATTTGATCGCGCCAGGTAATCTTTAATATACTTCTAAGACACCGGCGATGAAAAACATCCACCATCTTATCAATCTTGTTTGTTCGCTTACACGTTTCAGTCCTACGTATTGCTGTAGGAATGATTATTAATGCGTACAAACAAAGTTTTGTCTTCAAAAGAAATGGAAGAGTCCATGGAAGACTGACATTGCTTTTCCAAGTCTGGCTTTAACGTCAATCTTGCTTGTTCCGTCTTTACTAATGATGCTTCCCAGATATTTATTTAAAATTTCGTGTGTTAAAAGTTGTCATTAATAAATTAATTTATATTAAATCACTTATATGCGATGCACGTGTGTTCAGTTTATATAAAATAATACTACTACTACTAATAATAATAATTGTTATTATTATACAACTATTTCAAGTAATTTGTTTAATTTTCAATTCCATTCTATCCGGTCCCAATAATGGACGAAGGTTGGGGAGCAAGTTTAGCAACGTGGCCTTGTTAAAAGATATTGGTACAGAAACAACATAAGTACAACATTCTATAAAACCACGACAAAAAAGCAATTTTGAAGACGGAGTGAAGTAAATTTATAATAAAAGCTCAATTTTTAATATGCAGGATATTTAATGCCAACAATTCAGTGTACAATAATGCAAAACAATTTTGTCGGTTTATGTTCATTAGAGTGAAAGAATTGTAAATTAAATAAAAAGACATTTAATTTCAACATTGACTTTAACTGCAAACAATATCGAGCTCTTGTCTTGAATACTATTTATTTAGGAAGATGAAAAATGTACGACCACATATATGTAATAAACCGGAAAAATTATTAAGTTTAAACTATAAAAGTTTTTTCCAAAGTACTTTTACCAAAATATCCATTAAAAAATTATTTATTTTCATGTTAAACAAAAATTAAAATCTTGACATTTTACTGACATATAATAGGTCACTGAATTTTTGTGCATTAGTGTTAAAACAAATTATTTTTTATTATTGATAGTTATGTTGTTATTTAATTTAAAATGTAAACAAAAAATAATTTGAAATTGCAAAATATATAATTTTTTATTTTGAAAAACTTTAAGGGATATATATGCTTTTTATAATGTCATGTAAACATTTAGTTTCTTAATCTTACTTTGTAGAACATATTATTTAGTGTATACTATTTTTTCACTAAAAGTGTTTATTTTCCTTAACTAATTCCATTTTTGTTCAAGATAATCAAAAAATATTTTTATTACATTACATTACAACTTACAAATTACTACAAAAAATTAATACTTGTCCATTTAAAAGAAAAATTGATAATTATAATTGATTGTATTAATTAACCAAGCAACTATAATTGAAAAATGTTAAAAATTAAATTTTTTACTTGTTTTTAATCAATTTTCGCAATTTGAATTTACTAAAAAATTATAATTTTTCAAAAAGTTACAATAGAATTGCATCATGAGTTATTTTTACTAATACAACTGAGTTAATATAAACTGGCAAAATAATCGAACCCCTAAATTGCAGAGTTAAAATGCATTTGAATATATAAATAATTCAGCAAGATAATAAAATTAACTGCTCCAATTATTATTAAACTTCTATAGCAAATCTAAACATTGCATATTTAAATAACAGTCCGTTTAAATTGGTTTAGTGCTAATTATGCTATTATAAATTTTAAATGAAGTTTAATGCATTTAAATATGAATTTCTAATAATTAATTAATATTTAAAAGTTTATTTACTTATTTGATAATAAAATAATAAATAAACGATGTAGTTAAATACAGAATAAAAACTAAACTTAAGTAAATTGAGTAAACGGTTTTGTGTATATTTTTGTGTGATGTTTTAAATGTTTCTGACATTATGTTAGATACTTTTTTAATAGTAGACATTTTCAAAATGATTACTTGCGTTTTGTATTTATTTATTTACAAAACCTTTTTGCTTTAAAAAATAAGCATGGGGCAATAAGATAACAATTACAGCAAAAATTAACATTAAAAAATCGTAATTCAAAGAGAACATGAGACAACAAAATGTTTCCATGTATTTGAACATTCTGCCAAACGTTTTGCTTGTGCCCATGAAACATTCATTTCAATTAGATTTTCCCGAATAGTTCTTAGCCAAGTTTTCTTTGGTCTGCCAACCTTTCTTTTACCATTTACAATTGTCCATTCCAAAACCGTTCTTGCTGGTCTTTTGGGCGGTAAACGTAGAATTTGACCAAGTAATTTTCTTTGTCTAATTGTAATGATGTCATGGAGTGAACGAGAGTCAATTCTTTTCATGATCTCATTATTTGAAATGTGATCGTGCCAGGTAATTTTTAAAATACTTCTAAGACACCGGCGATGAAAAACATCCACCATCTTATCAATATTGTCCGTACGTTTCCACGTTTCACTCCCATATATTGACGTAGGAATGATTATTGATGCGTACAAACAAAGTTTTGTCTTTAGGCGAATGGAAGAACCTGACCATATTGATTTGAGTCTATTGAAGACTGACATTGCCTTACCAAGTCTGGCTTTAACATCAATTTCGGTTTGTCCGTCTTTACCAATGATTGTTTTCAGATATGTAAAGGAATCAACAGTATCAATATTTTGTCCACTAATTTTGATGGGCAAATCATTGTTTGACTTTATGCACAACACCTTTGTCTTTGAACAATTAATCCGTAAGCCAATACGAAAACTGATATCACTGAGTCGTGTTGTCATATTTTGCATCATTTCTTGGGTTTCACTGAGTAGAACAATATCATCTGCAAAATCCAAATCCGTTAATCTGCCTTGGTTCCATTTAATACCATAAGACAAATTATTCATGGATTGAGTCATAATAAAATCAATTACCAGAAGAAAGAAAAACAGTGACAAAATTCATCCTTGACGTACTCCCGTGACAATTTTGAACATAGCAGTATGACCACTTTTTGTTCGAACGCAGCAACTTGAATACGGTATTCCGTAAAACTTAACGATTTTCCACAAATATTCTCGATAAACACTGTCAAAAGCTTTTATAAAATCAATAAAATTGATTGTTAGTGATTGCTGAAATTCTTGACTTTGCTCAATAATGTTACGAAGGGTGAGTATTTGTTCAATACAGCTTCTTCCTTTCCGAAAACCTGCTTGTTGTTCTTAAAGGTGTTTATCTACCGCATTACTTAAACGATTTAAAATTACTTTGCAAAACACCTTACCAGGAACAAACAATAAGGTTATTCCGCGCCAATTATTGCAATCATTCAGACTTCCTTTTTGGGAAGAGTAACAATTACTTCTTGCCGCCAATCATTTGGAACTTGTTCATTATGCCATATAACATTAAATAAATGAGCAAGCTCACTTGCTACAACATCACCTCCACGTTTGAGCATCTCTGCAGTTATCTCGTCAAGTTCTCCTGCCTTATTGTTTTTCAACCTTTGAATTGCATAAATCACTTCAGTTACAGAAATGTCATCAATGCATATTTCCGGATTTTGAGTCACATTCATATCATTATCATTATCAAAATCTATGAGAGTATTTGGTATAAGCTGATTAAGTACTTCTTTAAAATGTTTTACCCATCTAGATGATTACTCATTATTTGTTAGAAGTAAACGACCATCTTTTCCTTTGATTGGAATATCGGTGTTCTTTCTAACTCCCGACAGTTGTTTTACAATTTTATACAGAGTTTTAGAATCATTTTTTGCTGCTGCCTTATCTGCTTCTCTGCATCTGTTTTCTAACCAATTATTCTTATCTTTGCGGCAGCGTTTTTTAACCTGTTTATCTAAAGTTCTATATTTATCATCAAATATTTTCCAAATAACAGGATTGTTAGATTGATCTCTCTCTAATTTTGTTTTCTTTCTGAGATCAATTAAATTCCATGAGACTGATAAAATCCATTGTTTTTTTGTAGAGTGTCATCTTCTACCTAGCACATTTGCTGCACAGTCTGTAATTGTTTTATGAAACAATTTCCATTGATCACAGACTTTTCTACCCTTTTCAGATTTTGAAATGTATTTTTTAAGGAATTGTAAAATTGATTTGAGATATTTGACTGTTTAAGCTTTTCACACAAAAATGGATGTAATTTTTTTGTGGTTTCTATTGTCTTTAATTTTAAACGAAATTTTCCAACAACAAGATTGTGATCAGAACCAACATCTGCACCGCGATATGCACGTACATCTTGCAATGAAGAACGCCATTTTGTGCTAATACAAATGTAATCAATCTCGTTTGTTGTTTTTCCATCTGGAGAAACCCACGTTGTTTTGTGTATATTTTTGTGAGCGAAAAAGGTGTTGCCAACACTTATTCCACAATGACTGTTTAGCGTCAACAACCTATAACCATTATCATTTATGCTAACAGCATAGCCATGTGGTCCAACAATTGAGAAGTACCCAGATCTGTGTTTGTTCAATTTCGCCTTGAAATCACCGATCAAAATTTTGTTATCTCTTCTTGGCACATCATCTAACAAATTTTGTAATTAATCATAAAAAATATTTTTTTGGTTCTCCTCAGTAGCCTCAGTAGGGGCATGGACAATTGTTACGTTTGCAAATCTGATATTGAATCTGGCTGAAATGATACGGTTACTCACGGGTTTCCACCCAATCATAGTTTTAGCAGCATTTTTACCCAACATAATACCAACTCCATTAATATGATATTCTTCATGTCCAGAATATAAAATTGATGTATCTCCGCTCTTGAAATGACCTTGGCCTTTCCATTTTGTATAGATTAAACTATTGTTTTTAAACTAAGTCACATTTTATATACAAAATATTTAGGAGTAAATACTATTTTACTATGGTTACCACTTTTATATATTTATAAAAATGTTCAAACGTTTTACTATAACCGTTTAGTTTTACTAAAAAAAATAAAAAAGTGGAATCGATAATAAACGAATAATAAAAACTAAACTTTTATTTATCCACATTATATTTTGCCATCTTTTCGATTTTAGTAAATAACTTTTATACAAAAGTTAATAAAACATTACAATTAACAGTTTTTGTATATTTGTGCATTTTAAAAACGAATTTAAATAATTAATAAAATAATTTGAGATTGTATGCACTGAAAGTTTGTTTTATTAAAATTTATAAAGATAAACAAGGAATGTATAATAAAAATAAACACAGTCAAACTTATTTAAAAAACTATAAAAAATATGAAAAATAATTTAATTGAATAATTAATTTTTGTTGGTGTTTGAATTGATATTGTAGTCAAAATTACACTTAATAAATCAACTATTTTGTATAACAATATATTATTAACATTTAAATTTATAAAGACTAAAATATACTAAAGTACCATTATTTTAGTTTAAAATTATTTATTAAATCGTGCCGGAGTAGTCTAGCGGTACTCAAACCTGAGAGAGCATGAGCTCAATCTTCACTACAGGCAATAAATGTGGGGCCTTGTTTGGCTTCGTTACCATGTTCGCTGTTGAAAGGTTGCCGCAAAAAATTGAAAGTAGTAATAGATTTATTAAATGGCAATAATAATTGTTGTTTGTTTAAATACTTTATTAAAAGTACATTTCTAAAATAGATCTATATTTTTAAAAAGTCATTTTGAATATTAAATTGATGATTTAAGGACCAACACAGTTTTACTGCTACGTTAATTATATTTTGATTTCTATTCCATACACGTAATATATGGCCAGCCAAACAATTTTTTAACGTGCTTTGCAGTAAAAAAATATATTTATATTATTTAACACATAGCAAATAAAAATAATTAGTACAATAATTATAAATTTTGTAAAAAAGCATTTTTAAGTCAACTGTTAGTAATGTTATGTTTGAATTAACGCACATCATTGGTAATGTTTTATAAAATTTTAATTAGAATTGCATGTTTCCTGTCCCATTTTAGCCGTAGGTTTATAGAATGCCGGATAAAACAGCTGAAAATTGCTTCTGGTTGACTCAAACCATGTAGGTTTATTATTCAGTAAATCTGACAATTCCAATATAGTAACCTTGAAAACTTTATAACGAATGAAATTACTATTTTTCCAAGGTTCTTTATGCCTACATTTTTTAAGTAATTATAAGCTAAAAATTGAAATCATATTTTGTTAATAATTGGCACAATTAATTTTAAATTATAGTATATGCATACATATATTAAAAAATTAAAAAATAATTAAATAAACTAATGACACAAAATAATAATAAAAGTATTTTTGTCAATGTAAAGTAAAACTGTAGTTAAAATTATATTTGTGTATTTCATAATGCTTCATGTACATCTATTGGATTATTTTGGCTAATAACAATAACAACAACAATAATAATAATAATAATAATAATAATGAAAACAATTATTATTATTATATTATATAAAACTCTTTTGCTTTAAAAATAAGCATGAGCAATAAGACAAAAATTACAGGAAAAAACAGCATTATCAGCAACAACAACAACAAAGTCTCGTAATTCAAAAAGAACATGAAACAACAAAATGTTTTTATGTATTTGAACATTCTGCCAAACAGTTTACTTGATCCCATAAAACATTCATTTCAATCAGATCGTTTCGAATAGTTCTTAAGCAAGTTTTCTGTGGTTTTCCAACTTTTCTTTTACTATTTTTGATCTTCCGTTCCAAAACCGTTCTTGCTGGTCTTTTGGGCGGTAAACGTAGAATTTGACCAAGTAATTTTCTTCGTCTAATTGTAATGATGTCATGGAGTGAACGAGGGTCAGTTCTTCTTATGATTTGATTATTCAAAATTTGATCGCGCCAGGTAATCTTTAATATACTTCTAAGACACCGGCGATGAAAAACATCCACCATCTTATCAATCTTGTCTGTTCGCTTACACGTTTCAGTCCTACGTATTGCTGTAGGAATGATTATTGATGCGTACAAACAAAGTTTTGTTTTTTAAAAAAAAAAAAGAACATGATTATATTGATTTGAGTCCATGGAAGACTGACATTGCCTTTCTAAGTCTGGCTTTAACGTCAATCTCGCTTTGTTCATCTTTACTAACAACGTCCCCCAGATATGCAAAGGAATCAACAGTATCAATATTTTGTCCAATGATTTTGATGGGCAAATCATTGTTTGACTTAGTGCACAACACTTGTTTTCGAACAATTAATCTGTAGGCCAAGACGAGAATATCACTGAGACATGTCATATTTTGTGTCATTTCTGGAGTTTTACTGAATAGACCAATATCATCTGCAAAATTAGAATATTAAAAAAAAAGTTTTTAGTGTTTATTACCTTGAATGTTTTACAAAAAACATCTTTTAATAGTGAACATTTTAGCGAAGCCAAACGTGGGCCCACATTTTAGTGCCGGTGGTGAGATTTGAACCCATGCCCACCGAGGTCCGAATTTGAGCGCTGTACCGATAGACCACCATGTTAATCTGCCATGGTTCCACTTGATACCATAAGAAAAATTATTTATGAATTGAGTCGTAATAAAATAAATTACCAGAAGAAACAAAAACGGTGACAAAATACATCCTTGACGTACTCCTGTGACAATTTCGAACATAGCAGTATGACCACTTTTTGTTCGAACACAGCAACTTGAATTTTGGTATGGCGAACGCATAATATTCACATATTTTAACGGTATTCCGTAAAACTTAACGATTTTCCACAAAAATTCTCGATAAACACTGTCAAAAGCTTTCATAAAATCAATAAAATTGATTGTTAGTGATTGCTAAAATTCTTGACTTTGCTCAATAATGTTACGAAGGGTGAGTACTTGTTCAATACAACTTTATCCTTTCAAAAACATTCCTTGTTGTTCTCAAAGATGTTTATTTACCACATTACTTAAACAATTTAAAATTACTTTGTAAAACACCTTACCAGGAACAGACAATAAGGTAATTCCGCTCCAATCATTACAGTCGTTCATACTTCCATGTGGTTCAACATTTGAATAGTACTCAAATCTGTCTTTGTTTAATTTCCCATTGAAATCACCGATCAATATTTTGATGTCTCTTTTTGGCCCATCATTTAACAAACTTTGTACTTGATCATAGAAGATATGTTTTTGGTTCTTCTCAGTAGCCTCAGTAGGGGTATAAACTTGTACAATTGTTACGTTTGCAAATCTGATATTGAATCTGGCTGAAATGATACGGTTACTCACGGGTTTCCACCCAATTATAGCTTTAGCAGCATTTTTACCCAACATAATACAGACTCCATAAATATGACGTTCTTCATGTTCAGAATATAAAATTGATGTGTCTCCACTCTTGAAATGATTTTGGCCTTTCCATTGCAATTCGCTAATATCCAAAATATGTAAGTAGTACTTTTTCATTTCTTAAAAGACTTGTTCTAGGTATCCAGTACAAAAACGTGTACGCACATTCCATGTTTGAACACTGGTTAAGGTTTTTTCATTGGAAATTCTGCAAATCAAAGATTGAGCTTCCTATCGGCTTTCACTCAACCTGTCATCTGTATAACTCTGTTATCCAGATACGTGCGATCACTTTTTTGCCTTTCTTTGCCGGAAAGGCGTCTTCTTATTGTTTCCGTAACAGTATAAATTTTTTACAGAGGCCAAGTTGCTAACCTTGCACTCAAATCCTCCTCCTTTATCAAGACTTGGGACTAGCTAGATTGAATCATTTCTAGTCCAAACTAGGCGGAGTTAAACCAAATTGTTATGCATTTATTATAAATAAAAACATTAGTAACATTATCCTTAAGCACAGACAAAACGTGGTAATCTAACTTAAAATTTTGTAGTAGCTAGATAATTTAAAATAAAAATATAGCTAGTTAACCAAAATGAGTTTGGTAATTATATAATTTAAACAATAAATCCAGTTTAAGTATAGAATATGCAATAAAAATATAAATAAAATAGAATTATGATTATATTTATTAATAAAAACTTTTACAAAAATTTTCAGTAAGTTTATAATTAAAGGTTGTGTAAATTTATCAACATAAAATATAACGTCAAATATTGAAGAAAATAGAAAACGTATGTAATGTTTTGGGTGTTACTAAATTGCTGCAAAAATATTAAATAGTAAGTGCAATTACTTGTTTTGTAACCTGTTGGCTTAGGTGTTTTGATACACTATTGCTTAGAATGTTGATGTAGTTTTGTCTAATTCAAATTTTAACAAAAAAATAATTTAGACAGATTTTGTTTTTAAATTGGATGTACTTATACATGTTTTGTTTAATTATAGAGAAAGCAAAATTGATAACATTAACTGTAGAATTATTAAATTATTAAACACCAATTTTTAAAAATATAACTGCTATAATGCTTTAAATTGTTTGGATACAGAACCAACTGAAGAAGTTGCTTTAATTATAATAAAGGAATTTTTTAAGGGATTATTTGTGTTAATGTTTATATTTACTGCAAAAATATAATGAATTGTACTTAATTGTGACAAATTTGTAACCTAATAATTTGTTTTATAAATTTTAAGTGTTAAAAGATATTGTCATGAAAAAAGTCTAATATATATTTTGAAAAGTCACGTGTACTTTATACATTTCTGAGTTGCATAGATTGTTTTTGCTTAAAAAATATAAATTTACTCATATTTAATTAATAATTAACAACTTTTATTATTTTTAAAAACTTTTTGTAGTTATATATACATTATTAAAAAACGTAATATGTAACTTATACATATATTTTTAAATATTTTATAGTATGAGGCGAACTAGTTAAAACTATTAATATTTTTTATTTTCTATTTTGTTAAATTAACAAAGTTACATTTATTATTAATTTTAAGAAAATTATATTTTATTAATCGTACAATCTACGCATACTGTAGTAATAAACAACTTTTTAACTATTTTTTAATTGCATACGTACAAAACATCAATGCTATATTCGATAATAATTTTCATTCTTTTATTTAAAAAAGTGTACCAAATATCTTTCTAAACAATAACAATATTTATAATGAGTAATTTTTACAACTATAAAAAGTTCTTCGTTCTAAATAGGAAAATGGTAATAAAATTATTCCATGTGATTGCAATCTGTGCTAAAGTTTTTATTTAATTTCACATTGCATTTAGTTCATTTAAGTCTTTTAAATTAGTTATTAACAAAATATTCTAATGTATACCCAATCTTTTTCAATGTCTATTTTTAAACCCTTTTAAACATTAGATGTTGAACTGGACTAAGTAATTATTTTCATTTATCATGTGACCATATCATGTAATAGAAAGACGTTTGTTTTTTTACATTTCCGTAGTTTTGAGTCCATTTTAATAAAAGACAATAGATAGTGAAACTGTTTTAACATTAAACATTGTAATGAAACAACAATTTTAATGTGGTCCGTCCCAAATCTCGTTGAGAAAGAAAGATGGTTTGAGTACAAAAGGAGCAAACTGGTTTTGTAAAAAACACTATTGCTTAAAAACAAACAGAGAACACAAATTTATTTAAAAATATGGCAAATAATTTTGATGACGGGGTTTGGCATAATCCGAACAAAATTTCAATTTTTGATGCGCACAATTTTTAAAGCCGAAAATGTAATATAAAAATTACATAGAAGAATCTTGTTGTCCCATGCTCCTCAGAGCGAAAAGGTTTAAAAATATAATAATATAAATAAAAGACAATAGGAAGACGTCATTCTAATAAACAAACATTTTAAATTGCGTTTTTAGATTTTTATAGAACTAGTTAGAAGTTATTTTATATTTTAAATAGATAAAACAAATCTGTTTATTAAATACACTTTACGTTGTAGTTGTTTAATAATTTTTTTGGATAAACAATTTATAATTATAATAACAAAAAAGTCGTTATTTTGTTAAATTAAACAATATTTTGTTTACGTTTGCTTAATAACACTAACCGTAATAATAATAATGATAATAATAATAATAACAATAATAATAATAATAATAATAATAATAATAATAATAATAATAATAATCGCCTTTATTATTGTTATACTAATTACAAATAACGTTTGTGTTAATTAACCAAAATTCGGCGTACAAACAAATATTTTTGCAGTAGTCAAAACAAAATGTACATAACAATTCAAAGTACAATTTTAACAATACCGACTTATAACTTTGTTTATTTAATTTTATAAATAACGTTTTGTCGATGTTTTTTAATATGATTATTTTATATTTTATATTTTTCAATACTATTTGAATTACTAAAAAATATTTTACGTTTTATCATTGGTTTTTATTTTTTCAAATTAAAATAATAGAAGACGTAAACTGTGAAATGAATTCATTTTGTATATTCATTTCAGTCATAAACATATTAAATATTAGTTTATATATATAATATGTAATTAAAGCTTTAACTTCGCATTAATAACTATACGAAAATACACGCATATCATCCATATTGCGTCACTTAGTACAAACGAAGCACCGAGTTAGTACTACTAATTACTTTAAATTGTTAAAAACACTTAAATCTATTTACAATCACACATTAACATAATTTTTAACTTCATTATATTTAGCTTGGATTTAGCATATGCATGGCTTGTATTGTGTATGCATATGTTTGTGTGGTTGTAGATGTTGAGTTAACGCTTTAATTATGTATTTTTTGCACATACATATGTTAATATTTTATGTTTGTGATTGAAGAGAATATAAGAAATGAATTCATCATGCAGTTTATGTCCTCAACTATTTTTATTTAGAATTAAGAGGAAAACCCAATGCTTTCTTATAATAAAAAAAATTCCAATTTAATTTCTCAGATTGTTTAAATAACAATATATTTCTACTAAAAAAATTACAAAATCTAACAATTGCTTATCTTTAACATTTTCAGTATTAATAAAAGAAAAATAAAAAGAACATTTTTTGATAAATTTGTTGTTCATATATACAGCAGTCACGTTAGTGTTAATATTTCAACCAGTCAATATTATATCCTATACTTACTGCTTATGAAAATTAATAACTGGATGCAAGATTTGTCAATAAGCCTAAATTTTAGCTTAACTAGTAGACCTTTCGTTCAAAGTTTTGCTAACATATTTAACTACCAAACACCTTTTGTGTAAAATATTTGGGTTGCTTTAATATATTTAAAACTAATTTAATGTTAAGTTTTGTGTACAATGCACAATGTAATACGTTTTTTGTGTTGTTTTTAATACATATAAGATGCTTTCAGAAACGATTGAATAAATGTTTTTATTGGATCGATAAAAATTTCTACTTTAAGGTATTTATTTCTGCTTTGTCTATTTTAAAAAAATGTAGTAATGTTGAAATCTTAGCGCATATATATATATATATATATATATATATATATATATAAAAGCAAAATCATCTGGGAAAACATACTATTAAGAGTAAGGAGTAGTAAATTAAAATTGTGCATCCTATATTTATCCCGATTATCTGCTAATCCTGATCAATGTATGAATGTCCACGTTAGTAACTTATCCAAGTGATTTATGCTTATTGTTATGTAAACTACTATAACACACTTTAATTACACACTTTATATTACAACTCAGTATGATTTGTACGTTAATTAATTTACCTATTTTTTTCACTTTGTACTTTTATTATGTTTTATGCCACTAATTACATGTTACATATGTATGTATGTATATGCTAAATGTACCTCCATTAATTTACTAAAGCTTATAAATAAATAAATAAATAAAATTATTTTCTTCAACAAATTTTATGTATATGTTTTTAAGCTTTGTTACTGATTTGACCTAACATTTAATTATATACCATTTTGTTTTCTATTTGTTGTATATATATATATAACCAATAAAAAATAAAATGGTATGTATATATATATATAACAAATAAAATGGAATGGTATGTAATTAAATGTTAGGTCAAATCAGTAACACAGTTATGAAGTTAAATGTTAAAAAAGATAAAACCTGCAATTTTTAAATTATTAAATACATTTATGTACTACATGTACATGTATGTAATGTGATAACTATCTATGTTTATATTTGACTTAAATGGTTTGGTATGCTGCCAGTTGTTTGTTAGCATAGTCTTGTGAAATTTTATTCTTCTTTTTTCTAACTGGTAGGTCAAAATTTAAAATTTACATGTATAATTGGTAAACATTAATAACGGCAATATTACTACCGTTTAGCAACAACTAATAGAAAAATAATTAGAATTGACCAGATTCATTATAAATAATAAATTTATAGGTCCAAGGTCATTCACTCGTAGCTCAGTGGTCTAAGGCACTGGCCTGACACCAGATAGGGTGTTGGTTTAAGTTCATGTTTGTGTAAAACTTGAAAGGTATACGCTGCTGATGATTTCAAATAAGGATGGAACAACTGCACAGTGCTTCCGGTTTACTTAAAATCCTAGTGAATTTATTATTCAAGTTAATCTGACAATTCTAATATAACAATTCTAAAAACAATTAGTCTTTTAAAAATCCATTGAGAAAGGTAATCATCTTTAATTTAGTTGGTGTTAAGCTTAATTTCAAATTTTTTAATGAACAAAGTGAATTCGAATAAAATTAAAGTTTTTTAATGTTACACAAGGTAATGTAATTAAAACTAATTCTAATTTTTACATAAGCGTATTGCATTTGAACTTAAAACATTTTTACACATTAAAATATATATACTACTTTATACCAATTTAATAAGTTTGCTAAAAATCAACTATTTTAACCACTTAAAGTAAATTTTCTGTGAAGTTTTCTCCATTCAATCATCTAGTTTACTATCTAAAATATTAAACTTTTCTATCTCTATTTTATGTGTTGCATATCAGGATGCCAATATTGAAAGTATTGTTTACTTGATTTTTATAAAACGCAGCTTGTAGTTTTTTTTACAAAAATTATACATTTTTTTGCTTTGCTCTGTAATAGTAAATAACTGAATTCTTGGAATTAAAAATAATGTTATTTTTTATTTTTTTAATTATACAATAATGTGTTTTATTAAAGGCAAAAAAGTTCATGCATTTCAACATTATTTTATAAAAATGTAGTTATTTTTAAACAGTGTTTTAACAATGCATTCAAAGCATTTTATTTTAATTATTGGAAAATATAGATTTTTACCTTAAAATAAAATACTATATGTTCAGCAAGAAAACAATAACATTTTTAATTGTATCATTTTGCATAAAACTTATTAAATATTATTGCAATTTTAAGGTTATATTAAATCATATATTTATTTAAAATTATTAATTAAAAATATATTAAAAATATAATATATTTAATCTTTAAAAAGTATAGGTTTGATTTATATTCTGAGGTTATGTTAATATTAGTGTAAACATAAACTTGAAATATTAAGCAATATTTACAAAATAAAAAGGGCGTATTAAGTAATAATAGATTATTTTTAAAATAAATATTAAAAAATAAATAATTGAATTTAAAAGACTATATTATTCACTATCATTTTTAATTTTTACTAATTCCTTTTTAAAAAAAATGTTATTCAAAAATAAAAATAAATTTAGTTTTAATAGTGTTTTATTTTTTAATCCTTATCTCTTTAAAATGTGTAAATATAATTTGTTGTTGTTTTTCTACCTTTATACACATTTTTTTAAAGATGTTTAGGTTATTATATTTAAAAATACCACATTTTTATTTAGGTTTTAACGATGTTTAATAATTTTAAAATGTATATCATTATTATACATATACTAGCATTTTAAAAAGATATTTATTTATTTACATAATTGCACTTAAATTATACATTACTTTGGAAATAGCGTATAACTTTTTTATTTGAAAGCGTTTTTACTAAGAAATATTAGATATGTTTTAATTAATACAAAATAATGTAAAGAAATATAATAATTTGATTGTAGTTATTGTGGTATTATTACTGTTGCTAAATGATTTTGCAAAAATATTTATGTACGGTAAAAAACGTTTTATTGTGCAACTATAAAATAACAAACTTTGTAACAAATTAAACACATTTTATATACATAGAAATAACTTTTTACATAATTTTGTGTAGTAAATTAAAAGTTTATTGTATTTTATTTATTTTAAACTGATTAAATTTAAATTAAAGATACTGTTTAAATTTAACTTCAAGGTTAATACATTAGAAATCACAGTCCTAACCACTAAATTAATAATAATAATAATAATAATAATAATAATAATAATAATAATAATAATAATAATTATTATTATTATTATTATTATTACTATTATTGAAAAATTATTTAGCTCTCAAGAACACGGGACAATAATATTTTTATATGAACTGTATTTAAAATTTAAAAAAAAATAAAAGTACAAAAAGTGTCAAACAATTAACTAAAATATTACTTATTAAAATGCATAAACTATTCTAATTTGTGAGTGTTGTAGCTGTCTAATAATTGTGTGCATACATTAATAAAATAACAAAGAAAATACAAGTATTTAATAAAAAAACGTTTTTTTTCTAAACGATACTATAATATTTTAATTTTTGATATTAATAGTAAACATTGTCGGTATGCTAAAAGTATTTTAAAAATTACATGGCATAATCACGTTTCGAACAATGAGATTATAAAAATAGCTAACTTTTGTCCATTACATGACATTAATGCAATTAGACAAAAAAAATTACTTGGTCAAATTGTATGTACGAAGAACCAGCAAAAACTATTTTGGAATAGGCAATTAAAGATGGTAAAGAATGGCTAAAGTAGATCACATAAAACATGGCTAAAACTATTTAGAAAAATTTAATTTAAATGAATATTTTATGAGATCAAACATATACATGGAATCAATTTGTTACCTCTATGTGCTTTCGAGTTATGGCGTTTTGTTGTTGTTTTGGTTGTTACTGTTCTTTTGTTGCCTTGTAATTTTTTAAACCAAAAGAGTTTTTTAATGATAATAATAGCCATAAATAGTAGATATTGTGTTGTTGTGACAAAGATGTCTCGAGTGAGAGGCTCAAAATATAGTCGATATTAATTCAATTTCTACCGCCAGTAGTAGCAGAAGAACGGGAAGGACTTTGCCAAATGTCCAAAAATTGTTTTGGCATCAAACATTTAAATAGTAAAAATTAAAGCAAAAAGTTAATTAAAAACGTCTTTATAATATATTGTACAAACTTGATTTTTTAACCAAATTTTGTTTGAATACTGTACAATAAACCGTTTTTTTTTCAAATTTTTGTTCACATTCTAGACATATTTATAGGGTGTCCACGTTTCGTACCGGTCAAAGTACTCAAACTTATAACAACTTAGGTATAAGTCAGGCATCTCGGGCTTAATAATAATTATTTTGGCACCCAGTTATATTTGACTAAAAATTTTTACATGTATTGCAACAAATATTTTGAATTATTGAAATTAACAAAATTGTGTTTTGTTATTCAACAAATTATATTTATTACAAACTTTATGAAACAAAACGATAAAAAATGTGGCCATTAATTTGTAAATTAGTTAAAATACATTAATTTCAAACCTAAAACATTCAATTAACATGCAATTTGTTTTGATAAACTGTTTAAAATAATAATGTTTTTAATGTATAACTTTATAATTATAAATAAATATGCTTTTATTTTAATTTGAAACATATTGAATAGTAACCAATTGCATAGTATACAGACAGCAGAAATACATTATCTAAAATTTTACATTAACGTGGTATACTTGAAATGAATAAAAATATTTTTGTGTAATATTGTCAATATGGCATATAATTAAAAACTGAATTGATAAAAATTAACAAATGCAAACAATACAAACAGACTAATCAATACATGTATACAATATTTACAAAATAATAACCAAACACTTGTGCAATTTTAATTTTATTAATTTGTTGGGGCAATGAAATTCTTTAGTAAGTATGCAAACAAATATACACGTACCTGCTGTTCAAGTTTTCTCTAGTGGTCAACCAGTACAACCAGGTAGACATGGGTTCAAATCCCACCACCGGTACATGTTTGGCTTCGCTAAAATATTTACTGCTGAAAGGTGCGTTCTTGTAAAACATTCAAAGTTGTAAAAAATAAATAGAAAATGTAAACCGAACAGAATTGAAATTAAATTCGATAATTCTAGCAAAACAAATTTAAAGACTACTTATATGCAAACAGTAATTATGGTTGAAAACAATTGTACAATGCAAACATATGTGTAAAATATATGCAATTACGACAAAAGTCTAAAAATAATAAGTAAAAACTTTCTTAAAGAAAAAATTTACAAAAATTAAATAAAAAACTATTTTTTAATTTTTGAAAATACTGCTTGTCTATTATAATTTTTTTTTTTACAATTTTTTTTACATTCTACGTTAAATTAAATTACAAACCTTTTATGCAATTTCTATTTAAATAAATGAACAAAAGCTTAATGCTTCAACAATTTTTTGTTTAAAAGAAAAATTAGCATTCATTTTCAATTTAAACATGTCAAGTGCATTTAAAAATATTTTTTGCCAATTGCAAATAAAATAAAATTAGGCTAATTAAACTTGTATTATTCAACTTATAAATAATGTAAAAGTTATATTTACAAAACTGTTTGTGGACAAAGAGAAATAAAAATAAATGTAATGTTTTTAACGCAAATAACTAAATGTTGTTATAATTCTTACAATGAATAAATTATCAACTTGATAAGTTGTCGATTTTTAGTAGAGTGGATTAATTAGATATTGTCACTTAAAATAAATTTAACTTTTTTTTAAACATTGACGTATTCTACAATGATGTAAGCGTTTTGTAATTTAAATTAATTATTTTAAAAACATTTTTACACATAAATTCAAATTTTGACATAAACTTTGAAATGGCTGTGTTGTAATAAATAAATATAGGTTACAAAATGTTACAACAATGTTATATTTGTTCATTGATAGGAAAAGTCGAGAATTATAATTATCAATCATACTTAATCAAATGATTATAGTTGGAAAATAACAAAAACTGGTTAGTTGAATTGTTCATAATACATTTTGCAATTCGAACTTGTTACAAGGGTAACATGCATTTGATTGTAAATTGTAAAATTAACGTATTTTTAATTGTCAAGGCCAATTTTGTTATGTATCTAAATTGTCTTATTTATACACATTTCAATGCAATCAAAATTGTTATTCGTACTTTTAAGCAAACAAGTAAGTAACTTATAAAATAAAAATTACATTATACTTCATGCCATAGTCGCACATAAAACTATACCATTATATTATTTTTATAACTATAATTGCATAAAAAGCCTAAAAAATAGGTTAAGTCATTGGAGTATAATAACACATAGTTTTGCACTTATTTTAAATAATTACTAGACTTGTAAAAACATATTGTTTTAAGAAAAATAATTGCAAATAAATAACAAGTATTATAAATGTCGTTTAATAATTAAAAAAAACTAACTTCCTTATTTTTATAATTTTAAAACTCATGCATATTCTATTGTATAAGCTAAAAACAATTCTTTAATAATCGCAAATTAAACGATTGTTAAAGTGCCAAAAGTGACACATAAATCTATGTCCGCTCACGTTTGAGTCTATAAATGTATCACTAGATCACCGCGGTACAATAATAATTTAATTGGCCCTTATCTAGGTTGTCAGATTAACATCTAAAACAATCAAAACTTTATTAAATAGTAAATTTGGGTTTTAAATTTATATTATTATTTTATTTATTGCCTTAAACAATTTAATAGACGTAATTTATAGAACAAACATATATATATATATATATATATATATATATATATATATATAAAGCAATAGAGAAAAAAATTAAAAATAAACCAATTTAGTCAGACGTAAGCCCGGATAAAGACGGGGGGTTTGAGCGCAAAATTAAAAATCCGGCCTTTGTAAAAAATTAATACTTTTACAGAAATAACAAGAGAACGCTATTTTGGAAAACAACAGCAAATAAGTAATAACACGACTCAGATGACATAGTTGAGTGAAAGCCGAAAGGAAACTCAATCTTTAATTAATTATTATTATTATTATGATCATTATTCCAAAACATTAACCAGTGTGGGAACATGGAATGTGGGCACAATGTTTTTGTAATAGACAGTCAAAACAAGTTTTTTGAGAAATGAAAAGGTACAACTTAAATATTTTGGGTATTAGCAAAATGCAATAAAAAAGTCAAATACATTTTACGAGTAAAAATACATCAATCTTATATTTTGGATATGAAGTCTATTATACTGGTAGAGTTGGTATTATACTGAGTAAAAGCACCGCTAAAGCTATAAACGAATGGATGGAAGCGCGTGATCGACCGTATCATTTTGGCCAGATTCAACACCAGATTTGCAAATGTAACAAGTGTGCAAATCTGTCCTCTAACTAAAGCTACTAAAAAAACCTTAAAAAATGTCTTTAACTAGCAATTACAAAATTTAATGAAAAATGTTACAGAAAAAAACAAAAATATTAATTGAGAATTTTAATGCAATATTAAACAAAGACTGAACTGGGTACTTTTCAAATGTTGGACCACATGGCTATACTGTTAAGATAAATAATGGTTATAGGTTGTTAACGCTAAGTATTTGCTATAGAATAAGTGTTGAGTACACATTTTTGCTCATAAAAATATACACAAGACATAGTGGTTTTTTTAAACGAAGACACAGCAAACAAGATTGACTACATTTGTATTAATACAAAATGGCAATGTTTTTTTGCAAAATGCACGTGCATATCTCGATGCAGATGTTGGTTCTAATCACTATCCTGTTGTTGAAAAATGTTGCTTAAAATAAAAAAAAATAAAAACCACAAAAGAATTACTTTTATTTTCGTGTGAGAAACTTAAGCATCCAAATAGCTCAAACCAATTCCACGATTCGTTAAAAATTAATTTTAATTTGCAATTATTAGAATAGTCTAATGAATAGTTAAAATTGTTTAGATGTTCTGAATAGATTATGTGGCTGTAACAAAATAAACAGGTTAAAAAATCTACCCGGAAAAACAGGAATAATTGGTTGGAAAACGAATGCAGAAAAGCAGATACTGAAGCAGCAAAAATTAATTCCAAGTTTTTGTATAAATTTATGTCAGAAGTTAAAAAAAACCTCAGTATTCTAATTAAGGGGAAAATGGTTGTTTACTCCTACAGATAATGAGCAATCATTCACATGTGTAGAACATTTTAAACAAGTACATAGTTAATCCACACCAGATAACGATAAAGATATGAATGTTATTCAAAATCCGGAAATATGTATTGATAACATTTCTGTAATTGAAGTAATCCATGCAATTTAAAAGTTAAAAATAATAATGCAGAAAAACTTGACAAAGTAACTGCAGAAATTCTTAAACACATGTGTAAGGTAGTAGCTCATCTAATTAATGTTATGTGGCATAATGACCAAGTTCCAAATTATTGGCGGCAAGGATAAATTGTTACTTGGTCCAAAAATAAAAGTTTGAACAATTAAAATAATTAACAGCAAATAACTCTATTGTCTGTTTCTGGTAAAGTGTTTTGCAAAGTAATTTTGAACCGTTTAAGTAATTTGGTAAATAAAATCTTCAAAACCGGTTTTTAAAAAGATAGACATTGCATTAAGCAAAGATTCACCCTCTGTAACGTTATTAAACAATGTCAAATGTATTTTGTTACCGTTTTTGTTTAATCTAGTAATTGATTTTATTATGACTCGGTCCATGAATCATTTGCCTTATGGCATCAAATAGAACCAGGGCAGATTAACAGATTTGAATTTTGCAAACAATGTTGATCTACTCAGTGAGACACCAGAAATGATGCAAAATATGACAACACGTCTTATTCATATCAGTTCTCGTATTGGCTTACGAATTAATTGTTTAAAAACAAAAGTGTTGTGCAGAAAGTCAAATAATTATTTGTCTATCAGCATTAATAGACAAAATATTGAATCCGTTGAATTTTTTACATATCAGGGATGTTAAAGCCAAACTTGGGAAGGCAATGTTGGTCTTTCATAAAATCAAATTAATATGGTAATTTTTTCGCATTCGCCTAAATACAAAACTTTGTTAGTATGCATTAAGAATCATTGTTACGACTATTTATGAAAAGTGCCGGGGTGGTCTAGTGGTACAGCGCCCGAGTTGGACCTGGGTGGGCATAGATTTAAAATCCCACCACCGGCACTAAAATGTGGGCCCACGTTTAGCTTTGCTAAAATGTCCACTGCTGGAAGATGTTTCTTGTAAAACATTTAAAGTAACAAACATCAACAATCAACAAAGTTGATAAAATAGTGAATTTTTTGTTGCCGCTGTTTTAAAAGCATTTTCAAATTTATCTGTTTTAATCACATTTCAAACCATAAACTTATCAGAAAAATTGGCTCTCGTGGACTACATAACATTATTACAATTATAAAAAAAAATTACTTGCTGAAATTTTACGTTTATAGCCTGAAAGTCTAGTAGGAACGGTTTTAAAATAGACAATTGTTGATAGTAAAATAAACGTTGGTAGACCATAGAAAAATTGGCTAGGTACCATTTAGGAAAATCTAATTAAGACAAATATCCTATGGAATGAAACAAAAATTTGTCAACATTTTTAAACACATGGAATCATTTTGTTGTTTCATGCTTGTTTTAAAGCAAAAATTTTTTCTACTACTACTACTACTAATAATAATAATAATAATAAACTTTTTACATAGTAAAGGGTTATAAATATATGTTTTAAATTAACAATACTTTTAATACCAATTTTAAAAAATAAAGTAGATTTCCAATTATTAGTGCATTTGGAAACATACACAAATTTAATTTAAGTTTAAGTGAAAACATGGCAATTTTAAATGTATGTATTTACAATTTAAAAAAAAAATAATTTAAAATTAATTTTTGCAATAATTAAATAAAATTTGCAAGTTAAAAAATTGATATATACAAAGTAATAACAAAATTCAATTAATCTGTACCAATCAGTGGAAAGATTCGTTATAAATTAAACGTTATAATAAACTATCTTTTGCAATATTTTAAACCAATAACATTTTTTTCCTATATATATATATATATATAATTAAAAACCATTTGAGTATAAATTAAAATGCATTTGTTTACAGTTATTTTAAAATCGAAATATTGAATATGTAAATTAATTTTCAAAATTTGTTCGCTTATCTGCTTAAAGGAATTAGTACACTTTACACAAGTTTAGTAAGCTAATTTGTAAAATAACTATTGTTTATTTTTGAATGGCTGTATAAAAATTTAACCTACAAATTAATTTATTATGCTTAACAATTTTAAATACATTTAAATTCAAAATAGTTCAAGTTGTGTATATTTAAAAATGTAGATATTTTTATTAATCCTCAATAAAAAATACGTTGGTTTAAATTTTTCTTGTTTGGATTTAAATAAAACAATTTACAAAAATTAAGTTAATTTTTTAATGAATTATATATTTTTATTAGGGAATTAATAATTTGTAACATTAAAAATGGTATATATATATATATATATATAACATTGTTAAAAAATTAAATACCATAAGAAAACGGCGTCTATTTTAAATGAAACAATTTTTTCCAACAACAAAGCTTAAAGTATGTCGTTAAGCAACCATACTTTTGTACAAAATTAACTTTTGCTAAAAAAATACAATATCAAATTAAACAATTATCGACAATAAAGTTAGGCGCTAAAGTAAGTATCAGGAATTATGAAAATAAACATTTGTCAAAATTTGCGACAAATATTTTTAAAAACGAAACAACTGACATTAAAGTGGAAATTTAAATTAACTAAAAAATAAATTAATTTAAAAGTTAATTACTTTTTATGTAAAAATATAAATTAAAATCATACTTTAAAAATATTCAAAATACAATAAAATTACAATTTAAAAAATGTTTACTTTAAAATTAGTCAATGCTTTAAATATTAATAAAAATAAAATAATTCAATATATTTTATTTATTTTAAGAAAAAAATTAAAAATAATATGTGGCAATCTGGTTACTAAATCAAATATTTTGTTTTGTAATTTGTGTGGATTTTTATTTTTAAACGAAAATACTTATATTTGTTAATTATGCATTGTATTCAGAGAATAAACTTTAAAATAAAAAACGTTTACATTGTTTATTTTTTATTTAAAAATTGTAAATTTTCAACATACAATTATTGTACTTTTTTAATAATGAAAAAGTGAATTTTGAATTTAACATTTTATAAGTAACTTTGAATTAGACATAGCGAAATTTTTATCTTTAAAAGTTTATTATAAAAAACACATAATTATATATTATATGTTTATTATTAGAAATTTACCTACAAAACTATATATTTAAATTATAAAATAAAGTGTAAATATTAAAAAAAATATTATTTAATTTATTTTTAACCTATTTTTATAAAATGTTTTTGTATATAATATTACATCTATAATAGGTATTAATTATTAAATAGATTAAATTGAATACAGCACACATTTTACAGTTGTTTTGTCAATAATTACATTTTATTTAATTATTTAATTAAAAATAAAATTAATTAGAATATCATTATTAAAAAAAGACATTTATTATTTTGTTACAGTTATTTTTAAAAATATTGTTACATAGTACAACTTACAACATTTTATTTGAAACAACACTCAATAGGATGCTGTGCTAAATTATTAATAATTTAAATATTTTTGCTTAATTGCATACTTACAAGAAAATTATATATTTTAAAATAGAGTACAATAAATTACATTAAAATAATTGATAACATGTTATCCTGTAATAGTTTATTATACAAGAATTTGTAAAAGTAAACGAAACAAAAAATACAGAGACGTAACATTTATTATTAGTATTAGTACTAGTATTAACTTAAAATCTTTAATAAAAAACGTTTTGTATCACTACATGCAAAAATAAAATTTTTTACTGTTAGCGTAAGTGTAAAAATGCAAAGTTGTATAAAGATTAGAAAATTTACAAATACTTTTGTAACAGTTAAAGGACAATCTCATAATAAAAATAATAAATTTATCAAAATAAATGAATTTATGTGGTATGAAACGCTAGCTAAGTTCGAGAAACGTATAAATCACGCAAAGCATTAAAGATATTCTAAATAAATATTATTCTTTTAAATATTTAATAAATGCAAAAAATATAAAATTATATAGAAAAACACAAAACAACGTTCAAGTTGATAAAAACGTTTGCCATATCAATTTATTAAAATAATTGTACATAAATAAAGTATCAATTGTTAGTTAAGTTTAAAGACACGAATTATGTAAAATAATCGCAATACAATAGTGAAAAAATATATATTAACGGGTTTTTTTAAGCATTTTTATAACGTTGTCAGAATTAAATTACACGTTTCCCAAATTACACTACAGCAAATCAGTAAGCGTTTGTTTAAATTAATACAGTATACATAAATAATTTGTTTTTAAATTATTGTTTTATTACACATTTAAATTAAATTACAAAATTTTTAAAACATTGCTTTAGCAGTATTAATGGTAAAAAAATTATATTAATAAAAATATCTACTAAATCAAATGTTGTTTTTGTAATGTCCGTATGATTTTATTTTTATACATTTTTGTTATTTAACACACACACGTATGTATGTCAATGTAAATATTTCTATTTCAATTAAGAATTCAACATTTTGTTTACAATTGCAGTTTAATCCTTATTTTTCACAATTGATTCATTTTTTATACAAAAGTTAATAATAACTGTGTTTAAGCGGACATGTAAATACTATTTATTATTAAAAAAAATTTGCTTGGTAACATAGTCACCTCTTTATTATATCTATATTTGTACAACATGTTTAGCAATTGACTCCGATAGTCTAATAGGCGCAACAAGCGTAAAAATATAACAAAGTTTTTTTGTGACGACGCCACTGTTTGCAAAAATTGATAAAAAACCGTCCGATATTCTGTCTGAATCATTCCCCTTAATCCAACGGTTACATAGAGTATATGTATACTGTGAGATATCTTTTTAGTACCGCATATATATTCTTGCACTTACAAACCAAACAAAACTCCAGTTATACCGATGTGCACTTAATTCCTAATGTGTTAGTCTAGGTGCCTCAACACCCTAAATTCAAAAATCAAAACTTTATAAGCATAAGTCAAATAATCAGGATTATTAGCAATTATTTTACCTAGTTTATTTGATTTTTATATAAAATTTTATTATCACTGTTGTCAACTAAACACTTTGGTATACTATTAATTTATATGACTCAACAACGTAAATATTTTTGTTAATGAAAAATAACTAATTAATTAATTGTAACTGAAAAGGGTTTTAGTTATTATAGAATGCTTATTTTGCTAAAAAAATTAATAAACGTTAATTAAAACAAAATTATAAAACTTTGGGCTTTGGTGACAACAGCTCATGTACGTACTTGTAGTTTTTATCTTAAATTTAAAGTTAATAAATTTTTGTTTGGTTAATTCCAATGTGATTGATTTATTAAAACTGGCATGTAATTACCGATTGTTTTTTTGCTATTCTTTTAATTAATAAAAAAAGTATTTAAAATGTAACAAGGTTAACAATTTCTACTTACGGGTTTTACACACACACACAGATTATATATATATATATATATATAACTCTCAGAACAATTACTGCAAAAAAGTGATTATTTAGCTAAGATCTCTCTAGCAACTACATAGCATACAAGAGAAACGTCACTTCGATTATAAAATATACAATACTATATAATAATTGAAAAAACCTATAATTATATATACATATATATTGTAAGTAAAATGATTGTATAAAATATGAACTGGTGCAAAATCGAAAATGGAGTAAAATGATTAACATGATTTATAAAGACAACTATTAACAAAAATACGGATTACATACAATTTTTCCAGTTACCAAATAATTAAAGATATTAGAAAGTTTAAAAAATTTGATAATCTATGTGATTACCTATCTTTTGAACAACCTAATCCAGGCGTTTTGGAATGCTGTAGATGAGATTATTGATATATTCTTGTTTCATCTTATATTAAACAACAAACCGAATACGTTCACATAAATCCTCAATTTTGGTATGCTTATTGATGTTGCGCTTTAGCATATTGAAAAAAGTTTCAATAGCATTGATATCTGTGCTGTTAGGTGGCAATTGAGTAAAAAATAGCTTTTTCGATTTTAGTCCCTCTACTATCTAAATGTAAATATAAAGTAAATATAGTGAACTTAGATAAATAGGACGTTACCTTTTGGACGTATGATATGGAGCATTGTCCTGAAAAACAGTAGTAACCCCCGTGTTAGTGTGTTGCATTTCATAATGAAAAACATCCTTCATAAATAAAAAACGTTTTTTACTCTTTAAGGTACTAGATATAATTCTCCATTTGATAGGCTGATTATACTTAATACCAAAACAATACATTACTTGTCGAGGGTAGGCTTTCTTTCTAACAACCGGGAGTGAATATTTTTGAAAACTCGTCCCACACAACACTTTGTTTTTAAAGCCAAATGGTTCGTCCTAAATCATTGTTTTATCGGTAAAGTATACGAAACGCCAATAACACAAGTGTCGTTCACTCCATAGTTTACAAAAGGTTAATCTATTATCCTTTTGTTTTTTTGGTAATAAATGGCTTAACTTTTGGTGATTGTAGAGTTCAACCAGATTCAATTGCCCTGTTTCTAATTGTGGAATAAGTAAAATTGTTTAAACTATTTTTGAAATAGGTTTATTATAAAAACAATTAATTCTATAACGAATTTTTTAATCATCTGTAGTAGTCGTTACACGTTTTCTTCTAACATCATTATAATTTCGTGGTTTTTGACCGTTAATAATCCGATAAATTGTTGAAAGGTTAACTTTGTATAAATCTGCCAATCTTTTGAATAAAAATCCTTTATTTTTTAATTGTTTAATGACACGATATTCATGTTCAGTAAGATGAAAACATTTTCTTATAACTGCTTCGATTTCACGAACGATGCAATCAGAAAGCAAAATTAGCGGGTGAGCGGAATCTCAGGGTTGAACGTAAATAATAAATTATTTCATTTGTTTTAAAGTTTTTATTTAAAATTAAAAAAAATAATTTATTATTTTTATTTTTATAGATTAAAATAATTAAATGTTTATTTTGAAAATTACTATAACATTACAATCAGGGCAGATTTGAATGTTCATTTCGCATAAATTTTAAGGATTAGTATTGTTCATTTTTAATGAAAATAATAATAGGCTAATTATTATAAAAATTATATAACTTTAATTTATTATCCACGTTAATATAGAAGTAGCTTTTAAAATATGCTATTTTGACCGACTCAGCTCTTTTAAATAAATATTTCTAACTATATATTAATGAACTATAAAGTACTTGACATTTTTTTTAATTCTCAATATTTATTTGTACGAAAAGCAATTAGATATAACAAATTGATTTAGATTTGATACTTTTGTAATTTTTTGCGTTAATTTATAAAATGGCTGTATATATATATATATATATGTAAATGCACAGGTTCCTGTCACAATGAATGCTGTATAAATTGTCAGCACGTACAACATTAATTAATTGCATCAGTTACATTTAACGTTTACTGCAACATTTGTAAAATGTTACTTTATCCGTATTAATAAGACCTTGTATAGCAAGAGCATTTATTAGTATTATTATTATTATTATTATTATTATTATTATTATTATTATTATTATTATTATTATTATTATTATTATTATTATTGTTATTATTACAGAAAATTCAAATTTAAATACTAAAAATGAATAAGAAAACAAATAAATTATTTTCTATAAAGTAAATTATATATGTATACACACACATACATATATATATATAGTCGGGGTACGTGCAGCTGTGAATTTTTTTCACACCTTTTATTTTTGTTTTAATTAAGCGTACTCAATCAATTAATTAATTTGTTACAAAAGCAAACATGTTTATTTTTTTTGGGTCATTAAATAAATTAAAAATTAACGTCAATTGTAATTGAAATTTATATAAAAATTATATAAACTAAAATGTATTTCTAATTATTGAAAATAAGAAAACAAATAAAAATGGAATGAAGCTAAACGAATTATTTAAAAAAATAAACACTTTAAATAATTATCCATTTTTAAAAATAAAATAAGTTTAAAACAATTGTGACATTTGGTAGACTACCAACTGATAAACAAAATAATGGTTTTATTGTGAAAAAATAAAAATTTAACAATTGTTTAATGTAGTATCAATATTTAAAGAAATATTAAAAAATATTTAATTTTGTATAATGAGAAAAAATTTAAAGTTAGTAACAGCGTTTATAAACGTCTTACTAACATTCAAAAATAAAATAACGTACAAGTTTGGTTATGTATAAAAATTGCCTAACTTGTTATGGAATATAAGGTTTATTTACAGAAGTGTGATGCATTGTGCATAAATGTTGAATTTTGTATTTTAAAATTAGTTCTAATGTAAATATTTTTAAAGTTTATATTTTTTACTAAAAAGTTTGTCAACCTATTTTAAAAAAAAGAATATTATAAAATTTAATGCAGAAATATATAAAAATATAATGTAATTAGTAATCATTTAGGTAGCATTAACATTGCCAACATTTCTAATATATTCTTAAATCCGAATGTATAATACAATACTTTAAAGCATATAACATTTAATAAAAACAATGCTCTGGTTTATATGTTTAAAAATAGTATAATTTTACTGATAATGTTAATATAAATATATTTTTTATTATATAAAGCACAAAATTTTTAAATAGCAAAAAGATTACATTTATTCAATTGCCTCCAGACAATACAGACTTTAATATAATCGTATCAATTTTAATTATTTAAAAATATAATGCAATTGGCTTAGGAAATAATTAAAAAAAAAGAAAATTAATTACAAAATGCAAAATTAAATTCTGCAACATTACGTTAAAAAAACTAAAGAACTCTTATTTTCAACGTTTAGAGAAAATTATGGAAAACAATGAATATTGTTTTAAATACTTAAAATGTATAGGATTTAATTTCTATTCAACTTTGTATTTTATAGACATTTTACAATATAGTTTATTTTAAGCAAATAATTTGCTTTTTTATTTTTTAAAAAACGTCTGAGTTTTTGTTTTTGGTTTAAATTAGAATTTTATAATAATATTAGTAGAAAATGTTAGCTTTTATTCATTTATTATTTTTTTATAAACGCTGCTAAATTAATGTTTAAAAAATGTTTTTGTAAAATGTAGATATGTTTAATAAAATTACTTAAAGCTATAAAAGCCAATCATACTGTATTAATTTTAACACCAAACTATGCACTTACTGTATATATGTATATATATATATAAATATATATATATATATATAGTGAATAATGACTATACATTTTTAATGTTATAAGTGATATTCTTTAATTGCTATAAGTTTGTTAAAACGGTTTTAACTTAATGTTGTATTACTTTGTTTCTATTAAAACGTTTATTTTTAAAACCATTTATATCATTTAACATAATTTTACAAAAACGCAATTATATTAACGTTTTAGATGTTTGGATGAAGTTGTATAAATGTGACGCTTTCGGTAGACAACTATTCTGTACTTTATACAAATACAAAATACATTTATCGTAAAAATACAATTAAAAATATGCCATTTTTTTAAACATATAGACAGAAGTATTGCTTTCATTAATTGTCGCATGTTTTAAAGCATTACTTTGTAAATTGGGATCAAACAATTCATTAAACATTTAAGCCATTTAGTGCTACTCAACAATTACAAAATAAACAATATTTTTATACATTTATAAACGTAACTGTATAGTTCTATTTAAAAAGAAATAAGTTTAAAATATTTTGTTGTTAAAAACATATAAAATTTAAAAACATTAAGCCATAAAAACAATTTAAGGACACAGAACTTAATATAAGCATACTAAACATATTATATTGAACATATACATATTATACATATTACACAACATAAATTTTTAAATAAACCTTATTTTATACAACATTTCAGACAATTTTTATACATAACAAGACATTTTACATATTATTTTCTATTTTGCAATGTTAGTAAAACATATATAGACTTTGGCAACAACTTAGAATTAACAGCTTTTCTTCTTTCTTCAACTGTACACAGTAAATATTTTAAAATATTGTTTATGTGTTAATACCAAATTACACAAATATTAAGCATTTATTGTTGTACTAATAAAATATTTAGTTTACAAGTTTGCTGTATTTTCTAATGTTATATTAAAAAATAAACGTTAAACATTAAAAAAAGTAAAGTATCCCACATTCAATCGTATGTGTTTTTAAACATATTAACAGTGTAAACATCGCATATCTAAGTTTAGATAAACGTAATTAGAAAATGCAATTTATATATTTTTTACAATCACTAATGTATATATTTAATTCAATTTATTAAAAATATAAAAAATAAAAAATAATATTTATTAAACACAACACAATTGTAATTAATTACAATTGTCCAACAAAATCAGTTTTAATAGCGTTTAGGAAAAAAACCAAAGCACACCAAAGCTGCTTTAAATAAACGATATTGTTAAAAATTAATTTAAATACGCTATTCTAACAAAACAAAGACATAAATAAGAACGAAAAGGAAAATTCAATTATGGATCTGCAGAATGTTTAATGATAATCATTTTAAAAACAATTACATAAAACGTTTTTATTGTTTCATGTTTTTTGGAGAAAAATAGTTATGTAATAAAAAAAGAAAATTAATTAAAACTAATTAATTAGAACCACAATATAAAAGCTTTCAAAATGGTGTAAAAAAAATTAGTTTTAATTGTAGTTTTTTCGTAAACATTTTTTAAGTTACTTTAATGTAATTACAATACTATCTGTTCACTACAGTTTCTTGTCAAATGATACATCAAAGATTTTCTTACTAGAAATAATTTTTTTATTTAAAAATGGATAAATACCGGATATTCATAAAAAAAATAAATAAATATTGTTTTATCAATTTTACATTTTGAGGAGTAAAAAGTAAAAAAAAAAAACTATAATAATTTTTGTTATAAATATAATATATATATATATATATATATATATATATATATATAATAAATATATATAATAAGTATGTATAATAAATATAATTTTGTTTATTAGTAAAGTAATTGAATAATTTAAGACTATTAAAAGTAAATTAATTTTTAAAATATTATTTACAAAATTTAATTAATTTGATTTGTTAAAAAATGTGCATTTGATAAATGATGTTGCTATTCAATATCAAGTTTAAATAAATTTTGTCCAGTAAATAATGTTAAATAAATTAAAATATAAAATTTTATTAAATGGTGCCCAGTTTCAAATCTACATTGCAATATAGTAATGCATATATTATAATTGTTTTTTATTATGTATTATGTTATATATTAGAACGTTACTTTTAAATTTATTTTAATGAACTTAATTTTCTTTCTTATATATATATATATATATATATATTTGTCCATTAGTATTAAAACAAAAAAATTTTTATTATTGATAGCTATATTGTTATTTAATTTAAAATGTAAACAAAAATAATTCAAAATTACAAAATATAGAATTTTACATTTTGAAAAAACGTTAAGGAATATTTATGTTTTTTTATAATGTTATGTGAACGTTTAGTTTTAGGGGTTATCCATTTTATTAATTTTATTTTGTAGAACATATCCTTTATTGTATAATTTTTTTTACTAAAAGCGTTTATTTTACTTAATTATTTCCATTTTTATTTAAAATAGTCATAAAAGATTTTAACTACATTGCATTACAACTTACAAATTATATATATATATATATATATATATATATATATATATATTTATAAATTTTATATATATATATATGTTTTTACTACTTTGAATAATTCACGGGAAACATCTATCAATAGTGGACATTTTCGCGAAGCCAAACGTGAGCCCGCAATTAGTGTCGAAGGTAGGATTCGAACCTATGTCCACCAGGTTTATATCGAGCGCTGTACCGCTAGACCACCCCGGCATATATATATATATATATATATGTATATATATGTCGGAGCTATCTAGCGGTGCCCCGCTTAACTCAAATTGGGTTCGTCATGGGTTCAATTTTTACCATCGGTATTAATTGCGGGTCTACGTTTGGATTTACTAAAATATCCACTGCTGAAGAATGTTTTTCCTAAAGCATTTAAAGACTCAAAAATGAAGAAAGCAATATATATATATATAAATATGAATATTAATGAATATAGTTTTGCACCAAACACACCTTTTTATAAGACATTCAGACAATAAAAAAGATTATTTTATATAATAAGTTACTTAATTAAATTGTAGAATGCAGATTAAGAAAGCTACATAATGAATAAACTACAAGTAGTAAAATACTTTAAAAAATAAAATGTTTTCTAAAATACAGTACAATTCCAATTGTGATTAAAATAAAATTATTATTTTGTATACAATGCGTTTGTACCAATTACTATGTTTAGCAAATCCTTACTGTATTACTAAATTAATAAGCATATTAATTAAATAAATTACTTTTAAATTGTTTGTGTAGTATTATAACAAAATTAAAATAGTTGTTACTAAGTATTTAAAAGAAAGTTATTGCATGATTGCATTTTTAAAATAACATTTTGTGTGCGAACTACATTTAATTAGTTATTAAAACAAAAGAAAAATTGTTAATAGAAATAAGGTTTTAAGTTATTTAGTACTAAATGTTTTTTATTAATTTGATATTTTTAAAGTACAATAATTTTACAAATTTGATAAACAGTTTGGACAACATAATTCCGTTATTGTTTGTTTAAAAATAAACAAATAAAGATTATAAATATTTTATAATTGATTTAAATTAATTATAGTATTTTTTTGTAAAAATGCTTATGTTATATAACTTTAACAAATTAACTCATTTTTAAAGATAAACATGTAAATAACAATAAGTTTGTATTTTTAATAATAATAATAATAATAATAATAATAATAATAATAATAATTTTATTCAACTGTTAACAAAATATATATTTTTGTTATGTTTAAATTACAATTGTAAAATATTTGAAAATATAAGTAATTGATAATTTTGTTGGTATTAAAAATAATACAATAGATAATGTTTACAAATTATTTAAGCAATAAGTGTTTGTTTAAAATATTATTATTATTATTATTATTATTATTATTATTATTATATGGTTATTGGCTTAGGTAAATAAACCAATAAATATTGCAATGTAAAATTTTGCAACAATAAAATAAACATTTAACAAATACATGAATATAGCAATTTCAAACATAATGTTTTTAGTTAAACATGATTTTTCTAAAAATACAACTTTTATTTTGAAAACGAGATATTTATATAGTTATTTTTGAAAAAAATGGTGATGTCAACACTAATTAATTTTTTTGTGATAAAACATGTTTATCTATATTTAAAAAATATCTTGACAGTTTAACTTAATAATAAAAATAATAAAAACAATTATTATTAATAAAAAACAATTTTGTACATATACCTAATATTGGTAAATAAGTAATCCTTTAAAATAAATTAATAACAACATGTAATTTTTATATTTTTAATTATATATAAAACTTTACATTATTATAAGTTTGTAGTTATTTTGCAAAAATCAAGTTATTAAGAACTATGCTATAACACTTTTGTGAGTACATTATCAAACAGTACATAATTGTTTAGGAAAAAAAGTACTTATTAAATGAACATTGCATTAATTTATTTATTTCACTACAATATGTTGTCAATCGGTATGGTGTAAATTTCTAAATTTGCGTACAAAACACAAAACAACAGATTTACATTTTTAATTATAAAACAAATTGTCGTTGTAATTCATTTAGTGCAATTTTTACAATGTAAAATAATTTATACAATTATTATATTTAGAGCTTAACAAATTTAAAAGTAAAATGCATTTTCTAAATGCTTTAGAAGAAACATCTTTTAGCAAATGCATTGGTTATCTAAGCTTTCCTGCACTTAGTGACGGTGGTATCACTCAAAGCCTTGTTCACCTAAGTTCTAGTTTCATGTTGTTCTACTGGACTACTTTAGCACTATTTGTTTCATTCCATACATATAAAATATTAAAGATACTTGTCAGTTAATAAAATAAAATAATTTTTTAATAAAATAATTATTTAAATACTTATAATCAGAAATATATAAGTGTTTATTTAATAAATGTGTAAAACTTAACCGTTTTTGAATTTTCTTCGAATTATACAATTTTAATTTAATATCAATTTATTGTGGTTTTTATTTTTGTAAACCATTTTATTTGTTGCTTTTTATATATAATGTATATTGAATTTCGTTACATTTTATTATTAATAATTTTTTAAATGCATGTTTTTAAAATAATTGTGTTGCCTATTATCCCATCTTTATTTTAAATTTATTACAATTTTATTTGACTCATTACAATGATAAAAAATGCATTACACATTAATTTTATAATGCATTCGTACAATTAAAATTGGTAAAGTTATATAAACAAAATTGTTTTTGCCAAAGTCATTTACTAACATTATTAACAAATAAATATAAAAGTTGTGGCTATTTTACTAAAGATTTATAGTTAATTAATTAATTAAACTTAATTTTTAAAAATGTCAAATAGTGTTAAATATACAATACTATTTACTCGATATTTTACTATATGACTTATGACATTTTTTTGCATATTACATTAATTTTATTGAATATAATTAAACAAAATTAAATTATTTATATTGTTTTTGTAATTTTTTAAATTATTTTAAGTTGTAGTTTTAACAAATGTTTGTTTATGTTTTATGAAAATTGAATTATATTTCTTAGTAAATTAAATCAAATTTTTATACAAAATAAAATTATTTTTATAATAATTACGTACGCTATATTTCTGCAAAAATTTATTTGCATATTGCAAAGTAAAACAAATTATATATATTGGAATTATTTAGTTAAATTAGCAACATTTTACAAATTAAATATTTAAAAAAATTTAACACAAAATTTGCTAAAATTTACATATATAAACGAAATACATAGTAATAGGAAATAACTTTGTATATATATATATATATATATTCAATAACTGTTTGAATAATTACGTTTAGTAGTAAATTTTATTTTTTTATAAAAAGGTTTTAGTTTTGAAGATGTACCTTTAAAAAATATGTTTATTAAACTGGAATTTATGTGCTTAGCATTTTACAAAAAACATTCAAATAAAGTACACGTTCCTTTTATAAGCTAATTAATCTACAAGTCCTTTTAGCCAACAAAGTTCGATATTTTTATAGAATAAAGTTTACTTATTAATAAAATGTAACGACTTTCTTTAAATCTGATGCTAAGACGGTTAAAATGAGCTTGAACTAAGCTAAACGTTTTATTTATTAAATATAACCATAAAACACAAAGAAAACACAATGTTACTCTGACTTTTAATTAGTAATTGTACATGAGTAGTTTATTATTTCCTTAAATCAATATAGGCACACAAAACTTGTGTACAATACCCTGTCTAATGTAAAATTGGTAGCATACTTGATATGCATCCAAAAACAAAACTGAATCTTAACATAACTCATATAACACTTTAGTGTATTCAGCACTTGCTATTAATTTTAGTGTATTAAACACTTATTAATACATACTTTAGATAATACTTTACTAATATTTGTAAAAAAATATATTATTTACTAAAAATAATTACTAATAATAATATACAACATTAGTTATAGCAATGAAGCACAATATATTTATTTATTAAAGCTTAGAAACAAACATATAATTTATTACAAAATGAATTTTATTGACTAAAATACATGATTATACAAAGTAAAAGTTACAAATTGTATAATGACAACAATCGAAATAGAATTCACTGTCTTTAACATCTGGGTCTATCAATGTATCAATATAACTCTTTGAAGTTTAATTTTCTATAACTTAAATGAAACTCTTTATAAGTAAGGCACTATTTTACAAGTTGTTAACCTACCGATTAAAAGAACTAGATGTAAAATTAATAACACTTGAATCCAAGCAGTAGAGAATCAAATGTACAAAAACCAGTTTTTTGGTTAACAAGTTATTTTTAGGCTAAATAAGTTAAACTTATAATAAATAGCATGTCATACTAAAATACATTATCAATACTAAAGTGTATTATGTAGAATTTTAATGCTCTAAAGCATCATGTTAGAGGTCTGAATATATATTTTACTGTTTTAATTGTGCTTAGTGTGAATACATTTTTGCAACTTTGTACATTTTTTAGCACAATATATATGTAGACAAAACACGTATGCAACTTCTTTTGTAAAATATTTGTCATCACTGGCAAAATCCACATTATACAAGATTCTAAAACTTAAAATTAAAAAAAACTTGTAATAAAACACATTTTTAAAAATTTTTTATCTAAAAGCATAGGGAAGAACGTTCATACTTTTTACAAAAGTGCATTCATTTAAATCTTTGTTTACAGCTTAATAGCGGATGTATTATGACAAAATTGAAAACTAAATTTAGCAAACTTATCCATCTTAAAAAATTGTAATATTATTATGTTTCTAATTTTGTTTTGCTTACTGCCTTCACATTTATCATTTAATTATTGTTTAGATTTGTAAAAATAAAATAATTATACCTTTTGTTTGTAAATCCATGCAGTCCATTTGTAGATAATTTAAAAAATGTTCTATTTATATGCTTCTACAAACTAGACATGTTTATTTTATGTACTATTTGCAGTTCTATAAACTTTTACACTTTTTGTATAGAAAAATCGATTGTTTTTGTATCACATAGAGATCAAACAATGGCTTTGATATTTTACTTAGCATACGTAGAAACTAAGCAAAAATGATTGCACGGAAAATATTGACTACTTAGAAAAAAATTGTTTTAATTCTTTTTATATTAAATTATTTTTAAAATGGAGCAATTATTAACGATTTTGAAATAAAATGTAAATTTTGTATATCTTTATGTGAGCATATGTTCTATTTTAAAAATTAAAAATGTAATAAAAAGAAATAGTTTTTTAACTATTACCTTTTATAAGTGAATTATTTATTTTGGCATTTCAACATTTTTAATTAAAAATTAATGAAAGGTAAAAGCACTACATAAAAATTATGGAAATAAAATTATCATTTATGTATTTCCTTAATTAGGATACGTGAACTAATATCAAACAACTGTAGACATGAATTTATGCATTAATTAGCAGAGGTAGATTATCCATTATATTGGCAGTTGACCTTCGATTAAATGATAATAGTAGTGGTATTGACATAATTCTTTTTTTTTGATAAATGTAATTTTAAGGCACTATGATAATTTGTCCTTTGACGTTTAAATTGTTGTATTTAGTAATAGTTTCAAAAAATATATTAGTAATAAGTAAAAAAATTTATCAAGTATTTGATTGCAATAATAAGATTATAATTTTCTCAAAACGAGTTATCATTATGTTTTATACCAAAAACGAATATATATATATATATATATATATATATATATTAGTGAATAAATAGATAATAACAAACATGTTAGGTATGTAGTTATGGTAATTAACTGTACTGCATCTGCTTAAATATTAGAAATATAATGGATTGATTGTTGTAACTCAGTTTGAAGTAAAAATAAAATTTTTGGTAACTATCAACATTTTCATAAATAAAATTAAAAAACAAACATTCAAATGAAATTATTTATGGTAATAAGACAATTTTGTTTACAATACACTTCTAAATTATTTACCATTTTATTAACTGACCTAAACTTTTCTTCACACGGCAGAAATATATATATATATATATATATATATATATGCTATTTTTACAATTTTGCGTTATATTAAAATAAAAATAAATCAAAATAGATTAAAAAATTAATTTTCGAAGTTCAGTTAAAAAATATTATTCACGTAGCGATTTAATTTTTCAAAACACTATATGTACTTTTAAAAATATGTTTAAAGTTTAATTATAAATTTAAAAGAAATATGCGAGTATATTGAATAACTTATTTTTTCTTCTTTCTTTACAGCTTTTCCCTTTTTTTATAAAAAATTACTATTTTTGACCAGCATTCTCCATTTGGTTCAGTCCGTAGCGTCAATTTTTGTTAGTTCCTTTTCCTTCATATTGGCTTCCACACAATTCAACCATCTTTTCTTTAGTCTGCCACGATTTCTTTTACCTTCCACTTTCAATGCCATCATTCTTCTCGTAGCGTAGTTTTCTTCCCTACGTAAAATATGATTGTACTACCTTAACATGTTGTCTTAAATTTTCTTATAAGCTTTGATGACTTTCAGTTTTCTTCTAACCACTTCATTTTCTATTCTTTCTAAGTTGGATACTCTTAACGACCATCAAAGCATTTTCATTTCTACTGAAATTAGTTTGCTTTATTGGGCTTTTTTAATACTGTACGTTTCCAATCCGTACATTAGGGCCGGTCTTACTGCTGTTTTTAAAATTTTAATTTTTGTTCTTGCTGTTATTTTTTTGTTGCACAAAATTCCTGTAAGTTTACTTCAGTTATACCATCCTGCTTTTATTTTTTGCGCACTCTCTGAATTCAAATCTCCATTCTTTTCTAGCAATAAACCAAGGTATTTAAACCTTCTCACTCTTGACAATTCTTAGTGTTGCATTCCGATTTCCCTACTATTTTTTGTTGTACTCATGTACACTGTCTTTTTCTTATTAATTCTTAATCCTTCCTCCTCCAGTGCCTTTCTCCATTAAATAATTATTTACCATATATTATGAAATTTTTATTGAACATTGACGTAAAATAATAAGTCTCATATATTTAACTTAATAACTAATCAAAATGTCCAACTAATGAGTTAATCTGTCATTAACCTTTCACATTATTTTACTCATATGATAAATATATATTAGAGTCAAAGTTTAAAGCAAATGTATTTATTTGCTCGAATAATTTAGTAGTACAACGCTAGACTTGAACGTGGATAGAAGTAAGTTCAATTCTCATCACTAAATGTGGACTTCCAATTGACTTCGCTAAAATTCTACTTGCTATTCAAATTTACAAGTAATAAAGTGCAGAAAGGTATTTATAATAAACAGAAATAAAGTTTTTACTAATTATTCTTGTATTTGTTATCTGCATCCATTGTCTGCATGTATTTAAACAACCTATGTATTGTTGTAAACATAAAAAATAATACCAAATATTATGCTACAAACATTTTGTAAATTTAAACAAGCTAGTTGCATTTTGTATTTGGAATTAGAAAATTACCACTAAAATTTATTTATAATGAGCATCCAAAAAAAACGTAAGCATGTTCATAACAATCAAGAAAGTTTAGTGATTCAAGTCACATTTGCTGATTGTAACAGATCGAAAGATTATGTAAAATTTGGTCACTAACAAAACGTAATTGACTTTAAAAATGAGCTGTTAATGGAATTATGTAATATTTATAATTAAAGCCCAACTTTTATAATCGTGTGTTGTCCAAGTACACATTTCAATAAATGTTGGTCAACTCTTAAATTGAGTATTATATGCAACTTACTTATAATTGCTTTAGTGGACAGCTGCTGTGTCATTAAATATGTTGCATTTTTAATAAATAAAAATGGTTACCATTCTAAATTTGAGTATGATACATATCCCAAGGTTGAAAGTCCAAAATTGGCAAAAGCTTGCTTATTATACATTAGTTTTTACAGTAACATAACCCCTAGAGAAATTACTTCTAATAACGTAGTTATCTAAATTAAACTTCTGTAGCAACCAATTAATTTATAAAATCAATTCTGTTTTATTATGCTATATACATTATTATATTATAAAAAACTATATTGTATTTTTTAAATATATATGCTATTAATAATTAAATTACATAAAATATTATTCAGCTTTCAATACGAAATTAGATAAAATCATTAACAAAAAGTGTAGAGTTAAATATTAAATAAAATACAAAGCATATGCATTTTTAGTTACAAAATAGTATTCTATATTATACATAACAACCCAGTTAATAGTGAATATTTTTGCGGTTCGGTTCAATATGGTTAAGTTGTTAATGTAGTTTTAATGTAATTCTATTTTTACTATTAGCATGGCTTTAAATAAATATTTTTTAATAATTTGAATGTTTTTAGTACACAAACGAAGTTGATAACATCCATGTTTGTATTGTAGAGTTGCAACCTATGGAACAACAATTTACTTAATTTGAACTTTTTTAAATTTAACATCAAAGTAAGCAAAATAAATGTTCCAAATGTTAAAGCTAACATTGTAAATATGTAACAAAACACATTAGTTTTACAACAGTTGTGACCTTGCACAATTGCGTTGCAATTAATAGCTGTAAAAATTGTTACACGTCAAAATAAAAATATCGCTAATTATTGTTGTCAATATTTTAACCATTAAATATTCTATAACAAACCAAAGAGTTATTTATTATATACAGCTATTTTTTTTACTAATCAAAACAAGTTTGGTAATGTTGTTTTTTCTTTTTAAGTATTCAAAATGTTTTGTTTATTATAAAACAAAATTCTAAAAAAACCTTCAATGTTGTTTGTTTTGGTTTTAGTAAAGCATAGACTATTATCATATTCATTAACATATGACATTCTATTTCATTTTGATCTCATTATTTGTACTACTACTTTTTTATATTGATGGTAAAAATGGATTTTATACTGAATGTATCTCTAGTGAGATATTAAAGCTTAATAATAAAAATAATAATAATAATAATAATAACTTTAATTTTTGCTTTATAATAAAGAACGGCTTAAACTTTAAGTAATTAAAAAGATGTAATAGTTATATCTGCTATTTATCAACATATAGATTTTTGTAAATTAGATTTTAGAATTAAAAAAATACTATTAAAATCTTTTTAATAAAGGTAATATTTTTTTGTACATTTGTTTTACAAAAATATGATTATTTAATCCATTTTACATCTCAAAATGTAAAAAATGTTTTAACATTATTTTAACAATCTATACTTAATTTTTGATTTTACTATTGAAAGAAATATTGATGATTAATTTATTTAAAAAAGATATTATTTTAGAGAAAATTTAAAGTTAGTAAAAGTTTATTGTAATTACAATAACCTTACCTTAGAGCACACAGCTGTAAATCTTTTGTTTATTTAAAAAAGTAAACAATTGAAAAAAACTTAACTAACTTTTTGTTACAATAATCAATGGATAAGAAACACTCATACGCTTTCAAGACCATGGAACAACACGTGTTTTTAAATAATTAACAAATTGGCCCATAGCTTCCTCCAATTACACATAACATTTATTATAATTCATTTTTGTCAAATGATTTTTGGCCAAGATTTTGTAGTTTATCAACATTTATTTAATAATTGTTTGCTAGTTTGTTTTTGTTAGTTTTTCGGACAATAAATAGAGTATGTGATCAGTTCTATTGGACGTGAGTAAGTGTGAGTCACGTTGGTGCATTCTTTTATCAAAAGGAGATTGCTTGACCTTGAAAATGTATATAAGGTAAAAAAATTGATATTTAGCTAGTACTATACCATTTGTATTGCATCAACGTACACATTTTGGTTATACGTTGAGAAACTTTCCTGTTTCCAACTTACGAGTGATCACAACTCACTAAAGGTTATCTAACTCTTATTGATTCCCTTTTTCGCAACTTTTCTCTTGGTTGATTTTATCATCTACCGATCAAACAGTGTTGGTTACCTAATTATTATAATGGTATGCAATATATGGAAGTCAGTTATTTTAATCATTTTATTGTCTAAAATGTAAATAGATCTTTTACACATTCTATCTTTTTAAATTTTATTTTTAATTAACAATATAAGTAGTTACAACGTTAATTTTGCGTTTAATAAATATAAATTTGGAGTATAAATAAATAAGCACGCATTTACCAGGTTAACAAATAGGAAATTGATCTTATTCTCGATTAACAATTGTGCTTGTGTACGAAGAATTTATTTGTCCACGAACAAAGGAAGGAACGTTTATTGACAGTATCTCACAGCAACAACACAAAATTAAAAGTGAAACTAGAGGAAGTCGGTACGTGTAGAACAAAATATACAAACAATAATAATATTAATAATAATAATAATGTTTATGCAAATGCTAACTTTATAATATAACTTATTTACTGCCTATATTTAAAACAAAATTTTGTAAAAATATACAGAATTAAATAAAAAAAACACCTTAAAATATGTAATTGTGTTTTTTTATTTCTGAGAATTATTGTTTTGAACACAAAAATATAAAAAAAATTTTAATTTAATACTTTCTAAAATTTGTGTACTATTTTCTATAAGGATTATGATGTTCCATTAACATTGGGTACAAAAAATAATATTGTGTTCATTATAATAAGGTAAATTTAAAACATTACATTAATTAATTGATAAAAATAAAATTTGTGTACAAGTTTAAGTAAAAAAACGTTTTGTTTAGTGTTAATTATTATTAAAATAAAACTGTTTTCTAATGTAAATTTATTTGTGTAAAAACATTTTATTAATTAGTTTGTTTTTAAACATAAATCAATTTTTCTTAAAACATTATTTGTTTTATTATAATAAATTATGTAATAATATAAAACATTTAAAGACAAAATAGTTAATTATGGTATATTTAAAAAAATACGTTTTAAAGCAAATACTACTGTAAAATATTAAATGAACAGAAGGAAATGATTGAATCTATACTTATAACAATAATAATAATAATAATAATAATAATAATAATAATAATAATAATTATTATTATTATTATTATTATTATTATTACTATTATTATCATTATTATTGTTGCTACAGTTTTTGGTTTACATATTTATTAAAAAAATGGTGTGCGCAACAAAATAGGTAGGAATACAAAATACATAATGAACAATAATTTAAACAAGTGGAAAAAAAATGAATAAATCAAAAAATATGTAAACTTGTACAAAAAATGAATAAAATTGCATTTTAAACGGTAAAATACGTTTAAATAAATTATACGTTATGATGAAGTTTTGTACTAAATTGTTAAAAAAAATTTTTTTATACAAAATGGCTTACAAATAGACTTTACTTATAATCATCTTTCATTATATTTAAAAATTAGACAATACTATTTTTTAAAAACAGTTGTCCATGTTTTTTAGATGTGAGCTTCATAGATTAGTTTATAAAATAAATGAAACTTATAATGTATTCAGGCATCTGTTTAATCAATATTTAAATATATATATATTACGTAGCATATTTATTAACTTTTTCCATAAAAAATTAAATTATTAATTGTATTATTTTTATTTTGTAATAATTTTTTAAAATATTTATTTTTAAAATAGTAATTAATTATATATAGTTAAAATAGTTTTTAAATAATATTAAACCTAAACTTAAATTATATTATTACATAAATTTATAAAACATTAATATTTTAAATTGTTTAAAATTGTAATACATAATTAAACTGAAATGTGGTAGACCCATTACATTTGTTATTTTTGAAAGGTTATAAAACTAAATAAAATAGAATTATAGGAATATACATTGCTATTTGTGCAACATATTGCTTTAAATTATACTAAACTTTTAAAGTTGCTTATAAATATTTTATTAACTATATATTATAATACAATTATACATTATTAATTATTAAGTACCGGACCTGGTAGACATGAGTTCAAATCTTACCACTGGCACTGAATATGAGCCCACGTTCGACTTTACTAGAATGTCCACTGCTGACAGATGTTTCCCGTAAAGCACTCAAAGTAGTGAATATAAATTAACAAAAAAAATTATAACATTTTTGTAAATAAGATATAAAAATGATTATACACAGTTTAAGTAGTACATGTTTTAATATTGATAAACAATTTTTTTTAATATTTCAAAGTAGCAAAAACAACAAACATAATATATGCTATGTTGCAAAACCATTTAAATCGATATTATTTTATAAACAGAATTGTTTAGTAATTTCATTTAACTATAAATATATTTTACTAAATAAATTTATATTAAAACTTAATTGCTTTTAATAATACTTTTTAAGTTTCAATAAAAACAAGTTGTTTTTATTATCTAACTTCTTTTATAATGAATTGTGATAAACTTATTATAGGAAAAATAAAATGACTTAATTATTTTTAGAATTTTGTTACAATTATTTATAATTTATTTCTAATTATTGGCATAAAACCTCTTTCTATAATTTATATTTTTAATTATACAAATGATTTTCTTATTACTTAATAGGAATATTAACATTTTATATAGGATGTAATTTTGCAAGCTGTTGTAATTACAACGTAAACAATTCCATGTTTGCTTTAATTTCATCTATTTATTTTTACAAAGTAAATATTTTACAATAACTTAAATTATAATTAATTAACTAATTATTTTTTGTATTAAAATTACTTTTCTTCATGGGGCTTTTGAATAAATAGTATTTAAGTAACCGATTAATAATAGTTATAATTGAAACTGATACACATTAAATAAATTATGTAAAATAATGTCACAGTTATATTTCTTTAACAAAATTATTTAAAAAAAATTAAACATGTGTGTTTATACAAACAAACTCATGTGCGCCAGATAACATCACTTTATGATAAATAAATTAACTTCAAAAATTGCGTATTTAAAATTTAATTTTAATTAAACAATATTTTTTATTGTTTTATTACCGTCTATGTGAACATAAGTATAAGTGCATTTTAAGATATATTTACCTACTTAATTATGTATTAATTTATTCTTTATTTGAAATAACAGAACAATTAAAAAAATTGATAAATTTAATCCAGCTATTTATAAAAGCATGTGTTACAAAAATAAATATTAAGATTGAGTACGCAGTTTTAAACGGTTATATAGATTTTAAAACAATTATAACTTTATATACAATAGTTAGCTAACAAAAATTAGTTTTATTATTATAAACAAGTTTAATTAATTATTTAAAGTAAAAACAATAATTTAAAATTTGATAATTACTATATTTTTTTAATTGCACAGACTGAAAATTGTTACGTTAGTAGAAACTTTACATTATTTATTTATCGTTATTTGAAAATTAATATTTATAGATTATTTAAGTAAAATGTTAATCTATCTAGAAATTAGATGTCTCTAGAAGATAAACATTCAAACTGCGTTAATTCTAATAATAGTTATATATATATATAATATTATTAGTAGTAATATCGATATTGCTTTAATTAAAATAATATAACTACTGCAATTTTTAGAATTAAATGTAGAGTAAATAAATGTAAGTTAACAAAAGAAAGATGAAGCAAATATTAAAAAAACTGACAGAGTAATGTTTTTGTAAGAACGGAATAAAAGAGTTAACTAGAAATAACAATATTTTATAATGGAGGAACAAGTTGTAAAAGAATAAAATATAAGTACAATTATCAGTTGTTTTACGCAATTTGAAATGTTTTAAATTTGTAAATTGGTATAACAAAATAAACACTGTTAACAAACGTAAACATTGAAAAAAGTTAAAAATACATAAACTTTTATAGAAAGGCATATGCAAAGTGACGGAATTGTTAATAACATATTTTGTTATTGATGTTATTTTATATATTTGTGTATATAATATGAAAATATTGCCAACAGATTGCAAAAGTCAATAGGGTGTTAATTCTGAGTTTAGATTTAACTTTATACTAATGCTAATTTTTTTAATTATTTGAATAAAACTTATCAAATTTATGTCTATTTTAAATTATACTAAATGCTGTTTTATTAAATTATATAAAAAATAATAATTAAAGTGACTACGATAAAAATTATAATAATAAAATGATAATAATCAATTTTATTTTAGAATTTGCATTGCACCTCTTTTTGTTAATATTTACAAAATATGTCTTTAGTTATATATACTTTTCCTCATTAATGTTGCCTATAATGCACGAAAAAAAAAATCATAATTTTGTAATTAAATTGTATTTTATTTAAATGTAGTTTTTAAGTCTAAAAATTAAAAAATCTATTTTTTGTTGTCAATATTATAAAAATGTTACAAATAATTTTTCCGAATATTAGTTTAAAATTTTAAAAAGTGAAAACATATAATTTCAAAAGTAAAAATTTCCATTTTTTAAGTATAAGTAACGAAATATATTGAAAATGTCAAAATATTTAAAATGCAAAATCTGAAACAAGAGAAGTAACAATGTGAGTTTTACTAATGATTCTACTAAATACATGTCATTATTTAGTTTTACCAAGTGTCTATTTGCTAAAAGAGTTTTTTGTAAACCAAAATACTAACAGAATTATACAGAAATTATACAGAAATATACTTTATAAGTCAAAGATAGTGTGATTTTTTAATAATGTGAAAGGGCATATTCTCAAGCTTAAAAATTGAATAAAACAGAATATGTTTTAATCCTTTTAAGTACCACTTAATGTATATTATAAAAAACCCTTTTGTTTTAAAAATAAGCATGGGGCAATAAGACAACAATTACAACAAATGAACAACAACAACAATAAGGTCTCGTTAGCATTGAAGATTCTACAAATTGAAGATTGAGCTTCCTTTCGGCTTTTACTTAACCCTGTCATTTGTGTAACTCTGTCATCCAGATACGTGCAATCACTTCTTTGCCGTTGTTTGTTAACGGAATAGCGTCCTCTTATTGTTTCCGTAGCAGTATAAATGTTTTACAGAGACCAGGTTGCTAACCTTATCCGTTGTCTAGACTTGGGACTGGCTAGATTGGATCATTTCTGGTCCAAACTAGGCGGAGTTACCACTTAATATATTACAATAAATAAACAAAATAAAAATTACTATTTTTTAATTACTAAAGTATTTCAAAATACAATGTTTTGCTTAATACTATTGCATAATTAACATAAATTTTATTTAAAAACTGTATTATTATAAGTATAATTTTATTAATTATCATAACCGTTCAAAGTATATCTTGATTGTTTAAAATACAAAAAAAATTTTTAATAATTTAAATAATAATTAAACTTTTATTTACTTAATTAAAATATGTATATTCATTAAAATAATAAATATGAATTAATAAAAAAAGGATGTTATACAATGTTGGATTGATAAAAATGTAGACATTTCTTTATCTTTAAAATATGTTTTTGTAATTTATTATGTAACATTACCAAACAGTATGTAAAGTTCGTATAAATTACAATAAGAAATCTTGTTTTGATATTAGTACATTACAAATGTCTAATCCAGTTAAATTAAGGGCTTTACGCAATTTAAAATTGCAACAAATGTGTGCATATTGTGTTATAAATGCTGTTAAAAATAAGAAAATTATCTGTAGATGTAAAATAAAAATAAAAAGTAAAACTTCGTTTGTACGCATCAATAATCATTCCTACGGCAATATATGGGAGTAAAACGTAGAAGCGAACAGACAAGATTGATAAGATGATGGATGTTTTCCACACAAAAGTAGACATATTCTTCTGAGTTCAGGTGGTACAGAGTTAGACTTGAACATGGAAGGACATGAGATTCAGTGTTACCACCGGCAGTAAATGCGTTTTCCAGCTGTCTTTTGTATAATATTTAAAAAGTAACAATTAAAAATACACTGCGTTTTTTTATTAGTTCAAATAAAAACATAACAAAACAAACTGTGTAATAAATTTATTCTCTATATTTTTATCAGTTACAATCATATATAATTTTATGTATAACTTAGCGTTTCTATTTAAAATGCTTATTTTAATACATGTAACTTTTATTTATACAAATATTATATTATAGAAAATTGTATTTATAATATTTTTTATAATATTATTTTGCATTGAATTGAAGTAATTTGATTAAAACCAAAACTAATTAAAATGTTGAGAAAATATTTTTTTAAACAATAAAAAGCCTTAATAAAATAAATTAATACATATTGTACAAATTGTATGTTTATTATAAGCAACAATTAAAAGTACTTTCTTTGACTACAATATCAACAAACAATTTGAAAAATGTAGAATTAAAAGTGCACTAAAACTTAAATTAGTTTAAATCAATTTTAAGTTTTTGTTGTGTGTATTAGAAGTATCGTCATCACAGAAAAATGGCTGAGGCTTTTTTCAAAAAATTAATATTTTTAAATAACAACCAGCAGTTTTTGTAAATTGTTGTAAATTAATAAAACACGATTGCATTGCTTGAGTTAAATAAAAATTGAAGACAGTTCCACTTTTATATACGGAATGCTCAATATAAACCAGTCTGAGAAAGTAAAATCTGTGCACAATTTTTAAAATGAATGATTGCAATACTTATTTTAAGAGTAAGAAAAATGTAATTTGAATATTTTAGAGAATTATAAAAATGCACTTAACAAGTATATATTTATATGTATATTTATGTATATTTATGCAAAGAAGAAGTATTAATTTAATGACATACACCATATTTAGACAGTTGGCATTATTAAAGTAAAAGTGCAACAAACTCTTTTATTAAATAGAAAATATTGAGCAATCATATTAGTTTAATAAGAAAAAACTCTGGTTTTGTAAAAGTAACAATGAATTATAAAAGTAAAATGGTAAAATATAAAATAAATAAAAATACCAGTCAAAGTTTTGGAAAAAATGTTTTTTTAAATATTTTATTTAAGTCAAAATATAAAACACTATTTTTTGTATTTAATTCTCTTATATAGCTATAGGTTAGAAATTAAAACAATGAGCAAAAGTTTTATATTTTAAACATAATGTACCTCATTTTTAAAATAACTTTATTTTAATAAACAATTTCGAAAATTGTAATAATCTATCATGTGCAAATAATATTAATATATTATATTTTTATACAATTTAGAAAATTAATTATTAAACATTGTAAACATTGTTATTATTATTATTTTTATTACTATTATTATTATTATTATTATTATTATTATTATTATTATTATTATTATTAGTATTATAGTAGTAGTAGTAGTAGTAGTAGTAGTAGTAATAGTTAAAGTAGCATTTCCTAAGGTTTATTAATAGCAGCACAGTCAGCCTTATTGAATTCACACAATTATGTAGAAAAATGCACTGTGTAACAGAGTAAATTATAACGTTAGATTTACAATTAGCAAAAAATAAGTTCGATTTGCATTATTGGCACTAGAGAAGATCTTTGTCTAAAGATTTTCCAAATATCAATTAGTGCTAAAAAACATTTTCAACAAAAAGTAGTAAAACAATGAAACTTGCAAACATTGAGCAAGCATTTGATAAATAAAATCATGCATTAACTATCAAAGTAAAAAGCAATTTCGGTCTAGGCTAAAATGTGTAAACTGAAATTGGGCGTATTAATTATATTTTAAAATACAAACATACAAAAGGTGCACAGATAAGTTACTACATGCTAAATGTTACTTATAAAAACTTCTTACAGATTTTATATTTAACATTTTGTGCTTTTATATACAATGTTTTTAATTATAAATTTTACAGTTTACATTAAACATTTATTTTGGCTTTGTTGTAAATTTACCATATGGTGCCTTGCTTTCAATCACTTATATAAATAATAATTTTATTCACTTATTTACAAATAAAAATGTGTTTAAATAATTATAACTACATGTGTTATATTTATAAAAATGCTACCTGTTCAGCAACATATTGTATTTATTAATGCTTGTAAAAATGCTAACTATTTATGTGCCTGGGTGGTCTGATGGTCCTAACTTCAATAAACATTGGTTTAAATACCAATAATAGCAGTCAATGTAGGCTCTTGTTTAACAACTCACTATAATGTCTATTTACTGAAATATTTTCTAAGCAATAATAATAACAACGACAATAATAATAACAATAATAATTCTTAATTATGTAACAAAAAATAATTGCTTAAAATTGAAATTTCAAAATTTTACAAATTATTACAGTTTTTAGAATTCAATGTTAAAAAATGCAACTTTATGGAATCATAATTCTTTTAACAGTTAAAAATAATAGTGTCAATTGTTTAATTTGCTTGTGTTGAAAATAATTAGCTTACTACAAATTATTAACTGTTATTTAAAAAACCATTAAAAAATTTAATAAAATAGTCACAACTTCTATATTTAGTTTTTAATAAAGTTAGCAAATGGCTTTGACAAAACAATTTTGTTTATATAACTTTACCAATTTTAATAGTACGAATGCATTATCATTGTATTGAAGCAAATAAAATTGTAATAAATTTAAAATAAAGATGGGATAATAGGCAATACAGTAATTTCAAAAACGTGAATTAAAAAGTATTAATAATAAATTATAACAAAACTAAATGTACATTATTTATAGAAAACTGAAAATAAAAATCTTTAAAGCCAATTTTAGAATATTTTATAAAGATGTTTTTAAAAAAAAAATAACGTTACATATTTTAATTAAGCAAAACGTTATCTGTAATTTTAATCGGGTAGAATTATTTTAGCGAATTTAAAAATTGTTGTGTTATAATAATTTTTTTACAAATTAGTTTATTTTAACTTAATTTATATTACCTTTCTGAATTAAATTAATTGTATTTTTATATTTAAAAAACATTCTTTTTTTGCAAAATGTTGTATAAATTATTTTTTTTTGTCATTTTATTATTGATATTTTTCTCATTACTATCATTATTATTATTCGTTAAATCGAGTACTTTAACAAAAGTACATTTAGCGTTATAAAATGAAAAATAAAACATTAAGAATAAAGAACGTATTCAACATTAAACATGGCTGTGTTATATTTACCAACAGTGTCTTTTGTATTAAACAATAATAATAAGAACAATAATAACAATAATAATAATAATTATTATTATTATAAAAGTAATAAAAAGGTAAAGCTAAATTTACTGAAATACGAATAAACAATAATTATTTACTTTCTCAAAATTATTCCTTAAAATTCTCATTTGTTTAATTTTAATTGTTGGACATTAAATTTATCAACCGAAAACTTTAAAAAAAGAAATAATAATTAATTAAAAAAATTATTTTAATTATTAACTTATATATGTTTTACCGGAAACATTTTTAGCAGTGGACATTTTAGTGAAGCCAAATGTGTCGGTGGTGGGGATTGAATCGACGCCCACCCAGGTTCGAGTCGACCGCTGGACCACCCCGACATTTCATAATTTTTACATATTTTTGAAACAATGTAAGATAAATTAATTTTTATTAAACAATTTATGTTTTGAAATGTATATTACTAGTCATTCAATACAATTGTATCAGGTGCTGTTGTAATTTTGTGTTTGCAACCGTTTTAAGTGTACTTGTAAAAACAACAAAATTAATTCTTTTTACTATATTTTATCAAAAATATAATTGTCAAATGCTTTAAATCAGTATTTTGTTTAAATCTAATTAAATTTACTTAGACTACTTAGCAATTACACAAAATAAACTTTAAGTGTACTTATATTAACAAAGTTAAAATTGATTAAATGTTTAGCTGTATATATATATATATATATATAACTTTTTAATGTAAATTTGGTTCTAAGATTACTTGATTAACTATATTGTTATTATTTTAAATAGCGAATACATTTTTTAAATATTATTAAGTATACATTCGTACATATAATAAAAAATATTGAAGAGGAAACCAAACGGTAAATCTTAATTCGTTATTTAGTTGTGAATAACAGTTCATAGTTTGTTATTAATAATGACATACACATTTATTTTTAAATCTAAATTGTCAGGTTTTAAAATTGTAATTTAATTTTGTATTTATTTATTATTAAAACGTTTATTTACTTTTTATTTACAAAATAATTGACAAGTATATAGATGAAAGCAAACTGAATATGTGTACTATTGTCACATGTTTAAAACAAAAATTGTTTGACGTAGTATATGGGAAATACAATTAATCTTCTATTTATTAATACATTTATAATTTAAAAATTAATTTAATTTCAATACAGGCAATATTCGTTTAATATATATATATATATATATATTTAATATTAAAAAAAAATTATAAATAGTAACTTAATATTAGCATACATTATAATATATAATATATTATAGGGTCTAAAATGGTACTTGTCAATAAACTCTTATTTTTAATTTTTTTGTTTTAACTTGAGAGTTATATTTTTATTCAATAATGTAATCATGCTAAAATAATATGGACTATCAATAATTAAAGTAAATTATTTTTTAAGTTTATTTATATTTATAAATAAGTGTCTTTGAATTTTTGGATAAATAGCATTCAAATGGGTAAATAGTAGTACTTACAATAAAAAATTATATACATATTAAGTTAATAACATAAGACGATTAGGCAACAATAATAAAAAAAAAATTGTTTTTTTAAATGATTTCACATAACTGAGCACACGTTATTGCATACATTTTATTTAAAGAAAATTGATTAGTTTTCAAATTTTGTATGTACATATAAAATTTAACATTAATTATGATGTAAAAAAATCAAAAACATTTTTTTAATACTTGACCTCTTATGTTTGTTTTACTGACCTTTTAAACATTTTAATTTGAATCTTTAAATTGGGCACAATTTTGAACAATGAGTTTAAATGGTGGTAGCTATATCTTAACTACTAAAAATTACGAACAAATAAAATAAAGTTATAATTTTGGTTTAACTATTGAATAAATTGCGGTTTTATTTGAAATAAGTATAAGGATTGTAGACAGAACTTAAAAGGATTATACAAATCTACGAACAGCAGGAACTGGACCTGCACTATCTACGATAAAACAAAATGATTCGTTTATTATTACTAAGTTAAAACAGAACAGAATAAAACCTATCCAACAAATACAAAAAAGGAATTACCAAATTTCTCATATTGGCTTATTCGCAATCGGATGAAATCAGCCAATCTGCAGTTAAGGAAAACACTAAAAAAATTCCTTTAACAACAGAAAACGTGTAGAATTTGCGATAATATATAAAGACCGTCCAGTATGTTTTTGGAAATCGATTATTTTACTGATGAGTGTAATTTGAAATACGAACCATAAACAGTGAAATTCACGATTATCTGTGATCCCGATTTTCCTAAAAACTACAGGTGCACTGTTAAAAAAGTTTCACATTTATCATATCTTTATAAATATTTTAAAATTAAGTACGAGCAATTACCAAGATAGAACTAAACAAGTAGCTACTTAAACAGCTCATAATTTGTAGCTATTTTCAAAGAGTTTTTCAAGTCTGAACTATGACAAAATGCTTCAGAGTACTTGGTGGTTGTTCAAGATGATGTCTAAAATGTTAATTTGGTTTTTATAATAATTTAAAAATTAACGTATTTTTTATTGTTTAGACTAAAGATTCCTTAAATAATAAAAAACTCAGTTTTATTCAATTGCCTCCATACAGCCCTGACCTCAGTGTAATTAAAAACTTTTTTAGTTATCTTAAATGAGAGGTTAATTGGAGAGAAAATCAAGGCAAGCTCCGAGAAAGAATCGATTATGTATTGAACAATTGAATTCCACAAAATTGTATTAATAATTTGGTTGATTTCTACCCAAAGCGTTTAAAAGAGGTTATAAAAATCCATGGTTATCCTTTGAATTACTAAATTTGGACAATTGGTGATGTCTATTTTGTGTATACAACTGTCACAACAATTACAGCAAGAAAGTGATTATTCGACTATATCCTTTCTAGCAACTACAAAACACACAAGAGAAACGTCACTTTGATTATAAAATATGCAATACTATATAATACTTAAAAAACTATAATTATATATACATATATATTGTAAATAATAAAAAATTGTATAAAATATCAACTGGTACAAAATCAAAAATGGAGTAAAATAATTAACATGATTTATAACGTCTACTATTAATAAAAATACAGATTACATGCAATTTTATCTGTTATCAAATGATTAAGAACATTACAACGTTTACAAAATTTAATAGACTATGTAATCACCATGTTTTTAAACAACCTGATCCAGGCGTTATGGGATGCTGTAGAATACCTTCACATAAATCCTCAATTTTAGTATGCTTATTGATGTTGCGCTTTAGCAAACTGAAACAATTTTTAATAACGTTAATGTTTAGGCTGTTATGTTGCAATTGGGTGAAAGATAGTTTTTTAATTTTAATCCCTCTACTGTCTAAATGTAAATATAAAGCAAATATTGTGAACTTAGATAAATATGACGTTGCCTTTTTGGACGTATGACATAGAGTATTGTCCTGAAAATAGAAGTAACTCCCTTGTACATGTGTTGCATTTTATAAAGAAAAACATCTATTTTTAACTATTTAAGGTACCAGATATAATTCTCCATTTAATAGATTGATTGTAATTAATACCAAACCAACACATTACTTGTTAAGGATGGGCTTTCTTTGTAACAACAGGGAGTAAATGTTTTTAAAAACTGGTGTTCCACAACACTTAGTTATTGTAGCCAAATGGTTTGTCCTGAATTATTGTTTCATCGGCGAAGTATACAGAACGCCAATAACACAAATGTCGTTTACAAAATGTTGTTTACAAAAGGTTAATCTATCATCCTTTTGTTTTTTAGTAATAAATAGCTTAACCTTTGGTAATTAAAGCGTTAAACCAGATTCTTTAATTTCTGAAATAAGTTTATTATAATTTTTGTAATTCTATAACAATTTTATGATTATCCGTAGTATTTGTTACAAGATTATCATAATTTTGCGGTTTTTGACTATTAGTAATTCGATAAAATCTTTTAAAAGTTATTTTTGCTATTTTTATTTATACAGATTAAAATAATTAAGTGTTTATTTTGATAATTATTATGAGATCACAATCATGACAGATTTGAATGTGCGTTTAAGATCAATTTTAAGGAGTAGTTATTGTTCATTTTTATTAAAATTAAGCACACAAAATAGTAATAGGCTAATTATTATAAAAATTATGTAACTTTAACTTATTATCCACGTTTAAATAAAAGTAGTTTTTAAAATATGCTATTTTGGTCGACTCGACCTTTTTAAACAAATATTTATAAAGTTATATAAAGGAACAATTAATTACTTTATATTATTTTTAATTCTCAATGTTTATTTTTACGAAAAAACAATCGGACATAACAAGTTAATTTAGATTTAATACTTTTAAAATTTTTTGCGTTAATTTTTGTAATGGTAGTATATACATATTTTATAGTATAATTTATTTTTAAATAAATAATGTAGTAGTGTTTGTATCTTGTCAAAATGTGTAAATTCTGGGTTTTTAGTCTAAGCGAGAATTTGGTAATGCTATTTGTTAAAAAAATATTTTTATTGTTTTAATTATTGGTATTCCTAAAGTAATGTTTAAGTTATTTTAGTAAAATTTTGATGTGCCTAATATGCTTAAGTGATGTGAAGAAAGTCAGTCAATTTCAATGTGTTAATTTTGACAAAACCTATTTTCGCTCCTGTAAATATAATTGTACTGTAAATAAATATAATATTTTTTAAGTAAAATTACTTTTCAGTGCATTCATCAAAACAACAAAACAAATAAATGTGACAGATAATGTTTTATTTTAATGCAAAAATATTTTTATTGTTATAAGAAAAATTATTGAGGCGTAACTATTTTTAATTTAAAAACACTCCAGTTATATTTGAAAAATTACGTTTTTTTTTCATTTTTAAAATGAATAAATTTAAATACTTTTTAAAAATGTTTTTAAAACAACTCGAATGCATTGTATGTGTACATATAAAAATTTAAGCAAATGTTTGAAACATGCATTAAAAATTAACTTTTTTAGTTTTCTAAAAATGTAATACAATATTATTCGACTTTACTGTTTTTTTTGCATCTAAATAGTACAAATATTTGTCGCATTATTAATAAAAATGTGTACTGTTACTGTTTTCATTTATAAATTGATTTAATACTCAATAAAACAAACAAAATACTAAATAATTACTTTTTATGTTTTACACGTTTCAGTGCATATAATAGAATACTTCTCATATACATTAACATAAGAACTTTATTTATTATTTTCATAAAATTGTTTAGTTAATATACGTTGATTACATAATGTCAATGATTTAAAGATTATTAATTGAATTTTATATCGATACAAATTGTAATACTGATACATTTTTCAAACTTCGATAAAAGAATTTAATCAAAAATTAATTAAATTAAAATAGTTTTTTTATCACAGATATTTTGACATCAGGATAGGGAGTATGTATATTTATATTATTATTGTTATTATTATTAACATTTATGTTTTAAATATTTATTTATTGTTGTATGTTATATATATATATATATATAAGCTACTTAATTGACTGCAAATTAAAATTATTCGGTGGACATGTAATTGTTTATGTTATAGTCATACTTGGATAATTAAAGTTGTTTACTGTTAAGGTTGCTTAAATATTCTATTAAACGTGTTTAATTTTTACAAAAAATGTAATTATAAATAGTATTAGTCAGTTTGTTTATACATGATTAATTCAATGGCTTTAAAAGCATGAATATTTTTGTTTTTTAAGAAATAATTAATTAATTAATTGAGATTAGTTCAATAACATTATTATAAAATATATAATTTGATATAAGAATTTTTAATTTAAAAAATGGAACGGTTAATGATTAAGTGACAGCAGTCAACGTAATAATATAAATAAGAACTGAAATAAAAAAACATTGATATATGTTATTACTTTGTTACAATTACAATTACTTTCGCAATCTTAAATCTCTTTATAAAATAATGAAAATATAGTTTTTTGAAAATGAGATAAACATAGATATTTCTGCAAACAATTTCAATAGCAATTTTAAGTACATCGTCAAAATACTGTTAATGTAATTTTACATTTTTATAAGATTGTATGAATCTGTGTTATAATTATTATGGTTTAAATTATTTACTAGTAAAATAGTAGAGCTATATATATATATATTAATCAATAAAAATTTAGCCAATTTTTTATTTCAAAACTGCAATTTTGGTTTATAAAATGTATATGCGACAATTTTTACATAAAACATTGAATCAACAAAATTAATAATATAGTTACTTAAAATAAGTTACTGTATGTAGTACCAACTTTGCAATAACGTTGCTACAAGCAATTAAATATAGTTGCATATTTTACTAACAATATTTTGATTTGGGATAAAGTATACAATATTTATTGTAATAAAAATTATACCAAATAATACAAACAGTAGTAATTTTATGTAAATGTGTAAAAATATTTTTAAACAAAACTTCGACACATCAGCATTTATACGTGTATAAAATCAAACAGATATTTGTTTAAATGTTTTTTAATGATTAAAATGACATAATACTTTATCAACAACGTAACCAAAATGTATGCTAATATACCTAAGCTAAGTAGTTACAAAAAACAATTAAATTTATTATTTGGTATTGCATAGTAGATAAAACAAAAAATATATTGTAACTACAGAAATTGGACATGGTTTATATTTTCTTTAATATTCAAGATTATATTTTAAGGTAATAATTTTATTTATCCTTTGATTATTAACCACTTTACGCATACTGTAATTCTTTAATTATTAATAATCCATACTATTGAAATTATACTTGTACTTTATACATAATGTAGTATATATATATATGCCGAGGTAATCTAACAGTACATCACTAGACTTAAGCCTGAGTAGGTATAGGTTTAATTGCCACTACTGGCACTTAATACGGGCTGACGTTTGGCTTCGCTCTTGTAAAACATTTAAAGTAATGAAAATAATATATATATATATATATATTGTGCAATAAACCTAAACTTATTTTCCAATTTGTGCAGTTGCTAAATAAATTTATTTTAGTTAACTGTGTTATTTACTCTAATTTGTTTAGTAGTTATATGTGCTTTTATAATTACTAAAAAACATTCGTAAATATGATAACTACAAAAATAATTTAAGATTTGAAATGTATTATTAATTTTATATTTATAATTTTTATTAATTAATTCATCAACAAATACGATTTTCGCGTTTTTAATTTTTGTTAATTTGACATTTTAATTAGTGTAATAAAATAAGATTATATATTTAATACATTTCCTATAGGTGTTTAATATGATTAGATAATTAAATATTTTATATAAGTTAAAATTAATTTTATAATATAAAATATTCCATTATATATATATATATATATATATATATATATATATATATATATATATAATTTATTAAACAATAATATATATATGTATATATAATATTTGAATTGTTTATTTCACCGTTAAATCTATTTATTGAAACATTAGTCTATAAATAGTAGAAAACGTATTATATGTTTATTGATACGAAAATATTATTAACTCAATTGAAGTGAATACGTTTTTATTTTGTCTTATATATTTATGCATGTTTTCAAACCATTTTTGTAAATGAAGAACAAAATAATCATATGTTTTTTATTCTTTTTTTATATAATTATTTATTTGTTCATTTTTTATATTTGTTTTGGTTGTATGCACATTGAATTAATTTGGAAATAGAAAAGTAATGAATTGTATTTATTGAAAATAATAAATATATTTGCTAGATATATATCTACATAGATATATAGTAATTAAAAAAAATAGATATAGATTATTGATAAAATTTTAAAATATATTGTTCCAAATATGTGTATTATTATTATTATTATTATTACCCAGGATTTGCAAACATTATCAAAAACTGTTCTTAAATTAGCCAGTATTAATAGACTAAATGTATTATATTTCAAATATAATAACACCTACTTTTAGCAAATTTAAACAAAAACATTTTAATATACTTAAAAATTAAATCACTTTTGTTTATTTTACTATAATAAGTTTTTTTGTATTTTAGATGGATATTATTAAAATGATATTTTAAAAATATTCTAATTGCATATAGGAATAAGTACATGTAATAATAATATATTTATAAAATCATAACATTTAAAAATACATATAATTCCAAATTGGAAATATTAGTTAACATATAATAAAAACGTTTTAATACATGTTTAGCCTATCATAATATAAATTATAAAAAATTAAAATATGAAAGCATTATTTAAAGTTTTTATTATTTAATTTTAACAATTTTATTTCTATGTACGTTTTATTTTAGTAAATATAATTGCTAAGTGTAATAAGTTACATAATCTAATTAAAAATGTTTTTTGAAATATTTTCTGTTAGTATTTTCTGTTAATAACATTACTTAATTTTTAATTTTAAACCAGTTTATATTTAATGCAAAAATATATTAATAATTATATAATATATATATATATATATATGAATAAATTTATAGTTAGATTTTATTAATAAAAGCAATGTATATTGTGTAATAAAACTAAATTATTGTTAAAAATTCTAATTTCAAGAAACACTTAAATTAGATAAACAAGATAGATACAAGAATTGCTTTAAAAATTAAACATAAGAATATACGTAAAATAACATTTAATTATATTGTTTGTTGTTAGTTATTTTAATATATATATAATCCCTCTAAAAATGCTTTCAATAATTTTGATAATTAACCATTACGTTTATAGCAATCATATAACTATTAAAAAATCAAATTAATTATACAACATACAATATTATATTAGCAATAAACAATATTTATTATTTCAACATTATATATTGTCACTAATACTAAATGTCAGCTGGTTTATAATCAAAAGTTCAGTAAAATTATCAAAAAAAGTAGAGCTTTTAACATTAAAGAAGATACAAATCGTGTCTAATTTTTTCATTATATATATATATATATATATATATATATATAATGCAATATTTTTTTATTGTATATATATATATACAATAAAAATAATTTTGTATAATTTGCTACAAAATGTTAAATAATAAATATATCTACTCGCTTTGTTACTACTTAATTATATATATATATATATTCTATTGATATACTATTGATATACTATTGATTAGAAATGTTAATATAGTTTCATGTACTCTAAATGTAAATAAAAAATTGGTTTAGATAAATAATGTTCTTAGTTTGGATATGCTTGTATTTGTTTTGCTTAATTATATAAAGTGCAAAATATATGATATTAAAGTTAGTGTTTTTAGATGACAAATTAAAAGATATAACTGTTTTTATTTTAACCTGTATGAACAAAAACAATTTGAATAGAGCCTATATTAGTTGTGGACACATGTAACACAGAACAATGTTTTTAAAACAACCGAAAATTAGATATAAATAAATTGTGGTTTAGCTTATAGGTTATTATTGTATTTTAAAACAAAAATAGATTTTGCTTAAATTATTATTATTATACAAAACCTTTTCGCCTTTAAAATAAGCATGGGACAATAAGACAACAATTACAACAAAACAACAACAACAATAAGAAAGTCTCGTTGGCATTAAAGATTCTGCAAATTGAAAATTGAACTATCTTTTGGCTTTTACTCAACCCTGTCATCCAAATACGTGCGATTACCCGTTGCTCGCCGGAAAGACGTCTTCTTGATTGTTTCCATAGCAGTATAAATTCTTTACCAAGGTCAGGTTGATAACCTTGCGCTCAAACTCTCTTCCTTTATCCAGCCTTCGAACCGGCCAGATTAAATCATTTCTAATCCAAACTAGGCGGAGTTTTGATTAAATTAATTAACATAATTCTCTATATAATCGTTGCTTTGCACTTTGCATAAAACTATTAAAAATTAAGTTTGTATAAAAGTTGAAACTATACACAATAACTATTTGGTTATTTAAAATATCGATTTTTTTAAATCATTGTTGTTTTGTTCGTTATAAAACAAACTTCCAAACATAGATAATTTGCTTAATTTTATTTTTATATAACATATCACAAATCGTTCTTTTCTATAATAAAAATTAGCTAAACATTTTGTAATTTAAAAAAGTAAAGCGCATTATTCTGTCTGTTTCTTACCAGCAAATAGCTAATTTTTTGTTAATTTTACTTTGTAATTTAAAAAACTTAATGTATTTTTTAACTTATACAATTATTTGTTTGACAATAAAAAAATGTTTTTGCATTTTTTACAAAAGCATTACATTATTCAAACTTGTTTTAACAAAATTCACCAAATTAATATTTTGTTGTTTGTGAAAATATTAATTTTTAACTTAAGTTGAAATACAAATCAATATTTTTGTTAAAAGCTTAAGTAATTGTTACACTTTATTACTAGTCAGTAAGATGAATTATATATTTAATATTATATATTAAATTAATTTTTTTAAGTGTTATTTAAAAATTAACTAATTATAAAAATATTAAACTTTCTTTAATTTTTGCTTTGATTTTTATCATAATGTAATTGTAATGTTAAATTTCAAAGTTTAATAGCAATAACTTTAGAGTATTTACAAGTATTAATATATTTTTAAGCTTCTAAATTAACAATCTATTAATTATTATAAAAAACTAAGTAAATTGCATTAGTCAATCCGTTAATATAGACTTTGTCACTAAAGTATAACTTTCTCAAAATTTCTAAAATTTTAAATAATTATTTCTCAACAAATATAAAACATAGTGAAAAGTAAATGTCATTTATTACTATTTGTTTACAAGATTTAAAAAAATACATTTTAAATAGAAATTACAGAATAAAAAAATATTTAAAATTTGTTACTATTTAAAATATTTTCTGTCGAGGTTGATTACATTTCAACTAAATAGAATGCCTTAACTTAAAATGATTATTAATGTCCATGTACTCAAATATTGGTAAATTTTCTTTAAATGTGCATTATATATGTATTTAATTTATTTTCTGACTGTTGCTTATTTTGTCAATTAATTATTATTAATTTTGGTTTATTTAGATATTAACAGAATATGTCTAAATGCAATGAGTCATCGTCAACCAACTTGCCACTATATTTGTACACATCTGCAAATAGCAAACAAGTAACAGACAATGCAAAATGCACTAATCCAAATACATATCAAGCCTTTTATACTGACAATTTGAACCAAAATACAAAAGGTAATATTAAATTAAAAATTGGATTATATTTACAACGTGGTCAAAAAATACTTTAAAAATGTGCCTAATTAACAGAAACGTTTTTTAACAACTGTGTAGCTTAAAAATAAACCTGATTTAATAATATAATATAATATATATATAATATAATATATATATATAATATTATATATATATATATATATATTATAATACAATATATATAATTATAATAAATATATTATAATTATAATTATAGCAATATGTGTTGTTATTAATAAAACGTTTGACATAAAATGTCAACTAGCTTATAACCGTAGATTAAGCAAAGTTATCAACATCAACTATAGTATCTAATAGTTTTAAAAATGCAAAACGTATTTAATTTTTAAAATTATTAAATTTTTATTTGTATAATTTACCACAAAATATTGAATAATAAATGTGATGGCTTGTATTTGTAATTACTTGGCCTAGGTTTTTTGATAGGTTGTTGCTAAAATGTTGATATAGTTTTATCAAATCTAAATTTTAACAAAATAATTAACTAAAACATTTTTTTATTTGAATACAAACATGTATTGTTTTAGTTAACAAAAAAATTATTAATATAAGAACTATTAAATGGCAATTTTTAAATATATAATAATAATTATTTTAGCCTGTATTACGTTTAAATTAAGTTTTTTATGTAAACAAAATAAATTAACATACTCCTAATAATAATTTTATAAGCTCACAACAGATATTATTATTTTACATAAGTAAATTGTTACATTTTGATATATATAAATATATATATATATATATATATATATACTGTATTTATATTCATTATTATATTACATTCTATATCAATTTGTTCCCGTATATACTACTACTTTTGTGTAATTTTGTAGTTTTATTTATTTAGTTATTTTTATTAATGGTAAACATGTACTTTACGCTGAATATATTTCTAGTGAGATATTAAAGCTTAAGTTAATAATAATAATACCAATAATAATACCACTGCTTAAATTAATTAATACTGTTTTCTATATAATGGTTATTTTATTCCTTTTATAAAACCAATACAATAATTATCACATAAAATATTTTTAAACTAGAAAATTTTTAATTTGTATAAAAAAATTATTACACATTACCCTTTTTTTATCCTTTTGAGTTAATGTTTTAAATAATATTTTAAAAATTGTTTAATTTTATTATAATAGAATATACTTTTACTGTTTTCTTTTTATAATAAAAAGTTAACTAAATTTTTTGTAATTAAAAAACTAAAAGATTGTTTTCCCTGCTATTAATTAACAACTAGCTAAATTCTTGTTACTTATATTTTATAGCTACAAAAAACTTGTGTATTTAATTGTTTTAAACTACACAATAATTTTATTAAACAAAACAAAAAAAATCGTTTTCTTTTGTTACAAATAACTTACATAATTAAAAAAACTATAATATTTTTGAACTGATTTAACAAGATACACTTACCTCATATTAGCTTCTTTATAAAAAAGATAATTTTTAATTTAATTGTAAATACAAATGAATAATTTTTAGTAAAAACCAAACTTTTTTTAATTGATATCTGTCGTTAAAATTTTGAATTTCAATTAACATAATAATAATTGAAATTTTAGTATAACAAAACAAATGCAGAAAACAATATGTTTATAAAAAAACTATTTGTAAAAAATAATAAATTAATTTTTTTACATAATTTTTTTTTAATTTTGGTTTTGTATTTGCATTATAAGGTAATTACAACATTTTTTTTTGAATTTAGAAAATATAAATTTTAAGTACTTAAACATTTTTGAAAATGATTGTAAACACATAAGTTAATAATTTATTAATTATTATAAATAATATATAAAGTACCTTAATAATTCCGTTGCTATTAATTTTAATAATTACTTTTCATTTGTTTCACAATAAAATATGGAATATTTTACATTACATTGTAAAAACTACTTTTATTTTCTAAAATTGTTTTTAAATAAAATTAACTAAAAAATACACATTTTTACAGTATTTTCTGACGTAATTGTAAGTAATAAATGTAAAATTTTGGTTTGATTTAAAGTATTTTAATTTTTTTAATGTTTAATAAATAGAATGTATTAGCAATCTTTAAGTATTAAAATAAAGATTTTTTTTGTTGTCACTTCATATTATTTAAAAATGAATTTTATAATAACTAATTTTTATATATATATATATATACATATTATTTTTTATTATTATACAAAACCCTTTTGCTTTAAAAATAAGCATAGCAATAAGATAGCAATTACAGCAAAACAACAACAACAACAAAGTCTTATTGGCATTGAAGATTCTGTAAATTGATGATTAAGCTTTCTTTTGGCTTGCACTCAACACTGTCATCTCTATAACTCTGTCATCCAGATACGTGCGATCTTCTTTGACGTTGTTTGCAGGAATGTCGTCCTTTTATCGTTTCCGTAGCAGTATAAATTTTTTACAGAGGCCAGGTTGCGAACCTTGCGCTTAAACCCTCCTCTTTTATCCAGGCTTGGAACTGGCTAGATTGAATTATTTCTGATCTAAACTAGGCGGAGTTTATATATATATATAAATGAAAGATTTGTTTATTAAAAAAGTTTTTTTTAAACTTATTAATAATTTGTAATATTTTTTATTAAAAAAGTTAGAAATTAATAATTATTAGCATTTTTGTATTTGATTTATTTTATTTTATTTTTTTTTTTTTTACTGTATTCAATGCGTTTCTGGAAACATTGTTGAGCAGTGAACATTTTATCAAAGCCGAACGTTGTGTCGGTAGTGGGAATCGAACCCTTACCCACACAGGTTTAAATCGAGAGCTGTATCGCTAAAACACTTAGACAATTTTTATTCGTATGTTTAGTGTGCTTGTGGATGCTATATAATAACCGAATACAATACCTGTCAATTAATAATAGTTAGTAATTATTTGTTTACCAATAAAGATTATAATAACAGAACACAATTAAACTGATATCTATTTATTTACGTTTAAACATTATCAATTTAACCTAAATATACAATAAGTAGATTCAATTCACAGGTTACGAAAACGTAATGTGCATTAATTTAAAAAAAGTAATTATAATTGTTTATGATAAATAAAAATGTAATTCAAACTTCTATTTTATTTTTTAAATAATTTGTACTACTTACAAGTAAATAATAACAAAACAAATTATTTTATTTTAATAAATATATTAATAATTGTTGAAAATTGAAAATGTTAGGGATAGCATTTTCTATTTAAAAATTAAATTAAATATTATTTTAAATTTAAAAATCATAATTATATACATTTTTCTTGCTTTTCTATGAAACTATTGATATGTACTGCAATGTATGACAATACAAACAATTAGTTACATTTTTCATTGTTACTACGTTGAACGTTTTTAGGAAATCATTAGTTGGCAGTGAAAATTTTAGGAAAGCTGAACAGAGCCTACATTTAGTGTCAGTAGTAGATTTGAGTCGAGTGTTCCGTTCTAGCAATAAAGCATAATACCACAATTTATTAAAACTTAAAAACAAACAGATAATTGGTTAAAATAACTATTTTATCTACTAAAATACATGAATATAGAAATTAAAGATTATAAACTTTATAATGCCAATAATTTATGTAGTTTTTACTTTTTCATTTTTTGCCAATTATTTTTAAGTATTAATATATTAAAGCATTAATATGATTCTTTAAAATACAATTTTTTACAAGATTAATTTTTTGTTTCATTAATACGTTAGTTTCCAAGCTGTTTACCTCACGTTTTAAAATACTAGAAATGTTTTAATTGCCTTGAGGCTAGAGTGTACGGAAATAATTAAATAATAGTGAGCTTTTTGTTTTTTTGTAGTTTATGTAGTCTAAATAAATAAAACTTATAGTAAATTGGTCTAGCAGTACATCGCTCGATTTGGACTTCGGTAGGCATGGGTTTGAATCCCATTACCGGCACTAAAATGCGGAGGCCACGTTCGGCTTCGCTAAAATGTCTACTGCTGAAAGATATTTCTAGTAAAACATTTAAAGTAATAAACATTACAACATTTTTTTAAAACAATGCTCCATTGTCTTAAACAATTGTTCAATGTACTGAAGCATTTCAACACATCTTGCACTGAAACAATACTTTAAATATTTTAACAAATTTTGTGCTGTTTTGTTTATTACTTTTACACATTCATTTTGAAAACTGGTTATACTTAATTACAAAATATCTTTTTTATGCACAATGAGTGTGCAACCTTTTTTGTAGTAAATGTGTGGTCAGTTTATGGTTTATACAAAATAAAGAGTTTCTTTATCAAAATTCAAAACTTTTAAAGAGAAAATAAAAATTGTAATAATTTTTCAAAAAAAATTAATTTACACATTTTTTATTTTTTAAGTATTTTTTAAATAGAATAATTTTTAAATATTTAAAAATACAGTTTAAATTTGTATGTATTTATGTGAGCATTTATTTTATTTTTAAAATCATTATTGAAAAAAATAAAAGTTTAATAAAATTAACATAATTTTATATTATTTCATAAAATTACACATTTTAATATTTTGAAGATTTTAACTAGAAATAAGGAAGGTTTAGATATGTTGTATCAACGTCACACAATTTTTAAAATTTTGTAGGACATTAATCAAATCTTTATAATGTGGAAAACGTGTTTGTTACTCTAAAAAGATACAGTAATTTATTATAAAAGTAAATTATTTTTAAAATTAAAATAATCTAAATTTATATTATATTGTAATAATAGTAATAATAATAATAATAATAATTTAAATAATTATTTGATTTTTAAATTAAATGGTTTTATGGTTTATAGACAATTGTAGCTAGTATGTTGCAAAAGCATAATAGTTAACGAAATTTACTTTTTGAATATTAAAAAAAATTTTTAGTAGTACTACACTTTTTTTATAATTTACTCAAATTAATAAACATGTTTGTAAAAAAATTAATATATGTATATATTAAATAATTTTTGCGAAGTTGACATTTAAACTAATCAAATTTTATTAAACATTATCCAGAAAACTTATTTAATTTTAATTATACATAGCATAAATAAATAAAAATATTGGTACCAAAGTCTATTACGGATTAAAATATAAAATGTTGTATATATATATATATATATATATATATATATATATATATATATATATATATATATATGTATATTACCAATTATTTAAAAATGATTTACTTATTTATGTTTTTACCAATTTGGTTTTAAAATATTAAAATAATCTTTTTTTATTCAATCTCTAGTACTTCATATTTTACATATTTTGTAAATATTTTAACATAAAATGGTATAATCATTTTTTAAAATAATTTAAAAAAAATAAAATAATTGTTTTTTAAAATAAACTAATTAAACACATAAAAATAATTAAGTAGAATATAATAATAATAATAATAATAATAATAATAATAATAATAATAATAATAATAATAATAATTAATAATAATAATAATAATAATAATAATGATGATAATAATGTTATTGTTATTAATCTGTTGTAAATAATGTTTTGTGAAAACATTATTTAGCTATTCCAAATCAAAATATTGGAAGATGTAATGTATGAGCTGGATTTAGTCAACAAATTCTCAACAGTCATAAGGATATAAAGTTTAGTGTACATATTTGCAAGAAATGTTTCCAGTTGGAATTAATGGTACTCACTAATAGGTAAACTAACATACATAAGTAGTACATACATTGGTGTTACGACCAAGCTAAGCTCACTCTGGTTACAAACAGAATTTTGTGGACAATAAATCAATATAAACAGATTTAAGAATTTTCAATATGTTGGAAATTCGATAAGTAATCAACACCTTAAAAGAATTTTTGCAATTGATTTGGTTATTGATCTAAAGTAGATGACGTAATATAGACAAAGTGTCTTCGATTGACTTTTCATCAATCTAATGAATGCTTTACATATTTGCAACTGACGAGAATATATGTAACAAAAAAAACGTTTTGCAGTTAACATCTAATATTTTACTTGGAATTGTAAAGGGAACCCATTACTTTATTTAGTTATATATTTTAAAAAATTAGAAGTAAATATGATAAAATTGAATACTTTATTTTTAAATTGCATTTTAAAAAAATTACATTGATAGACACCTTTGGAAACAACCTTTTTGTTACAAATTACACAAATAACTTTTTTGTAACACTGATTGAATGCGTAGGACAGGTCCATTGGTTTTATTTATATTAAAAGCCAATCATATTAAAATGACATTTTAACATGCCACGATATAAATTGTTCATTAACAAATCTTAATTACTAGTATTGCAAATGAATACAATTTGAAACAAATTAAATTTTACACAAAAGGTTTTGCATCTATACAAATACAAAACATACACAAAATAATTTTTGGTTCAAACCGTATGTTCTTTTGTTGTGTGTATTTAAAGTCGATACAGATCAAAGTGAAATAAATAGTGCAAGAAATTCGAACAATAGTACAAGTGACTACAACAAATCAATATTGAAATTGCCCAATATTAATGTAGAAGAATTGAAACACGAATCAAATTGTGAAGATGGATGCAGAAAATTGAAAAGTAATTTTGTCAAACAGGAATCGACAGTTGCACAAAGATTATTGTTTACCCAATCGTTGTCACCCAAGCGATTTTTGACCAAACAAACAACATTTTCCACATCTGTCGACAGTCCTGTCGACCGCATCAACACATCGAAAAGTTTCGTTTCGTCGCGACAAAAAAGATTTCAATTTAGACGTGCCGTTTCGGAAGTCCACGACGAAAGTGCATCCAATCAACCAAGACTAAAAAATGACGACAAATTATCATCGCACAAACATTCAAAAAAATCCCACTTAGTGCGTCAAAATTCGAAATACTTTGACAGTAGCATTTTGGAAATACCCATTGATGTATATAGTCCTTTGTTGCACTATGATTTTCCCAAACATTCTGAATTATTCGCATCTTGTACCAATTATTCCATTCATTCCAATTGCCCTTTCCAACAACATTCATCCCTAACTTCGTCACCCCATCCCGAAACAACTATGTCGATTAATGATCACAATTCGTTTGTTTATAACGACAATGTTCGTAGTATGATTGATCGTTCTTCGTCCAACATCTGTGATCATTCTTCGCAAAGTCGCCATCCAATTCGACGTACCAATACGTCTGCTGTTGATCAGAAACATGTACCAAATGCATCAAGACTGCATTGTACTACGCGGGGCACTACAACTGGCAAAAGTGGCGTGGAACAAAATTATGTTCATTCGGGCAAAGTAGCCAAAAAAACTTGTATCAATCGGTCACAGACCGTCAGTTATGAAAACATCAACAAACCGTACAATAGTCCTCTAATTAGCAATTCTCTTGAGTGCCAACTTTACGGAAATTATGACAACAACAATGTCAGTATTCTTGTAAGTGACGCAAGTGACAACGAATGTGAAGCCAAATCGGTCAATGAAAAATATTCCAATGCGACAAGTATCAATTCAAATGCAGTTAACAAGTCCAGTTCAAATTGTGCTGTCATTAATTTGGTCAATGGCAATATTGTCGAATTGAGTGCCGAACAAAACAGACAGCAACAACAACAGCAGCAGCAGCAGCAACAACAACAACAATTGAGTACATCGGGATACTTGAAAGAACAATTTCAAGCTTTTTTTCAGCCTTCCGACAACAAGTTGGCAATGAAATTGTTTGGCAGCAAAAATGCTTTGCTTAAAGAAAAAAGAAGACAGGTGCAGCAAGGAAAATGGGTTATACATCCCTGTAGCAATTTTAGGTAGGTGTTTGAATAAAGTATTGCAATATGTGTACTGTTTGTACAAATTAACTATTTTTTACCACTTTCAATGTTTGGACGGAAAACGCATCTTTTAGCAGTAGATATTTTAGCAAAGCCAAACAAGGGACCGCACGCTTAGTACCGGCGGTAGAATTTGAATCCATGCTGTTTTTATAAAAATATTGACAAAAATGCATTATGTAGGTTTGATGATGTTGGAATTTAAAAACGTTTTAATTTTTTAATATATATTTATATATGTTATTTTAAATTTATTATTTTATAATTTAAGAGTTGTTCAATTTATAAAAAATACGTTTATAATCACTAATTTTAAGCAATCACAATATAAATATCAGTTCTATTTAAAACTATTTATTTACTACTTTGTGACCTGTTTATTGCTATTTTTAAATTAAATACAAATTGAATACGTACTTTATAGTAAATATTTGTTAATAAAATACAAAATTATTATGGTAATTAATATCTATTTTATTTACACTTATTTTTTAATTTTGTAAATAAAAAAATATTGGATGATAATAATAAAATCTAGTTGTTTTAAAAATTTAAAATTAAATTACATATTTTATTAGTATTTTAAAATTTTTCATTGCAAATAAATAGTTATTTTAAACAAAATTACTTTTAATTTTTAATTTAAATTGTAATTGTTACAAAAAACTGCATATAATTATTTAATTATTAATTCAACCAACAGCATAATTAGATGTGTGGTAGTTGTTTTTAATCCTTATTAATTGTAGAAGCTACTGTTACTTCAAAGTTATGTTAGGTCTTAATGTCCTAACAACATTGCTCTTCTCTTCCTTTTGTAGTTTTTGTGTAATATTTATATCTAACCTATTCCTGTATGCTACGTAATTTAAATATTTTATTTTGTTTTATTGCTATTTGATTCTCAAATATCAATTTGATACCCATCTCTGTTTGTTGTTTGCTCTATTAGCGAAACACTCTCAATAATTATCAATAGACTCACATTTTAAATCCATTTATTTTAATTTTATCTACTTTTGTCGAAGCCTTCAATTTACAAGCGTAATAGTAAAGGTTAAAGTTTAGATATTAGTTTATTGCTAATTTCTCTGCATTTTCCAAATTATTAACATATTAGTTAGAGCTGTTTCAACCATATCTGCTTTACTTCGATCATTAATTGCAATTTATACAAAATAGGCTTATTACACTGAACAAGACAATAATATTTAATTAAAATATTTCTCACATTTTTCTCATATTAACCAAATAGATATTTATTGTTTATTTTAAATTATTAAATAATAAAACTTTAATGTTTTTAAATTTCTTTAATGTATATATTATATACTAGAAAAATAATTAACTAATTTTTACTAAATTGAGTAGTCTGACCAAATATATTTATTGTTGTTCCATACAATTACTTAACTTTTTTTTTCTACTTTGTGTAAAACCATTTTATTAATTAATTTTCAATTACACTATTTAAAAGGAAATTAAATTAAAAACAAGCAATATAACAAATTACTGTCTGAAAAACTATTTTGATTATATGTAAAGTAAACAAAGCACATATCAATTAACATTTTTTTTGTGCAATTAATTTATAAACAATTAAATTTATTAAAATGAAATTATATGTTGTTTATTTTGTTCAAAGTGAATACGTTTTTAAATTGTTTACATAAGAAAATGTTTTTAAAAAAAGTTTAAAACAATTTTGTTATTCATTAACATATTAAACAGTTTTTACAGCTATTTATACTAAATACTTTAAAAGTTATTTAACAATATAATTATAAATTTGCTAATATATTTGTTCATTTTATAATTTATTAGAGCAAGCAAAATATTATAAACAAAGCTAATATCAAAACATATTTTATTATTACGTTTAAAACATAACTTAGGTTTTGTTTAAGTTAAAACACATCTCAAAAATATGTAATGTCAAAAATATTAATTGTATTACTACTAAAATTTACTGACTAACTAATTTTAGCACCTGTGCTGGGGTGGCCTAGCAGTAGAACAATCGACTTAGACCTGGTAAAGTTTGGGTTCGAATTTCACCACCGGCAATAAATACAGGCTTATGTTCGGCTTAACTAAATTGTTTGCTGGGGCAGATGTTTCCCATAAAACATTCATAGTAGTAAAAATAAATAAAATAATAAATAAATAAATAAATAAAATGTTAATAATACCAAAAAATATTAGATAATAGATCAAATTATTGTAAATTGTTACTTTTTCCAGCAATTTAAACAAGGCATATTTGTGTATTTGATAGTATTTCAAGATTAACACAAATTAATACAAATAATATGACTAGTATCAATGTAGAAAAACGTTTAGTATAAAAATAATTTTGTTTCAAAATTTATTAATAAAAAAATAATGCAGTTTGTGTACTTCCGGAGATAATAATATTATATTCAAAAAACAATATTTTTTATTGCAATTGTTCAATCATTTTGTTCTTAAAAGTAATACATCGATTATTAAATATACATTTATAATAAATAAGAAACATTGCTACTGATGTTGCATTTGTTACTTTAAATATTGAAATAAATGGTTTTTAATAAAAATGCTGTTAATATACACTAAAAGCGTTTATTTACGTAAGCAATAATTTAAAAATTGTTACAAGTTTATAAAATGCAATATTGTGTTTACATTTAACTACTTTTTTAGATTTACAAGTATATATATATATATATATATATATTACATTTATATTATAATTCTTTACCTACAAAGGCGAAGGCAAAACATGGTCTACGTGATTATAAATTGACATAGACTACTAAAATACAATATAATATACAATTGATTATATTTGGTGTCTTTGGTTGCACTTCGGATTTAATCACTGATTCTCAACATGTCTGACAACACATTTAGTAACATTTAGATATGAATGTGTATTTCTATGTCATGAATTTGGACAATTTGGTTACAAAGCAGCATAGCGGTTTGTTATTTATTTGGCTTTTCTTTCAAAAAACCACAATAATAATAATGGAAGTGATTAAAGTGTTCTATTGATTGGTAGATTGATACATGCTTGAGTCTCATAAGTGGCATAAAAATGAACGCTATTGTGCTAATTCACTCATATTTTTTTAAAATCCAATACTGTTTATAAAACTTACAAACAATAAACCCAATTAAAATTATGTTAAACAATTATAATATGTTTACCATGTTATCGTGATATATGTAAACACAAATATTTTTTTTTCTTAAATTAAAATTATTTCTTATATTATATTTATACATTGTATACTTACCAATATTTATTTTTAATTATCTGTATTAAAAACACATTATTTTTATTTTAAACGTTTGATAAAAATTATTTTTATTATTATTGTCATTAATATATATATATATATATATATTAAAATGTTTTACGGAAAACATCTTTTAGCAGTAGACATTTTATCGAATTTAGTCCCGCATTTTAGTGCCGGTGGTGGGATTTGAACCCAAATTGAGAGTTGTACCGCTAAACCACCCTTGCACAAACATAAAATGTTTAAATGAATTAGTTTGGCAAATGAATGTTAGTACTTTTTAAGAGATTTAAATAACATTTTTAAGACTGAAATGCTAAAAGGTTTTAGTTTAATTGTAATAATTATTGCTCAGATACTGTTTCGGTTAAATAAAATTTAAAATTGTATGTAGTTTTTAAAAGTTATGTAAGCAAAATAAATAATAATTATGTCGATGTTAATTTAACAATAAAACGAAAAACTGATAACTTTGATAAATGTTAATTAAAATAATTAATTCAGTGATTTTCTGCTTTAAAAAACTACACTTTAGAATTGATAATGTGTTTTTTAGTATAACTTAAAATCTACTATAGGTTTGATTTATTTAAACTGCAAAAACCTTGTTAAGCAAAAATCCGATCTTTGTAAATTTGATTATTTACAACCTGGATTTAAACGTTAATAATTTTGCTTTCGTTTTTTTAAAGGCTAGGTTAACAAGTTGTAAAATAACGTATTACTTATAGATAATATCATTTTTGTTATAAAAACTTGAGTTTTAAAGGTTTTTTAATAGTACCTTGATAGTCTTAAATTTAAAACGGTTGGCAGAAGTTATAAATAGAAGTGAATGTTACTTAAATTGTTGACATTCCAAAGTTTGTAACTTTTCTTTATATATTAATGTATTTTGATCAATAAAATTATTTTTTAACAAATTATGTGTTTTAATAAACGAAGGTATTATGTTATTGTATATCATAATTACAATTTTATATTGCGAATAATATTTATATATATTTTTAACAAAGTTTTATCTAAGGCATTTATTAAAAAGTGTTAAATATGTCTAAGCTAAGTAAAAAGTGCTAAATATTAAATATCATAATAGGTCAATATAGGATTCAATTTCGTTACCCACAATACATATATATATATATATATATATATATATATATATATATAACCATTACAACAATTACCGCAAAAAAGTTATTGTTTAACAAAAACATCTTTAAACACTACATAACCTGCAATTTAATTACAATTTAATTACAATTTAATTACAATTTAATTATAAAATATGCAATACAATATAATAATTAAACAAAGTATAATTATATATGCATATTGTAAGTAATAAAAAATAATTAAAATATTAGCTGGTGCAAAATCGAAAATGGAGTAAAATAATTAACATGATTTATAATGTGAAATATTAATAAAAAAACGGATCATATCCAATTTTTCAGTTACTAAATAATTAAGGGCATTACAAATTTTAACAAATTTAATAATATATGTAATTTTTGTTTTTTGAACAACCTGATCCAGGTGTTTTGGAATGCTCTCGATGAGAGTTTTGATATATTCTTGTTTCATTTCATATTGAATAACAAACTGAATGCGATCACATAAATCTTCAATTTCACTAAGCGTATTGTTGTTACGCTTTAGCATACTGAAAAAATTACAATAACGTAGATATCCTGACGGTTAGGTAGCAATTAAGTAAAAAAACCTTTTTTCGATTTTAGCCCAGCTACTGTCTAACTATAAATATAAAACAAATAAAGTGAATCTAGATAAATATGACGTTGCCTTTTTGGACGTATGACATGCAGCATTATCCTGAAAAACAGTAGTTACCCGGCGTAACTGTGGTGCATTTCATAATAAAAAACATCCTTTATAACTGAAGCAAATCTTTTACTATTTAAAGTACCAGATATAATTTTTAATTTAATAGGTTGATTATACTTAATACCAAACCAATAGTTTACTAGTCAATAGTGGGCATTTTTTCTAACAAAGGGAAGTAAATGTTTTTGAAAACTTAACCTGCACAACACTTTATCAAAGTCAAATGTTTTGTTCCAAATTATTGTTCCATCAACAATGTATACGAAACGCCAATAACACAAGTGTCGTTCACTCTATTGTTTACAAACGGTTGATTTATCATCCTATTGTTTTGTAGTAATAAATGATTTGTTTTGTGGCGATTGAAGCGTTAAACCAGATTTTATTGCTCTGTTTCTGATCCTTAAATAAGTAAAATTATTTAAATTATTTCCTTTAGGTTTTAAAATAGGTTTATTATAATTTTTTAATTCTATAAACATTTTCTGATAATTTGTAGTAGTTGTTACACGTTTTCTTCCAACATTAGTATAATTTAGCGGTTTTTGATCACTAATAATTCAATAAATAGTTGAAAGATTAATTCTGTATAATGTCGCCAATTTTTTTGGTAAAAATTCTTCAATTTTTAATTCTTTAATGACACGATATTCATTATTAATAAAATAAAATTATTTTTTATCACTATTATCCATTTCATAAACAACGCAAACAGAAAGCAGAATGAGCGGATGAGAGGAATCTTAAGGCTAAACAAAAATAATAAATAATTCGATTTGTTTTAAAATTTTTATTAAAATTTTTTTAGAAATTATTTATTATTTATTATTATCTATATTAATTGGAGTAACCATGTTTATTTTAATATTTATTATAACTTCACAATTAGTTCAAGATTGAATGTGCATTTAACATCAATTTTCACAATTAATTATTGTTTATTTTTACAGAAAATAAACACACAAAATAATAATAGACTTATTATTATACAAATAATACATCTTCAACTTATTATCCACGTTTAAATAGAAGTAGTTTTTAAAATATGTTGTTTTGGCCGACTCAGTCTTATTAAATAAATATTTCTACGTAAATATAAAGGAACTATTAAGTACTTGAGATTATTTTTAATTCTCAATATTTATTTTTACGAAATAACAATTGAACATAACAAATTAATTTAGATTTGATACTCTTAGAAATTTCTGCAAATTATATATACATATATATATATATATATATATATAATTTACTGCATTAAAAAATTTAATTCATGTTTAAAAAATTTTAACTGAAAATTATTGCTTCTTAAGTAAGCGTTAAATAATATCTTTATTTTATAAACAAATATATATATATTTTTAAATGTTATTAATAAATGTTAAAATTGTACTTGTGTTATTATGTGTTTTTATAATTATAATACAATAAAGGTTTTTGGATCTTTAAATAAATCTAATAGAAACGGTTAAAAAATTTTTTTTTCAATTTTAAAAATTTTATAGGATGATAAATCGCAATTAAGCATTTATTTAGTTTAAAATGTTTTATCTATGATTAACTGAATTACACTTAACCTCAATAAAATTATGTTGCATCAAATAAACATATTTATATAAATTAAATTAAACTAAACTAAGTCATTGTAATAACGGGATTGTATTCGTTTAACAGACTTATTTAATTTGTTGAAAAACGTTTTTTCCAGTTTTTATACGATTTAAAATTTAAATTGAATTAGCAAATGTAATGAAATATGCATTGTGTTACTATATTTAAAATAGCATTTATTTTTTTCAAAAATTAAATTTAAAATACATAAATTTCCAGATTATAATTTTTGAAGTTTATTTTATATCTTTAAATTAGCAATGCTTTACACGCGCAATATGCAAATCTTTAATGCCATATTTAATAACGAAATAAATGAAAAGAAATACATTACACATAAGTTTGGCAAATACTATTGTTTGATATTAAATTAATTTACCGCAATGTTACAAAGCACATTCCGATTGCATATTATGCATTCTGTAATAATTATAAACCTGTTTGAACTGCTGGCAAATTCAAATAAATTGGAACGATAATAAATCACTGTTGCTAATGTTAAGCAGTCAACAAGAAACTAGTACAAATTGAATTTGAATTAATTTTGTAACAATTGTAACAAATGTTTAATGCATTAGTGTTATTTATATATCTATCTTATATTTATATCTATTTATCTATTCATCTATATATATATAGAGAGAGAGAGAGAGAAAAAAAGGGAGTAAATTTAACAATATTAGAAATGACGTCAGTTTATTAAACAAAAAACAACTTTTTTTTCTAATTTTTTAACACACATTTTAAATCAAATCAGTTTACACTTAAATTACATTATATATATAAAGCATAAAAAATTGTTTTTATACTATTAATCATATTAATTATTTACACATAGTTTTGATGATGTAAATAATTTAAAATAATGTTTTTATTAATATATATATTTATATATTTAATTTATTTTTAAAAAATACTATTTTTACTACTTTTAAAGTATGACGAGAAACATCTTTCAATAGTGATAAGGATCAAATTCATACCCATCCGAGTCGAACGCTGTACAGCCAGAAAAGTTAAAACAAAGTTTGATATGTATGTCACGTGTACTCAATGCGGGACTCTGTTGAAATTTGACAAATATCAACTTGTTGAAAATGGTTTTTGTCATTTAAACATTCAAACAATAAAAACCATAATAAGCTAAAATAATAATATTTTTTTAACATTTAAAATGTGAAAATGTTTGTAACACAGAATACTTTAATACCGAATTAAATAATGGAGAATTTTAATATAATAGTTGTTTTTTAATGGAGATAGATAGATAAACACTGCCATAAATTATTGGTAATATTGTCAATTAGTGCTTTCCTTTACCTCCATATGATACTAAAATTAATAACGTGGAAGCTAAAGCCTGCATTTGGTGCTAGTAGTGGGAATCAAACCAATGCCAAGCCAGGTTCTAGTCAAACACTACACCGTTAGTTAACCCCGTTATGATATAATAATCTTAATAATTATAAATTAATAGAAGAAAATAATTGTCCGTGGTTGATGAGGCTAAATATATTATTATTATTATTATTATTATTATTATTATTATTATTATTATTATTATTATTATTATTATTATTATTATTATTATTATTATTATTATTATTATTATTATTATTATTATTATTATTATTATTATTATTATTATTATTAAGCTTTAGTATCTCACTAGCGATACATTTAGCGTAAAATACATTTTCAATATAAAAAATAATAACAAAAATTAAAAAAGTAGTAGTACAAATAATGTGAGCAAAATGAAATAGAATGTCATATGTTAATGAATATAAATATAATCAATACAGTAAACATGAATTTGAAAAAATATATTAAAAATTACTATACATTGAATAAGTCACTAAAAGGCACCGTTGTTACAATATACTGTAAGATGTCCAAATTAGTATACTGGTAAACCAATAATACTTTTTTTTCTAATTATTACAATATTTTCTGCTTAAAAGGTGTTTCCACAAAAAATGTTCTAAAAATGTCTAAATAAATGCCGTTTATTTTTATTTTATTTTATTTTTCACAATGCACCTGTGAGTGTGAGTGTATGTGTGTGTGAATTGCTTAACACCACATGTACAAGTTTTTAGAAAGTAGTTTCAAATTTTATCAGTTTCAAAAAACATTATTTAAATTGTAATGTAAACTTTAAAAATGTTACACTGATATTTAACAATTGTTTTTTAAATGTTATGTCATACTTCTTCACTTGCAATAACTAACACTAAATGTTCACCCTTGCTACGCTTCACCAAATGTTAAATGTTTGCAAAATATTTAATATTTTCTTATTATGGTAATAACAAATATCTTGTCTAATAAACTTCCTTTAATGCTTTTTAAAAATAATTTTATAATTATAAAATTTTACTAAACGAAAGAGTTATTATTATTATTAATATTATTATTATTATTATTATTACTACAACCTTTTGCTTTAAAAATAAGCATGAGGCATTATGACAACAATTACAGCAAAAAAAACAACAACAACAAAGCCTTGTAATTCAAAGAGAACATGAAACAACAAAATGTTTTTATCTAGTTAAACATCTTGCCAAACGGTTTGCTTGATCCCATATATATAGTTAAACATCTTGCCAAACGGTTTGCTTGATCCCATATATATATATATATATATATATATATATATATATATATTATTTATTAAATTTTTGTAAACCAACAATAGACATTATTTCTTGTTTTGATGTACTAGATGTTTTCTTGATACAATATTATTTTGCTCCTTTCTTATGTTATATTACAACAATAAAGTAATATAACTTATAAATAAAATTATTAAACAAAAATGTTAATAATATATTAAGTATTTTTGTGTGTTAACTGTCTAAATGTATTGTAACAGAAAACAATGTGACAAACTCAAAAGTTTATAGATAGCGAAAATTGACAGTACGTCTCAAATCCACAAATATTTAAAAAGTGTCTAGAAACATGTTTACTTGAATATTGCCATTACAAATTGTTCGAGCAACATTTTAATTTTACCTATATCGTTAACATATATATACCATAATTTAACAGTAAATTTAAACATTATAATGGCATTTTTGTTAAGATGTACGCTTGTTAAAAATAAGATTGATATTAAAGCCGTAAGTTTACTGAATAATAAACATACTTGCTTTTAATATAAAGTCAATTTAGAAATTATTTTTTATAACAATATGCAAATAGATATTTAATTAAACACTTTTACAACTCGCCTTTATTTACTTTTCTAAGGCTTTTTTATCAACAATTGACAGAAATAAGAAAATTATTAATAATGGAACATATATACCTATTTACATTTATTTAACTACGCTACTGCACTAAGGTTTTCTAGAAATACGTTTAAAAATAAAAAAATTATGTACATGTTTATAACTATTTATAATATCAATTACTAGTTATTGCATAATATTTATTGCGCAGTTTTATTTACTTGTAAAGCTATAATTTTAATCAATTTATTTATATTAAATTCTCAGTTAAAAATGTCTAAAAATATCTTTTAAATAAAATACAAAATAATGCTGTGTATAGATTTTTTTAAAGGCTCAATAAAAACTTTTAACATTACTTTTTAATAATTTTGCTTTGCGTGATTTAATTTATTTTCTTTAGTTTCCTTGCAGTTAGCATTATAAATATTATTATATTATTTTTAAATCTTAAAGAATTTGTTTTTGATAGATTGTTTAATAATTATTATATCTTTTTATAATAATTAATTACTTTTAATTCTGCTAATATAATTTAACTTTTTACTTTCTTGTATTTAAATTCTGTCTACTCTAATGCTGTAATACTATTTTTCTGCATTCAATTATTCTAAATGTATTTCTAGTAAAATATATACACTAATAATAACAAATAAATAATACAAAATGGTAAAAAGTTTACAAAGCACATTACAATTATATTGGACATAGTTTGATCTATTTATTATGTCTATTTTTATTTTTCACTATATTTTCAAAATCCTTCTACTCTATAGAGCATGGAGCAGCAAGATAGTTCCATGCAGTTGTACATTTATTTCTTGGTAATTGAAAATTGTGAATAACAAAAATTAAACTTGTATTCCCAATTTTTATAAACCTTGTTATGTTTTCATTTCTTTGCTCCAATTTTATAAAATAGTATCCTTTTCTTGATTCATTATTATTAATAGTTTTAGCAATAGTAATGTTAGCTAACATTTTTCTTCAACCCTCCTTTTTTCTCAACTAGACTTGGATTACATTGTAGGCAATATATTTACAGTCACTATTTGAAAATATAAGCAAAATTTGTATTTATAAAGCAGCATTTGTAAAACAAACAAAAAATATCAACACAAAAATAGGACTTGGAAAATTTATAAAATGGAACTAATAGTTATATTTTTCTATGAAGTAGAAGACAAAACGTTGATTTCATATATTTGTTGCAAATTATACATTTGTTTTATTGAGTATACAGTACTTGTTATGTAAATAAAATATTGAACTTATATAATTGATTAAATATTTTATTACTGATTATCAAAAATATTTGTTGCTAAATATTTTTTATTTGTTACGATTAAATGCTGTAATGTTATTTAATTTGTAATTATAAAAACGTTTTTTACATAAATACATCTTATTACTACCTACAATGTTATACAAGTTTAAGCTTAAAAATATACATACAGAGTTAATAACATAATATATTATAATTTAGAAAATCATGATTATTTACAAACGTAACATACAAATAAAATTATTTAATTTAATTAATTTTTTAAGAGTAGTGTATTTCATTTATTTACAATCGTATACCAAAAAAAACATTTTTATTTGTTGCTTATTGTTTTAGCAAAAATAAAAAAAATTATTTTTATTTTTACTGCGAGAATTATTTTTCCTCAGTAAAAATGTTAGGGAAGCCAAACGCCGAATCGTATTTAGTGGCGGTCGTAGAAATTAAATCCACATAAGTTCGAACTAAGCGCCTTACCGCTAGACCATCCTATTAACACATTATTCTTGAAAACCCGTGTTGTATAGAATGCTAAATATGTGCAGTGTACGATTATGTACGTAATAAAAGCACTGTAAAGGTTATTATTCACTTACCTGTTAGGGGTAGAAATGCACAGCATTTGAGGACACTGGGCAAATAGCATAGATCAAATTTACCATAATAAATTTACATAGTTTTAACTATCCGTAACTCGGTGACTAAGGCTTCGAGCCGACATTAGATAGGGCGTTTTTGATAATTTTAAACAAGGATAAAACAGGTGTGCAGTGCTTCTGGCTGGCCCACACCAAGTGGATTTATTATTTAGTAAATCTAACAATTCTAATATATATTACTTTTAAAAATCCCCTAAAAATAGATATATAAAAGTTTATAATTTTATCAACTTCAAAATAATATACGTACGTTTGGATATTTAGAAAAATTAATTAATTAGGAACCACATTTAACAGATTTAACACATTTTGAATATCATATTTTATACGTAACATAAAAACCTTGTTATTTAAAATTATCGATTAACAATTGTTTACTTACTGAACACAAATTGATAAATTAAAAAGAAAAGACTACTTTCAATGGAAGTACCAAAATGTATAGAAACTGAAATGCACTTAAAATAGCTTTTTGCCGACATCCGTACTGCAAACAAGATATAAGCATACAATATACTTTACGCTAATTTATTTAAAAAACAAACAATTGCAGTTTGTTACACAACTTTTTCTACTACAATTACTTAGCAAACAATGTAAAATTAAAGTTTACAAATTATATTAAAACATATTTTTTATTATTTATCTTAATGTTTAACATTTTATTTATAAACATCTAGTTTTAATTGTTTATTTAGTATTCAATCAATTAATTTCCTTTTTACATATTGGTTTATTCAAAATATTAAAACATTCTTTTCGTACATTGACAAGAGCAGAATTTATACTGGCAAATAATTTATATTTATGTGTTATTATTTTGTTATTTACACTACGTTTGTTTATATTTAGTACTGTAACACAAATTTGTTTTCAAAAGTGCAATGTTATAAAAGATATATATATATATATATATATATATATAATTTTTTCTTTTGGGACACATCTATCCGTTACAATTAAATATTTATATTTTTATGTCTTACAACATATCTTTTAAATACTTTTAAATAAAAATATTCTTTTATTGTAAAAATTAAATTAACACAGTTTGCTAATTGATATATAAAAATGATTAAATTGTTGCAAAACTAGCACATTTTACAAACTAGTTGTTCTTCTAATCTAATTGACTTAAAATAAAAATTTTATTATTATAGATTAATGAAATATTTTGTGATTTTTTAGAGACATTTGCAAATTGAGATAACACAACAAGTAACAAATTTAACATTTGGTTTAATTTAAATATTTATAATTTCAAACACCTGTTAATCACACAAAATAGCAGCTTTTATTGTTAGTACTAATTTAATGAATCGGCATTAATTTCTTTTTTAAGTTTTTTATTTTATTCAAAAATGTTTTATAATATAAAATAAATTAGATAGGTTTGTTTTCTATTCATTTTATTTTTATTAATGAATAATGTGATAATAACACTGTTTTATTTAAAACAACATTAACATTCATTACCAATATTTATTTATTTATTTATCTGTGACTACTTTAAATGTTTTGCGGGAAGCATATCTTACAGCAGTGGACATTTTAGCAAAGCCAACCGTGGGCCTGCATTTAGTGTCGGTGGTGGGATTGAAATCAATGTTTACCAGGTTTAAGTCGTGCACTGTACCGCTAAATTACAGTTATAATCATAGTACAGTGCCAAATGGTTTTTATTATTAAAATTATTAGTGGACAACTGTTAAACGCTCTTTCCAATATCTATTTTTATATATAATAAATTCAGAAAAATTAATATATAATAATTTTAGTATAATTAATTAATTATTTTAAAAGCACTTTGTATATTATAAACTGTAAAAAAAATTAATAAATTTATTCACTCGCAAAACTTGAAGCATGACACTTATAAATATTTTATTTTTTTAGTTTTAATTAAATGAATAAATATTTTAAAATAAAGATTATTTATGCACAATTGTTTATAAATAAAAAATAATTCAATATTTAAATGCTTTTAAAAAACGTGTTTTAGTACATTTATAATATTTAAAGAATTTTTATAATATTTTGTAATAATTTGTTTTTAAATATTTAATCTTAGTACTTAATATCTATGATTTTATCAGGTTTGTTTTTGTAAATACATTATTACATAATATTAAAATAAATAATTAATACTTTTTAACACTTGTAACAATATAAACCTTATACTTTTTTTAATCCAGTACTTTAAATTAATATAATTGTTTCATTTATACACACAATAGTTAATAACTCTTTTTATGCTTATAATTGTGTTTATGCTTTCCAAATGTTAATGTCGATTTTAAAAAATGACTATTGTTCACAATGTTGGGCATTTTTGTGTTTCTAGAATCGACTTAAGATACACTTTGAATAAACTGAGTTTAGCGCTACAAATTAATAGCACTTGAGTAAAATGTGAATATGAGAATATTAAATTGTGTTGTTATTTTGGTATTAATATTTAATTGAATTATTGGACAATATACAATGTTAACTGTTGACTGTTGACTTAAATTTGTGTCTGCCATGTTAGTCGGTATGATCTAGCGGTACTCCAACCTGTAAGGACATGGGTTTGATTTTTATCATTGGTACTACATGTGGGTGTAACAATAAAAAAGTGACTATTACCCAATTTAAGTAAAGTTAAAAATAATTTTCTATAAACTTATTTAAATAGTAACTATTGTAACTTATCTACATAGTCCTGCCTTCAGAGTTTGCCCATTACATTCCACAACCATATCCATATCATATGTTTGAGTCAACTTTTTTATTTACATATCCATAAAAACAAGTTACTTATAATTAGTGTATATTGTAGTTTGCTTAAGTACCAGATATAGTTAATTTTTAAATTCAATGATTTGTCTTTTAATTTAGAACGCTTTTAATGTAATTGTATATCATCAGTTGCAAAGTTTGTGTATAAGTGCATGTTATTATTTAACTATTCTTGGCTATTTTATTAATTTCTATCTATTGTGTATTTTGTGGTTGTACCAAGTTTGGTTAATAAAACGTTACTAATACTGGTGTACTTTAACTAATAATAATAGTAATAATAATAATAGTAGTAGTATAAATATTTATTTGAAGTATCATCTGGTTTAGTCAATGATCTTTATTTGAATTATTTTATGAACTTAACAATTATATATATATATATATATATATATATATATGTTTTTATTAGCAATATAACTTTAAAAAATAATTTAGTTTCATTATAGAATATATATAAAATAATAAATATAGTACAAATATAATTTTAATAAAACATGCTCTTACTAATAAAAATGAAACATAAAATGTTAACGTGCTGACAATCTAAGATTGAGTAAAATTATCAACTACTTAAAATAATGGAACACCTATTACACACAATATTGAATAATAAATATGATGGCTTGTATTTGTAACTGATTAACATAGGATTTTTAGTATGTTCTTGGTTAAAATCTTAATATAGATTTATGTAACCTAAATTTGAAAAAAAAATTGATTTAAACATTTTTGTAATTTGAACACATGCATGTTTGTTTTGTTATACAAAAAACGAAATAAATATAATTTATATTAGAACTAATAAATGGCGATTTTCAAAAATATAACTATTTTTAGTTTAGCCCGTGTTATATTTAAATTAAGTTTTATATGTAAAAAAAAAATTTAATTAGCATTAAAATTAATTTTGTATACTTATAACAGAAATTATTATTATTATAAACAATTTATATAAGTAAATTGTTATACTTTGATATAAAAATATCACTGCTAAAATTAATTAATAATATTTTCTATATAATGGTTATTTTATGTTTTTTATAAAACCAATACAATAATTGTCACAAAATATTTTTAAACGTAAAATCTTTAGTTTGCACAAAATGTTTTATACACTATACTCTATTTTAATATATAAAATATTAATGTGTTTAAGATAGTGTTTTATTAGCTGAAATTAAAATTAATTAATGTTAAAAAATTGTTTAATTTTATTATAATAAAATATTCTTCTAGTACTTTTTTTTAATAATAAAAAGATAACTAAAATTTCTGTAATTAAAAAACTGCTATTAATTAACAAATAGCTAAATTCTTGTTACTTATATTTTATAACTGCAAAAAGCTTGTGTATTTAATTGTTCTAAGTTACACAATAATTTCATTAAACAAACAAAAAAGGAAATCATTTTATTTGTTACAAATAACTTATATAATTAAAAAAACTATAATATTTTTGTATTGTTTTAGCAAGATACAGTTAATTTATATTTTATTTTTTCATAGAAATATCAATTTTTAATTTAATTTTAAATACAAATCAATAATTTTTAGTGAAAACAAACGTTTTTTTAAAACTGATATCCTTTGTTAAAATTTTGGTTATTAACTAACATAACATTTTAAATTTTGATAAATTAAAACAAATAATTAAAAAAAAAATTGCTATTAGTATTTTTACATAAAATATAATATTACAAGGCAATAACAATGTTAAATTTTGGATTTAAAAAGTATAAATTTAGAATATTTAAAAATGTTTAAAAATGATTTTAAACACAGAAGCTAATAATTTAGTAATTATTGGAAATAATATATAAATTGCATTTAATAATTCTGTTTAAATAATTGCTGTTATTTAAGTATGACCTTCGCATAATTTCTAAATAAAAAATTTTTTAAAAATTTGTTGCATAACTAAATAAAAAAAATTAACATTTTAAATATTTTTGTAGGACTTTTGGTAGGATTAGTAAATGTATATATATATATATATATATATATTATATATATTATATATATATATATATATATATATATATATATATATATATAAAGAGATAGGAAAAATTTTATTAGTTACTATATTGTCTGACGGAATTATACAAAATACTGGATTAAATATTTAGACAATTTAATTGAAATTGTTACAATAATTAGTTTAACATCATTTTTTGGTTACGAAATTGTTTTGACACTAAATAATGTGCTAACGTTTATGTAGATTAAAAATTTAATATTTATTAAACAATCTGAACTGATTAAATTTATAATAATTATAATTATTTAATTTTCTTTTATTGTTATAGATTTTATTGGGACCTTTTAATGTTAGTACTTCTAATCGCGAATTTAATTATTTTACCGGTGGCTGTGTCATTTTTTAACGATGATTTGAGCATTAATTGGATTATATTTAATTCTGTATCAGATGTTGTATTTATAGCAGATATTGCTGTTAAATTTCGCACAGGTGAGCAAACTTTATATACAAAGCTTTCAATTAACTATTAAATTAAATTTGATACAAATTACTTGCTATTATAAATTATCACAAACGTTATCCAAGATAATATAATGAAACTAAAATAAAGTTAAGTTTATTTAAAGTCTATTAGGTAGTTCAACTATTCTATTTTACAATAACATTTCTATTTAATGTCACATTAACTGTTTCAATTTTGTTGTAAGTAAAATTGTTAAAAAGTGTTTAAAATTAGGCCATTCATTCGTAAATTCCAATATGTAAAACAAGAACAACAAAAGTTGGTTACAGAGTCACTTTTTCATAAGTTCCCAGTTCACATAGCATTTTTCTATACAAAGAAGTTGTCAAATGCGAATTGAACTTGGGGGAATAAATGAAGTTTCTTCACTAGAAGACCGCTTTCTTGCGACAACGCCAATGTTTACAGGAATTGACAAGGCAAGTTTCTTTAAGGAAATGGGAGATTGACGTCGGTTGACAAATCCACAAGCTTAACCGGAAACATGTAGCAAATGGATACCTTCAAATACTTTTTAGGTATTTTTGGTGTATGCTAGCACCTATTAACTAAGCGGAAGTTCAGTAAAATCCCAGTTATACCGCTGTGTACTTGATTTTTGCTTTTAATAGTCTCGATGCCTGTGGGCACCTAGTTCCGGATGTACATAGTAAGAAAGAAAAAGTCAGGAATATCGCTATTGTTCGAATTTGAGACTTTATAAGTATTACTTGTCAAGATTATTAACATACCAAAAACATAATTAAAAGTTACTTATTATTTTTTATTGATATACTCTTTTATTCTTTGTGTTCAAGGTGTTGTAACAAACGATTTTGCAGACGAAATAATTTTAAATCCAAAGGAAATTGCTCGACACTACCTAAAGTCTTGGTTTGTGTTGGATTTTATTAGTTCCATACCCATGGATTATATATATCTAATATTTAATAAAAAGGATCACTACAATCAATTTTTTAGCGCGGGTGAGTTATTTTATAAATTACTATTATTATTGTTATTATTATTGTTTGGTTTAAAACCTTTTCGTATGGGCAACTATATTAATCTATATAAATTGTACATTAAATTTTTAGTTTTGACGATTGTGCATATTAAAGATTGAAATTCTTTTCGCATTTTACCAAATGCTCTCATCAAAATTATGCTTTTATTATACTACAACTAGTTTAATAAAATGACATCTTTCTGTTATTTCTTTAACAATATGTTTGCCTAATTGCTAATCTTGCACTTAAACTCGCCTCCTTTCTTAATCAAACTTGGTACCATTTGTAAGTAATGCTGGTTGTAGTAGAGTGGACAAATCGCCAAAATCGAAGCTGAGTTGACATGCGTTTCAATCCCACTAGCCGGCACTCAATGCCGACCTAAATGTTGACCTACTAAAAAATAATTCCTGTAAAACACTTATGCAATAGCGATCGAATAAAAATATCAATAAATAATTTTTTATGTAATAATTTTTGGTAAAATTAAGAACAAGGTATTTTTAAATCATAATTTTAAAAATTATTAATTTATGTTCATTTTTTTAAAATATTATAAACAATAGTGACTAAACTAATTAAATGCTAGACTTACATTTGAGTTGAGTTGACTATTAGATATACAACCCGGGTAGTCTAGCGGTACAGCGCTCGATTTATATCTGGGTGGGCATGGGTTTGTATTCCACCACCGACTTTCAATGCGGGCTCGCATTTGGCTTCGCTAAGTATCCACTGCTTAAAGTGGTAAAAATAAATAAATGAATGTACGTCCTTATCGGGGTCCTTGTTAAGTCTGTTCACATGCTGCAATAAGCTACAAGTTAAACATTCGTAGCAATAAACCCAAAAAACGAAACTATTTTCAGATTTCGTAAAATTAGTTAATTGTTAACCTTGTTAAAAATATTTAAATGTACACCTTACAATTAGCATAAACACATTTCAATTTTTTTTTTTGAATTACGATACAAACGTCTATTTGTACACATGTACATGAATAATGTAAAAAAATTTTAATTTAATTTTTTCACAGGACGCACACTGCGTATCCTTCGTTTAGCCAAATTGCTCAGCATGTTGCGGTTGTTACGATTAACCAGATTAGTGCGCTACGTCAGTCAATGGGAAGAAGTGCGTCAAACGTTTTCATTCAAATGTTTCATGGTCATTTTTATTCGTTTAAATTTAAAATAGGATAATTTATACATGCTTATTTATTAATGCTATAAATAATTTAATGAAACAATATGTTGATATATATTGTTCCAACTATTCACGCTGTCTTACAATTAATTTTTTAGTTTAATAAATTTAAACAGATTAATTTTTAAACGTTTAAGTATATTTGCTTGTTTATTTACTTGAAGTGATTGACTACTATTTCTACTAAATCACGCAGACCAACATTTATAACAGGTTTAATGATATTGTCAATAATAATAATAATAATAATAATAATAATATATTAAACTTCAATACTTCACTGGATATACATTTAGCACATAAATACATTTTAACCATTAAATGAGTAATAATAATATAAAATTATAACAAAAAACAAAAATAATACAAATAGTTAGAACAAAAATAAAATATATTAAACAACATAACAGATATGAATATGCATACAATCAATACTGTACGTAATTATTTCAACTTAAGTAAAGTTAATTTTACAAAATATAATTGACAAATTCTCACCTTGGATACTAAATTATGAAACGTTATTCATGTTTTATATTGTTGGTTTTGTATTTGTTTAAATTTTTGGCAAATGAACATTTAAAATTGGTAAAGGAGTGTTTTTATGTAGCTACAAATCCAGTGTCTTAACTATCTTTTCCAACCTATTGATGTGTAATATGCATTTTTTTAATAGAAATACATGTATTATTTTGTTGACAGTTTCTAAACATTGCAAGCAAATTTATGGGAATTTTTAATTTGGTTTTGCTCATGCTTTTGTTGGGTCACTGGAATGCATGTCTTCAATATTTAATTCCAATGTTGATGGAATTTCCATCAGATTCGTGGGTCAAAAGATGCAAATTAGAGGTATGTTTAATTGATTATATATATATATATATATATATATATATATATATAAGTATAGTGAATTATATATATATATATATATATATATATAAGTATAGTGAATTAAACTTATTGTATTTTATAGGTTGTATATAGATTAGTTAAGGTTTGTTAGGTTATATATTTAACAGATTGTTTAATTTAAGTTTGTGTTATTTCTTAAAAGCGTTTTACGTATCAAATAAGCTTTGTATTTTAAGTTAGAATACCAATTAAAAATTATAATTTATAAAACTTATATTGCATTGTTTTTAATAATTTAAAAAGAAGATGTATTTGTCAACAATGATGAATTCAATATTTTGCTAATTAATAATAGAATAATATAGATGTAAAATATTGGTAAACGTATAACTGAATATAATAATTGTTTATTTTCATTTCTTATATTATTTCAAACAGGAACATAAATGGTATTTTTATTTTTACTAGCTATTGCGTGATACAAATTTTTAAAAATACTTAATAATGTAAGTTATTAGTGCAAAAATTAAATATAACAAACAGAAAAGTTAAGAAAAAAGAATTAAAAAACCGTTACTGAAAACGCACAAATAAAAACAATTAAAGTTTCGAAAAGGTCACTCCATATTTTTACGAGTCAATTGTGAGTCTACTAATGAAAAAAAAATTACATTAAATAAATAGCAAACGTCAACAACATTAATATTTTCAAACAAATTAAAAACAATTTATAAAGAATTTAATATTAGGTAGCGTCTACCATCAAAGATTCTTATATCATGAAGAAATTTAATAGAAAAAACATCCTAATGTTACGTTGATATTTTCCATTATATTACATTATATTTTCTCCTTTAAAATAAACTACATTAGCAGCATAAATTAACTATTTTTCTTTTACATTTAAAATTGCAACACAATTAAAATTAAATTGATGAATTAGTTATGTATTATATTAAACATTAGGAATAACCTTTAGATAACCTTTACGGTAAATTTGCAAAATAAACACAAATATTACATTGAATAAAATAAAAGTTGATCTATTTAATTAAATTAATGGGAAACATAATTTTTTTTATTTGTTGTATAAATGAATACATTCATTTATTGCCCGTTCGACAATTAAAAGAAATGATTACTAACAGGTTAAAAAAATATGCAGAAAGTGTATCAATTAATCAATCTACAAACGTAATACTGTCAATTAAAGAGTTAATCTATTTGTATACACAAGGGCTTTTTTTGGAATAGACTGCTTATTTGCAAACAAAGATTGTATTACATACACACAACTGACTTTTTTCTACTTGTAGAAATGGGCAAACATGATAAAAATAGGTATTTAATCTATTTAAAACGTTAAAAGAAAAATTATACAATATCATTTCTTGCTTACCTGAGCATAGTGTAAACTTGACAAAACATCTTTTTAGTAAAATATTTTAACAATAAATAATTATATATATATATATATATATATATGTTTTTTATCTTTTCACACCATAATTAATGTTGAACTTTACATACATACAACATTTTAAAACAAATTAATTTACAATAATTTTAAGATGTGCAGTAATGTGTGCTAGGTTATGCAAGTACTTGTACAATTATCTAAATAAATAATTATTTTTTTGTAAATTATTCTTCCGTAATCGTTTTATTAACTTAACATGTATATACTTTTTTATTGTAACTATTACTATTTACCCATTTAAATGCTATTTATCCAAAATTTTCAAGACACTTAAATATTTTACAATTATAAAAGACTTAAAAAACAATTAATTTTAAGTATTGATAGCTCAAATTATTTTAGCATAATTACTTTGTTGAACAAATATATATTTTAAGTTAAATTTAAAAAATTGAAAAATAAGAGTTTATTGACAAATCCCATGCTAGACGCTATATATATAGTAGTGCTACTATTTACTATATGTTTAAGATTATAAAAGCAATAATTATGTTGTTTGAAACATTAATGAAAAATAAGTACAAAATTATGTTTTTTGTATTGTAAAAAGAATGTTTTTGTAGCATGCATTCCTGTTTATTTATTGCATTATATACACATAGCATTTTGATACAGTTTATTGAGTTATTTCTACAAATTGCAAACTTTTTAACTTTAAAAAATGTTTAGCTACATATAATTAAAAATATTTTCTAAAATTATATATATACATATATGTGTGTGTTTGGGCGTTAATGTTTTATTAATAATTATCCTTTTTATATTCATAATTCACATTTTAATAATTATAAATAACATTTTGGTAATTGTTACATAATTTTGCATTCTTTGTATAACATTATTTAACATAATGATATTAATATTTACAATAAGAAAAAATCAATTACAAACTGTCTTAATACTGAAATAATTAAAATGTCACTACTTATAAATAAATGAAAATGTCAATGTTTTTAAAAAGATATTTTGTTTTTAATGCAAATTATTAATATTTTTATTAATATAAACAATTGAAGTCAATTAATTTAGTATAATTCCTAACGGTATGTGTTTAAAATTGGATTTATTGTATTTTAAGTAACGTTTGATAACGTAATTTTCTAAAAAATTTTACTATTTTACGTTTGATGTTAAATGTGTAAAACGCTACTTTTTAATCAAACAGCTAATGTAATGGGCCTGTTAATTGGTACTTGGTAATTAGCAGAACTAATCAGTTAAACTATTTTCTAAAATGTGCATGCATTTTTACAACTTTACACATGCTGTTCTATTTAAAATTATCAGTCAAACCATTTTTGACGTTTTAGACTTAAAATTGTTTAATTTTATTTATTTTGTAGTTATACAATATAAACATTTTATGAATAATTTGACATTTATTAATTAATAAACCTTTTTTAAATAAAAGTGTTATTTTATTTACTAGTTGATATTGTATATAAAGTTGAAGTTATTTTAGGATTTCTATAATTATGGAAATTTTTGTACATAGTCCTAATATTTAGTCCAGACATACAGTTTATTTTTTAATATTAACACTAGATTTATTTTTAAATTTCTGTGTTTACAATTTTGGCACTTAAATATACTTTCTCATATTTAAATAACTGTCGATTATAAAAAAATTGTTATATTTAATTTATCAAAACATGCAATTAAGTTACTTATTTTTATGTTTAAATTACTCAACCGTTTTATTTAATTGTTTACATTATATATATATATATATATATATATATATATATATATATATATATGATATATATATATATATATATATATATATATATAAATTGAATTAATACGTTATAATTCTAAAATGTACATGTCCAATTATGCAAACACTTGTTTTGATTTTAAAAAGTTATAATTTTGTTTAACGTTTTTACTAGTTACTTGTTAATAGTTAAATTAATTTATTTCATACACAAAATTATAAGGCGAAAAAAATAAATTTCTACTTGAAAGGATTTAAGGCTTGGGTATTGCATAAAATCACTGATTTTGTATTATAACCAACTATATATAAGCGTTTTTGCACAAAAAATATTTTACATTGTAGAAAAATATATTTAATGTTCTAAAATACAACAAATTTATTATATTATAAATTAATGATAAAATTTACAAAATAGTTAATATATGAAATACTTTATATAAAATAATTTGTTTAATGTTTAAGTGTGAAATGGAATAAGTTAGTATTTTTAAATTTTGTGTATATACTTTCAAATTGTACACAATTATTATCTCCTATTAAATCACTAGTATAAATTGACAAATCGTAATTATTATATTAGTCAATATTTATCCTTGAAAAAACAAAATGAAAACACATTGTACAGTCGAGTCGTTTTGCTTAAAATGTTGCAGAATGCTGATTGGTTCCAACAATACACTTGGGCATTGTTCAAAGCCATGTCTCACATGTTATCAATTGGCTACGGTCGATTTCCTCCAACCAGTATTGCCGAAGCGTGGATTACAATTGTTAGCATGATGAGTGGAGCCACGTGTTATGCATTGTTTGTGGGACATGCAGCCGCTCTAATACAATCATTTGACACATCTAAACGATTATATCGTGAAAAGGTTAGCTATCTTATAATAATAATAATAATAATAATAATAATAATAATAATAATAATAATAATAATAAAATAGCTATAATAATTATTATTATTAATATAAAAATAATTAATATGTTTTCCAAGTTTAAGTGTTTTAATAAAAAAGTATAAATAGTAAAACTAGAGAAACTTTATTTTTACTTGCATAAAAGTTTTTTATATCAATAGTAACATCAAATGTACATTAAATGTTAAATTTTGTTACAAATGTTTAGGTACATATGTATTTATATTACTCCAATTAATCAATGTACTGAAATATTTTTGTTATTAAGATATTTTAAATTTAAATGCTAGGATCGCACAAATGTATATTATAAATAGTTTATTTGTAAATAGTCTTTTTACAAATTTTTATAAAATATTTATTTAAAGCTTCAAAATAATTAATTTAAAATATTTTTATTGTATATACATCATATAAATATATATAATGCCCTATATTTTAATATATTTAAAAAATTACAATGTGTTTTTTTTAATAAAAAATTTAAGTACGCTGCATTTATTAGTAGTTAAATTAATTTACTATTTATTGTTTTATTTATTATTACATATTAGTTACTTATACTAGTCTATAAATGCGTTTTTAAAAATAATGGCTTTTAATTTGCCCTTATGTGCGTGTCTTTATTAAAGTTTAAACAAGTAGAAGAATACATGGCTTACAGAAAATTGCCACGAGCATTGAGACAACGCATAGCAAATTATTACGAACATCGATATCAAGGGAAAATGTTTGATGAAGCTCAAATACTAAACGAATTTTCCGAATGTTTACGAGAGGTAAAAATACACTTTTTAATTTTAAATGATTTTTAGTTTAATTATGTTCATTTAATAAAATAATTCTCTTAAACCTTTTGACAATATATAAATGTTATTAATAAAATATTATTTGTATTGATACATTTTTAACAAATTTTGCAACTATTATTTCATTACTTTTTATTTATAAATGAAATTGTTTTATTTTAATTATTTTTTGACAAAAATATTTTCACAAAGGTAAAGTTTTATAATTTAATCCTTTACCTTTCTGTGTATATAACGAACAGTTTTAGATATTATTTGCATGCAAAAGGAAATTTAACTAATATAAATTAATAAATATAAATAAATTTGATTAAATTTGAGTTTTTATAAAACGACAATTAACAGATGCAAATGCACCATTTCAATTAACATGTTTAAAATTATTTAGTATAAAAAACTAATATTATATGCTTAAAAATATAACATTATTTTTTATAATACATGTAGTATGTGAAAAATAAATTAATAATTAAATTTATTGGTGCTTAATTGGCTGAACTTAAAAATAATAAATAAATGTTAGTATATATATATGAATATTTAAAAAAATTAAAGTAACTTTGTAATGTTTACACTAATATTACAATTTTATCATAAATTTTATTAAATTAAAAATTAAAAAATAACTAATATATTTTAACTTATAAATGTAGCTGGTAAAACATATGTTTGACTGTATGCGATCTTTAAAAAGGTAAACTTTTTTATTAAGAAGTCTAATACTCGAATATAGGCATATAGCTTCACTATTATTATCGAATAATGACAATTTTAATACTAAATGTACAATTTCTATTTTACCATACGTCCAATTTTTTTAAAGTAATTGAAATTAAAAATAGTAGTTAAAAAATTTATTTGCATATTACAATGTTAAAAACAAACTAATTTTGTATAAATTGTAAGAATAAAATACTCAAAAAAAAGATAAATAAAATTTAATATTTATTAATCATCAAGTACTGAGACAGTCTAGAGCTACAGTGACTTAAATCTAGGCAAACTTGGGTTTGAATTTCACTACGGGCACTAAAAGCGGACCCACGTATGGTTTTGCTACAATACTGAAAGATGCGGTCCATAAAACATTCAAAATAGTAAAAATAAATAAATAAATATAACAATTCTAAAAAACAAATAATTTCTTAAAAACCCATTAATAAATACAATGGAATCATACTATATAGGCTATTAAACCTGGCAGTATGCAAGGACCTATATGGTAAAGTCCTAGTAAAAGGGTTCTCTCATTTGCTAAACCGGAAGTAACGTAGTAGCATTTGAGGACATTAAAAAATTAGAATTGATCAGGTTTACTATAAATAATAAATTTACAAGTCCAAGGTTATCCACCCGTAGTTCAGTGGTTCAAGGCGTTGGCCTGACATCAGATATGGCGTGGGTTCAAGTTCATGTGTGTAAAACTTGAGAGGTATGCTCTACTGATAATTCCCAATAAGAATGAAACAGCTGTACAGTGTTCCTGGTTGACTTAAAAAGCTAGTGAATTTATTATTTAAGTGAATCTGACAATACTAATATAACAATTCTAAAAAATAAATAAATGTTTGACAAAATTAATAATACATAGTATATCAATGTGTGCTAGCATTATTTTGGTCTAATAATTCCATAATACTATCAACTAAATAAGGAACAAAAATTAAATACAATTTTTAATTAAAAAAGACTAGATACAATAGACTCTTTTTTAAATAACAAACCCCATTATAGCAACAATATAAAGCAGCACATATTTATATATTCAAAGAAATATTTTAGATAAAAGCATTTTAAATTTTAGTAACGTTACATTTATGCTTTTTAGAAATTAAATAATTTTTTTAATTCATATTTATAAATTACCGTAAAAATTGTTTTAAGATGCATATAAATCATTTAGTGCTTTTTACACATATGTTAAAGCAAAATGGTATTAACATATGTTCGGTTAAATTTACCTTTAAATTAATTCTTCTACTTGTTATATTTTAACACATGTATATTTAATTAGTTATAGCAATTTAAATCATTTTTAAATTTTTTCTTTATATTTTTAACAATCAAGAATTGCTTTGAATTGCTAAAATAATTAGTTTAATTCAATATCAAAAATCCATTTTTAAATAAATGTTATTTTACTTATATAGTTTAAAAATAACACTTTTTATTTAACATTTATATTGTGTAATATTCTAGTAATTAAATAAACAGTAACTTACAACTCCTAAACTATTTAGTGTTGAAAACGTAGTTATTAAACAAAACCATTTATAGCAATCACATAACATATAATAAAGACGTCACTCTAATTATAAAAAGTACAATATTATGTGATAATTAAAATACTAGTATAATTTTATAGATATATATTGTTAGTAATAAAAAAATTGCATAAAACATTAACTGATTCATAATCTAAGATTGAGTAAAATTACCAACTTAAAATATAACTTTTAATGTATTTTAAAATGCAAAACATATCTAATTTTTAGGGTTAATAAATTGTTTTATGTATAATTTACTCTGAAACATTAAATAATAAATGAGATGGCTCGTGTTTGTAACCACTTGGCTCAGGTATTTTGATATGCTTTTGGTTAAATGCTAATATAGTTTTATATAATCTAAACTATAACAAAAAAATGATTTTGACAAACATTTTTTGATTTAAATATGCTTATACATGTTAAGTTTTATTATACAAAAAATAAAATAAATAACATTAGTGTTAGAACAATTAAATAGCGATTTTTAAAAATATAATTATTTTTATTTTAACCCGTGTTATGGTTAAATTAAGTTTTTTATCTAAACAAAATAAATTTAAATACAAATGCAGTTAATTTTGTAAAATTACAATACAAATTATTATTTTTATAAACAAATGTGACCCTGGCATAAGTAAAATGTATTTTAGCGTAAAAAATATTGATATATTTTACTAGAAAAAGACCACTGTTTAAATTGCTTAATATAATTATTTATATAAAACTTATCTAACACTTTTTATAAAACCGATTTAATAGTTGTTGTTTATATATATTGTTTTAACTGTAACATTTTAAGTTTATACAAAAATGTTTATACACAGCAACTTATTTTATTATCCAACATATTAATTCTTTTAAGTCAGTGCTTTATTAGCTACAACTAAAAGTAATTAGTATTAAAAATAGTTTTATTTTACTATTACAAAACATAATTTTAATGTTTTTATTTTGTACCAAATAATTAACTAAACTTTTTGTGATAAAGAAGATATAACATATCATTTTATCTCCTTCTAAGTAGCAAATAACTAAATTTGTGTTAAATATATTTTATAATTTAACAAAATACGGTATTTTATTATTTTTAAGTGGGTGGTCTAGCGGTACAGCGCTCGAATTTGGACCTCTGTGAACATGGGTTCAAATCCCATCGCCGGCATCAAAATGCGGGCCCACGTTTGGCTTCGCTAAATGTCTATTGCTAAAAGATGTTTCTCATAAAACATTCAAAGTAGCAAACATTAAAAAAAAATGTTTTAACAAACAAAAAATAACTTTTTAACAGCTTTAAGAAAATACCCAAAATACCATTAAAAACATTGTTATAATTTTTAAATTGTTTTGACAAGATAATTTTAATTTATTAGCAAATATTAATTTTTAACTTAAATTTAACAACAAATTAATATTTTAAAGTAAAAACCGAAGCAACGTTTTCGAAGTAACATTACACAAATTTTTGATTACTATGGAAACGTTTGAGTAGAAATATACTTTAAAAATTGTTTATTTACTATTTAAATATTAAAAAATAAATAAATAAGTATTTTTTTAACATAAATTATTTTTTAAATTTAAATTTAAATTTTTCTTATAATGTAATAACAACGTAAAGTTTATGGTTGTAGAAACGTAAACTTAAGGAATTAAAATATTTTTTAAAATAATGATTTTAAGCATATTAATTAAAAATGTATCAATTATTTAAAAAAAAGTGTAAATTGCGTTTAGTTATTCCGCTTATATAAGCGTTGTTATTAAAATATGCTTTTTTGACCAAGTCGGCATTTTTAAATAAATATTTCTAAGTAAAAATAAATCAACTATTAAATATTTAGCATTATTTTAAATTCTTAATAATATTTTTTACAGAAAAACATTAAAAGATAATAAATTAATATAGATTAAATTTTTTTGAATTTTTAACACCAATTTATTTACTAATTGTACATATTTAATATAAAAATAATGTTATTTTAAGCAAGTTGTACCAAAAAATTAAAATATTTGGTTGTTTAATTTATAAATTCAACATGCCTTGTTAGTAATTTAAAAAACCGAACTATTTTGAACTTCTAAATTTTATTTTACAGCATTTATCCATTTGAAATAAGACAACTTTTGAAACAATTACTAATAAAACGCAGTAATTTAAACTGAAACAACTCTAGCAACTACATAACTTGGGAAATAACTTAGTTTAACTATACTATATATAAAATAAAATAATAATAAAATTTTATTATTAATCGAAACAATACATTAAATTACAACTGATTTATAACCAAAGGTTGAGTAAAATTATGAACATGGAATTTAACATCAAATACTGCATAGAATACAAAGCATATCTAATTTTGTGGTTACTAAATAGTTTGTCACATAATACGCTACAAAAATATTAAATAATAAATGTGATTGTCTCTTTTTGTAAACACTTGGCTTATATAATTAAAATTTTAATTAAAATATTGGTTAAGGATAGTAATTGTTAAATTTAGATATGGTTAATCATGCTTTGTTTAATTATACAAAAAAGGAAATAAGTAGAATTAACATTAGAACTATTAAATAATAATTTTTTAAAACATACTTATTTCGATTTTAGCTTGTTTTGTGTTTAAATTATTTCTTTATGTAAACAAAATAATTTTAAATACAGTTAAAGTTAATTTGCAAACAAGTAACATAAAACATCGGTTTTTTTAAATTGCATTTTAACTCAGAAGATATTACTAAATTATGAGATAAAAATATTATTTTATAATTTTTAAACAACCATTATAATGTTGTTTACATAAAATTATTTTTAAAGTATTTCAAAATAGGTTTGTACAACGTTCACTATACATAGTACTTTATTTTGGTATGCGGGATATAAACATTTTTAAATCATTGTTTTGTTAACTACAAAACAAAGTGCCATACTTTCTAAAATGTTTAATTATATTATTATAAAATATACTTCTAGCGTTTTCATTGAATAATAAAAATTTAGTTAAACATTTTGTGATTAAAAAGTAAAATTATATTATATTTTCTGCACTTTACCAGCAAATAACTAAATTCGTAATAATTATATTTTATAATTAAAAAAACTACTGTATTTTATTGTTTTTAATTTACATAATACAATTCTAACAAACAAAAAAGCAACGTTTTGAGAGATATATTATATGATAAGGTCGCTTTTTAAAGTATTTATTAATTTTCCTGTGTTTGTGACTATGAGTTACAGTTCATAAACGCATCTCCGTTTTAATCGAATTAAGAAGGACGGATCAAATATATGAGGATATAAGCGATACAAGTACAATTAGTAATCAGGAGTCAGATTAATTATCTATATTTATTAACTCCCTAAGCTAACAAACATATTTTAAAAATTATATATTTAAAAACTAAATATTTAACAATTAATTTTTCTTAACATAAATAGATTTTTTTAATTTTACATTATATTTTGTGTTGTAGAAATATAAACTAAGTGTATTAAAATTAATTTTTAATAATGATTTTAAGCATATTAATTAATATTTCATTCATTATTATACAAAATGTGCAAATTGCATTTAGTAATTCTATCTATATAGGTGTTGTTTTTTAAATATATTTTTTCTGTAACTTGACATTTTAAAATAAATATTTTTAAGCAAATATAAAAAAACTATTAAGTAATTTACATTTTTTTTAATTTTTAACATTTATTATTTTAATTATTTATAGCAATTTAAATCATTTTCAAATATTTTTATTATATTTTTAACAATCAAGAGTTGCTTTGAATTGCTAAAATAATTAGTTTAATTAAATATTAAAAATCCATTTTTCAATAAATGTTATTTTACTTATATAGTTTAAAAATGACTCTTTTTATTTAATATTTATATTGTGTAATATTCTAGTAATTAAATAAACAGTAACTTATATATTTAATATAAAAAATAATATTGTTTTAAGCAAGTCATACTAAAAAATCACGAAAAAACAATTAGAGATGACAAATTAATTTAGATTAATTATTTTTTTATTTTTTTACACTAATTTCTTTAGTGATTATAAATAAAAATGTGTTTAACCATATGCATATTCCCGTTTATCAAACAATAACTTTTTTAATATATTTTTTAATATTTAAAAATAAATTGTAGCAATTGTTATATATTAGTCAAGGCAATGAACAGCACTTTGTTTACAGATAGGAGTAGTTAAAAAATTAGTTAGTTTAAAACGATTGTTTTAATAATGTTGAATGGCATTTTAATTGCATATAAACAATTTCTGTTATATTTAATGCAATTGTTAATTTTAAATTAACGCTGTTTTTAAATTATTACTGTTTTGTTGTATTAAAAATACGTTTTTGGCGGTTATTAAAATATACTAAAGCGCATGATATCTTATTGAATAAATACAAAAATACTGTTCCCAAATTTATACAATTTATATTAAAACATTTTTGTTTTATTTTCTTTATTTATAAATTATTTTAATTATAATTGTTTAAACATTACTTCAAAAATATTTTTAGCAGGTGGATATTTAGCTAAGACAAACAAGGAACCACATTTAGTGCAGGCGGTGACGCAAGAAACACTGGTACCACTAGATCATTCACGTAAACTGTATTTTCAAAAATCTGATTTATTACTAAAATAGATAAATAAAAATAATAGAAAACGTAAACTGTGAAAATCTTTACTCACAAACATATAAAAAATCAGTATATATATACATAAAAATATATAATGTAATATGATGTAATTAACTTGACATTAATAACTATACAGAGATACACATATGCAATATGAGTCACTGTTTACAAATGTACCTATAGAAAAAACTGTGATTTATCTAAGTGACTACATTACGTCAAACAAAATAAATACCAAAATTCCGGTTGAATCCTCGTAAGAATTAATTCTACTTTGTACACAATATATCAGATTCAATTTTTGTGGCAAATCATATATTCAAACGGATGGAGTAGCCATGAGATGTCCATTGGAACCAATATTGTCAAATATTTTTTTATCAAAAATTGAAGATTTAATAAAAGGAGCATTAAAAAATATGGTTATGTACAAACGGTACGTTGATGACATATTTATTGCTGCTTACAATAAACAAGACATTTATTAATTACTGTAAATCTTCAACAACATTCATCCCAATATCAAAATCAAATGGGAGCTTGAAGAAAATGATACAATCAATTTTTTGGACGTAATACTGATACGAAAAAATAATGGGTCTATTTAAGGTATGAATTACCTCAAGCCTACCTAGACAAATCAACATCCCCATTTTAAATGTTTCCAACCGATTCAACAAAAACGTGCACTGGTTAAAATATAATTTAACTGTGCACAAAAAATATGTTTAAATGACACCATTGATAAAGAATTAGAAACCACAAAACAAACTCTAATCAATAACGGATATTCTTGAAAAATTTATCAATTTTTATTTAAAGTCACTCATAACTAAAGAAAAAATTGTAAACGACAATACGCCGGATTTTATAAAACTGTTTTTTAAAAGAAATGATGTCATGAACCTCCTAAAAATAAGGTTTAAAAGTGCGATCAATGGCTATCCATTGACCCAATTGAGAATGCTATGTACCTCAATAAGTCTGCCTTTGCCCAACATAAAAACAGCTAAAACAATATTCTCTACCTCCCATTGTATCTACCAGTTTACTTGCAGTTGCGGTGACAAATATATTGGTCGGACAACTCGTCGCTTAGCTGAACGGGCCAAAGAACACATTCCCATTATCGATAAAGAGTCCAACTCAAATAAACGTTTGTGCACTTTGTTAATATTACGTCATTTGGTACAAACAAAACATCGAGTTAACTTTAATAATTAATAACTATTCAAGTTGCTAATATGTGAAAAACACTTGAATCTGTTAACATTCACACATTAAAACTCATTTTGTGTGCACGAAAACAATTTGTAACTTCAGTAAGTTTAGCTTGGACTTAACATAGGCATACTGCGTATGTGCGTCTGTATAATTATTAATGTTAAGTTAATTACATCATATTACATCATATATTTTTATGTATATGTGTATACTGATACTGTATATTTGTGACTTAAGAGAATATATGAAATGAATTTATTTCACAGTTTATGTCTTTTATTATTTTTGTTTGGAATGATAAAGGGAACCCAATGCTTTAAATAAAAATAAAAATGAAATAGCTGTACAGTGCACCTTATTGACTCAAACCAAGTAGAATTATTATTCAAGTGAATCCGACAATTGTAGTAAAAATCCTAAAAAACCTATTGATAAATGAAAAGTAATTTTAAAAAATGTTATTATTCCTAAATAAATTAGTGTAAGCATTTTTTCAATTATTTTTATTTTTTTAATAAAATAATACCATTAAATGCAACAACTTTTACAAATTTATTATTTAAGTGAATCTGACAATACTAATATAACATTTCTAAAATTATACAACTGTTATTATTAATGCTACTATTATAAAAGTTAGTAACTCATAATTTAATACTCAAGATTTTTAAATATAATTATTTATTTTGTTTAAAATACTAAATTTATTTAATAAAAATATTTTTTTTATTTTTAAACAGTATAAATATAAATCCTTTTTTCATTTTGTATATGCAAAATTTAAAAAGGAAATTTTGTTTCTATCTTTTTAATTTTTACAATTAAAATTTGAAATTGTTTTGAGTTATTCGTTCAATATTATAAAGTACGCTTTTGTTTAAAAATTATATTTATACAAAGTACAAAAGTGTTGTTGCTATAAAAAATTAATTTTAGCAAAATTAAGTATTAATTTTTTTAATATAATAAAAATAATCTATAAATTCTAAATTTGTAAATTTGACAACTTTTATTTGTAATTAATTTATAATGTTATTGAAAAACGTGTAACATACTATTTTTACAATTAATTGTAAATAATTGTTTATTCAATGTAGCGGTGATCTCGTGGTACAGCACCACACTCGAACTTGGATAAGTGTGAGTTTGAGTACAGACACCGGTACTAAATGCGATTGTTTTTAATTTTATTTTAAATATTGACTTGCTAAAACTATTTATAATAAAGCATTAAAACAATATTTATAATAATAATAATAATAATAATAAGTATTATATATTGCTTTGCATTACTGTATGACTACTAAATTGTCCAAATTTTAATATTTTTAAAAATAAAATTGACAAAAAGCAAATAATTAATTTGTAGTTTTTAATGACTATAATTTTTAATTAATTTAAGTCAAATTAATCATTATTTTTGTTAACGTTTTGCTAAAATTATAATTAATATAAAAATTTATATTTAAATAAAATGTTATTTTTTCACTGAATGAACAAAATTAATTTTTGCAAAATCATTTAAATATATCGTTGAAATAGATATTAGGTTCGGTGTTTTGCAAACAGTTTTTTTAAAAAGACACAGGATGGAAATAAGTGAAATTTATTTGTTTATACATTTAAACACTATTAATAAAAAACATTTGTATAACTTATGTACACTTTATGTAAATGTTAAAAAAAGTGACATGTATATTTTAAAATACAATTATTATTACTTTTAACTAAAACATTTAAATGAATTAGTTAACATAATAAAACATATAATTAATTAATTAATTAATAATTAATTACTACATTTTTCTATAACACTTGTCTTTTTACAAATTGTTTATTTATTTTAAGAACTGTTTACTTTAAAAGGTGTGCGTAAATTTACTGTAATCAGATTAGTTAACATTTCAACAATAAAAACATTGCATATCAAAGCTTAAACATTTTTTAACTTTTACTCAAAAGCGTTGTTGGTATTATGCTTTTACTTATTGCTATTATTTACCTGAATAGTAATGGTTTTCGTAACAGTTTATAATTAACACAAAGACAAAACTGATAATTGTGCTGTTTAACTGTTCTTTGCTTCCAATCCAATCTTGGATCAACAATGGCGCAATTCATTAATTGTAATTAAATAATAAAACATTAATATTTTTTATGAAATCAAATATACAGTCAAAGTTTAAACCAATAAATGTTGCCTTTACAACCTGATTGCAAAGTTATTAAATATGGCAGCATAATTGTAAATAAAAATATCTGCAATGTGAACAATAATACAAACTGGTATTAATAATTATGTTAAAATTTTATTTTTTTATTTCATTTTTTAAAATGTCTTAATGTTGACAATGTTTATTTCTATATAATTATGTAAAAAATAAAAAATTAATAGTAATAATCATAATAATAATAATTATTTTTATCATAGCTTGTTTGCACTTCAATAAGTTTATATGTATACTAGCTGCTGTCAAAATTGATGCAGTATGAATGATTAGGTTTTTTACATTAGATAATTATATTAGGCATACTACATTTTATTAAACTATTTCTATTAATTTATTTAGAAACAGTTATAAAAATAATGCACAAAACATTTTCTATTCTTAATAAATTCCAACAAAAAACTCTCCTACTTTTTTTAAGTTTAAACAAACATTTTGCTAAATTATTTACTTAAAATTCAATTATATTATAAAAAATAATTACATATATTTTAAGAAAAGGTATAAAACGTTTTTTATTCTCTTCTGCAAGTATTAAGTCTAGAAGTTATTCAATGTTTTAATATCAACTTATGGAATTTGATGTTGCATTGCTAGAGTGGCCTAACTTGACTAGAATCCAGTGGACATGGGTTAAAATCCCATTAACGGTACTAAATACGGGCCCACGTCTGGCTTCGCTAAAATGTCTACTGCTAAACGATGCGTTTCCCGTAAAACATTTAAAGTAGTAAAAATGATTAACTAATTATTTGTGCTGTAGAAATTTATTTTCTAATTGTTTTTTTTTCCTAAAATATATATTTTTTAATTATAATATAATATAATATATATATATATATTTATATATATATAAACGTTTTTACTTATCAAACATTTAGCATTCTATACAATTAAAAACTATGTTAACTATAAATCTATAATAAAAATTACTTGTAATTTTTAAACTATAAACTGCACTACTGTTTCTATTGACTACCAAATGCTGTAAATCGATATGCAGTAGTTCAGACTTAAATTATTTATTAAAAAAAATTAGTAATATCAAAGTCATTATTAGTTGGACAATTTTAATAACTTTTCATAATTAATTATATTAGTTTTTTATTAAAAAATATATTTTTTTAGCTATAAAAATATATCAGAATACACAGTTCAGTAGGTTATGCTTTACGCAACACATTCATAAAAGTTGGTTTATTTGCAATTAAACGTTGGACAATTTTTAACTACAAGAATATATAAATTATTTTGTATTTTTGAACGTTTATTAAAAGGTTTCAAATTTTATTCCTAATCTGAAACTGATTCATTTTATTTATTTATTCTAAATATATAGTATAGAAATTGTTTAAATATTATAAAATATCGCTTTTATATTAGACAATTAATTAAATTTTATTTGTGTACTAATAAAATTATTATTTTGTTTGCTAACTAATAATGCATTTAAAATAACAGTTATTTGTAATACCTGCATATATTGCAATACCTGGATAATTGGTTGAAGTGTTTATATTACTTACTTTTGTAAATAGTTAAATTAAATTTACATGTCTGAAGAGTTTTGTTATTTTTAATAATAAAATAAACGATTATATTTTTTCATATTTTAATTTCCTAACAAAAACACATAATTAAATTTGAAAATAATAATTTTGCTTTAAATTTTAATTGTATAATTATTTTGGCTAATGTAATGTTTATAGAAATTTTAATTAAAACTTTTATTAAAAGGTTGTCTGAATACCATTAACTAAAAAACATAAATATTTTTGCTTAGAAAAAATATGATTTAATTAATTAATTAATTAATACGACTGTAAGTTATTGTAGAATTTGAGAGTATTAAATAGAAATTAATTTACTGTCTCCGGTTATTTTTTCGTAAAAATAAATATTAAAAATTAAAAATAATAAAAACTATGACAATGTTGGTAGAAAACAAAATACTGCAGATACCGACAATTAAAATATTATTTTGGATTTAAAAATTGTAAAAAACAATTTACAAGATTTTAATTATTCCATAGTAAAGATTAAAGCAAAAAAATTTGGTTTAACACTTAAATTATTAAAGGTTTAGTTATTTTTAATAAGAAATAAATCAAACTAAATTTAATTTGTGTAAATAATTGAATAAACGACAGTTGTGTTGTTAGCGTTTCGTATATCTTAAATTTTTTTAAATATTAATTTGGTTGGCGATATAGTCATTATTTTTATATATGTGTAGCATATTATACAATTGATTTTTATGGTTTGATAAGCGCAACAATTCTATAATAATAACAAAGTTTCTAGACTGGTAGACGGTATCCCCTTTGACCGTGCCACTGTTTGCAATAATTGACAAGACCGCCTAATATTTTGTTAGGGTTATTTTCTTAGCCCAACAACTATATATATACATTAAAATATCTTTTAACTATTTTGTGCGTATGTTTGCACCCATCCTGGTGGAATCCCAGTTATACCGCTATGTATTCGGTCTCTGCTGTTATTAGTCTAGACGCTTGTGAGTATCTAGTCTATAATGTACCACATTGAAGAGAAACAGTCAAAAATATCACTTTTATTACATATTAAACTTTATAAGCATTACTTAAATCCTTAGAATTGTTAGCATTTCTACATCGATAAATATATAGAAATACAGGATTTATGTAATTCAATCACGTTTGCTATCTAGTAAAAATTAAACAAGATTATATTGATAACTTTATTGACAGCAGACCGAACCGCCTTCATGGTCAAGTAATTCAAACAAGAGGAAATTACACGGATTATTAAGTATTCTATATTAATAATACAGAACAATTGTTTGATAACGGAAACAATTATATATATATATATATATGGTTATATAGTTGCTGGAGATATTTCATTTTATTATCGGCGTGTTTTGCAGTAATTGTTTAAATGCCTATATGCTAAACATTTATTCTGTAAAACATTCAAACAGTGAAAAAAAAGAAATAAAAACTAAATATTCAATTATTGGTTATAACAAATTTTAAATTTTAAATCGATGTTTATTTATAACAGTAAAAATTTATTTTAAGTAAACTTTTCATTTTAACATATAATGTACTTTGTAAAAACATAGCTTAAGTATGGATAAGGGAAAAGGGTTTTGCTGCAAGAAGGGTTTCCACCAAACCAATACAATAGTGATTATAATTTAAATTGTTTTGATACAAAACCAAATGGAAAAAATGACCAGAAACAGCAATTTTTTTTATAAAAGAAGACAAACTGTAAAGGAAGTAGAAAAAGTATTTACTAAAAAAATTATAATTTGGTTAAAATATTTTAAATATTTTTTAAATATTTATTTTTATACGAATTTAATAAAAAGTATTAAAGTTTTTATAATTTATTAATTTGCATCAGTTTATGGTTTAATAAATGCAATTTAAATAATAATTATTTGTAATTTTTTAAATGTATATGTAATATATGTTGAATCAACAAAAAGTCAATTCAATTGCATTGACATTTTTTGACCCAAATACGAATGCAATCTAATACTAAATTGTAAAAGCGTACTAAAGCAAATATCTAATAAATTTTGAAATCTATATATAATATGTAAAAGGCTGATATTTATTAAAAAAATTAATGTTTAAGCATTTACTTAAATGCACATTAATTAATTCAAAACTAGCATAACATAAATTTATTGACGTCTTTTTTAATTTTTTTAAAACAAACATTTTTATTGTGTTAATTATTTTTTACTTTTTACAGTACTGTATTAAAGTAATACAATAAATATGTTGATACAATTATAATCAACTTAACAAACGTTTTAACGTACAATAAATTGCTGACCGTTGGTTAGTTGCATCCAATGTCTGCGTGTAAAAACAATTAAACGGTAGAATGATAAGTAATAAAATTATACACAAACAAATACAATTTTAACATTAACTTACATTACGTTCATTTTCTTACAAAAATATAATAACAAAGACTTGAGTTTTTCAACACCGTGCAAACTTCATTTATAAGTTGTTTTGTATTCCTTTAAATTACAGCAAGTAATAAATTACAATTGTCGGGCATTAGTTGCGGCTGTTCCATTTTTTACCTACGCTGATCAGGATTTTGTTTCGGAAGTTGTTACTCGTTTAAAATTTGAAGTATTTCAACCAGGTGATCTTATTATTAAAGAAGGAACGATTGGAAACAAAATGTATTTTATTCAGGAGGGCATTGTTGACATTATTACAAAAGATGGTGAAATAGCTACAAGTTTATCAGATGGATCATATTTTGGAGGTATGTATATATTAAACATTTAATTTATAGTATATTTTAAAAAAACTTGTATTTATTATTGTAAAAGTTAATAATTAACTAATCAATATTTTATAATTATATAATAATAAAACTGCCTCATAAAACGCAATATAATTTAGAAAATAGTTCACGCAATCAAACATTTATTATTTAATTTTTTTTATATACTTGAGAAAACAATTATTTTTAATTTGGCAAGTAAAAAAACAATTTTTTTTAAATTTATTGTTAATGCATAAAACTATTTTTCTTTAATATTTTACACATAAAAAGTTTGAAACGTTGTTAGCTATAATTTAGTTCCAAATCGTATTCATTAATTCTTTTAATTCATGCTTTTAATGCAATTTAGAATTTTTTTATTTTAATTTAGTTATCTTTTATTTTTGTATCTTATATGAATTATTATATTTAAAACATAGTATACAAATGATTTTAATGAATATACATATTTATTAAAATAAATTAACAATTCTTTGAGCAAAAGCGTAAATATAAAAATTGATTGATAAATGTACATTCCAAATAAGAATATAAGACGTAAACTATGAGATAAATGCATTTCGTATATTCTCGTCAGCCAAAAATATTTAAAAAATTCGAGTATATATAAACATAAAGTGGGGTATAAATAACATTTAAGTTAGTACAACTCACAAACATACACAAACACAAACATTATGACCAAGCTAAGTTCAATGTAGTGACGAACTGGTTTTTTTGAAAATGTTGAAAATTCTCGAATCTGTTTATATTCACATTAAAAGCTACTTTGTGTGCACAAAAACAGATCACCACTACATTGAATTTGTTTGTGTATGCTTATAAGTTGTACTGACTTAAATGTCATCTGTACCCCTTCTTATATATATATATATATATATATATATATATATTATGTCGTTACAAAAATAATGGTCTATTTTATACACGTACTTTTATTCTTGAAAAATAAACATTAGTAATGGTAAAATTAATCAAAATACGAGCTTTGTGCAGCTATGCATTTCTGCCATCGATCTACAAGATTATTTATTCCTTGTTCATAAAAAGTTATTGACTGTGATGCAACAAAATTATTGAAAGTTGATTCTACCTCTTCTTTAGACCGAAACGTTTTACCATTTAAAAATGTGCTTAGGTGCTTAAAAAATGATAATCAAAAGGTGAAAGGTCTGGAGAATATCACGATCAAGCCATTGACCAAATCGTTTACGATTATCATAAAGGATCCACTTTTTGTCACAAGTGACAACTCGGTCAAGAAAGGGATCATTGGTGTTACGCACACAAAGCATTGGACAGACTTCAAATCTCCTAAGTTTTTGATTCTCATTGAGCTCATAAGGGACCCATTTTCCACGTTTTTTCACCTTTTCAATGCTTTGTAAATGGCGTGAAACTGTTGCATTACTGACGCCAAGTGTCTGAGACATTTTTCTGACACTTTGACGAGGATTTTGCTCAACAACTGCTTGCAATTGTTTGTTGTCAAGACTGCGTGCTCAAGGCTCTCATTTCTACTACGGAATTTTTGGAACCACCTTCGTACTGTCCGATCACTTGTGGACCCATCTCCCCATGCTCTGTTGATATTGACAGATGTTTCGGAGGCATTGTGCCCAAGTTTGAACTCATGCAACATAAGAAGGCAAAGGTCACGTTTTAGCACATTCATCATTGAGGGTTTTGTATGCTTCAAAAATATTTTTGGGCTGAAAATAAATTACAAATTATTACTGAGCACACATTACTTAGTGTACAAGCCAAAATTTACCCAAAATAAACCATAAATTATGTATTAAAATAAAGTTTCAAAACCCAGTACTTCAAATGCTCATTATTTTTGTAACGACCTAGTATATATACTAATATTTTATGTTTGTGACTGACGAGAATACACGAAGTGAATTCATCTCACAGTTTATGTCTTCTTATACTCTTATTTAGAATTATAAAGAAAACCCAATGCTTTAAATGTGCATTTGTTATCGAGTACATGTATCAGTAATGTATTTAGATAATATGTAGTATTCACTCTCTGATTACTATAAATAATAATGTAACATTTTCTAAACTTAAACATGAAGTGATTTGATGTAGCTCGATTTGTTTAATAGGCGTTAAATACCGAAACATTTTGTTAAATTGAAGAAATGTTGTTCTTTTATTATTAATAATAAAATATTTTTTTTTTAATTTTAAACTGTATTTTATTTTAAATTAAAAAATAACATGTTTATAATAATTTAAACGTAATCGAAATAGTTAAAGCGTTCAAAAAAAGTGAGTACAGATAATACACATTTTCAAATTGTCTAATTTTCTTAAATAATCTATACACAACTCTCACAATCATTACTGCAAAAATATGATTATTTAACTAAAACCACTCTAGCAACTACATAGCACACAAGAGAAACGTTACATCGATTATAAAATATGCAATACTATATAATAATTGAAAAAAAACTAGAATTATATATACATATATATTGTAAATAAAAAAAATTGTACAAAATATCAACAGGTAAAAAATTGAAAATGAGGTAAAATGATTAACATGATTTATAAAGACAACTATTAACAAAAATACGGATTACATACATTTTTTTCAGTTACCAAATGATTAAACACATTAGAAAGTTTAAAAAATTTAATAATTTATGTGATCGCCTTTTTTTTGAACAACCTGATCCAGGCGTTTTGGAATGGTGTCGATGAGAGTGTTGATATATTCTTGTTTCATCTCATATTGAACAACAAACCGAATACGTTCGCATAAATCCTCAATTTTGGTATGCTTATTCATGTTACGCTTTAGCATACTGGAAACATTTTCAATAGCATTGATATCCGGGCTGTTAAATGGCAATTGAGTGAAAGATAGCTTTTTTTTATTTTAGCCCCTCTACTGCTTAAATGTAAATATAAAGCAAATATAGTAAACTTAAATAAATATAACGTTACCTTCCTGGACATATAACATGGAGCATTGTTCTGAAAAATATTAGTAACCCCGGGTAACTGTGTTGCATTTTATAATAAAAAATATCTTTCATAACTAAAACAAATTTTTTACTATTTAAGGTATCAATTACAATTCTCTATTTGATAGATTGATTATACTTAGTACCAGACCAACAGATTACTTGTCGAGGATGGGCTTTCTTTATAACAACCGGGATTTAATGTTTTTAAAAACTCATCTCACACAACACTTTGTTTTTAAAGCCAAATGATTCGTTCTGAATTATTGTTTTACCGGCAAAGTATACGGAACGCCAATAACAAAGGTGTCGTTTACTCCACTGTTTACAAAAGGTTAATCTATCATCCTTTTATTTTTTGGTAATAAATGGCTTAACCTTTGGTGATTCACGTGTTAAACCAAATCTCTTGCAGGGCTTCTTACCAATAAATAACTAAATTTTTGAAATTATCTTTTACAATATTCGAAATAAGCTTGTTGTAATTTTTTTAAATTCTATTAAAATTTTTCGATTATCGGTCTTACTTGTTTTTTTTTTTCTTCCAACATAATAATAGTTTCTTGGTTTTTATCTATTTAAAACACGATACATTGTTGTAAGACTTACTCTATACAATTCCACTAGGCAAAAATCCATAGTTTTTTAATTTTTTTATAACATGGTGTTGATTGTCATTAAGATGGAAATTTTTTCTATCGTTGGTATTTATTTCACAGAACGAAAACAAATAAGGGAATTAATCTGATTCTTAAGGTTAATTATAATTTAAAATTAAAAAATTTTTTTAGATTACCGAAAAAAAATTATTAAAAAAAAATTATTTAAAAAATATATAATAATTTTTTAAATATATTTTTAAGTAATTAAATTTTAATTTTAATTAGTATTATGACGGTAGAACTGGATCAAAGTTAAATGTATAAATTTTACCTATTAAACGTTTTTTATTTTTAATGAAATTAAGCACACAAATTAATAATCGACAAATTATTAAAAAAATTATATAGATTCAACTTATTATCCACGTTAATATAAGCGTTGTTTTTAAAATATGCTATTTTGGCCGACTCAGCGTCTTTAAATAAATATTTCTGGATAAATATAAAGCATCTACTACATATTTTACATTATTTTAAATTCTTAATATTTATTTTTACTAAAAAATAATTGGAGATAACAAATTAATTTAGATTAATTTTTTTGAATTTTCAACACTAATTTATTCAATGGCTGTATATATAAATACATATATTATATTGTTTTATTTTGTTTATTAATTTAAATGTTTTTACAAAAAATATCTTTCAGCAGTGGACATTTTTGATAAAGCCGAACATAGACCTGCATTTTAGTGCCGGTGGTGGGATTCGAACCCATGCCCACCGATGTCCAAATTCTAGTGCTGTACCGCTAGACTACCCCGGCATATATATATATATATATATATATATATATATATATATATGAGAAATAGGAGTTTATATTTGTAACCCATTTAAAAACAATAAATTGTACTAACATGTGTAAAACATTAACTGTTATATGGTGTATATAAATAAATAAAGTTTTATGAAAATAAATTTGTTTATATTTTTGAATGTGCATTAAATACCAAATATTTTTTCTTTTACAGATGTAGATAAAACTAGATCGAATTTGACCTAATATGATAGTTTAGGGTATTCGGCACTTGTTATTTATCTTAGACATATCTAACATTTATTAATGCATGCCTAAAGATAACAATATACTTATAATTCTAAAAAATATTATTCGGAAAAAATAATTACCAACACACTAGCAATAAAACATATTATTAAAACATTAAAAAAGCACATATAATTTATTAGAAAAAGAATTTTATTGACTAAAATACACGAATATATGAAAAAAATTACAACATTTACAATGTTAACAATTTAAGCAACATTCACTATTGTTTATAGCTTCTCCAGACAGTTAAAATCGGTGTCTATCAACGTACCGATATAATAATTTAAAAGTCCATTTTTTGTAACAAAAATAAATAATACATTATTTAAAAATTAATAATATTTTTAACATTATAAAATTAATAACATTTGAATCTAGACTGTAGAGAATGATATGTACAAAAAGCCGTTTTTTGGTTAACAAGTTTTATTTAGTCTAAATAAGTCAAACATTTTTTTGCTTCCTACCTTCACATTTATTATTTTATTATTATTTAATTTTGTAAAAAAAATAATTATACCTATTGTTAGTCGATTTATGCAGTCCACTTGTAAATAATTTAAGCAATGTTTTATTTACATGTTTCTACAAATTATTTATTTTGCTCTTTGTATAAAAAATTAATTTTTTTTGTATCAAACAGAGATTAAATAGTGATAATGACTTTTTCTTAAACATACGGATAAAGTAAGCAAAAACAACGGTACGCATAACAAAATCTAAAACTTTTGTACAAAAAATAAATATATTAATATGTTTTATAGCTTAAAAAATATATTGTTTTAATTTTTTTATATTTTAAAAATAAAAATAAATTTTTTCAAAGGGTGTGTTAATAAACGTCAATCAATTTTTTTAAAACTGTCGATATAAAATGAATGTTTATAATGTGTAATTGTATTTTTTTATATAAAATAATTTATTTTAAAATCAAATGTTTTTGTTTAAAATTAGGTCAATTAAAATTAACTACCTACTGAATTATAATTGATTATTAAATCACATTTCTGAAGCAGTAAATTCGCTATTTTAATAACCGTTAATTTTAATTTAATTGTGTTTCACCGTAGAAAGATTATAGTTATTAAATATTATTATTAGTTATTAATTATAGTTGTACTATATTAACCGTAAAATGTCATGACAAAAATGGATTTGGTTCTCTTTGTCAAATTGAAAAAATAAAGGAAAAGTAAATTTTAAATAAATTATTTTAGAATATACTTTTGCAACAAATTAATTTTACATGTAGGGGTTTATATTTGAAAAAAAACACCCAAACGGTTAATTAGGTTTCAAATTTTATACATTTTTAAAATGCTCGGATAAAACCTTTAGTTTTCGTTTTTTGTATCTAATTACACTGAAATTTTGTTAAAACTGGAACATAAAAATAAATATAATACTTTTTACGAAAATAATATTATATTAACTATTTCTTTTACTTTAAGCATGCGATTTTGCTTAATGTGCAATTATCTAATTACACCCATTTCAAAAATTAACGCAAAAAATTACAAAGGTATAAAATCTAAATTAATTTGTTATGTCCAATTGTTTTTTCGTAAAAACAAATATCGGGAATTAAAAATAATGTCTAGTGCTTAATAGATCCTTTATATATACTTAGAAATATTTATTTAAGAAGGCTGAGTCAGCCAAAATAGCATATTTTAAAAGCTACTTCTATATTAACGTGGATAATAAGTTAAAATTACCAATTTTTATAATAATTAAATTATTATTATTTTGTATGCTTAATTTCATTAAAAATGAACAATAACTAATTATTAAAATTGATGTTAAACAGACATTTAAATCTGCTCTGATTGTGATCTTATAATAATTATCAAAATAAACATTTAATTATTCTAATCTATATAAATAAAAATAATTTAAAAAAATGTTTTCTTAATTTTAAATAAAAATTTTAAAATAAATCTAATAAATTATTATTTACGTTTAACCTTGAGATTCCGCTCACCCGCTAATTCTGCTTTCTGATTGTATTGTTTTTGAAATGGAGAATAGTGATAAAAAATGTTTCCATGTTACCGAAAATAAGTACCGTGTTATTAAAAAATTAAAAAATGATGGATTTTCACCTAAAACATTGACAGATTTATATAGAATTAACTTTTTAACAATTTAACGGATTATCAACGGTCAAAAACCACGAAATTATGATAATGTTGGAAGAAAACGTGTAACAACAGGTACGGATAACCAAAAAAATATTATAGAGTTGAAAATATTATAATAAACCTATTTCAAAATTTAAAAAAAATAGTTTAAACAATTTTACATATTCCACTATAAGAAACAGAGCAGTCGAATCCGGTTTAGCTTTACAATCACCGAAGATTAAGCCATTTATTACCAAAAAACAAAAGGATGACAGATTAGCTTTTTGTAAACTATAGAGTAAACAACACTTACGTTATTGGCGTTTTGTATATTTTGCTAATAAAACAATAATTTAGGATAAACCATTTAGTTTTAAAAACAAAGTGTTGTGTGAGACGAGTTTTTAAAAATATTTACTCCCGGTTGTTAGAAAGAAAGCCCACCCTCGATAACTAATGTTAGTTTGATATTAAGTGTAATCAACCTATTAAATAGAGAATTATATCTGGTACCTTAAATAGTAAAAAATTGATTTCAATTATAAAGGAAGTTTTTTATTATAAAATGCAACACACGTACACGGGGGTTACTACTGTTTTTCAGGACAATGCTTTAGGTCATACGTCCAAAAAGGTAACGTCATATTTATCAAAGTTCACTATATTTGCTTTATATATACATTTAGACAGTAGAGGGGCTAAAATTAAAAAAATTATATTTTACTCAATTGCCACCTAACAGCCCGGATATCAATGTTATTAAAAATGTCTTTAGTATGCTAAAGCGCAATATTAATAAACATACCAAAATTGAGGATTTATGTAAACGCATTCGGTTTCTTGTTCAATATGAGATGAAACAAGAATATATTAACACTCTCATCGATAGCATTTTAAAACGCTTGGATTAGGTTGTTCAAAAAAAGGGTAATCACATAGATTATTAAATTTTTTAAACTTTGTAATGTCCTTAATTATTTGGTAACTAAACAAATTGCGTGTAATCTGTATTTTTATTAATAGTTGACGTTATAAATCATGTTAATCATTTTACTCCATTTCCGATTTTGCACCCGTTGATATTTTATGTAATTTTTTTATTAACAATATATATGTATATATAATTATAATTTTTTAAAATTATTATGTAGTATTGTATATTTTATAATTGAAGTGACGTTTGTCTTGTACGCTATCCAGGTGCTAGAGAGGTTTTAGTTAAATAATCACTTTTTTGCAGTAATTGTTGTGAGGGTTGTATTATTATTTCACTATTTACTTTCGATATATTTTAGTAATAAAAAACAGTTTTTCAATACATTTAGTTTAGAGAATTAAAAATAAAATTTTAAAAATTAACTTCTTTCTGCTAGAATCTTAACAAAATGCAAGCAATACATAAAATTAATAATTTATATAATTTTAAAGCATTGGGTTCCCTTTATAATTCCAAGTAAGAATATGAAAAGATGTAAACTGTGAGATGAATTTATTTTGTATATTCTCGTCAGTCATAAACATATAACATCCTAGGTATATATATATATATATATATATATATATATATATATATATATATATATATATATATATATATATATATATATATGACTGACGATAATATACGAAATAAATTTATCTCACAGTATACATCTTATATATTTATATAATTTATATATTTTTATATATATATATATATATATATATATATATATATATATATATATATATATATATATATATATATATATATATATATATATATATATATATATATATATATATATATATATATATATATATATATATATATATATATATATATATATATATATATATATATATATATATATATATATATATATATATATATATATATATATATATATATATATATATATATATATATATATATATATATATATATATATATATATATATATATATATATATATATATATATATATATATATATATATATATATATATATATATATATATATATATATATATATATATATATATATATATATATATATATATATATATATATATATATATATATATATATATATATATATATATATATATATATATATATATATATATATATATATATATATATATATATATATATATATATATATATATATATATATATATATATATATATATATATATATATATATATATATATATATATATATATATATATATATATATATATATATATATATATATATATATATATATATATATATATATATATATATATATATATATATATATATATATATATATATATATATATATATATATATATATATATATATATATATATATATATATATATATATATATATATATATATATATATATATATATATATATATATATATATATATATATATATATATATATATATATATATATATATATATATATATATATATATATATATATATATATATATATATATAATATATATATATATATATATATATATATATATATATATATATATATATATATATATATATATATATATATATATATATATATATATATATATATATATATATATATATATATATATATATATATATATATATATATATATATATATATATATATATATATATATATATATATATATATATATATATATATATATATATATATATATATATATATATATATATATATATATATATATATATATATATATATATATATATATATATATATATATATATATATATATATATATATATATATATATATATATATATATATATATATATATATATATATATATATATATATATATATATATATATATATATATATATATATATATATATATATATATATATATATATATATATATATATATATATATATATATATATATATATATATATATATATATATATATATATATATATATATATATATATATATATATATATATATATATATATATATATATATATATATATATATATATATATATATATATATATATATATATATATATATATATATATATATATATATATATATATATATATATATATATATATATATATATATATATATATATATATATATATATATATATATATATATATATATATATATATATATATATATATATATATATATATATATATATATATATATATATATATATATATATATATATATATATATATATATATATATATATATATATATATATATATATATATATATATATATATATATATATATATATATATATATATATATATATATATATATATATATATATATATATATATATATATATATATATATATATATATATATATATATATATATATATATATATATATATATATATATATATATATATATATATATATATATATATATATATATATATATATATATATATATATATATATATATATATATATATATATATATATATATATATATATATATATATATATATATATATATATATATATATATATATATATATATATATATATATATATATATATATATATATATATATATATATATATATATATATATATATATATATATATATATATATATATATATATATATATATATATATATATATATATATATATATATATATATATATATATATATATATATATATATATATATATATATATATATATATATATATATATATATATATATATATATATATATATATATATATATATATATATATATATATATATATATAATATATATATATATATATATATATATATATATATATATATATATATATATATATATATATATATATATATATATATATATATATATATATATATATATATATATATATATATATATATATATATATATAATATATATATATATATATATATATATATATATATATATATATATATATATATATATATATATATATATATATATATATATATATATATATATATATATATATATATATATATATATATATATATATATATATATATATATATATATATATATATATATATATATATATATATATATATATATATATATATATATATATATATATATATATATATATATATATATATATATATATATATATATATATATATATATATATATATATATATATATATATATATATATATATATATATATATATATATACTAAATATCCAATTGTTGTGACTGACGAGAATATACGAAATAAATTTATCTCACAGTTTACATCTTATATTTTTATATAATTTTAACAATTTAGGAAAATATTTTGAGTTTTCTAAGATTTTAAATTTTAAATCAAAAGACCTAACTTTGAACTTAAGTATAACGTTACCTAATATATATATATATATGTACTGTTTATTTTTTATTAAAGATTACAGTCTGTTAGTTATGTTTTATTGCAACAATATAAATTACAGTTTATTATTTTTTTTGTCAATTTTTCAGAAATTTGTCTTTTGACAAATGCCAGACGCGTCGCTAGTGTCAAATCGGTTGTTTATTCCAATTTGTACTCGTTAGACCGCGAAAGCTTTTTGTCCGTTTTGGAAAATTATCCCCTCATGCGTCGTACAATGGAATCGGTAGCTGCCGAACGCTTGAGTAAAATAGGCCAAAATCCGGCAATTGTAAGCAATCGCGAAGACCTCAAAGAGGACTTGAGTTTGGTCAAAGAAATTGTCAGCTCGGTCGTTACGCCCGACAACACGTCGAGCGAACACGACGCCGAAATAGAAGACAGTCAAACGGTTCATTTGGGTTTTAAGAAATTTTTAAAGTTTTCCAAATTGAGAAGACAAAGTCGATTTAAAATGAATTATGACGTTGAACAAATGAAAAATTTGGATGCAAATGGCAAACAAGCCAAAATGAAGGGGCAAAAAGTGGATATTCAACAGCCTACCAGCTCAACGTCTACCAAAGCCATGTGGTCTCCCAAACTCAAGCCTATTATTTCCCACAATCAATTTGAAGAATACAAGGCCGATCCAACGGCAGATAATGTAACTAGAAATGTTGATAACACAGTTCGCAATAACAAATGTAATTATAACGATGATGATAATGATGACGATGATGAGGGAGAGGATGATAATTATGATAAAAGTCAACATTCATCAAACCAAACTCGTTCGCCATTATCATCCGATACCAATGTAATTCAACAAAATAAATTAGATTAACATACACGCAAGTACAAGTTTTCTTTACTCTTATTATTATTATTATTATTATTATTATTATTATTATTATTATTATTATGCACATTTCATTCTTTTACACGAAACCATTCCTTACACATAATTAAAGTACTCAAATGCAAACTTTCTGCAGTATCAGAATCTTTGAAAATCAATTACATACTTAAAATTTATTTATTTTTTAATTTATAAATTATGTACTTATTCATAAATATATTTACGTTAATTTGAGCATTCTTTGTATTTTTCTTATTATTAAAGCACAACATTTTTATTATTGTAAAAAAACACAACTCAATGCAATTATATAGATTATACACAAATTTTTATTGTACATTTAAAACCCAGATTTATATTGTACTATTCAAAAATTAAAAAGTACCTCATGAATGATTATGTTTAAATATATATATGTAGACGAATTAACATGTTTTTGTGCAAATTAAAAATTTGCACAAATAAATAAAATTTGATGAAAAACTTTTGCAAACTTTTGTTTTGGTGTTAACAAGTAACTCGAAATATTGGTGTGTAAAACAATATTTTTACCAAATTATTATTTATTTATTATTATTTTATGTTTACTACTTCGAATGTTTTACAAGAAACATCTTTCAGCAGTGGGGACATTTTAGCAAAGCCAAACGTGGGCCCGCATTTTATTAAACCGGTGGTGGGATTCGAACTCATGCCCACTGAGGTTCGAATTCGAGCGCTGTGCCGCTCGACCACGCCGACAAGGAATAAAAATTAAACAAATAATAAGTACATATATTTTAAGCGTTTCAAATTAAATGTATTAGTTGAAAACTTATTTAAATTTAAATTAAAAATTAATTAAATTGACATAATGTAACATAAACCTAGCAAAAACGACATTGATTACAAAAACAAGGGAAACAAGAAGGTTCAATGTGTTTAAACTATTCGCCAAAATTTTTTTTAATTCAACATGACATTCATTTTAATTAGATTTTTCAAAATGGTTTTTAAGCAAATTTTCTGTCGTCTAATTCTAATTAGGTCATGTGGGATGTTATTGATTTTAGGGATTTTAGTAATACTTGTAAAGGTTTAAATTCCAATGAGGTAATATTTTTGACTGTTCATCCTTTATGTGTTGTAACCTGGACTAGATACAAATAAGCATTTAGACTAATAACAGTAAAAATAGAGCGCACAGCAATTAAGCTTTTACTGAATTCCAGTCTAGTGAATGGGTGCTAGTATGCACCCAAGATGCTTAAAAGGTATCCATTTACCATATGTAGCCGGTTAGGCTTGTGGATCCGTGAACCAGTTTCGACCCTAAAACAGATCGCCTCGTCAATTCCTATAAACACTGGCGCTGTCGCAATAAAGCGGCCTTCTAGCCAAGAAACTTCATTTATTCTTCCAAATTTAATGTACATCTAACAAGTTGAGAAGCTATTTAAACCAAAAATTAATGAAGAGGTGGCTCTACCACCAACTCATGTTATGTTGTGTTATTAGGTCATGGAAATTAGTTTTTCTTATAAATTTATTGCTTGAGAAGTAATCACGCCAAGTAATCTTTAAAATACTTCTAATACACCGTTAATAACAACCAATGTTTTTTTTTAGATAAATACAAAAACATGATCATATTGGTTTGAATTATGAAGAGCTGACATTATGTATATTTATAGATATGTAAAGAAAAATGACGAATTTGATTTATTGTCTATTAATTTTAATAAGAAAATAATTATTTGTCTTTGTGTACAACACTTTTGTTTTCAAACAATTAATTCGAAGCTGAACTTAAAAACTGATGCATTATTTCTCGTGTTTCAGTGATTAGATAAATAACATTATTAAAATCTACAATGTTTTAATCTGCTACAATGTTTCTCAATGGTGTAAATAAACTTACCTATAGATTAAATTATAATTAAATTAATTCCCATTAGAAACAGAAACTCTAACAAAATATATCCTTACCCTAGCGCTATCAACCTATAATAATGTTTTATTAGAAATACTTTTAATAAATTTTTTAGTTTATTGCAAAAGATATATTAGTGATTCTCATCGGCAGCTTTTGTAAGAACATAGATTTTCATAACTGTTACTTTTGAAAGTCTGGTGTTGAATTTGATCAAAATAATACGGTTATTTATGTGTTTCAACATTTTTACCTAAAATAATACCGACTCCATGGATATGATATACTTCATTTCCTAAATATAGGATTGACACATGTCCGCTTATAAAATGACCTTGTCTTGACCGTAACAGTTTGCTAATTCACAATTTTTTTTATTTCTTCAAAAACGTGCTTTAACTGTTAATTACAAATTATGTATCTTGCACCTCAAATTTTAAAATGCCTTTAGGCTTTCACTTAGCCCTGTTATCAATTTTTTCGTAGTAGAATAAAATAATTAACATCATTTATAACGTCAATTATTAATAATAAAAAAAGGATCACATCCAATTTTTCAGTTACCAAATAATTAAAGACATTACAAAGTTCAAAAAAATTAATAATTTGTCTGATCACCTTTCTTTTAAACAACCTGATTTATGCGTTTTAGAATGCTGTCGATGAGAGTGTAGATATATTCTTGTTTCATTTTATTTTGAACAACAAACCGAATGCAATTAGATAAATCCTCAATTTCAATATGCTTATTGTTGTTACGCTTTGCTTACCGGCATAACAAAGGTGGTAGAGCATTAGGCTTAAAACTGGATAAACATTTGTTTAAGTTACATTACCAATAGTTGCTTTTGCTAAAGTTATTTGCCGTAAACCATTCAAACAGTGCAAACCAAATATTTTTTAAATACAATGATTTATCCATATGCTTAATTTTTGTATATATAATACTTTTTTACAATTTGTGTATGTTAGCAATCTGCTTTTCTATTTTCTTTTTAATTTAAAATTGTATTTGCATTTTTATAAAAAAAAGTATGTATAATCATTTAGATGCATTATTTTGAATTTATGTTATAAAAACACGCATCAGTGTAAACATTGAACGATTTAATAGTGTCGCTTTTGTATAAAGTTGAATGCTTTAACAATATTACAGTTTTCAAATTAAAAAAATATTATAAACGGTAGGTATACTAATATATATATATATATATATATATATATATATATTGTTTACATTAAAAGTAGCAAATTGGCGTCGTTTATTAATTATTATATTTTTAACCTGCAGTAATAATATAAATGAAGGATTTTAATATATTTTCTATATGTATACAAAAGAATAATTACATATCTTTTTTGTTAGTATGTCGCATTACGTTATGACAAAAAATATTTATTGTAATTTATTTTGAGCAAGTTTTTATAGAAATTTATTTATATACTGAGAGTTTTAGCTTATTTTTAAATATTTATAATCCTGTCTATCTATGTAGGCCATAATGTCGCATTTCATTTTAAATGCAAACAGATACATTAATCGTTATAATACAGTGCTCAGACATTTTTAAATGCTATTTCAAATTTGTTCAATTATTTAAAAATTAAATTTTTATTTTTTATAGCATTCAAAACCGTTTTGCAGTTTTGACTGTTGTTTTAAAATAAAAATTTGACCTTTTGTTTCATGCTGTTTTATTGTTGAATAATTTTGTCACTGTTGTTTTAGGAATTTGCCTTTTTTATAAATAACAGGGCAGTTAAAACTACTTGAATTATTAAAACTCTACACTCAGATTCAAATTTTAGTAGTATTCCTTATTTCATATAAAAAACTTAACAGTATTACTGTTTTTATAAAATTTCAAAAACATGGACATTTTATTGGATACAATACAATTTTGCTACATATTTCTATATTACTTTAACCAAACTAAATAAAAATTGTTTACTTACTATTATTATTATTATTATTATTATTGTTATTATTATTATTATTATTATTATTATTAACTAATGTTTTTACATATAGTAATTAAAAAATTATTAATAAAAAATAACAAGCTATTCATTCTAATATTTTTTTTAATATCTGACTCAACCTACAATAAATTGTATAATTCATAACCAATTTTTGTACACATTTGTTTTAAACATAGTTAAAAAGTTTACATTTTTTGTTTTTGTAAATAAATATATTTGCTTAAACGTAAAATTTATTAAAATGTTATGTATATTTTGAAAACATTACTAATGTGCACTTTTAATGTACAACAGGTTATTTCATTTTTAAACGTTTGGTAGTTTGGAATGTTGATAAACATAAAATTTAAGCAACGCTCCAGTGAATATGTTTTCAAAACAAAATAAGAATTTATATATATATATATATATATATATATATATATATATATATATATATTAAATAAAAGTAAAATTATTACCACAAGTTAGATAAATGCGTTTATAATTTAATTAGCTTTTTATATTATTCAACTTTAATATTATAAAGGCAAAAAACAATTAAATGTTATTAAGTAAATTATATAACAAACTATTCTCCTATTTATTTATAGTTTATTATATACAATAAAATGTTTAATTACTAAAAAAATAATTTTTTTTAAATGGACAGTAAGTGTACAAATTATTTTATTGAACTATTTTTATTAACTCCATTTTTTTAATTTATAATTAAACATTTTATAAATTAAAAAGAATTGTAAACGTTGCTGGAATAAGTTTACAATATATATAAAATAGGATTGTTTTTAATATTATTAGTAAGTTATTATTATTATTATTATTATTATTATTATTATTATTATTATTATCATTATTATTATTATTATTATTATTATTATTATTATTATTATTATTATTATTATTATTATTATTATTATTACTATTATTATTACAAAACCTTTTTTGTTTTAAAAATAAGCATGGGGCAATAAGATAATAATTACAGCAAAAAAAACCCAACAAGATTCGATAATTCAAAATAAACATAAGACAACAAATTTTCTCCATGTATTCTAACATTTTGCCAAACCTTTTGTATAGTACCATAATTTTCCAGTATGGTATTTAACCAACTTTTCTGTTGTTTACTACCCTTTTTTACCACCTTTAATCGTTCATTTCAAAATTGTCTTAGTTGATCTATCGGGCAGTAAACGAAGAATTTGACTAAGTAAATTTCTTTGTCTAATTGTAATGATGTCATACAGTAAACGAGAATTAGTTTTTTTAACGATTTTATTATTTGAAATGTAATCGGGCCATGTAATCTTTAAGATACTTCTAAGATACTGGCGATAAAAAATATCCAGTCAGTACTAAGATTAAATACAAACTATTTTTAGAAACATCTGTACAGTAACTACAAAGAAAAAAACTTGGTTAATGCAATATTGCTGTACACAAACACAACTTTATTATACTCCAATGTACAATAACAGTAGTTAACTATAATAAAATTAACAATTTTATTATATATAATCCATAGTTGCAAAATATTTAACTGTTGTACCGAAATGTTATGTGTTTTATAAAATAGAGATAAATATATTTTAATATAAAAATTATTATTTGATAAATATTATCAAAAAATAGAATTATTAAATATTTGTTTATTAATTTTTAAAACTTTTATAATAATTGTTATATTTTTTGTATAAGCTACAGATATAACAATTTAAAAAATTTATTGTTTTAAGCAATATATAATAGGGCTAAACTGAGACTTGTCAATAAACTTTAATTTTTTTATTTTCTTTTGTTTTAACTTAAAAGATTTTTTTCAACAAAATGTTTATGCTAAAATAATATAAACTATCAACATTTGTAGCTAATTGACATTCAAGTTTTTATTATAAAAAATGTTTAAGTGTTTTAAACTTTTTGGATGGTTTAGCGGTACAGCACTCGAATTTTGACCTCGGTGGACATGGGTTCGTATCTCACCACCGGTACCAAAATGCTGGCCCATGTTTGACTTTGCCAAAATGTACATTGCTAAAAGATGTTTCTCGTGAAATATTTTAAATAATAAACAAAATATAGCATTTAAATGGGTAAATAGTAATGGTTACACTTAAAAATTATGCACATATCAAGTTAATTACATAAAACGATTACGTAACAATAAGTTTAAAAAAAACCATTATTTCTTTATAATGTTATAAGTACATAAAATTTAAAATTAATTATGCAAAAACATTAAAGGAACATTTTAGTAACTTTAACCCCTGATTTTTGTTTTATCAACTTTTCAAACTTTTATTTTGATCCCTTAACATTGACCACAATTTCGAACACTTATGGTACGTGATTAACTGCTAAAAATTACAAACAAATAAAATAGTTATAATTTTGGTTTAACTATTAAACAAAATTCAGATTTATTTAAAATAAGTACAAGGACTATATATAGAGTTTTAATAGATCTAAAAACATCTAAAAACAGCAGGAAATGGATCTGGACCATTAACTAGTAAACGAAGTAAAAAAAAAAAACAGAATAAAACCAATTAAAAAAATTAAAAAAAGAATTAACTAATTTTTTTATATTTGTTTATTTGCAAATTAATAAAATCAAACAATCTGCACTTGAAGAAAACGTTAAAAGGTTCCTTTAACAGAACAACATAGAAAAACGTGTGGAATTTGCGAAAATATATGAAAACTGTTTAGTTTATTTTTGGAGATTGATTTTATTTCCTGACAAGTGTACTTTAAAGAATGAACCATAAAGAGTGCAGTCAATGTTTTGATCTGATGTTCAATTTTCGATAGAAAGATATTTGCCAGTGCTGATCCTAATGGACTGTCCATAGTTACACCGTCTGTTTAAATATAAGATTTGCCATAAAAATTAAATCTAACATTTTGGGTGCAAAATAGAATTAATTTTTTTTAATATTCAAATTAGAATTTTAAATTATCTGAAGCAAAAGATTACTAATTCTATTGCTATTATTTATGAGCCAATGCTACTCCAAACATGGCAAGAATTTGACCACTATCTTAAAGTAATTTGTGTAATTAATAATGCTGATATGGAAGTGTATTAATATAAGACAAAAAAATATTATTAATCTAATTCCTATTTTATAATAATTTCTACATATTTATCAATTTATCTGCTATTGCAACAGATTTATTTAAATTTTAAAAAATTTATAAGCACCGTAAAAATATATAATTAGCAAATAAACTTATTGCTAACATACTTTAGCTATATATAAAGATTAATTTTAAGTTTTATAAAAAAACAGTACAAATGAAATTTTACGCTTGAAAGATATTTGTATTTTTATAAGATTAAAATAAATAGTATCAAAATATTTTTAAAATAATTTTATTTATAAACTTTTAATAGATTCGTATATTTTCCTTTTTTTTATGTTAATTATATATATATATATATATATATATATATATATATATATATTATTTTTCCAAATTTTATTGTACTTTTTATTTTTTTTTATTTTTATAAATTTAATTAATTCATATTGCACAACCAAATTGTACTTTTAAAAATATTAATTAAAATTACTTGTAGTTTATTATGCAAATTGATATTTTATTTAAAAATTTTAAGCTTTTAATTGGTTTAGAACATTTAAATTTATTTAAATTTTACTAAATTATTATATCTTTAAAAACCAAAATTATACATAATTTAACTAAAATTATTAAAAAGTTATATATATATATATAGTGAGCGTATAAAACTTTTATTGTAAATTATAATTTTTTTACTTTTTAATTATATAGTGATTATTTTATGTAAATAAGATTTATAATAATATTAAATGGTTGTAATTTATTAGTTAGAATCACTTGGGTAAAAGTAATCTTAATCAGTTACCAAAATGTTTTGTAATAAATTATATTTTTGTCAATTTTTGTAATACTTTTATGCAAAACATACCATAACGATAATTTTTGTAGTAATTTTAACAATTAATTTCTGTACACAAATAAACTTTTGTTACTACCCTTAATATAATACGTATTTAAATATATCAGATCTTTTTTTCATCTAAATAATTTGATTTAACATTTATGTCAGTATATTTAATTTAAAACATAGTTTAAAAATAATTAAATATTTTTTTATTTGTAACTTTATTAAATTTAGCTTAGACTTAGCATAGGTATGTCTATGTAGCTATACAAAATGAATTCATTGCACAGTTTACTTTTTCTATTAAGTTTATTTTGAATTATGAAGAGAACCCAATTCTTTATATTTATTAATGTTTATATTTGTTTTGATAACAGTTGTTTGTATTTGCATTTTTTACACAATGTTAAAAATGTTTCGCTCTATTCAAACTATTTTATTATTTATATTTTAATCAAGATTCTAGATACTTGGTTTTACATTGTATGTATAATTAAAAACGTTACATGAATGCAACTTTTAAAAACAAAATAAAATATATACAAACGGTAAAAAAGTTGTTTTAAAATTAACACAAACATAATTGTTAAATGCAATTTACATACATTTTGTAATTGTTAATTTATTATTAACTTATAATTTTTTTAAATAATTATTATTAATTAAACACAACATTAATGTAATTACCTCAAAATATTAATTAAAATTAAAATGTAAATTATTTAACATATATAAAATAATTAAATAATTATTTAATTTATTATAATTTTTAAAACATTTTTTAATTATTTGGTTTAATGTTACCTTGTTAAACCTGGAATTGCGTTTTTTACTCAAACCTTTTAGTAAAATGTGACAACATAAAAATTAGCCATTTTTTAATTAACTATTTTATTTATTTCGAAACAAATTAAAATTGGATATTTTTGTTAACACTATTTTACATTTTGAGGCTTAAAAAGAACAAAATAATAAGAATTTCTGTTATAAATAAAAAAAATTTTTTTATTTTTTTAGTCAAAAAAAATTATTGTGCAACTTAAATATTGATAAATAAACTGTTTTTTTAAATTGCAAAAAGTATTATAATGTTTACAAAGTTAGTTATTTGTTAGTTATATCTGTTTAATTAATAAATACACAGAGTTACTTTTTTTTAATTAAACAATTGTTAGGTTTTTGACATTTGGTTTTGTAGTAACTAAAACACTTATTGAAAAAATGTTTAATGTCAAATAGAGTGCGATGCAGAGTCAACTTTGCGATTAATCAGAAAACTGCCTGTAGTTGACAATGTTTTGCTTTAGTATAAAATATAAAATAATTATTATACGGCAATTTGTATTAAAAACCTTAAGAAATTGCATTTTTATTGTCTTATGTGTAAGGATAATTTTGAAGTAAAAATGCGACAAATGTTACAAATTCAATTCAACTTTCATAATTATTAAGTTTTTTTATTTATTTATCAAATGTAAGATGTCTCAGATACATTTGACACAACACCCATTTTGCATCCTCCATATCAAGGGATTAGACGAAAAAGGTTAGCAACTGCCAAATTAGAGATGACCTCTAATTTCACAATTTTTTTTTATTGGTATTGCAACAACAAAGATTGCACCGGTTTGGACACGTTTTTTGTAAAGGTAATCTTACGTGCCATAACTTTAGCCTGTCTTAATGCCGATTGGAAAACAAGGAAGGTGATCAGAAACTTACTTGAAAGAATGACGTTTGAGACGATGTTTACGTTATTTTGGCAAGGATTTTATGCTGAAAACAATGGCATAGTTAAAATAAAATTTTTAAATATTGCATTTATAAATTAACTAATAAAACATTAAATGATTTAAGCGAAATAGATAAAAAAATATTACGAAACTAAGTTTATTGTTAAAATATTAGTAACGTATAGTAGAATAAACCATTCTGTAACTAAAAAGCAACATATGCTTGGCATTTCTTTTAAATATTTGATGTTATATTTTCTATTAATAATATTGCTTAACTTTTGACAATTAAAAAAATACATTTCAATATTAATGTTATATATTTATAACATTATAATTGTATTTTGTTAATAATAGAACACTATATATAGTATAATAAAATTAAGCACTTATTTTAAATTATGTAACTGCTAGAAACATTTTAGTTAAATAAATACTTTAAAGCAGCAATAAATTTAAAAGTTGTATTATTGTGTATTTAATAAAATATTAAAGCTTTAATTATTAAACATTAAAAACCATTTTATTAATCCATGCTAAAATTAAATTATATAATAACAAGCATTTCTTATTTTTATTATTTTATTTTTTTCTTTCACTTTTTGATTATTTAACTCTTATTTATATTAATTAAAACTCTGCCCAGAAAGAATTAAAGATGAACCAATCTAGTTAGTCTTAAACCTGGACACAAAGAGAGGTTTTGCGTCCAAAAAGCATCCGGTCGTAAAACATTCACGATAAAATTAGCTTGTAACAAAAACAGATGAAAAAATCTGACCAAAAACTGCGACTTTTTACAAAAGAAGAAACGACTGTAAAAATAAAACTAACTATGTTAATCAATTTTTTTACTTATAATTTTTTACATAAATTAGAATGTGCTTTTTTATTAATCAAAACAATATTATATATATATATATATATATATATATATATATATATATATATATATATATATATATATATATATGTACAACTCTCACAACAATTACTGCAAAAATGTGATTATTTAACTAAAACCTCTCTATCAACTACATAGCATACAAGAGAAACGTCACTTCGATTATAAAATATACAATACTATATAATGATTAAAAAAAAAACTATAATTATATATACATATATATTGTAAATAAAAAAAATTGTATAAAATATCAACTGGTGAAAAATCGAAAATGAGGTAAAATGATTATCATGATTTATAAACACAACTATTAACACACAATTTTTTCAGTTAACAAATGATTAAAAACATTAAAAAGTTAAAAAAATTCAATAATCTATGTGATCGCTTTTCTATTGAACAACCTGATCCAGGCGTTTTGGAATGCTATCGATGAGAGTGTTGATCTATTCTTGTTTTATCTCATATTGGACAACAAAACGAATGCATTCACATAATTCCTCAAGTTCAGTATGCTTATTGATGTTGCGCTTTAGCATAGTAAAAAAATTTTCAACAGCATTAATATCCGGGCTGTTAAATAACAATTGAGTGAAAGATAGTTTTTTCGATTTTAGCCCCTCTACTGTTTAAATGTAAATATAAAGCAAATATAGTAAACTTAGATAAATATAACGTTACCTTCTTGAACGTAAGACATGGAGCATTGTCCTGAAAAACAGTAGTAATCCCCGTGTAAGTGTGTCGCATTTCATAATAAAAAAACATCCTTCATAACTGAAACAAATTTTTCACTATTTAAGGTATCAGTTACAATTTTCCATTTGATAGGTTGATTATACTTAATACCAAACCAACACATTACTTGTCGAGGGTGGGCTTTCTTTATAACAACCGGGAGTTAATGTTTTTAAAAACTCGCCCCACACAACGCTTTGTTTTTAAAGCCAAATGGTTTGTTCTGAATCATTGTTTCACCAGCAAAGTATACGGAACGCCAATAACAAAGGTGTTGTTTACTCCACTGTTTACAAAAGGTTAATCTATCATCCTTTTATTTTTTGGTAATAAATGGCTTAACCTTTGGTGATTGTAGAGTTAAACCAGATTCAATTACTCTGTTTCTTATTGTGGAATAATTAAAATTGTTTAAACTATTTTTTGGCTTCTGAAATAGGTTTATTATAATTTTTTAATTTTTTAATAATTTTCTGATTATCTGTAGTATTCGTTACACGTTTTCCTCCAACATTATCATAATTTCGTGGTTTTCAAACGTTAACAATCCGATAAATTGTTGAAAAGTTAACTCTGTATAAATCTGCCAATTTTTTGGGTAAAAATCCTTCATTTTTTACTTTTTTAATTACACGATATTTATTTCCGGTGAGATGAAAACATTTTTTATCACTAATGTCCATTTCACAAACAATGCAATCAAAAAGCAAAATTAGGGGATGAGCGGAATCTCAAGATTAAACGTAAATTATAAATTATTCTATTTGTTTTAACATTTTTATTTAAAATGTTTAAAAAATTATTTTTATTATTTTTATTTATATAAATTAGAATAATTAAATGTTTATTTTGATAATTATGTAGTAATTATCACAATGAGGGCAAATTTGAATGTTTGTTTAACATCAACTTTAAGGATTAGTTATTGTTTATTTTTAATGAAATTAAGCACACAAGATAACAATAGGCTAATTATTATAAAAATTATATAACTGCAACTTATTATCCACGTTAATATAGAAGTAGCTTTTAAAATATGCTATTTTGGCCGACTCAGCCTTTTTAAATACATATTTCTAAGTACATATAAGTGAACTATTAGGTACTTGTCATTATTTTTAATTCTCATTATTTACTTTTACGAAGAAACTATTGGACATAAGAAATTAATTTAGATTTAATACTTTTGTAATTTTTTGCGTTAATTTTTGAAATGGCTGTATATATATATTTATATATATATATATATATATGTATGTTTTTTAAATATTTTACTTAACAATAATGATTCTCTTTTTAAGGTTAATATTATTTTATGTAATATATGTGTACTATTTTCAAGTTTTGCTTAAAATTGAAAATTTTGTTAGTTATTTTTAGTTATTAAAAAATATATTATGTGTGACCTTTTTTATCATTTAAAATTTTTAAATGCGTGTTGACAATTTTCTTTTAAACTAAAATTTACTATCCCCAAATTTCTTGTTGAATATCTATTGTTTTCTAAAATTTTACTTAATTTATTCTATTAACTTTTATTGGTTTAAAATATGTTTAAAATATATTTTGATTAGTAAACATTAATATCTACACCATTTAAAACATTTAAAAATTAAAATTGTAAAGTTAATTTAATTTAATTATTAGAAGTGCACTAGGCAACGTAATTGAAAAAAAATGTTTCTAACAGAAAATTCAATTTAAAGACGACATTTAAAATAAAACTTGACAATTTAAAAAAGTTACTAAAAATACAATAAAATACAAGTAATGAAATAAGCATAGAAAAAATTATATTGACGCTTTTAATTCAATTGTTTTTTTTTATTACAATGTCTTTTTATTTTCTTATTTATAATAAAAATGTTACTGTAAATTTATTAAACAGTAATTAAATTACTTTTGATTGTTAAAAACTGCTTTTTGCAAATAATCAATGCAAATTTTTATATTTAACAAGCTACTAAATTACCGTACTAATTTACATATAAATAGGTTTTTTTCAATACAAGTTTGGATTAAAACATTTCAACAATTCTTAATAATTTATTATTATTATTTATTTGTTTTCATAACATAATATTTTTAAATTGTTCTTTCTTTGTAACCTGTATTGAAATATTACAATAAGACCTATTTTTATGTAGTAACTAACGTATAGAAAGAAATTTGTAACTAATTACTTTGAGTGCACATAATAACATAAATACTTTGTTTTATAAAAGATAATAAATATAAAATAAACGTTTTTAATTACTATACTCTCTAGTGTTTTTTTACATTATGACACATTCTTGTTAGTAATTTAATATTTGAGTAAACAGATTACACATTTACAGAAAATTAAATTATATTCCATTCTTTTAAAGTACAAAGTGAAGTACACGATGCTTTAAACATATCCTTTGTTTACATTTTATTTTATTTTAATTTTTTATTAACAACAATTTTTAATATACCAAATTTCTACAACTTTTGCATTAAAATAAGTTAAATTTTTATTTTTATTGAGATTAAAATCTATTAAAGTTTACTAATTTATTTAGTTAAGATTATGTCTAACAGAATATTATACAGATAAATATGCTAAAAAATAATTAATAATTTTATTAATTAAATTATTTCATACACTTGATCCATTTGTATTTATACTGTGTAACAAAAAGTATTCAATAATAAAACGTATTTTTAATATTATATTTAAATATATCATTTTTGTATTTATCGTTGACTTCCTGTCAATATATAGTTGTGTAATATATATTTACATAAATAATTTAAAAAATTTACTTTTTTACAATTTAAATTTTTCTGTACTTTAGGCGTCAAACTTAAGTTAAATATTATGCTTATTAAAACATTTTAAAATAATTATATTAGAATACAAATCACAATAAATTAAAAAATCCTGTGCACTTTCTAAATTATTTTGTAAACTACTTTTGTTGGTTTTATGTTATTTAAAAATAATTTTTCACTGATATTGCTTTAAATAAAACTATCTTAAATATAGCAATTTACATATATATATATATATATATATATATATAATATAAAACCCTTTTGCTTTAAAAACAAGCATGGGACAATAAAACAAAAATTACAACAAAACAATAACAACAAAGTCTCGTTTGCATTGAAGATTTTACAAATCGAAGATTGAGCTTCTTTTGGCTTCCACTCAACATTGTCATTTGTGTAACTCTGTCATCCAGATACGTGTGATTACTTTTTTGCCATTGTTTGCCGGAATGGAATTCTTTTGATAGTTTCCGTAGCAGTATAATTTTTTTACAAAGGCTAGGTTACTAACCTTGCGCTTAAACCCTCCTCTTTTATCCAGGCTTGAGACTAACTAGATTGAATCATTTCTAGATTCAGTAGTATTTTAGTGTTGTGCTTTAAACCAAAAAAATAAATCGTTGCTAGGTTGGTAAATATTAACACAATTTTAGAATATATTACGTTTTATATAAATTTTTTAAAGAAGAAAACGATAATAATTATTTTAAATCTTTTTAAAGTAGCGGGTGGTCTAGCACTAGAGCGCTCGGCTTTGACCTGGTAGGCATAGGTTCAAATCCCACCACCGGCACTACAATGCGGGCCCACATTTGGTTTCGCTAAAATTCCCACTGTTGAAAGATGTTTCCCGTATAAAATTCAAAATAATAAATAATATATATACAAAGATTATTAAAACAATTATTAACACAAAATAAAAACATTTTTTAGTATATTGTAACACTTAAATGCGTTTAATGATATTTACTTTTTGCAATATTTTAATACATTATATCCTAATTTTTATTGTAAACATGCTTTTCAGTTTTTTTCAATATTATGTATGCATGTTTTTTAATGAGGTTAATTTTAATTAATAAAATAATTTGTACGCGCAAATAAATTAAAAATGTTTAAAGCTTGTTTAACTATTTTTTTAATATAAAAAATTTATAACATTGCCAATATCTACGATTTATTCAAACTGATAACAAATATACATTTGTGTATTTATATTATTTTTGAAAAACAGCCGTAACAACAACTCTTGACTCGAACGTGGGTAGGTATGGGTTTGATTTCCACTACCGCCTCTAAATGCCGGCACGCGTTGAACATTGTTCAAATGTTTACTGCTGGAAGATGTATTTCCCGTAAACCAGTTAAGGTAATAAAAATAAAAATTAATTAATTAAATTATAATTAACAACTAAAATATTTTCAACCAGAATTTCTCTTTTCTTTAATATATGTTGAATATGCCTTGTTGTTATAATCCAAGTTATGTTCAATTTAAATTGTGTATATTATTTTTATTTACATTTTGAAAATTAATTAGTTACAAACGTAATTATCCCAAAAGCAGAAATTTAGACTTTTTTTAATTTTAGCAAATATTTCAATTTGATTTTTTTTCTATAAAATAAAAACAAATAGAAAATAAAATTATTGAATAAACAAATGTTAAACATTTTTGTACATAACAAACACATATATTGCTCGTTCGTTAAAAGAAGATTAAACATAATTCTTGTCAAGTTTATTTATAAATGTGTTTTGGTTTGACGTAACCAAATTAGTTTTGACGTTTTTCTAGAATTAGTCCATTTTAAAAACTTAATTTTAAAAATGAAAACGAATAAATGATCAGTTTTATACATTTTTATTAAAAAAAATTAATATTAACTAAATATTTTGTTTTATTTTATTTAAGACAAATAATTTTTTATTGTACATTAACATTACTATATTATTATAAATTATTTAATATTTTTATTACACGTGCAATTTATATTATACGTAACTTTGTTTAAAGCAACTTGCATAAACTTTTATTTAATTATTTTTTTCAATTAAAAACTTTTCTTAGTTACACATATTAATTTTTTTGTAATTTTGTTGTCTAAATTTTAAAATATTTTTATAGAGTTAGCAAGCTATTATGAACTTTGCATTTTTCGAAATTGATTTTAACGTAAATCAACCTTTTTTCTATTTTTTTGACGTTTTTACTGTTAACTTGCAATTGTATTTTACACCATCTTATGTAAAAAAATTTTACATATTATTACTATTAATATTACAAAAATATGTTTTGTTTTAAAAGACATTGGGCAACAAAATAAAAATCGTTTGATGTTAAAAAGTTTACATATTAGAGATCGATCCTACATAAAGCCTTTATTCAATCTTGTTACCAAAATTTTATTTTTATTTTTTGTTTTTGTTTACATAACGTGTTGTTATTTCTGTAAAATTTCTAATTTTTTAAAGCATTCAACCTGCTAATTTTTTTTGTAAATTTGCCCTTCTCTTCCAATCGGACGAAGGATTTTTTAAATACAAACAACTTACAATTAATTTGCCTTATTATTTCTAAGTGTATTGATTAAATATATTACTAAAAAACATTTTCCATTAAATAAAGCATAACTGCAATCAAATAGTAATTTGCGTTTAATGCCTTCAGTAAAACTAAATTTTTTTATCTCTAGAGTTATACAATAGTATTACATTATTATAATATTATACTGAAACTTTTATTCTAATGAACATAACCACATTAATCTTAATTTATGAATGATTGTTATTAATTTTCCAAGTCGGGTTTTATTAGCAATTTTAAGCTTTTTTTGTTTTTATAAGTTATACTTCCTAGTTAAATGTGAAAAAATTAATAAATTCAATAATTTGTCAACTAATTTTAATAAGTAATCTTAATCATTTGACTTTGTGCATAACACTTTCAATTTTGACAGTTGATACAATGAGTCTAACTTATAAACTATATACTTGTTATATTATGTTTTTTTTTAATTTAATATATATTTATATACATTTGGTTTCGCTAAATGTCTATTTATTAAAAATTGTTTTCCGTAAAACAGATAAACTAGTCAAAAATATTTATAATTTAAATAGAAAAAAACAAATGTGTTGTTTTGTTTTTAAGACATTATTTTATTGACAATTTTATGTTGCTAATGTTAAATTTATTTTGTTTTGATTTAAAATAAACGAGAGTTTTCAATTTAATCTAACTCAATATAAATTGTTCAACTTGCATTTAAGTTGTAATATATTTACAACGAACAAATTAAAAAATGTATACACTTGTTGTAATTCTTGTCCATACTTTCTTCTTGTGTGTAATGCAAACGTTTGTAAATCTGTATTAGTGTTACCATTAATGCTATTTTTGTCTAATTTTACATATTTATCTAATGAATACATTAAAACTAAATTGATTGCGTTTATGCTAATTTTTTATTATTTAATTTACTTCCAAAAAATAATTAAATACGTTTATTTATATACAATATTTATATTATTATTATTATTATTATTATTATTATTATTATTATTATTATTACAAAACTCTTTTGTGTGAAAATAAGCAGGAGGCAATAAGATAACATGAACACCAAAAACAACACCAAGGTCTCATAAATTTAAAAAGAACATGGAACAACAAAATGATTCCACGTGTTTTCCAACATTTTGCCAAAATTGCTTTTTGATTCAATAAAACATTTATTTCAATTAAATCTTCCCGAATGGTTTTTAGCCAACTTTTCTGTAGTCTACAAACTATTTTGCCATCAATTGTCCATTCCAAAACCGTTTTCGCTGGTTTTTTACAAGGTAAATGTAAAATCTAATCAAGTAATTTTCTTCGTTTAATCAAAGATTGAGGTTCTTTTCGGATTTTACTCAATCCTGTTACCTGGGTTGTGCCATTACTTCTTGGATGTTATTTGCTAAAATAAAGTGCCGTTATTGTTTATGTAACAATATAGTTTTTACAACGGTCAGGTTGCTAACTTTGCGCTCAAAGGATGAGGATCCTTTATCCAGCCTTGGGACTAGCTATATTGGTTTATTTTTAATCTTTTCTAGACAATATTATACATTATTAGTTATTTTTAAAATAATATTTTTTCAATATTAACACTTTAGTTTAAGTATACTAAATATTTCAGTGGTTTAAAATTCTATATAAATTTCTATGTTTCATACTGCTCACTTTGTTGTAACTTCCCTTTATATCTATTTTTTAAATTGTTTAATCCATATTTAATTTTAACGATACAACTTTTTACGTTTTTGTTTTATTATTTGTTATTTATAGATAACCAATATTAACACTAGACTGATTAGCAATTCTTTTTGTCAGCATTATTTAAATAGCCCAACCTAACAGTCAGCGACTAGACAACATGCGAGCGTCAGAAACCGCAAAATATAAACAGGTTTTTTATGTTGAAAACTAAAATCTTTTACACTGGTAATAATAAATGTTTTCATTAGCAATACCAATAAATCCTCTAAAATATGGTAGCATATGTAAAAATATATAATTAGTGCTCCTATGCAGCAACAACAACAACAACAACAACAACAAGAAAAATAAAGGAATTGCAAAAACACAAATTTTGGATAATAAATACAATTTAAAAGTTTCAATATTTTTTATTTTATGCGTTTTTTTTCCTATTTCAATTTTCAGTTGCAAACAAGGCTTGATTTTAGAGTTTTTAGCCAAAATTTTAACAATTAAATTTCTATATTTTCTGTCCTGAAAAGCAATTTGTATTTATGACCTAGTTACATTTATATATTTATATTTATACAAAAACTTTTTAAATTATCACTTATTAAATCAAGTAAAAAATACAATTATTGTGATTAAAAGCCGATGTTAAGTTCTGCTTTGTTAAAGTTAAAATAAATCCTTTTATAACCTTCTTATTTAAATTAAATACTAACCATTATCAAACCAATTAACTAACTATAATTGTTGAAAAACTTTTCTTTCGTTTATTTACAAAATGCTTTTTTATGTATATTAATTTAATCTTTGTATATTTTTTACTTATTAAATTAAAGATGCTCGTTAATTCTTAAATTACAAAATGTTTTTTTATTTCTAGTTTAAGTTTAAATGCAAATGCAAGATTGACATTAATAAAATTATTGTAATTCAACAAAAAACAATTATAAAAAGTATGAAATGTTTAATTTTTATCATTTTCTTAAATAATTTACAAGGACGGGTATTAAAATATTATATATTTAAATGTAAAGACTAGACCTCCAGTAATTTTATTATCTGGTACAACTTAAGCCAGACTACATTTGAGCACATAAAACCTAACACAAGAACAGAATTACATACTTAGCAATATATAAATATATAACAACTTATTAGTTAAACTTAGACATTTTTGTTAAACAACACTTAAATTACTTTGCCTTAATTATTTAATTTTATACACTTACTTTATATTTTATATTATACAATATTATGTACAAAAATAAACCGAAAAATATCTTTACTATATTTAACGTCATTGGCGTCTGTTTTATTTTATTTACATAAGCCTTTCGTGTAATACAACTTTTGTATTAAATATTGCATTTAACAACGGTAGTTAATCAGGTGACAACTCTAGATATTAAAAAAAACATTAATTCATAAATATTTTGCATTATTTGTAAACGTGACATTTAAGTCGTTTTATCAATTTTAAAAAAAAGTAAGTATTTTGTATTATATAACTATTTTTCGACAGTTAAAGCTGTATTATATTTTTAGAAAACAAACAACTTTGAGTTAGAAAAGGTGGCGAACCTTAAAAGCATTTTATCGATAATTTGTATTACTATTTATATAATAATATTCTATTATTATAAGTCAAATCCCAAACAATTATTTGTATACTTTATTTTTATCGACTCAACACTGATGATCAGTCAGTGCAATGTTTATCCTTTCTGGTACTTTTCTATCAAGTTTTAAGTCCATTGCCATCTTCAGTTTAAATTGTGTATAAACAGAATATAATCATTTATATATCCCATATATATCCCATGTTATCTTCATCTTCTGCTTGGTCAGTCATCAGTACAACTTCTTTTCAATCCAGTGTTTTTATTTTCGCTTAATTAAGCATAGTAGTATTGCAATATTTGTTTTATTTTATTTTAAAGTAAAAAAAGAAAATATTATTGTATTATTATTGTATTCAATAAATTTATAAAAGGTTTTACATTTTACTTTTTTCAATTTCTTTTTATAAGACAAATAAAATAATATTGCATAATTATCGTGTTTTAATTTTTTTTAATTTTTATTAATACATATATTGTTAATTTATAAATACACTGATTATTTAGGTGTAAGGTAAGGAAATAAACTAGTAGATAATTCGTAGATATGTAAAAAAAAATTATACTTAAAATTTTATCAATATGTATCACAATAATTTTGAAAAAGATTGATATTATAAACATAATTATATATATATATATATATATATATATATATATATTGCTTTCTAATCTTAGTTTTTATTTTTGCGATAATGACAACGTTACATTTTATTTTCAATAAATATAAATTTATAGTATTAAAAAATTATTATAAAAAATGTCTTTAGTACATAAGTCAATAATATACATTTAATAATTCCGTTTATATGAGTATTGTATTCAAGGCTTAACTCTCTAATAGTTTTTCTATTCTCCTTACTTTTAAGTACATATTTCTAATTACAAATAGAATTAAATATAAAGTAGTTTATATTATATATTACCTGTTTTTAACTGCAAATAATTATTTTAAATAAAATCAACTAAAAAAAACAATTTAGTTTGTCAGTTTTTCTATTCGAACTCATATATGCATACCGGTACAAAGCTCAACTCGAACCTGAATAGGCATGGGTTCGATTTCTACCACCGGTACCAAATGCGGGCCCTCGTTCGGTTTTGTTAAAATGTGCATATATAATCATTTAAACAATTAACAGAATTATATAGAATATGTCTTTCAAGAAGTCATTGTGTTTGATCTAAATAGAAACCACAAAACTATGATAATGTTATAAGAAAAATAATAACTACCCAGACCGACAATCGAAAAATTGTTTTGGAATTAAAAACGAATTTCAATCTGATATTATAAAAGATAATTTACAAGATTTTAGTTATTTGGCAATAAGACACCGAGCAAAATAATTTATTTTAATATTTTAATGGCCCAAAAACTAAATCATTTTCTAATAAGAAACAAAAAAAAGCAATTTAATTAGATTTATTACATTTTTTTGTTAATTGTTAGAATTACAGTAATGCGATTGTACAATTTTATTCAATGATCGCAAAGCAACATCTAAATGTGCTCTTATCATAAAGAAAATAAATATTTATTAGATTAATAAAACAAGGTATTGTTTTAAAGTACAAACCGTTCTTAATTAATCTTTTCATACAGCAAATTAATTATTTTAAATTTTATATATAATAAAAAGATTATAATAAATTATTTTATTATAAATTAATATTATCTGGCGCACGTTTTTTTGTGTATGCACACACACTCCTAGTTTAATAAATAAATAATTATTTTGTTTAAAGTTTTAGTTGCTTAATTACTTTATTTAGTTTACTTAATATGTATATGAATTTCATTTATAATTGACGTTGATTTTTTATTTGAATACTATTTATTTGACAAACCCAAAAACATAAATAATTTCGTTTTGCAAAAAATTAATTAATTAATTATAACTGTAAGCGATTGCAAAACGCTTTATTACAATCAATTAAGTCAAAAACAAAACGTTTTAAATACATTGACAGCCGTTCGTATCCCGATTGTATATTTTTCAGCAATAAAAAAATTAATAATAAATGTTTAAACTATATATATATATATATATATATATATAATACAAAACCCTTTTGCTTCAAAAATAAGCATGGACAATAAGACAACAATTACAACAAAACAACAACAACAAAGTCTTGTTGGCATTGAAGATTCTGCAAATCGAATATTGAGCTTCCTTTCGGCTTTCACTCAACCTTGTCATCTGTGTAACTCTGTTATCCAGATACGTGCAATTACTTCTTTGTCGTTGTTTGCCATAATGGCGTTCTCTTGATTGTTTTTGTAGCAGTATAAATTTTTTACAGAGACCAGGTTGCTAATTTTGCGTTCAAACCCTCCTTCCTTATCCAGGCTTGAGACTAGCTAGATTGAATTATTTCTGATCCAAACTAGGTGAAGTTTATATATATATATATAATATTTTTATTGGGTTCGTATCGTTTTGTTTTACCAACTTCAAATTTTGTGCAATAATTAATTACTGCTAAAGTGCTCGTAAAATTTCACAATTTTATGTTAAACAATCAACTACTTTCTGAAATAACACACAAGCTAAACTTTCGCTACTATAAAAAATTCATATTTAAAATAATACAATATTATTTTACCGAAAGATTACAGAACAATATTAAACTGGTATTAATAATACAAAGCAATGGTCATCTGACTCTCAAGCTAAGTTATATTTATTTGCATGCTGGGATGGTCTGGCGATACGGCGTTCGACTTAGACTTGGATGGACATGGGTTCGAATCCCACCATTGTTGCCAAATGCTTCGCTAAAATGGCCACTAATAAAAAATGTTTCCCATAAATTATTTAAAGTAGTAAATATAAATTAACAAAATAATAAAATAAACGATATATATTTAGTACAACTAATTTTTCATAGGATTTTATATTACTGAGCTTTTCTGTTTTACTTAAGCATACTAGCTTAAGGTCTAACAATGTTTTTAAATATTTTACAGTTTTTTATTTTAATAAAAACCGAAAGTAACTAACTATTTATATTAGGGTTTTTGTAAAACAAAAACTATTTGCTATTATAAGATATATTAGAATGCTTCTATTCAAATTATTTTTTTATTTTTTAAGTAAACTTTCTCTCCACAATATATTATTATCAATTTATTTTTTCCAGTTTAATAAATAAACATTTTGTTATTTTCAAAAAATTAATAATTATGACAAGATGTTACATATTTAGAAATTGTAAACAACATTTTGTATATTGATTCAATCAATAATGATTGACACAGTGATTGGTTTTATGGAATGCATTGAAAACAAATGTATTCATATAAAATATAAAACAAATACTATATTCTACTTATTCCATAATTAACAAAGTTACTAACTAACGTACAAAATGTCAAAAATAAACTGTCAATTTTTAAGAACATTATTCACAGTTTTTTTCGCTAAATGTAGTATATTGTAAATACGGTACAAATTTTAATTGTTGTGAGATATGTCTTTTAAACTTAATTAACATTCTAGAGTTTTTTAATATTTATATTTATTTAATAGAATAATAATTATTAAATTGCGGCATGACTACATATTATTATTATTATTATTATTATTATTATTTCAAAATTCTTTTTCTTTTTGAGATTACCTGACGCAATTGCATTTAAAATGATAAGATTATGAAAAAAATCGACACCCGTTCACTACATAACATCATTACAATTAGACGAAGAAAATTAAGTAATCAAATTCTATGTTTACTGCCCGAAAGACCAGCAAACACAGTTTTGGAATGGACAATTAAAGATGGTAAAAAGAAATGGTGGTAGACGAAAGAGAAACTGACTAAGAATCATTTGGGCAAATCCAATTTAAATGAATATTTTATGGAATTAAAAAAACGTTTGACAAAATGTTTAAATAAGTAGAAAAATTTTGTTATTTAATGTTTGCTTTAAATTATAAAACTTTGTTATTGTTTATTGCTGTGACTGTTATTTTATTGCCCCATTTTTATTTTTAAAGCTAAGGGGCTTTGTAATAATAATAATAATAATAATAATAATAATAATAATAATAATAATAATAATAATAATAATAATAATAATAATAATAGAGAAAATACAGCAACAAAAACGTTTTATTAATTTTTTAATCTTGCAAATCTTGCAATTTTAGTTTTTATTTGGATTTTGCTAAACTCTATTATACTTTCACTTTTTGTAATGCGTCCACTAGTTGTTTCTTTAGCAATATCTTTTTAGAGATACTAAGTTCCTAACCTTGTGTTCTAATCCTTCTCTTTTTTAACCCAACTTTAGACTAACTATGAGATAACCTAAGAAAGCAAATGAACAAATGTATTGTGTTTTTACCCAAAATGTCTTAGTAATAGATAAAGATTTATTAAAATAACTCTGTAGTTGATCGCATGTAGTGACATAATTAATCTTTGATAAACTATTAGAAGAAATTAACTAAAGACAATTACAAACAACTAAATTGGATAAATTGTTATTATTATTATTATTATTATTATTATTATTATTATTATTATTATGCAAAACCCATTTGCTTTAAAAATAAGCATGGGGCATTAAGATAACAATTACAACAAAACAACAACAAAGTCTCATTGGCAATAAAAATTCTGCAAATCGAAGATTGAGCTTCCTTCTGGCTTTCACTCAACCCTGTCATCAGTGTAACTCTGTCATCCAGATACGTGCGATTACTTTTTTGTCGTTGTTTGCCGTAATAGCGTTCTCTTGATTGTTTCCGTAACAGTATAAATTGTATATAGAGACAAGGTTAATAACCTTGCGCTCAAACCCTCCTCCTTTATCCGGGTTTGACACTGGCTAAATTAAATCATTTCTGGTCCAAACTAAGCGGAGTTGGCTAAATTGTACTTAATTAAAATAATGTAAAAAAAACAGAAATTTATGGCTTTACTAAATTGAAAAAAATTAACTAGCAATGTTTTGGCTTACGTTGTCCTTTAAATAATAGGTAACTTATATTTAAAAATTGTGACAATTTTTTTTTCATATTAACCCAGAAGATAGAAAATTGTTAAATTCTTGCAGTGCTTTTGAAAAAAAATCGTATCGAATATCTGTATTATCTAAGACTAGTTACAAAACAGTAGGAATCAATGACAAATTACACCATTGGCTTTGCGTTTGAAGTGGCAGATAACTCTAAGACAATTTAATGTTAGTTTACCGGCTACTAAAAACAAATGACTGACTCATTATTTTGATTTTGCACATAGTTGTTTGAGAGGTCATAATTATCAATTCTACAAATCCAGAGCATTAACCCATCATAGATCACACCACTTTATCCACAAGATTGTCTTTGTTTGGAACAAACTTTATGAGCATATTGCTGCAGCTCCAACTCTTTATTCATTTAAATTAAATTATGATAAATCTTTATTTTTTAATTTTACTCAATTTTTTATCCGAATGGTCTTCATTTCTAATCAATTTGTATTTTCGTTGCTATAATCTATGTTTCTACTAAATATATTAAGAACCGAGGATCAAAAGGAATATCCCATTTTCCTACATACTTCGTTTACTATCCTATTCCTGTTTGCACTTTAAAATTGAACAATGGTACTGCAACGTCAATCGATAAATTAAACGGTTATTTTGGTGTCATACCAGCATAGTTTTTTATATAACCTACTCCGACTGCATTTTAATAACTATTTATAGGACTCAATAGGTTGAGGTTAAATAAAAAATTGCTAAATATTCTTTAATTTAAAATGGTGTCACTCCTATAACTGATAATAATGCCTATGCAGTAGAAGACAATATCCGTTATTAAAACTTTTATTTTACTTTTAGAAATATGACGAAACTACATTTAGCAGTACTTTAACGCCATTTCAATGAAACGTTTTTAATTAAAATGTTGATAAGTTGTAATGTATCTAGTGCACAATAACTTATAAACTAGAAGTTAGAAAAAACATAAATTGTACGCAATAAAAACTGTTTTGGATTAGACTATACAAGGCCAACAAATAGTTTGCTTTACTTTAAGCTTAATGTTAGACCCGTAAAATAGATATAGGAAATTAGATAAAAATTATACAATAAATAATTTGGCAATTAGTAATGTTTGCAGAAATTAATTATGACAATTTATAGACATTTATAATAATTTAAAATTTAGCTAATTAACTAGTAACTAGTATTAAATTTTATTGTTATAAAATACACATTACACAATTTACAAACGTTTGCAGATTTAAAAAAAGCTTTTTCGTAACGTTTATTAGCTTACTAATTAAACAAATAATTAAAACTTTTGTAGTCAAAGTAAAAGTTTGCAAAATTAATAATAATATTAACGTAAATACTTTATTTAAATAATATATACTGCACATCAACTGCCATAAAATATTTAATTTGCATAATTGTTTGTTATGGCTTTATTTCAAGTTATGGATAGGATTGGTAAGCCCCATTATATATATATATATATATATATATATATTACAGTAAAGATTTTTTAGCACTGAACATTTTAGCAAAACCGAACGTGAGCCCGCTTTAGTGTTGGTGGTTGGATTTGAACCCATGCCTACCCAGGTCCAAGTCGAGCACTGTACTACTAGACCACCTTGGCACTATATATATATATATATATAACAAACGATCTAATCTAATTAGAGCAAAATTACTACGAAATAATAATTGCAGTCATAATTTAAGATAGTATTATTAATAGTAATGATGAAAAAATATAAATAAGAGTTTATTAATAAGTTATCAGTTAATATTAGATTATTCCTAATGTAAACTAAACAGCCACTACTACAACTACAATTTGAGTTGCACCAATGTATATACTACCCCTCAACATTAAGGCCACTAGTTAATTAATTAAATATAAATCAAGTTTCAGTAATAATTGTAGGTATTTGCTGTACTATTTAGTTTATAAGATTTATTTAGTGAACTAGTGATATTAATGTAGATAAAAACTTTTTTTTAAAGTATTAAAAGACAGTTTTTTTTATGAAAAAAAAGAAAGTAAATTGAGGTGTAGATTACAAACTTTTTACAGTATTTTTCAGAAAGATATTAAATAGGTCAAGAACCCCAGGTTTGTCCAATTTTAATAGTGTGAGTTAAACTAAAGGCTTTTTATCTGAAATAGTTTTTGTGTAAATTCGGGTTTAAAATTTATTTTTTAGATAAAAGTATGTTTTCTGACAATTAAAAAAAATATATTTTGAATTGTAGACCAAGGTTTTAAAACAAAAATTTAGAGTGGAAGAATAAAACTGAGATAAATAAAAATGTTTGTTTTACCATACAAATAAAACTGACAGTTTTCAATGTAAAAAATTTCGTAAATAATTTTTTTGTAATAGCACCAACACTGCATCAAATATTAATTAAAAAGTTTAAGACACCCCAAGAAATATTGTTACTCTTTTTGGGATCTGAAAACAGGATTCTAAATAAGTAGGGTATTTTTTGAATATACATGTGGTTATATTTTTCTAGAGTCAAGAATTTTTACTACATGGTTTTTATACTCAAAATGTCTTAATTGAGTTTAATAAAAACATTTAATAAAAAAAATTTTAAATAATAAACTTAATATCCTGAAAGGCATTATTATACTTCTTAGTATTAATTATTAATATGTCTATCTTTGATTCCGTGTAAAAATTGTGTTCTCAAGTACCTTTTTAAATTTTATGTAAATTATTTTTTCTCAAAATACAAATTTAGAATTACCATTTTGGAGGCCATAAAATTAAATAATGGCAAATTGCAAAATTGTCTCAATTTTTTAATTACATTAGGTTGCTTACCCGTTTCCTTACATTTTCATTTTGTTCAGATTGTTTAATCGTTTTTTATTTGTTTTCTCCTGTTTTTGAGTTGAACAGAAATTAACCAAAATTTTTAATTTTACAATCTAATAGTGCCATTATTAGAACTGAAGTTAAATAATATTTATAACTTTTTTTTAATATTTTTTTTTCAAATGTAGCAGAACTTAGATCCGCACTATTAAACGTAAATAACAAATTTTAACAATCTTAGCCTAAATGATACTACTAAACTGTTTACTGATTTTATTAACACTTATATTAACAAACATTGTCCAGTAGTTAAAGTTGAAATTACAAATAATGTTTTTTTATTTAATCTTAAAAGGCTTAGATAAGAAAAAGAGATGGCAAATAAATTAAGTCAATATACTATATTGGAAAGCTTAAACAGACAAATTAAACTTGAAATTAAAAAACTTAATAACTATGCTAATACATATTTTCTATCAAACCATAGCCAACGATCAAAAATAGTTTTCAATGCATTAAAAATCTTAATGATATTCCTTTGGAAAGGGAAAAATTATAAAACTTTCCACTACATCCATAAAGTCTATTGATGGCAATTCGATTACTGTTATTGACCAATATAGATTCAGAATTCAGAATTTTTACAAGTTGAGTAAACCAAAACGCCTTTTAGTACTCGGTTCTCAAATTGTCTTAAGTTTTCAAGGATAAAAAAATAGAATATTGATGTAAAGGGGGATTAATCACAGAAAAAAATTAAAATCAAGATAAAATCATGGTGGATAGTGGGAGTTAACAATTATAAAAAACGCGCAAAAATTATAACTATACAAAAATAATAATAAAACAAGTTACGTATTACAATGCAAAACCACTGCAATAATTTTTAAAAAAGATGAATAACGCTCTAATGGACGTGTAGCGTAACACGCACCTCACCTCGCGAGTGAGGGTATCTTAGTTCTTCATGCTTTAGCTGGAAATAATTCTATATGTGAAATTATTTTGAAGCAAATGGGAATGAGCTCTAGTATTTTTTATCTTTTAAAAGTGTTCTTTAAGAGAATTATTGGATAAAACAAAATAATGGGTTATTGTCCGATATTTAAGATTTTATACGTTAAAATGAGATCACCTTAGAGTTTTCTGACTTACAGTGGGAGTATCCTAAGTGCGTTTAAGCAATTAGTATAGGCCATTTTATTTTGAGGAATATAATACATTTGATGTGAAGTTTATTGTTATTTATTTATGTATTTATTTATACAAAGTAACAATAACCATAATTTGCAGTATTTCAGTAATAACTAAAACTCGTCACATGACTTATTAAAAATGTTATAAACTTTAAATAAATTGTTGTTGTTTTAATAAAGTTGTATGTACATTTCAAAAACAATTAATTAAAATGTTAAAAAACGTATAATATTTATATTGAGTAATGTGTTGTTGATAATTACATAAAATTTTAGCAAACTTAATACAATAGTTTGTAGTTCAAATGTTATTGATTATTTTAAACACTATGCTATAGATAAATAATTTTTGTTAAATTCACCCGCAAGGTGAGGCGCACGTCATGCTACGCGTCAATTTCAGGATTTCAGGATTTTTCACGAGTTGAGTAGGCCAAAACGCCTTTTAGTACTCGGTTCTCAAATTGTCTCAAATTTTCAGGAAAAAAAATGAAATGGATGGTGAGGTAAAGGGGGATTAGTGACAGAAAAAATATTTGAAATCAAGATAAAATCAAGGTAGATAGTGGAAGTTAACAATTATAGAAAACGAGCAAAAATTATAAATATGCAAAATAATAATAAAACAAGTTACATATTACAATGCAAAAACACTGAATAATCATCAAAAAAGAAGAAAAGAGAAAAGGATGAATAACGCTCCAATGGACGTGTAGCGTGACGCCCGCCTCACCTCGCAAGTTGGAAAGCTATTTATCTTTTTTGTTTTTTTTCTTTTTTAAAAATTATTGCAATATTCTTGCATTGTAATACGTAACTTGTTTTATTATTATCATTGTATATTTATAGTCTGCCCATTTTCTATAAATGTTAATTTCCACTACCTTGATTTTTTCTTAATTTCAAAACGTTTTTTCTCTGACTAATCCCTTTTTAACTCACCATTTATTTTATAGTTTTTCCTAAAAATTTGATACAATTGAGAATCGAGTACTAAAAGGAATTTTGGCCTATTTAACTCGTGTACAACCCTGAATATAATTGCTTCACATTAAAATTAATTAGTACATTGTTAATTATGTATTAATTAATAATTATTAATTTTTAAATATTTATATATGTAAATTTAAATTAAAATTAAAATAAATTAATATATTAAACTTATAATGCACCAAAATATTTGTAAACCGTAATAATACGTATACGAGGGTTGTTCAAGTTTACATAAAAATTTTGTTATTTCAGATGTAATTTTTTCTTAAAATATAAAGATGTTTTGGAATTTTAGTTTATAATTTAAATTTGTTACAACGTATTATTATTTATTTGTTTACATTTTTAAAACTGGTACATGTTAAGATTAATTTAATTGTTATCATTAATAAAACTGTTAGCGTATTTTTAGTTTTTTTGGTTAATTTTTTTAAGAATTAACATTATGTAATTTTAATGTATGTTATAATAATTATAATTATTTACTTTGATATCAGCATAATTCAATACACAAAAACATTTTCATACAGCTACATTCGCGAGGTGAGGCGCGCGTCACGCTACACGTCCATTGGAGCGTTATTTATCCTTTCTCTTTTCTTTTTTTTGATGATTATTGCAGTGTTTTTGCATTGTAATATGTAACTTGTTTTATTATTATTTTGCATATTTATAATTTTTGCTCGTTTTCTATAATTGTTAACTTCCACTATCTACCTTGATTTTATCTTGATTTCAAATATTTTTTCTGTCACTAATCCCCCTTTACCTCACCATCCATTTCATTTTTTTCCTGAAAATTTGAGACAATTTGAGAACCGAGTACTAAAAGGCGTTTTGGCCTACTCAACTCGTGAAAAATCCTGAATACAGGATTAAGGATGTCACTATTATTGAAAATTTAGGGTTTGTAAACATTAATGTTTCTAGATTATAAGTATTACATTTAGTGTTGCGAACAGAAATGGAATTTTTACCCAATACATTAAGAATTTAACACACTAATAATAATTAGAACGCAGGTGTTTTAACTTCATTTTAAACTGTTTTTAATGTTTAAAACATTTGTGAGTACCACTAAGTACGTTTTGGGTTTAGTACTTAGCTAATTATTTTAAATAATTGTTTAATCTGGATTGTAGTCATGACAATTGTTATCAGATTAATTACTTATACTAATTAATATGAAAATTATACTATTAAGTATGTTTTTTATCTTTAAACTCTAATTTTTTTAAAATTTATGTTTGTCTACATTATAGTAATTTTTTAAGTATTGTACTGATGATTAAGTTGTGCACGGCAGTACAACTGGGTTTCTGCCATGGTGGATGGATGCTAGCAAAACACCTAGGGTAGTTAAATAGTATTTTAAGGCATAAGTATATTATATGCAGCTGTTGAGTTAAGGAAGGTAACCCTAACAAAAGGTCAGGTGCGTTTATCAATCTTTGCCAACAATGGCTCTATTATAACGATGCTGTCTATCAACCAAGACATTTTCTTATTCTCCTACGTGTGTTACACTTATGAAACTATTGGATGCGATCGTTTTACATGCTGTACAAATAGAAAAACTAACAACTACCTTAAAATAATTATTATAAGATTGAAACAGCTATTGTTACGTATATTTAAATGGGTTTATTTTAATTTACTCATACGAGTAAAAAGTGTTTTGGCTATTAAATAATTTGATTTTACATCTTACGAATTCTTAAAGAATAATAAAAATTGTGTAAGCATTGTTTAACATCATTAATTACATAGTTGGTGTTTTGCTTATGAGACTTGTTGGTTTATTATGTTTATTTTATACTAATTTTACATTGTTTTTATCAAATAATTCTGTAGTAATTAAGTTGAATTTCTGTTTGTGTGTATTCATTAGTTACCAACAAATATTTTACTACTTCATTTTATAATGAATTTGATATAATTTTTATGCATTTTAGATGACTCGTGAGGCCATTTATACTGTTTCTATTCTACATTTTATTATGTTGATATGTACGGTTTTATGTGAAGCCGGTGATTATTACGACATTCTTGGAGTTCCAAAATCATCTGAGACAAAAGACATAAAAAGAGCCTTTCGTAAACTCGCTGTTAAATATCATCCGGACAAAAATCCAGATCCAGAAGCGAAGGAAGAGTTTGTTAAAATTGCAGAAGGTAGGTTTACTTTATTAGCAATGTTTTTAATGTTTTATCTCAAATTGTGGCACAAAATTGATTATTTTTAGTACGTTTTTATTGTGTTTTAAATTGAGAGAGAATAAACAACAAGATTGTGGTTTTAAGGAAGTTTGCATAGATAATTCTTACTTTGAATAATTGGTTGTGCTCAATTACACATGTCGAGCGTGTTGTCAATACATCATGAGACGTTGTTTGAGGTTTGACGAGTTCAAGGCTTTTATTGTTACGCGTAATAATACTAGTCTACTAATACAGTTTATCGTGCTGAAAGGTTGACCAATAAAAGTCAAACTTAAAGTATTTTTTTTCAAGATACAATTTTTTAGTCAAACGTAATTTATTAATCTAGTCACACTCCGATTATAGATTGAATAGTATAGCACATTCTTCTCTGTATAGAAAGCATATATGAAAACCTTGTGCTATTTATATTGGTGTTCTATCCAAACTATGATAATATCAGCAATATACTGTGTTATTATAAAATTAATTTTTTCTAGGCGATTACAATATATTATTTTGTCAATTAGCATTCATTCGTGCAATAGACTTACACACAGTCTATTTCATTACGACTGTGGTTTACTTGTATTGTACTTTATACCAGTCGCACTAAGTAATGCATTTTCTTTTTCTTGCACAATTTTTCGGTACAGCGTACGATGTTTTGTCGGATGAAGACAAACGTCGTCGGTATGACCAAGTTGGTCATGAATTTTACACTAAAAATGCCAACGGCGATCATCATGCACATCATCATCACTTTGACTTTTCCAATTTTTTCAAACAATTCGATGTTTTCAACGACGATGACATGTTTGGCGGTTCGTTTTTCAATATGTTTCGCGATGACGATATTAGTGGTGGTGGTGGTGGTGGTGACAGTTTATTCGAAAGACACTCGTCGCACGAATCAAATGGTTCGTTTTGTTCGACTTTGGATGCTAATTGTGGAGATTTGGCTAATGCTTATAGAATCTCAATTTTCAACGATTTTGACATTCCTGATTGTTCCTTCTCCACGTGGTACATCCTGGACAAGGTTGCCATGGGGTATCTAGACTAATAACAGCAAGGATCGAGTGCACAGCAGTATAACTAGACTTTCACTATTGTGGGTGGGTGCAAGCATACACCCAGGATACTTAAAAGGTTTCTTAAAGTATGTATATATCATATGTAGCCGTTGGCTAAGTAAGATAACTCAGACAACAAACCAGGAGGTCTTATCAGTCTTTGCGAACACAGTGGCGCCGTCATCTACCAGCAAAGAAACTTCGTCATTTTTTCATGATTATTACGCTTATTGAACCTTCGAATTCGATTGTTTAATATACAGTACGAATATAGAAATACTGAAGAGGTGTCACCAACCACAATTGGGGTATTGTACAGGTAAGACTGTTTGCATTGCTATTCGACGTCCTACGGTGTTTGTTTGAAAGCATCAACGGCTTAGCGATTATTATAAGTGAATTGAATGGCATAGAGTTTGGAATACGAGAGTAGTAATGTTGTTTTCCAAATAAAAAATGATAAATGGGACCAATTTGTTTCGCAGTTGAGTCTATGCAATTTTGTTCCAACTATAACATTTGAGTGAAAGGTTCTAACTAGGGGATTATTTGTGATTGTTGGCAATGATCTATTAGTATTTCAGTTTATGCATTATCATTAGCGAATAACGATACTAGCCATTGTGTTATACTATTACCAGTTATGTAAGCATTTGACGATACTTTGACACGTTTGTCATATTTGCAGCATAATCAATCAAAAGGCATGTTTGAATTCTCTTTTGATAATTACAAAGTCATGCAACTTTTATCAAACATATTTGAGACATACGCTACCCCTGATTGAGTGATTGAGGCCCAAATAAAAGTAGGCAAACGGAAATGGTCTATTTTGTCTGGTTTGTTCTGCAAATCGATATCACTATTTTTTTATCTAACCGACACTATAATTTTGTTGTTCAAGGTCAACATTGTCACACGAAAACGATCAAGCGAGGAAATACGGTCATTACTCAAACGCACTGTTCCTAGTTGTTGGCCAGTAGACACACTTTGTGTGCATTGAAGTTATCAAGTGCCAAATGATACGCTATTTTTTATTTCTATTTGTATCGAATTGTTTATTATTATTATAAACTGAATTTTTGAATGCACATCGTCTGATTCGTTTTGTTTCCTTTTGCTTTGCCTGGCTTTTGTGATAGGAATGGTGTGTGTTTCCAGGTAGAACACTCAGAATTAATTTTGTCTGTTCAAAAATGACTTGGTGAATTTACCTTTCCATTTGATATTTTGTCAAGTTTTTTTACAGATTATACTTTTGTAATGCACAACCATTGATTATATTTTGTTCAATTTGACGATACAATGGTTGAACGATGAATAGTGTGATATTTCTGTTGTTTTGGTTTGTTTGCATTTTTAATACAATTTTTAAGTTTGTATTTGGTGTTTTATTTTTGTTTTCAATTCGTCGAATGTTTTGGGATGATGCTAAGGATTTGAGTAATGCTTATAAAGTCCCAATTTTCAATAATGGTGATATTCGTGACTGTTTCTCGTCCATGTGGTGCATCCTGGACTAAGTGTCTATATACATCTAGACTAATAACAGTAGGGACCAAATACACAGCAGTATAACTGGGCTCCCGCTACTGCGGATGGGCGCAAGCATACATCCAAGGTATCTTAAGTTATATGTATACCATATGTAGCCCTTGGGCTAAAGGAGATAACCCTGATAAAAATTCAGGCGGCGTCGTCACAAGGTTTTCGTCCACCAGTCAAGGAACGTTTTTGTTTTTCGACGTTTGTTGCGCTTATCAAGTCATTGAAATCAATCGTTTTACATGGACATATACAGAGATAATAAAGAGGTGATCACCGACCACAATGTACAAGAAACGAACCAATTTTAGGCAAATAGACATTTTCCGTAATTCTAAATGAAGATCTCTAATTATGGCTGGATGTGTGACGTCAACACGTTTTCTCAGTTACTCCACTAGCCGGTACCAAATCCAATCGAGATAGGACGAAGGTTTTGGCGCAAGGTTAGCAAATTAGCCTCTGTAAACAAGCAATATTGCTAAATAAGCAACAAGAGGACACTATTTCATGAAAATACGGTAGAGAAGTGAAAGTATGATTCGATATGCACGATCTTTAAAGCGAAAAATTTAATGTACAATAATTATATGGAACAATATTGTTGCTCCGTGCTGTTCAGAGCCAAAGGGTTTTGAAATAATAAATAAAATTTAATTTAGTATGTTTTGTATCCGAACTTTTAAACACTGTACAAATTTGAACTGCGGTTTTATCGGAAAGTGTCACATTTTGCTTTCGTTTATTTACCTTTTTTCTAAAAATTCGAACTAGTACATTTTTGACATTTAAAAAAAAGGAATTTTATTTCAAAAATTTATAATGTATTATAAATGACAAGAAATAATTCTAAAATATTAATTTTATGTATGCAATTCTGACATTTCAATCTTTAAATTCTTTATAATAATACCAAATTTTGATGTTTATGGATTTATTATCTATACCTTTAACAATACTAAAATTACTTAAAACGTAGCTGGTCTAAAATTTATACTAAAATCAATAGACAGTTGTCAATTACAAATATATATTAACTAAAGGACTTAATGTAACAATTATTACACAGGATAATGTATTACATGTACTTGCCATTATTTCTAAATTGAACGGATGATGTTTTTTATTACATAAAAATTAACGTTTAAAAACTGTTTACTTTTTTTATCGTCTACTCTTAACTCCACCGAAGCACAACCTGGCTAAACCCCGTCATTAGAATTATGCTGCTTTTACTTGTTTGCCGTAATTTAATGAATTAGTGTCCACTTGGTGTTTCTTGAGCAATTTTTTTACACATGTCAGGTTGTGCTCAAACACTGCTGCTTTTTCAACTGGATTTGGGATCGGCTTCGGTGGAGTTAAGCGTAGAGACGACCAGAAAAGGTAAACAGTTTTTAAACATTAATTTTTATGTAATAAAAAACATTATTCTGTGTAACAATTGCTAAATTAAGTCCTTCAGTTAATATATGTTTGTAATTGACAAATGTCTATTGATTTTAGTAAAAACTTGAAAATTTTGAATATTTGAAAAGAACTAGAATATTGTTTTGTATTAAAAGTTAGCAAATTGGGTTTATATTGTGTCCTACATTTAATTTAAAGTAAAATTGTGTCATTGTACTTCTTTTTAAATTCTTTACTTTTAACAGGTAGTTTAAAATACTAAATTGTAAAAATTAAATTGTAATTGGTATAATTTTAAATTGAATATATATATATTTATAAATATATATATATATATATATATATATATATATATATATATATATATATATATATATATATATATATATATATATATATATATATATATATATATATATATATATTAAAAATAAGGTTTTTTAAAAATATAATATTCTTTATTTAAATACTACTTCTATTTCTAACTTAAGTAAATTATAAAGTTAAAAAACTAAACCTTGCAACAATGTCTTCTTATTTTACATTTGGTATTAAATACAATGCAAATGCAAATGCATCGGTCTCTTTTGCATTGAAGAACATAATCCATCAACTTTGTTCTATATGCTTTGGTATTAATGAAGATTGAACTTCTTTTTGATTGTCACAATCAATTCAGTAATCGGAATGGTGCTTCTTTAAATCAAATAGCATTTTTTAGAGGTTAGGTTGTCAAACTTGCTCTCTGGGCCTTCCCTTTAAATATTTTTCTATTACAAAATGCTTGTATGTACTTGAACATTATACCAAAATATTTGCTTAATCCAATGTGACATTTATTTTAATTAGATCCCTTTAAATGATTCTTAGCCAACCTTTCTCTTACTATTTTCAATTTTTTTTTATTTCAAAACCGTTTTTTTTAGTTTTTCAGACGCTGAACGTAGAATATGACTAATTAAGTTTATTTAGGTAATGGTAATAATGTCGTATTGTGGACAAGAGTTGTTTTAAAATGCTTGGTTATTTTTTAAAATGCTTTAGAGATACGGCCAATAATAACCATCTACCATGTTCTATATTTCAATTCCATATATTGTAGTAGGAATGATGCTAATAGAAAATCACAGCCATATTGATTTGAATCTGTGAAAAACTGACATTGCCTTTCCAAGTCTAGCTTTAACATCAATTTCAAATTTTTTGTCTTTACTAATAATGCTTCCCAGATATGTAAAAGAATCAACGGATTCAATATTTTGTCCACTAATTTTTATGAGCAAATAACCATTTGACTTTGTGCATAAATAGTTAATCTGACTATCAAACTGATGTCACTGAGGAATGTTGTCGTATTTTGCCGGGGTAGTGTAGCGGTACAGCGCTCGACTTGGACCTGGTGGATATGGGTTCGAATCCTTTCACTGGCACTAAATGCAGGCCTACGTTCGGCTTTGCCAAAATGTCCACTGCTGAAAAACGTGTTTCCCGTCAAAACATCCACAGTAGTAAAAATAAATTTTAAAAAATAGTAAATAAATAAATAATTTGTGGTGTCTCATTAAGTAGACTAATATCACCTGAAAAGTTTAAATCTGTTAATCCACTTAATGGCATAAGTCAAATTAGTCGTGAACCGAATCATAATAAAATCAATTACGAGAAAAAATTTTAAGCGTAGGAATATAGCCAATTTCTATTCGAATACAACAACTTGAATTTTGGTACAACGAACGCACATTGGAAATACATTTTTGTGGTTTCTATTCTCTTTAATTTAAAATAATATCTTTATACAAGATTGTAAGCAGAACTAGCATTTGCACCACGGTATAGAGGTACATTTCGCAAAGATGACCACCATTTTAAGCTAGTACAAGTGTACCCAATCTTGTTTACTGTGTTTCCGTCTGAAAAAATTCACGTTGCCTTGTGTATATTTTGTGAATGAAAAATGTGTTATCAGCGCTCATTCCACAGTGAGTGCCCAACATCAACAACTTATAACTATTATCATTTATGCCATTAGTATAGCCATGTGGTTCAACATTTGAGAAGTACCCAGATCTGTCTTTGTTTAATTTTGCATTGAAATCACCGATTAATATTTTAATGTCTCTTTTTGGAAATCATCCAACAAACTTTGTAATTATAGAAGATATCTTTTTGGGTCTCCTCAGTAGCCTCAGTAGGGGCATAGACTTGCACAATTGTTACTTTTGCAAATCTGGTGTTGAATCTGGCTGAAATGATACGGTCGCTTACGGGCTATCATCCAATCATAGCTTTAGCAGCATTTTTACTCAACATAATACCAACTCCATGAATATGATGGTCTTCGTGTCCAGAATATAAAATTGATGAAATGACTTTGATCTTTTTATCGCATTTCGCTAATACTAAGTTATACTTTTTCATGTCTCGAAGGACTTGTTGTAACTATCCACTACAAAAAGTGTACCCATATTCCATGTTCCAACACTAGTTAAGATTCTGTAAATCGAAGATTGAGCTTCTTTTCAGTTTTACATCAACATCCCTAATCAATTTTTCAATATCTCTTTTAGAAACACTTTCCAACAAGTGTTGTAATTGATCGTAAAAGATATATTCTGGCTTTCCTCGGTAGCGAAAGAGTGGAATAGATTTACACAACTGTTAATTTTCCAAATCTGGTGTTGAATCTGACCAAAATGATACAATCGTTTACAACCTTTTGTTCAATTAGAACTTTAACTTAACGTAATACCAACTCCATGAATATGTTATACTTTGTACCTTGAATGTAGGCTTGATGCATCTCCATTTAAAAAATGTCCTTAACATGTCTATCGCGTTTCTAAATTCAATAATGTTATTTCTCAAAAAACTTGTTCCAGCTGTTTAGTACAAAAAGTGTGTGCACATTCCATGTTCTTACAGCAAAGATTAAGCTTCCTTTCGGCTTTTACTCAACCCTGTCATCTGGGTCGTGCAATCACTTCTTTGCCTCTTATTGTTGATGTAGCAACATAGATTTGTTACAAACGCCAGTTAGCTAACTTTGAGTTCCAACATTCCTCCTGTATAATAGTTTAATTAAAATAATTTAAAACAAAAAAGGTTTTCACCTAACTAAATTTAAACAGTTTATTTAAAGCATCTATTATTCAAAAAATTAATAATTTAATAAATATTCAATAGAAATGATTTTCTAAATAATTCTATGGTAACTATATTTTAAATAAAAACAATTATTTTTCTTATTTTTTTATTATTTTATTCACATTGTTTTATACTATTAATAAATTTTTACCTTTAGCATAATTTTAGCAATTTTATTTTTTGTAAGTTTATAAAAAAAAATAGATTCTTGTATAACTAATTCAAAAAATGTGTAAAAAATCTAAAACAAATTGATTGAAAACAAATAGAAGATATGAATTTAAGTGAACTGTTTTTCAATCAAAATATTTTTAGTTCCATTTTGTTTAAAATACATTCATTTTTAATTTTTTTTTAATATTTGTAAATTTTAAAAATTATTTTATTTCTTACTACATCCATATTACATTTTGGTTAAAGTTTTAATCTTTACTACTGTTCAAATAAACTTGGCTATTAACTTGTCTTAGGTCTGGTTGACAAAGAAGGAAGTGTTTAGAGCAAATTATTAGTAGTTTTTATTCTGCTAAATAGAAATAGGGTGGTCTAGCGCGTGTTCTAGCGATACAGCGCTCAAATTTAGACCTCGATGGGCATGGGTTCGAATCCCACCACTGGGACGAGAGCAAAAATGTTTGTAATTAATAATTAAATAAATTAACTTGAGATCATCAAGCATAACAACTAAATTTGTATTTATATCAATGAAACCACATATTTGTTAGAGTTATTCAATGTGTTTGCTTTCAAGTACATAATAAACGTTGTATTCGATTTTTATTGATACATCACTATTATCGATTATGCATAAAAGTAAATTTTAAATTATTATTATTATTATTATTATTATTATTATTATTATTATTAATATAAACTTTAGTAACTCACTAGAGGTACATTTAGCATATAAATGCATAAACAACACGTGCTGGGGTGGTCTAGCGGTACACGACTTGATTCGAACCTAAATGTATATTCGATCTCTACCATCGGCACCAAATGCGGGCATAGGTTCGGTTTCCCCAAAAATATCCAATGCCAAAAAATGTTTCTTGTAAAGCATTTAAAGTATTAAAAAATAATTCATAAAATTATATATATATATATATATATATAATGTGTGTATTGTTTTTATATTTGTCTAGATAACTTTTTTACATGTTAAGATAAACACATTTTGTTTATAAACGTTGGTGCAATATTTTACTAATCAAGCTACAGAAAAACGACACCATTATTTTTTTTAGATATCTTGCGAAGAAATGGCCGATCGTTTCAACGTAGGTTTTACCACAAACCTACTTGGACTGGTCATTATCTACACTACAGAAGTTTCCCACCAATTTAACATACACGTGCACTTGTTAAAACATTGTTCAACCGTACACAAAAAGTTTCCTCTGAGGACACAATCGATAATTAACAATAGATATTCAATAAAATTCATTAAACATCACTCCGAGCCATACAAAAACCGGATACAAACGCCGACAAAATGAAGCTGGTTTACTTAAAATTGCCATTCAAAGGAGATGACATTAGGAATCTTCTCAAAATCACTTGTAACTGCGTTCACAAGTATAATGGTCGGACAATGCGTCGCTTAGCTAATCGGGCTAAAAACCACGTTCTCAACTGGACCAACAAGGGGTCAAACGGATGTGAACACTCATCCACATCTTCCATATTATGTCATTTACAGCAAACCAAAAATTAAATCAATTTCGAAAATTGTTTTAAAGTGTTAATTGCTTCTCAAGCTCCGAATATGTTGAAAATCTTCGTATCTGTTTGTATTCACACATTGAAACCTACTTTATATATATATATATTATATATATGTCACATGACGAACATGTGGAACTAACATGTTTTCATTTATTAAATTTTTGGTTTAATTAAATTCAATTATTCTGTTAAATCTACCAAAATTGCAAATTTATTAACTAATTTATTAATAAGCATTAATAAATATTTTTCTAACTACTGCTCACAGCAACAATCGAAAATGTGAACTCAGCCATCACACCTTTCAAAATAAAATTTTCCTCTCCAAGTTAGAAAAAAATGTTTATCTCTGATTGGTTACAAAAAGTCAAAATCAAGCGCCCAACTGTCCAATTAAAATAAAGACAGATTTTTTACAAACGTTAAATATCAAGTCAAATTGTTGACAAATTTGTATTATGTTTACCGAAGAATGCTTGACAAATCAAAGATACGACTTGCAAAATACAACATTTGAACCTTATATTATGCAATCGTCATGTCCATCGTTAGATACGAATTGTGTATGGGACAAATGGAATAACAACAATATTGATTTTTCACTCAAATCAAATCCTAGTTGGAATTATCCCCTTTCCGCGCACCAAATGACCGATAAAAATTGGACAGAAACATTGATGTTACCGAATGCTACAACTTCTTCATGCGGGTCGGATAAAGTTGGACATGCTATACAAACATGTAAGCAACGATTTGAATAATTAATTGGGTTTTTTGCATTTAATTTGAAAGAGTTTCATATAATATAATAATGACTCATAGAAATTGAAACATTTTTAAAGCAGCAAATACTGGTGATTTGTTTTAGTTCAATGTTATTTACTTTAAATAAACGCGCATCTACCTTTTATTATATTTTTTTAAAGTCTTAAAGCGTTATTTCACAGTCTTTTTTAAAAATTAATTACTATTAATTTGCTTCATTATTTTTTAATGTTTGTTACTTTGAATGTTTTACGAGAAACATCTTTTAGCAGTGGACATTTTAGCGGAGCCGAACGTGGGCCTGCATTTTAGTGCCGGTGGTGAGATTCGAACCCATACCCACCGAGGTCCAAATTCGAGCGCTGTACCGCTAGACCATCCCGGCAGAGAATTTTATACTCTAATCTGGTGTCTGAACAGCAGAAATAGTGAGGCTGCCCTCTATATACATAATTGTTGATGTAGAATAATAAACTTAAGACTTTATGATCCTTTTTCCATATATAAATATATATTGATAAATTTAGAAAAGTGAATTTACATATTCTTCGTTGTTAAATTAACTTTAAATTTGTAATTATTTAATTATGTGATGCCAGCATTAGACTGTTTAAGCCAAAATGTAAAATAATTTGTAAATGCAATTGTTCAATAAATCTTTATTAATAATTTTGTTTTAAAGAAAGTTGTATAAATTATTATATTTTTTAAACCAAGTAATAAACGTAATATTTTTTAAATTGTTGATCAACAATTTGCACTATCAAGTATGTTTTACGAGAAACATTCGTAAATTAGCGAAACATTAACACTTCCAAATGACAGTCCGTAATTAGTGCTGAAATCGAATACCTGATCTATGAGGTACCGTAACTTACTATTATTATTGCCATTGTCATTATTATTGTTATCATATTACTATTATTATTATTATTATTATTATTATTATTATTATTATTATTATTATTATTATTATTATTATTATCATTATTATTATTATTAAGAATCAATTTCTCCGTTTACATAATTGCTGTATATAAGTGTACCTTAAATTTCTAGCATTGAAAATGTTTTGTATCCAAAATTAAGTATTTTTTCTGTTATCGAAATTATTGTGTCATTTTCTTGCTGTAGTTTGCTAAACTGGCGCTTTCTTTATGCTTCAATATCGACATTTATTTTATACAGGCAAGGTTATTAACCTTTTCATTTCTCAATCAAACTTTAGGACCAATCATGGTGGAGTTGCTACCAATGTAGGTATGGTTTTTCTTAAAACTAAAAATTTGTTTATTCTATAAATTAGAAAATTAAATTAAAATGCAGTTAAGTTAACAATAATTAATTCATACCTACCTATTTGCGTTGCATTTTCATATCAAAAGTTTTATAAGGCAAAATTCAACATAAAAATTACTTTCCAATACTTGGAAATGGATAAACGTGTGGTTTGAACAAATGAACAATTTTTTGTCATCATGTTACTCGATTAGATACTACATACATTTATGAAGGTTGTATTGACAAAATCTCCTCCCATATCAAATTTTGCTTTATATGTTTTAGAAAGTATATATATATATATTTATATATATAAATAGAAAAAGAAGCCTCAAGGCTTAACTTTACTGTCCTACAAAAATGATGACCACACTTTTAAATTCTATTATTTTATTTAAATAAAATAAAATAAAACGTTTATCTACACCCTAAAGCGATATATATATATATATATATATATATATATATATATGAATAGATTATATAATAAATATATGAATAGATTATATAATAACGCACGTGATTTAACTGTTCAGTGAACACAACATGTTTTGTTAAGAAAAAATTTATTATCCACAATATACGGGTTGAGTGAATTGAAAAAAATAATAATAAACAATTTAGTCGCCATGTTTTAGCCACTTTGTTACCTCAAATAAAAAAGACAATCTTGCTTCCTAATATATATATATATATATATATATATATATATCAAAATTTAAAATGGAATACATCTAAATAAACATTTTTTTTTAAATTTAAAGCTTTTTGAAAAAACAAACACTGTTTCTTCCTTATCAGATCAAAATGGGGTTACAATAAGTTTAGTATAAATACTAAACAATCAGTAGAATTTTTGTGTAATAAAATGTATTAAATATAATTTAGTAAATGATTAAAACAGTTAAACAAATTCAAATTATTGTTTTTTATATGTTTTGGTGTCCACGGTAAACATTCTTCAGTAAATGAACATTTTATCATCATCATCATCGGTGATAAACATCCCCCACCGGTTATTATCACCTAGGGTAGTCCAAAAAACCAAAACGTCTGTAAAAACGTCAACTTTTGTAGTGTGTACTTAAAGAACGACACTTGAGGTGTGCTGTCATTAAATGTTAATTACATTCCCAGTTAAACCCCTCCAATGATCTCTGTTGGTTGCATAGAGTAAACAAACGGACACTCATTTAAATAATTTATTTGGACGAGGGGGCTTAGCATAAATAAAAGGACTGAGTTCGCATGCTACAATGTCCATCCAAATTTTCCATTAACCGCCTGGCCTTCTTTTTCATCCAGGTAATGGATGGGCTTTCATAGCTATTTTGGCTGGATGAGTGGGCGATTTACGTAAAACATGCCACCGGTTATTAAATCTAGTAAATGGACATTTAGCAAACAATAAGTCACTTCTGTTATCGGCACCACCAAGTTTCGAATCTAGTGCTCTACCCAACTCTATCACTCCGGGATATTGTTAAAATGCTAATATTTATATTGAAATCGGTTTTATAGGATATTTAAAGTGCATAAAAATTTTCCACTTCTTACACATTATTAATAGCAAAATTTAAAATGTGCTGTATTCAAGTTGCCGAACATTTTATGTTCCACTTTGTTGATGACCTTTACATTTTGGCTAAAGTAATTTTAGTTTCAATCCTGATTCACATTTAACTGCACTTGATAATATCATGCTATGCAAACCAATAAGCGACTTGACCTAATGGACAGACGTTTACTCAAGTTGCATTATGAAAAATAATTTTTTGAGACGTTTGTGAAATTGTTCGATGAAGAAAACCAACTTATTCGGCAATTAATCATTTTCATATTTTGTATTAACTCAATAATAATGGTTGCTTAGTGGTATAACGCTCAACTCAAATTGGAATGGACAGTGCGACCGCCGGCACTAAATACGTGCCTTTATTAAAAAGTCCACTTGCTGAAAAATTATACTGGTGAAGCATTCAAATACCAATAATTAATATGTTTTTTAAATCAATATATTGTGTGCATACCAATAGAAACATTAATTAATGCTAAATGTAATAATAATAATAATAATAATTGTATATATGTATTCTAGTTTATTTCATTTACACAATGTTTAGAAAATGAAAAAAGTATATACGTAGCATAAACGCATAAATTTATAGTAATTTTTTTCTAAAGCTACAGCCACTTTGGATACATACTATAAAATTACATACATTGGTACATTATACAAAACAATACTCATTTTGTACATATATATATATATATATATATATATATATATATATATATTACATCTAAGATTACATTTTGCTTCAAAATTATAAAAAGTAACTTATTATACCTTCTTTCAAAATAATTAAAATCAATACAAATAATTTATTTTGTAATATTTTAAAGTTTTATATTTGTGTACAGCTCGTAATATTTAAAGATATGCAAAAACAAGTCTAGTATTACTAAGACATTGTTGTGTCAAAATTTGGATTTGAATTGTCAATTTGCCCTCAATGAGAAACAAACATATTGACTGACTTGATCAATTGAAAATACTTCATTTCAAGTGATTGACCCGAAAGTAATAATGCAAGGCATAAAAGAAAAACAAATTAAATGTCACTTGATCCAACGTCTAATGACCCGCGAATGTATGATACATGTCATTTATTAGATTCACAAGAGTCGTACCGAATAATAAACTTCAATTGATTTTAAAATATTCATACTTTTACGGAGTACATATTTTAAACTTTTAGAAATAAATGTATTCAATTTTCTGCTTGTAAAAATTGTTAATCTAACAGAACACTATTTACTAATAGATTATTTTAAGTTTATTAAACTTATTATTGTTTCAAAATAAAGTGAAAATAATTAATTTTTTTAATTAAACGAAGCAACTTTGTATAAGAAAACCACAAACTTTACACATATTTATCTAGTGTTGCAAAAATAAGTAAATAAATTACAACCTCCTACCGTTATACATGAAAACGTTAAACTTTTGCCAAGTTTGTGGTTTGATTATAATAATACGCGTTGTACATAACTTTGTTTTTTTAGTTTTGTACAATAAAAAGTTTAATCGTCTAAATTGACATTGAATGTTAATGATCCTAAGGATTTAAGTAGTGTTTATAAAATCGGAATTTTTAATGATAGTAATATTTCTAACTCTTCCTCGCCCATGTGATACATCCTGGACTCGGTGTCTATCGGCATATAGACTAATAACAGCAAGGACAGAATGCACAGCGATAGGTGGGTATAAACATACACCCAAAGTAGTTAAAAGATATGTGAACTTATAAGTATACCATATATAGCCGTTGGGTAAAGGGAAATAACCCTGATAAAAATCAGATAACTTTGTCAATCTTTGTAAACAGTGGCTCCGTCACAAATGGTATTATCCTTCTACGTCTGTTACGCTTATCAAGCCATCGAAGTCAATTACTTAATATGCTGTACAAATGTTGAACTTATGAGGAAGTGACTATGAATGAATGAATGTCAAAATAATAGCCAGTATGTACAACATTTTTTGTCAAATGGACATACGATATATTTTATATCGTATTCAATTGACGCTGGCTAGAGCGCTGTAGTCAAAACAAAGAATCGACTGCCACTACGAGACATCAAAATATTCTTATTGTTAAAAAACGTGTTTACAATCAAACATCCAGCCAATGAAAAACCAATTGCATATGTCCTACAAATAACAGCACCAATTAATAGTCGAAATGTATTGCGCATTTTTGCAACATCCATCCAGATCATCAACCAGCCCCCCAGTTCAATCAAACACAACGTCCAACAAATTCACATTCCATGTCATCGTCGTCACCCTCGCCAACTTCGTTTCATCCTTGTCCACCATTGATTTGTTCACCTTCGGAATTGCATTTGGATTCAACCCAGTGTCGTCAACATTCGTTAATCGCCGAATCGAACAACAACAACACAGCGACTACGCCTAGTCGGCAGGATTCGTCCATCATGCTACCAGCCAAAAGAACGCGGTCGGCTTTTACCAATTGTCAACTCATTGAGTTGGAAAAAGAATTTCATTTTTCCAACTACTTGGCTCAACCACGTCGACTCGAAATGGCTGCCCAACTGCAACTCAACGAACGACAAATCAAAATTTGGTTTCAAAATCGCCGAATGAAGTTTAAAAAGGACATGAAAGAAATGGAAAAAAGTAAAAAATTGGGGTAAGTCGAATGTTGATGTGGAATTAACAAGATGACGCTAGGTTGCGAACTTACGGCAAATATGTACAGACCCCGACTTGAACATGGCTGGTGATGGATTCGATTCCTACTATTGACACTGACTGCGGACCCACATATTCGGTTTTACTCAAATGTTCACTGCTGAAAAATGTTTCTTATAAAACATTTTAAGTAGTAAAAATTGAAAAATAGATAAAAGTATGAGAGGATTGGGCAAAATATGCGCAGTATCTGTAGTGCCAAACGCGTGTCTATAGATTGTTGCATTTTATTTTTACATTTGAAATTTATCCTTGTGAACCCATATCCTTTTTTGTGACGTTAGCAACAAGGTGTAGTATGTCAGAACTTATATGATAAAAAGCCTTAAGAGAAAAGATTATTCACTTGTGAGTGGTAGCAACGTACAACGTTGAATGACAATGGGCAATTAGCATTGAACATATTCACTATAAATCATAATTTTACAGGGTCAATTTTAGCCACCCGTAGCTCAGTGGTTAAGGCATTGGCCTGACACTAGGTAGAACTTGTGTTCAAGTTTGTGTGTAGGGCTTGAAGGCTATACACCGCTGATTATTCCAAACAAGGTTGTACAGTGGATTTAGTATTTAAATAAATTCAACAATTCTAACTCTTCAAAAATTCGTTATTAAAATTAGAATTGTTAATTTTAATTGGTAATCGTACTTTTTGTATTACAAAGGACTTGAAACCAGTTTTGATAAGAGGGATTTTATTTGGTTTAAAATTGTACGTGATAACAACACATAATCGTAATTGTAACACATTTCAATTATTAGCTATTTAATTAACGTTGAGCAGTTGATTTTAATAATTGTAAAAAAATATTTATTTAAAAAACATTTTTTATTATTGTATGTAAAGATTGCAAGAAACGTTTTATAATGCAAGTACAAAACAAGTAAAAAGGAAGATGGCAACGCATTCTAACATGAAGAACCCTCTAAAAGAAATTGAACATTTTTTGTCTGCACCCTTCACACCTGAAAATTATCAAAATGCAAACGACCAGTCCAAAGATACGCACTTTTTAAGTAGTTGTGAAAGCACAACAACCAACTGTTATATGCAAAGCCATAATGTTCACGTGGATACATCTCAATCCATTGTAACTTATCCAATAAATCATAACAATTGTTCGTTTAAAACTCAAACTTTTGAATCGATGCCTTCAAGGTCAACCAGTCCAATACAATCTAATGCATACAATTCAATGTTGTCTAATAATCATTTGGCGATAGAACAGAACTCATCTAATTGGTGTTCTGATTGGTATTACTCAAACGATTTCATTCAACCTCAAAACAAGTCGGTTATTTATCATGTTACATGACATCGTTTGTTAATAAAACACAAATGCATTGCAAATTTTTTCTTTTATTGATTAGAGTAACCTTTTGCAAAACAGCATTTTAATTGTTTATCTTCATCATAATAACAATTAGTTTATTATCTTTGTGCTATAAGTGAAATATTGAATTTTTTTAATTCAACTATTTCTATATTATTTGTAATTACATTACCATTTTGTTTAGCTTAATGAACTATTTTAAACAGCTATTCAAATAAATGTATTGTAAACGTTTAGAAATTGAAAACGTAATTTTATTTTGTAAATTAACTGTGTATATTTTCATCAAATTAACGTGATTTTTCAACATGTAATACAAGTCTTATCGGCCTTTACTATATGAATATCAACGTTTGACAAATAAAAAGTATCATTGATTATTTTTATTATTTTATACAAAATTTAAAATTGCCATATAATGTTTCTACCTAGTTCAAAATTTTAATAATTAAATTTTTTCTCTATTCTACACAATGTTGACATTTGTGAACACCGATCTGTCATTTTCATTTGCACATACACACACACACAGATATACACGGACACATAAGTCGACACTTGCCAAATGATTTGTCACACACAACTTCAATTCAATCTGAAAAGATTCAATGCAAGTGTATAGCTATTCAATGATTAACTTAATGAGCCATTGCTGACACTCGTCTTAATAGTAAATTCCGTTGAAATCAAATAAAAAACCTATAATTTATTATTAATATTATTATTGTTATTATTATTATTATTATTATTTTCCATTTATAATAAAGTATGCAAAGGATTGAAACGAAAGTTGTACATAACACTTGGTCATATATTTTTTTAACAATTAGGTTTCCACATGACTGAACACATTACCCCCAAGTGTGCGCTCAATATCTGGGACTGATAAAAAGGGGGGACACAGGACAAATTGACAATAAACACAAAAACAGTTTCAAATTGCATGGATGGATAATTTGTCAGATAAATAAAAAAAGGATTCAGTTGTTTTTAGATTAATTTTTTAATCATTTATTCGAGATATATGTTGCGATTACAGGGAATTGAAAATTGTAACATGAGTAGGATTGAGAACTAAAGTTTGAAATTTTATTTTATAAAAGGGTACGGTTATAAATTTGTAACACATTATTAAATAGACTATATATATTATATATATTATAAGTATTATTATTATTATTATTATTATTATTATTATTATTATTATTATTATTATTATTATTATTATTATTATTATTATTATTATTATTATTATTATTATTATTACTATTTTATAGGCAGCATTTCAACTAAAATGAACTGCAATTAAACGAACTTATTTTACTGTCACTAATTTGAGAAAGAGTAAATAATAAGGATTTAATGACAAAATTATTTTTTATTTATAAGTAATTATTCCTCGTACAACCTAAATTAAAATAGGCTTTCAAGTTAATACAGTTACATTGAAAAAAATAAGACTTAGTTCATCGAAGAATGACATTACAAGAAAGAAAAGCAATATTATTTCATCAAACAAAATAAATTAGGAATATACAAGATGCAGTGTCTTAAAAAGTGTAAATTTTAATAAAATTAATGATAAACTGAATATTTTCGATAAATCACAAATTGATACGTTTTTAAAAATAACTATGTTTGGTATATAACAAACAATATGTTGACAATGATAATTTATTAAACATAAAACAATTAATTAAAATTACTTTGAAGTATTAAAAATGTTTCAATGCAGTTGTAAACGTAACAAACTCATATTAATTTCCAATATTTGAGAATGTTCAGCACTTATCAATTATCTTAGACATATCTAACACTTATTAATACCTTGGATAATACTTTACCAATATATATATATATATATATATATATATATATATATATATATATATAAGTTCCAAGTTCTCAAAGCATCTCGAATAATACCTCCCCACTGATCATGGTTTTCGGAGGCGTGCACCGATATATCAGTCCAACGACTTTACCATTGTTTCTATAATAAATTTCCGGCCAAAATAGGGTAAAGATCGTCCCGAACAGCATCCATCTAAGTACGTATCTGACTACCCTTCTTTTTCTTCCAATCGGTATTTGGACAGGTCAAAGTTACAGAACGTGAGATTGCATCAGGATTTTTATTAAAAACGTGTCCAAACCATCGTAATTTACGTTATTGCGATACCATAATGGATTTGCAAGTTTTCCGAACGCAGAAGCAGCTAAACAAATTCGACGATTTACTTTGTTAGATGAACCTCCGTCAGAAGTAATCAAAGAGCCCAGATACGTAAATTGCTTTGCATTGGGAAACACAGCATCATTTAATACAATTCTTGTATCAGGAGCCTGTGACATCATAATGACTGATTTTTTGGGATTGATCTTTAGGCCATATTCACCAAAAACTTTTACAAGAAAATCTAATGCTCGCTGCAGTTGATCTTCATTTTCAGCTAGAAGAACAGCATCATCAGCGTAATCTAAGTCGGTGATGGGCTTTGTACCAACATCCAGGGTTGGTTAACATTGTCCCTGCAAGCTCTGCTATTAAAATCTCCTTTAAAAACAACAATTTGCGATGAGATTTTCAGTCAGGAGTATAAATTTTCTAGTTGCTTGTAAAACTTATCTATTTTTTTTTGCTATAATTATTGGTTGGAGCATAGGCATTGATAATGGCCTTGAGCATTTAGATATTTCAAAACGCGCAAACGCTAATTGTGGAGATATGCCCTTCCAGTCAATTAACGCACCGGAAGTTGTAGGGGTAGACAAAATGCTACTCCGTGGTGTGTTAAGTTTAATGCACAAGATGATGGAAGAAATAATGCAACAGACTGGGAAGCAGTAGGATAACGAAACGGCTCTGAACAATTCAACCTTGTTGCCTGAAAATAAGCAAGATTAATCTTGTAACGACTGTGGCTCTGTGGCAGTAAATGATTGAGTCAAAACAGACGACAGTGACCGTACAATCCATGTTCCTATACGGAGTGTATTTCGGAGCTAATTGAACTTGGGGGGGTAAATAAAGTTTATTGGCTAGAAAATTGCTTCCTTGCGACGGCGCCAGTGTTTACAGGAGTTGATAAGGCAATCTTCTTCAAGGAAGGGGAGGGATAACGTCGGTTAACGGATCCATGGGAGCCATCCGAGAAAGACCGTTCACACCTCAGTGACTCTAAGTCAGAGTTGGCATTATTAGTTAACAAGGGTAACATTTTGTTAACTCTCCCATGCAAACCCGTCAACTTCGTTTTTTCCCAAGACAGGTTTAGAAGATCAGATGCCCTGGGGGTCTCGGCTACTGTTTCCATTACACCAGTTATACCGCTGTGGACTCGGTCCCTGGTGTTATTAGTCTAAAATGCCTATAGGCCTATAGGCACATAGTTCAGGATGCACCACGTGGAGGAATAACAGTCAGGAGTATCACTATTATTGGAATTTAAGACTTTACTCAAATCCTCAGGATCATTTAGCATCCCAAATATATAATATTATTTTCAAAAACTCATAATTATTATATACAACAACATTTGTTATAGGAATAAATCATAATGCCTCTGTATAGTAAAACTTAATAAACAAACACATGTAATTTGTTAAAAATACTTTTATTGACTAAAATATATTAACAAGTTACAAACTTTATAATGCTAAAAATTTAAGTAACATTTACCTCTATTTCTAACTTCCGCCAGTCGCTTTAAATCTAAAACTACCAGAGTATCAATAAATTTTTTAAAAGACGATTTACATAACATAAATGGTATTTTCTATAAGTAAGAAACTGTATTTGAATTTTGAATTTCTGTTAACGATATACATCATCTCTCATTTTATCAAGAAAACTCAATACCACTATTTACTAAAAATAATAATAATGGATTGTTTGGTAAAAAGATACATTTTATTTAGAAAACTATATATAAACAAACTATTAAAATATATCGAAAACATTTTATAATTGTAACAATTAAAGTTACTTCCGTTATTTGAAATATATATTATTGCACTAATATACTTCTGCAAAATTCAATTTTGCATAGAATAAATGATATGCCCTATAAGTAATGCGTTATTTTACAACTTGTTAATTTCCCTTTTAAAAAATTCCAATACAAAATTAATAAAGTTTGAATGCAATCTGTAAGGAATCATGTGTAAGAAGGTCGGATTTTGGCTCAACAAGTTTTTTTCAGTTTAAATAAATCTAACCTATAATATAACCTTTATAAAAACCATACAATTTAATAGCACATAACCTTAACATTATAAAAGTTCTTTGAGATTGGCGATTTAATAAATATTACAAATTAACTTTTTCATTAACTTATTCTTAGGTATTTGCTAAAAATAAACGCAATATTTTTGTTTATAAAATAATGCACTTTTTTTAATTTTGTTTTATGTAAAAGAATGTGTTTTACATTTAAGTTAAAGTAACTGTTAACAAGTACTTAAACAGAACAAAAAATATAATGTTAAATAAAACAGAAAAAGTTATTTGATATTGAGAACTAAATCATTTCTATTAGATATTTGGACGAATGCATTAAAGCATGATAAAAATGCATCTACCACATTTTTAAAAATACTACAACTTAATTTATTATTTTATTGTTTCAATTGTTTTTTATTAGAATGTTTGATGGAAAACATGTATTAGTAAATGGATATTTAGCGGTCCTGGACGATATCCTGCATTTAGTATCGCTGGTAATAATCAACATCATTTTTATTTAGCTACGATTCCAGCGCATTAGCCACTTTGCCATTCCGGCTTTAACAAAATTGCATTACAATACATTGTTTGTAAAAACGTTTAAATATTTTTCAAGACAAGTGAATAATTAACACAGCTGAAGAATAGCTCACACCATAAAACAACATGTAGTGCATAGTATGCTACATTTATAAGATTTAATAATAAAGAAATATACAAATATTAGCACATATTTTAACTAAGAAAAATAAAAAAAATAAAAAATAAAATTTTATATATATATATATATATATATATAAAAGCAAATTAGCATAATTAAACTAATTAATATTACACATACTTAAATTAAATGTACACATTTAATATGAAAATATATATATTAACATCTATAAGTTTTTATTTATTCTATTTGTAGCATGTTTATTACTAAAATAAGAAAATATTGACTTAAGGCTAATTCTTAATTTTTCTCAGACTCTTCTTTACCAAAGTTTGAATACTGTTATACATAGTATGTAAAATTTAAACGTATTTCATGAAATATTTTAATCGATTTTTTACAATTTCTGCGTTGGACATAAATGTACGTCTTTTACAATGTAATAAAAACTATTTAGAGTTTATTCAGTTTTTTTTTCTTTAAATTGTCTCAAAAATAAAAATTGCTTTGGTTGTACCTCGCATGGCATAAAACCAACTTGTTTTTTAGTATATGTTATGTTGCAAATTCCTGTATATTAGAATACTAACATTTTCTATTTGTAAAAATATGTTTTTTATATGACTATTATGTAGCTAATTAAAAATGTTTATAGCATTTTTATTATTTTATAAGAATCTAATCTCATCTTAATGTCTTTCCATTTTTTACCGTTTAATCACTTTTCCAGGCTATTTTTTATTATAATTAGCTGTTTTATTTTTAACTAACACAAAATTATTTTATTAAACAAAGTTTTAAAACGCATTTTGATAATTTATTAATAATTTATTATTCTTTTAACACTTAAAATTTTGAAATACTAAAAAACCTTTATTTTTTATCAGTCTCCATTTGTTTATTATTTTTCTACGCTTTTGTCCGTTGAAACCACCTTTAGCTATCATTTTGCCTGCTGGCATACTAATTTGATAAAAAATAAAAATGGTAATATAATTTTTAACTAATATAAAAATGTATATGTTAAAAGTTTATTAATAATAAATTGTAGAACATTGATATTTGTTTTTTTATTAATTACTGGTTTTTAAAGATAAAATAAAAAATATTATTAAATGTAAAAATTAGGATTAATTAAAAGAACATACATTAAAAAAAAGTAAATTAAATTTTAAATTATAAAAATATAATGCAATCAAACAATTAGATATTTTATATTAAACTAATAAAGTGTACAATTAGTAAATAAATTAGTGTTAAAAATTTAAAAAAAAATTAATTTATATGAATTTGTTATCTTTTAATGTTTTTCTGTAAAAAATAATAATTAAGCAAATATAAAAGAATTAAGACAAGTTGTTTATATCTGTTGTATACACTTTACGTTAGGTCACATTTTGAGTATTATACACAGGTTAAATTCCTTTTCTTAAAATGAAATTATTAGACTCTAAAGATTTTAAGATTTGTTATAAATAGTTTGCAAGAGATGCAAATAACAGTTCAGATCTTTCAAGATCATGCCGCATTATCAAAGGCAGCTTTTTTTAAGCTGTTTTTTCGGAGATGACCTCATTTTGGTGCATCGGTTCATCTCTTCGGGAATATTTTATCCTTTTTCAGTCTATAACTCTTTCAGGGGGCATAATCTTAAACTGGTTAAACCAAAAGTCAATACCAGGTTAAGGTTACATAATTTTACTTATAGAGTCATTAATTTCTGGAATAAAATTTTCTCTAAAATTGTTATTGTTTATGTGATCAATATGCTTTTTCCAATTTCTTTTAATTACTATGCCATTTTATTTACTTAATGTGTATGTATTATTCACTATTATTTATATTTATTCATTAACTTTGATTTTTATTTATAACATTTTTTCTTTTCTTTTATTATAATAATATCAATATCTTAACTTGTAAATCAAACTGTAATAGGTGTTTAACTTCTTAAATCATTACACTCGCGAGGCGAGGAGCGCGTCACGCTACACGCCCATTAAAGCGTTATTCATCCTTTTCTCTTTTCTTCTTTCTTGAAGATTATTGCAGTATTTTTGCATTGTAATAGGCACTTGTTTCATTATTATTTTTTATATTTATAATTTTTGCTCGTTTTCTACAATTGTTAACTTCCACTATCTACCTTGATTTTATCTTGATTTTAAATATTTTTTCTGTGGCTAATCCCCCTTTACCTCACCATCCATTTCATTTTTTCACTTGAAAATTTGAGACAATTTGAGAACCGAGTACTAAAAGGCGTTTTGGCTTACTCAACTCGTGATAAATCCTGAAAAAAATTTGCACATGGAATCGATGTATGTAATCCCATTATGGGACAATACGTTTTAAGACAACTTTATTTTAATTTATCAATTATTAAACTTAAATAGCGGGTTTTACATTGTTTTAAAGCCCAGGACTTCTATAGAACTTCTATATACAATAATTTACACAGGGTTATTACAGTCTGGAATAACCTTCCCTCAGACTGTCAATTAATAGACTCTCAAAACTCCCAAATTGTCCTATAATCGATACGTATATTTGTTTTTTTAATTATATGTTAAATAATTTATTATTTAAAAATATGTTTTTTAAAACTTTAATATCTGTGCTGGGGTGGTCTAGCGGCAAAGCGCTCGACTTAGACCTGGTGGACATGGATTCAAATCACACTTTTGGCTTCGTTAAACATTCAAATTTTTGTCGAACATTCAAAGAATTAAAAATAAGTAAAACTAGATTAATTAATATATCTGAACTGACGATCAAAAACAAATTGTACTGTTCAATTCGTGTATCAAAATGTAAACTGGATCTGCACTAATGGATCCTAAAAAAGCGTAAAATGTAATTTAGTACTAGTTAGAACGTTAATTTATATTTACCATGTTGTTTCAGCTCCTTCCATCGACTCCTTCAAATCAGCATATGACAACTATTTTCTCCATGAATATATTTAATTCCATAATTCTGTTTTTACAGCTTTATTATATTTATATACATAATCTTTGAGATTTATTTTGTCGATATTTGATATTTTGAACCGATACAAAAAGGAGTTTCCTCCTACATAACTCGTGATTTTACCTGATTACCTGATTATATTAATAAATAAAAACAATAGTAAAAATTAATTAACATTTATTTATTTAATGTATTTTAATTTGTGTTTATTAATATTTTAAAATTAATAATAATATATATATATATGATACAAAAATTAATATAATATGTAAAATAATTTAGTGATTTTGTATGCGGTATTTATGAATGTAGGCGTTACTATATATACCGTTTTGTCAGTAAATTTTACTTTTTTTTAATGTATAAATTGTATACAAATTTTTATATCTTATCCAAGTTTAACGTTTTAAGTAGATATTTATTTTTGAACAATTTTAATTCTCATAGAATGTTTTCTAATGCTTGTTATGAAAATGGTAATGATATTATCGATTTATCACGTTTCACAATATTGTATCGAAAGGAAAATATGTTTTTACATAAATTGTTTAAAAAATATGGTTATCATTTAAGAATTGCTGGTGGAGCTGTTCGAGATATTTTACTTGGGATTCTCCCACAGGATATTGATTTTGCTACAGATGCCACACCATCTCAAATGACTGAAATGTTTGATAAAGAAGACATTCGGATTATAAATAGAAATGGGGAAAAGCATGGTACAGTTACTGTTAGAATTAACGACAGCGTATGTTATATCTTTTTATGTAATTATCAGTTTATTTTGTTTGTTTAATAAAAGAATTTTAAAATAATGTATTACAGTGCAAAAGCACTGTAATAATTATGTAAAAACAAAAATCAAGATAACCTCTCGTAGTGCATGTCGACGTAAGGCCTCAACTCGCTTTTTTAACATTATATGGATTATAATTGTAATTAGAAATTTTAGTAGTAATTAGTTGTTTTTTGTTTTAATATGACTGGAGTTTATTGTTACAGATAAGGCAAATGTGAATGTTCAATTTTGTAGGAATTCTAATGATTCTGATGATTTGAGTAATGTTCATAATATCTAAATTTTCAAAGATGGTGGTTTTCTTGACTTATTTTTACGTGGTTTATTATGAACTTAATGCATTTAAATACATAGATTGATAGAGCAGGAACAGAATGCACAGCGGTATAACTGGGCTTTGCTCTTGACGGATATGTACAAGCAAACATTCAGGATACTTTAAGGGGTATCTGAAGCCATTGGGTTAAGGGAACTAATTATGACAAGAATTAAGATGGCTTTGTAAATTTTTGGCGCCTTTACAAAGATGCTCTCTATCAACCAAAAACATTATTTAACTACGTCTGTTACGCTCATAAAGCTATTGGAGTCGATTGTTTGATATGCTGTACAAATACATAAGTAATAAAGAGGTAACTATGTTACCAACTACACACTTTCCTTTTAGTTATGTTTATATTATTAATAAACACATAGATGCTTTATAAACCTTATGACATTTGTTAATAAAATACTCTATAATTGTTTATTTTAAATAAAATTTAAGATTTAGACTCTAAATGAACACTTACTACTTCAGTTTTATATACAAAAATGTAGGACGCTTATAATACTAGTTATAAATAAGGATGGGGGTTGCTAATGATCCTGAGGATTTGAGTAATGCTTATAAAGTCTCAATTTCCAATGATGGTGATATTCCTGACTGTTAGTCCTCCACGTGGTGCATCCTGGACTAGGTGCCTCTAGGCATCTAGACTAATAACAGCAGGGTCCGAGTGCACAGCGGTATAACTGGGCTTCCACTACGGCGGGTGGGTGCGAACATACACCCAGGATACTTAAAAGGTATCTGAAGGTATACGTATATCATATGTAGCCCTTGGGCTAAGGGAGATAACCCTGACAAAAAATCAGGCGGCCTCGTCAATCTTTGCGAACAGTGGCGACGTCACAAGGATGCCGTCTACCAGCCAAGAAACTTTGTTATTCTTCCACGTTTGTCTACGCTTGTCAAGCCATCGAAATCGATCGTTCCACATGTCGTATAAATATGGGAAATAATGAAGAGGTGACCACGTTACCAACCAAAATGAATGAAATAAGGATGAGAAGATATTGTTTTGAACAATAATTATGTATTGAGTAATTCCAAAATGAAATGAGGTAGAATAAAACAGTCAAACTTTTGATTATTTTTTGAAGCTATATATACATACATATATATATATATATATATATATATAACGTTTAAAATTGATGAAGATATTTTAGAAAATGTTTTACACTAGTTTGCATTAAATATATGGTCAGAATTGGTTTTTACAGTGTAGAGAGTAAGTGTTACTCGTTTCTTGTTTTAGTTATTTTTCAGAATTGTACTTTTAGATAATTTTAATTTACAAAAAGATTTTTATTAACATTTTACAATTTTTGTGTATGTATTATTTAGGAAAACTTTGAAGTTACAACATTACGTATTGACGTTGATACTGATGGTAGACATTGCAACGTTTTGTTTACGGATGACTGGAGATTGGACGCTCAAAGACGAGACTTAACTGTAAATTCTATGTTTTTAGAACTTTTTGTGGATGATATTGATCAAAATCAGTTGCTAAGCGATTCAACATCACTGAAAACATCCACAATGTCTGGTCGATTAATTGATTATTTTAATGGCCGTTTTGATTTGGAAGAACGCCATATAAGGTTTGTTGGTGATACTGAATCCAGAATTAAAGAGGATTATTTAAGAATATTGCGATATTTTCGTTTTCACGGACGGTTATCAAATAAAGATACCTATGACAGACACGATGAAGAATTGCTAAAAGTAATTCTAATAATTAAAAGAACATTTAATGCGTTAAAAATTAAAATTTTAATTTTTAATGTGAACAAAAGCATGCATTTAATGCCGGTGGAGAGACTTGAATCTATGCCTATTCAGTTTTCAGTCTAACGCTTTACCAACATTATCATTCTACACATTTAGAAAGATAATGATTTACCGTTTCAGGATACTACTTTAATATGGACTTACAACAACAACAAAAGTTAATGGCAAAGCCACGTCTTTATTATTTCCAAATTCACTTGGCATCTCTTGATACGGAGGATGCAAAATGGGTGTTGTACCAAATGTATCCAGATATCTTGCTTCAAATTTATCAAGCTTCTTGATCTCTGACCCTGTAAGAGTCCACGTTTCCGTTGCGCACAGAAATACTGTGCGAACCAATGAGGAGAAAATGTTTATCGTTGTGTTTGAATTAATGGTTTTTCCTCTTCATAGTGGATTGGTAAATTCGACGGTTTACCTTATTAGATGAACCACCATCAGATACGTAAATTCCGTTACATTGGGGAGCTCCACATTAATTAATACAATTCTCGCATCATGAGCTTCCGACGACATGATGACTGATTTTTGGGTTGATCTCCAGACCATATTTATCGGAAACTTTCACAAGGAAATCCAATGCATGCTGCAGTTGAACTTCGTTTTCAGCTAGAGGTACAGCATTATCTGCGTATTCTAAGTCCGTGATGGGCGTAGTACCAACATAGACACTTTCCATTTGTACGTAGATCTTGGCAAATATAGCGTCAATTACATAGTTGAACAAAAGTGGAGAAGTCACTCTGCCTTAACGGACACTACTACAGATTTCGAATGGCTTTATAGTAGATCTGTTGCAATTGCGGATTACTTAAGTTTCAATTTAACTCTTGATAAGTTCATCACTTGAGAATGAAATTTTTATCTTGATTTTTGTAAAATAATACTTTAGGTTTTTGAAATGGAAACACTTAAGAATACTTATTACCAAACCTTTTATAAAATATTCTTGTATACAAGTTTTTATTGTTACTATTTTGAATGTTTTACGCAAGCGCATCTTTCAGCAGTGGGGACATTTTAGCGAAGCTGAATCTTGGCCCGCATTTGGTGCCGGTGGTGGAGATCGAACCTATGTCCATCTAGGTTCAACTCGAGTGCTGTGCCGCTAGAGCACTTCGGTACATGTATTATTATGTTGGAATTATATTTAAATTTTTAAAGAACCATACATTATTTAATTAATTGCACAAAAGTTTTTTTTGCAGAATTAAAATATTTTTGGACATATTTTTACTCCTCTCAATGTTTCCTGTATTGGAACACTTGCTCAAAAATTCTCATTTTTCTCACTAATACATTTGGTAATTGTTAATATGTTTTGTTAGAAGTTGTCTTTTCTTATTTTTTCCAACGGTGTAACAATATGCAGTGATTATGTGTTTTGCATTGTAACCACATTTATCGGTCAGGTCATTGCCGCCAATGCACCAGGTTTGGCATCGATTTCGGGCGAACGTTGCTGGATGGAATTGAAAAAAATACTCTGCGTTCCTTCGACGCCCGCTCTGGTACGACGAATGGCTCAAGTGGGACTGTTTCAATATTTTGGCTTTTCCGAAAATGTAAATGTCGAGTATATGCAATATTTGTGGGACAATGACTTTTTGGCACGATCTCCCAATCCAATTACTTGTTTGGCCACTCTACTGTCCTCCTTGTCCGACGTACGTAATGTTTTTATTTTTAAATAAAAATTTGTCGGGCAGCAGTAGTGTAGAATTGTAAGCTGTATAATTTGGGTTATACGATGTATTGTTGCAATATAGAAATGGTGGAATGCTAATGATCCTGATGATTTGAGTAATGCTTATAGGGTTTCAAAAGCCACGTGATGCATTATGGACTAGGTGCCTACAAACATCTGGATTATTAACAGCATGCACCCACTGCACAATGATATAACTAGGCTTTTACTTGACTCCCGTTTAGTCAATGGTTGATAGCAAACATTCAAGATTCATTTCATTTGGTTGGTGACGTGGTCACCTCTTCATTATTTCCCATATTTATACGACATGTAGAACGATCGATTTCGATGGCTTGACAAGCGTAGACAAACGTGGAAGAATAACAAAGTTTTTTGGCTGGTAGACGGCATCCTTGTGACGACGCCACTGTTCGCAAAGATTGAGGAGACCGCCTGATTTTTTGTCAGGGTTATCTCCCTTAGCCCAAGGGCTACATATGATATACGTATACATTTAGATACCTTTTAAGTATCCTGGGTGTATGTTCGCACCCACCCACCGTAGCGGAAGCCCAGTTATACCGCTGTGCACTCGGACCCTGCTGTTATTAGTCTAGATGCCTAGAGGCACCTAGTCCAGGATGCACCACGTGGAGGACTAACAGTCAGGAATATCACCATCATTGGAAATTGAGACTTTATAAGCATTACTCAAATCTTCAGGATTATTAGCATCCCAACATGTTTAAAGCATATCTCAAAGTATTTATTTACCATATATAGCCGGTTTGGTTTGTGGATCTATCAACCGGCATCAATTCTCAAGTTCCCTGGAAGAAGATTGCTTCGTCAATTCTTGTGAGCACTGGCATTGTTGCTAGGGCACGGTCTTTTAGCCATGAAACTTCATTTAACTCCCTCCCCCCAAGTTCAATTGGCATCTGAATTGTGGATGCTATGCGAACTTGGAACTAATGAAGAGGTGACTTTGTCACCAATGTTTGTTGTATAATACTGGTTAATGTTGTTTTTATAAGTAAATGTAACAAAACGCTATTACGTTTATACCAAATTAGGTCGATAAAATTGTCAAACGACTGAAAATATCTAATGAAGAATTGTCCATTTTGCTTTATATTTTTAACAAACGAGAATATTTTACCAATCTGCTAACTGAAAACTCAAATTTGAATCCCGAAGATGAGTTTAATTTGTACAAAAATGAATACTATTTAAATTTGGATAATTCCAAAGTGAAAATATTTATGATTGAACTGTTCCACTATTTGCTTCGAAATAAAGATGTAATTCAAAAATGGTCCGATTATGTTCCCGACCGAGTGCCAGTCAATGGATTCCAAATTCATACTACGTGGGATGTTCCAAAAAAATTGATGAGTAGTGTTATTATCGAATTACGCAAACAGTGGATTGAATCGAATTACCAGTTAAATGCAGAACAATTGTTGAGTTTGGAAAATCGTGATCACATTTTTAAGATTGTTAATTCTAATGAGTATAATGTAAAAAACTTGAATTTCAGTATGCAATGCAAAAAGATTCGGCGCTGTTGAAAGATATTGCAAAGTTTTTACTATTTTGTGAAAACGTTTATTTTATTTACTTTGTTTTCTACTACTTATTAAAGTTGAAGTAATATATATATATATATAAATATAAAAGTGTTTATAATTGGGAACATTTTTCAAAAAATAAGAACGCGACGCATTAGGTAATGATGTATGTTGATATTTAAAGGTTTTTTTGTTTCAAAGTACTGATCAGATGCTTTAATTTTTTATCATTTATTTTAGATTGTCATTGTTTTAATTATACAACCGCCTGCCGAAAAATACTTGAAAAATGTGACTAATTAACTAAGACGTATCTAGGCTTAAAAAATTAAGTGGGTTTTATTATACAATATATAATATTAAATAATAAATAAAGTACAATTATAATTTTACCAATATATGCTGTTCTTGATAGAAATGTTTACATAAAATGACAACTGGCTCATAATCCAATATTGAGTAAAATTATCAACATAACGTTAAATATAAAAAAGCAAATCGTATCTAACCTTTCGGGTTATTAAATTGATTTTTATATAATTTACTATAAAATATAAAATATTTAATGTGATGGCTCGTGTTGATTACTATTCAGCATAGGTGTTTTGGTATGCTCTTGGTTAAAATGTTGATAAAGTTTTATGTAATCTAAACTTTAACAAAAGATTGATTTAAACAAATAATTTTTTGATTTAAATAAGCTTATACATGTTTTGTTTTGTTATACATAAAATAAAATTAATATCATTAATATTAGAACTATTAAATAACGATTTTCAAAAATATAACTATTTTTGTTTTAGCCCGTGTTATGTTTAAATTAAGTTCTTTATGTAAACAAAATAAATTTAAATACAATTAAGATTAATTTTATAAAGTTATAACATAGATTATTATTTTTACAAATAATTGTGACTGGCACAAGTAAATTACATTTTATCTTAAAAGATGTTATATTTTACTGTATATATATATATATATATATACCGCTACTTAAATTAATTAATATTTTCTATGTAATGGTTGTTTTATATTTTTTATAAAATCAATATGATATTTGTATAAATGTTTTTTTCCCAACGGTAATATTTATACAAAATATTTTATACGCAGTACCTTACTTTAGTATACAAAATATTAATTTTTTAAAGTCTGTTTTATTAAAAAAATTAGTTTTTTGTTACCATTAATTATATTTTTTTAATTTTGATATATTAAAACGCAAAATTAAAAAAAACGATAAAAAATAATTTCTTTTTACATAAATTATATTTAAAAAAAATTAGTTTTGTATTTTCATTCAAAGTTAGCTACGTCAAATTTTGTGTTTAGAAAACTTAAATTTAAAGTATTCAAAAAAATGATTTTAAGCAAATAAGCTAGTAATTTAGTAATTATTACAAATAATATATAAATTGCATTTAATAATTCCGTTTATATCATTGTTGTTATTAAATTCTGACTTCCCCAATTTCTAAAATTTTTAAACTATTTTTCAGTTGATGCAAAACGAAATGCTTAATGTTCTATTTAGATTTCTACTTTTTAATATTCTACTTTTTTTGGTAAAAAAAGAAACAATTATTCAAATTGTATTTGTTGTCGGAGTTGTATATGTAACAATTACCGAAAATAGTTGGAAAAAATGTCAATGCTAAACTGTTTGTTATTGTTGGTTGATTCTATTAAAAGTAAAAACTGCAATTGATGACGTATAGCACCCCCACACTTGGTTTTATATATGATTGGAAATATTTTAAAGATAAAATGATTGTATAGAGGATGATTAAAACTGCGTCGAAGTGGTTTATCAGTACAGCACCCGGCCCGAATCTGGGCGGGCATGGCAGTAAATGTGGGACCACGCTCGGTTTTTCGCTAAACTGTCCACTACTGAAAGATGCCGGAAGGGCATTGGGCAGTAAAACATTCACGACAAAACTATTGAACGGCTATTGTACTCCAAATTGGTTTAACCCAGAACCAAATGGAAAAAACCAACGTTTAATATGTCTATCTGTAACGTTTATAAGTGTTTTTAGTTTTTATTGATCTGTTTTTACCACTTACTTGAAATACAACCAACCCTATGGATATTTTTAAATAACTTGATTTAGATGAAACGTCAGTTTTGTTTTAACTTTTAACCATAAGTTTACTTTTTCTATTTTAACCAATGCCAAGGAATGATTGTAACAAAGTATAAACGGCTGTATATGTATGTATAAACTGAACATTACAATATTTATTTCATTTTATTTGTGTTTATGACTTTGAATGTTTGCACGAGAAACATCTTTCAGCAGTGGACATTTTAGCGAAGCCAAACGTGGGCCCGCATTTTAGTGCCGGTGATGGGATTCGAACCCATGCCCACCGAGGTCCGAATTCGAGCGTTGTAACGCTAGACATTTTACAGTAACTCAATGACGTGTTTTTCTTGTACATGCACAAATATGTCGCAAAAATCACTTCTGGGTTGACAAAATTCTGCCATGTTTGGGTCAAGCATAGATGTCGAAACGTGGTGTTGTCTCCAAAACTTGTTTTGACACCACAAATTTTATGTGTGCAATTGTTTGAAAGGCAATATTGGAAATGTTTCGTGCTTTGCAAAAAATTTTATCATTGTTTGTGGTATGCGCTGTTTTTGTTTATAGGTGGTTGGTTAACTGAAAATTCGAAATGGACGTGTGTATATTTCAATCATATAATTAAGTAATTACGTCTGCACGTGGATTATTTATACTAAAAATTGTTTGTGGACATTCAATCAATATTAAGCTATCCATGTTTATTTTAAAACATTTTTTGCATTAGTTTATACAGATGTTTCAAGTATATGTTGCGTTTGGTATTTTTACCCTAAATACAATAATTCATTATTTGCAAAATTAATTACAAGTAGTATAATTAGCTTGACGTCCTGGTCGATTAGTTAAGTACTATTGGCCAAATATTTTCTACAAATTCTTGGGATAGTTTTTTGTCACGAATTCAGGTTGGTCACCAGTGATAATTATTAAACAATAAAAACAATGGTTGCAATGCAGTTTTAGAATATTATATTCATTCATTACTAAAGTTGTAAATTAAGTCGTTATTTTGGTATTTGTTTATTTACGATCCACATGGATAGTGTGTCAGTCAATTGTAATTACCAATTTGTGTTTAGGTTTTGAAAAGCTAAACGGTATTACATTTCTACGTATGTATCAAAATAGCAGAGGTAACCAATGCACTATACTTGTAGCTGTATGTACATGAATTCCAAAACGATTATTATGTACTTTCGTTAATGTTCTCTTGTTGAAAAATTCTTTATATATATATATATAACCCTTAAAGAAACTTTATAATAAAACTATATTATGAGCAAAATACGTTTCTAATTTCAACAATATCATTCGTTATTAAAAACGTTTTCATTTCATGTCAAATGGTTTACAAACAAAAGTTGACTAAAATTATTCACATAAAATATTTAATAAACAAAATACAACGCGTATAAAACTTTTGTTAGTTACTAGTTTGTTTATTGTCGTATTATTTCAAAACCTTCCGTTCCGAAGAGCATGGGGCAACAAGATTGTTCCATTAAATCTTTGGTCTTAATAATTAAAATTCTATTCGAATTTTGTCAAACCTCATAATCGGAATCGTTTCTTTGCCGCAATTTAATGAAATAGTGTCCTCTTGCTGTTTCTTTAGCAATATTTTTAACAGAGGTCAGATTACTAATCTTGTACTCAAAATAAATTGCAAATGCAGTTCCTTAAGAAGTAACGTTCAAATATTATCTAAGCTATGCATCAATAAAAAGTAGATATAGTTAAAATAGGCAACACGTACTGAACGCCTTAAAATGTGATATTGCCGGTGCACTCCAGTGGTACAGCACTCGACTCAAACTTGGGTGGACATGGGTTCCAATTCCATTACCAATATTTAATGAGGGTCCATGTTCGGTTTCCCTAAACTACTAAAAGTTGTTTTTTAATAAAACATTTAAAATAATAAAAATATATTTTTAATAGTAAGTTGATTCGATTTTGGTCATCTGTAATAACAATGTCTTAATTGTGGTGTAACAATATGTCTTAATTAACTCAATCGATAGAATATTTTGTTAATACAAGTTTTCGTACATTGCGAAAAGCGTGTACAAAATTATCGAACTGTTACACATTTTTCGATTGTGGAATGTTCGTTTACTTATATTTTGTCATTAATTGATGATTTCTGGTTGATCCACAAATTTGGATTTGTGAGTTGATTTAAAGCATGTTACATTTTTTGAAAAAAATATGCTCACTATAGGAATTCATTCGATTATATATCTTATGTGTCACATTTTTTAATTAACATTGAAAGTATTTTGCAATTTAGAAAAAGGGTTGTATTTGTGTCACCTATAAATTGACTGAAAGACGTTCAAAGTGAAAAACATTTCAATCATATATAATAATCTATTTAATAAAGAATTTTATATGTTCAATTAAAGAACAAAATTAGACACGTATTGAAAATGTGCGTATTTTTCAATTTTCAAAATGTTGAATTTTTTAACGTTTACAGTTAATAATTAAAAATGCGTTCCAGCTAGACCTTTTGTAATAGGCACATGTTGGTAAAAAGTACTATTGAGAAGTTGACAGTTATGATTCAACAAGATAATCGTCACTTGTAAAAGATATGGTATTTTTTCGTTGTATACTATCACTAATATGGTACGTAATAATAAGGATTATTTGTATATGTTGACTAATTATTATAGAATTCAATTTTAAAAAATCAATTAGTTCAACCTGAATACTAGTTAATTTTAAAATTGAACAAAATACTTTTCCAATTTACATTCTTTCTAATTGGTGGACGACATGGTACATTTAAAAATTGGCCGACATGTGGTAATTTCTACATTACAGACCAACGTTGTATTTGCTAAGCTTACACGTAAGCTGTAATTTCGTAATACTAAATTATAGCATGACTAATAGCCGATTTTACATTTAACAAATTGTGAAATTACAAATTTGCTGTTGATTTGTAATAATCGATAATTAATAAGTTGCTTACTTATTGTCTACCGCAAGATTATTGGCAAGTATGTGTTATAATTTATCATTGTAGCGTATCAATACACATTTAATCAATAAATAAAAACAGATTAAAAATTAGCTTTGTGATGTAAAGTGACTGAACTATAGGAATTAAGTGAATATAAAAATATGATTTCTTGATTACGTTATTTAAAATATTTTTAAATGTGCATTTTTACGTGAAATTATGGTTTTTGAATATCCAAAATTGATTGAGGTTGATTAGAGCAAATACGTAGTAATAAAAAGCTACTGAATCCAACATTGATTACGACACTAAATTAGTTGGTTAGTAAAACAAGCATATTTTTCAATTTCTTTTTTTCATAAGAACTAAACTAACAATAATCGGATATTGACTTCTAGCGGATACAATTTCCGACCTTGTAACTTTGTTACAAGAAAATGTTTTTGTGTCTCTATTGCTAAGCGTAATTTAAATACCTTGAAAAAAATAGTTTTGTGATGTAGAGTGACTGAACTATGGGAATTATATAAGTATAAAAATATGCTTTCTTCACTATATTATTTAAAATGTTTTTGAATGTGCATTTTTACGTGAAGTTATGGTTTTTGAATATCCAAAATTGATTGAGGTTGATTAGAGCAAATACGTAGTAATAAAAAGCTACTGAATCCAACATTGATTACGACACTAAATTAGTTGGTTAGTAAAACAAGCATATTTTTCAATTTCTTTTTTTCATGAGAACTAAACTAACAATGATCGGATATTGACTTTTAGCGGATACAATTTCCAACCTTGTAACTTTGTTACAAGAAAATGTTTTTGTGTCTCTATTGCTAAGCGTAATTTAAATACTTTGAAAAAACAACTTCCAATATTTATGCTGTAATATAATGAATTTGCAAAGTCTGTTAGGTGTCAAATCGAAAAACTCTAAAATGAAACATCGAGTGACGTAACTTGTTGGTGTTTCAAATGTATAAAATTTAATTTACTTTCGCTAATTTTGTCCAAAAATTCCCCAAACAAATACAGTCGTGCATTTTTACAACATTTGGTTCGGAAACATGAATTAAAATTTGTGACATTACAGTCATTTTTTCGACAATTGCAGTATTCATTTTTTCAACCTTTTAAAAATATTTTTTGTGGTAATTTGAAAAATGCAACAAGTCAAATTTGTCATAGTTACATAATTTGTGAAACAAGCATTGTTTTTTTTTCTATTTATATAAATAAATACAAGTCAGTTATTTTAATTAATTTTGTAAAATATATTAGTGCATCATTTAAGGTATTATTATACTGAAAGTAATTGTTTGTTTAGATCCTTTTGATTGACTCTAGTCTCCAGATGGCAAAACATGGGATTTAAATATAAAAAATTGAAGATTGTAAATCTTCAAATGGTGACACTACAATTATTTGTTAAAAGTAACGTGTACAAAAGTAGTCAAATCAAAATTAATATTAATAATAAAACTAATATTAAATTTAATAAGTGTACGTTGTCATTATGCTTGGTTGGCTATTTTAATTGTTCCATTTTTTCCATAATGCAAATGTGTACAAACGCTATTTTTTGTTAATTAAAGATTCTTATTTACGCCATTGTCAACGTTTATTTTAAATTGTAGATGTGGTTGATAATAAAATATTTATCTGCCGGAATGGTCTAGTGAAAAAAGCGCTGAACTCGAACTTGGGTGTGAATGGAATCGAGTATTGCTCCTGCATAGTTCCGTCAAAATTTGCACTTGCCGAGAAATGTTTCTCGTGAAACATTCAAGCAGTGAGAACGAAAAATAAGTTTAAAAATGATAAATAACTGGGCCGAGATGATCACAGTGGTTGAGTTGTAGCTGAGTGGATATAATTATGAATCCTACAACCTACACTAAACACTGGTTTTAGTTCAATGCTCTGTTAGGTATTTACTTGGAAAAAATGAAACAATAAAAACTGAAATCAAAACATTAAGTGCAAACAATTTTTTTTTGAAATTTATGTCAACCAATATATGATGTTAGCAAATGTATACAACGACTATACATAAAGGTGGAATGAGCTCAAATAAAGTTGATGACATCCTAACAAGTAAATTCAATGGTTTTTTAAGTCACGTTTTTACTAAACCCTATTCATAACAACAAAAAATTAACTATACTAGATGGTAGAAACTTCAAAAACCACCCATTTTATGTTGTGATTAATCTTATTTTTTGATAAGTGCATATGCACTCAAATTACAAACCACACACAAACATACATACAGACGGTATAATAAAAACTAGTCGATTCACATGTTCAATTGCTACAAACACAAAAATGGACCAATGTAAAACATATTCCATGTTAAAAGTCAACTATAATTTGATTGGTCCATTTCGAGGCCGCCTTGATACGTTAGTAGACAATTGAAAATAACCAATAGTAATTAGGCCATATATAGCAAAATTCGTTTGTTTGGATAAGTCGCACATGCATGTGGACATACATCGGATAGGTTGAAATTAGGCATAAAATTATGTACCTTTGTTTGGGTTATTTTTGTAAAGCTTTCATTTTTATTTGGGTAGGAAAAAAAACATTTGTCCATAATCAAGAATTGGAGCGCTAGAAAGAAGTGAAAAAGAAAATTCGATAGCGAATCACTTGCAATGTGAGTTTGGATATTATGATTTAGTTATTTTGTATTCTTATTGCGATTAATTATAAGTACATGTATGTATGGGTGGATAGAGAATGAGTACATTAAAAAGTTGAATGTATCATGAGTTGATTAGCAAAGGCTATGTATAATGAATTGGCAAAGACTTAAGTCTATTGTATAACCCTGTTGGTTTGAACGGTCAAGATCAGGCGGTAAAAGTATTCATTAATAAAATATTAGTGGGAAAATTACTCAAACAACGTGTATAGAGCATCTGGATTATTTTCGCAAACCTATATAACAGACACTAGTCAGAGTTGTAAAGAAATTATTGGCAACCAGCACAGAAAATGGAATAAAAATGGAATTTTTGAATATTCAAACATTGTATGACGCAAGCCAAATGTATGCGAAGTTTGACAATTGTAATCGGTATATATTGAGAATGAATCAAATGGAGAATACTTTGTTACACGTGTAAGCCTGTCAGTGGACTCATCAATATAGATTACGATGTCATTATTGTAAACGGTGCTAGATGTAAATAGATCTATCAAAAAAGCTTTGATTTACCCTTTTTAAATCCAAATTGAAATAAATTATACAAAAATTGTTTTATATTAAAAATTTATTATTTATTTAAATATCTTGTTAAAGTAACAAGTATTGTAATGTCGTTATTTTAATAGGGTTTTTAATGTGTTTTTTTGTCGCAGAGTATTTCGAGTCTGTCTTCACTAAGTTTATAATCAGATTTAAATGAGTTTACCGTATTTTACCCATTAAACGTTTTAAAATTTTAATTTATAGCTGATTTTTTTATGTGAACGGAATGTTTTAAGTGCAATTTGTAAACAAATTATACAACCCCCGTTATCGTAATTCGTGTGACAAATTTTGTTATATAACTTGAATGAATATGACTGACCGCATTGTATAAAATAAATAACTTAATTTTTATACACTATAAATAACTGTGTTATAATAATAGTAAAAACATACGTTTAAACAACTCAACCAATGAGTGTTTGAGCCCAAGATTAACCACTTGACCTTCATAAAACGAAATTGATGTTGCTCAGAAAACAACAAGAGGACACTGTTCCAATGAACTACGGCAAAACAAAGTGAAAGCATTGGTGATCTCGATGACAGGCTTGAATGAAATCCAAATAAAAGTTCAATTCAATAATTAGAATCTCTAAAGCCAAAAAATTAATAATTTATCATTGCATAGAACAATTTTGCTACTCCATGCTAATCAAAATAAAAAGATTTCAAAAATGCAATACTTATGGATGTTGTATTACGGAATAGTGAAAAATATTTAACAACACTGACAACAACGTTTATTTTTAAAAAGTTAACAATTTATTTATTTATTCTTTATTTTATGTTTGCTACTTTGAATGTTTTACGAGAAACATCTTTCAGCAGTGGATATTTTAGCGAAGCCGAACGTGGGCCCGCATTTTAGTGGGCTGGTGATGGGATTCGAACCCATGCCCACCGAGGTCCGAATTCGAGCACTGTACCACTAGACCACCCCGGTAAATAAGGATAAAACAGCTGTACAGTGCTTCTGGTTGACTTGAAAACCTAGTAAATTTATTATACAAGTGAATCTGACAATACTAATACAACATTTCTAAAAAAATAGCTTGTATTTATTTAAACCCGTGTAGCGTTTGAATTAGAATTTTTAAACAAACAAAATAAAGTTGAAATCCGACATTTGAAACATGTGACAAGTTATTACGTCAGTGTGTGCGTGCGTTTTTAAGAAATTATCCTTAAAAAATTTTCACACGTTGAAATAAAAAATTTTCTCTTTAGGGCATCTGACATAATTTACTAGATAATTGCTATTCTATACTTTGTGCCCAATTAAAACACTGTTTGCAACTGTAAAATACAAAATGTGATAAAAATTTTAAACTACAAGTGTTTTCAATCAAACAACTAATTATAAATAATTTATGTTTACAATTTTTTAAACTAATATTTATAAATAATAAACTGAAGTTGCAAGTATGTTAAAAAATATTATTATAATTAACAATTATATTTTTCTAAAAACATAATCCCTTAAAACCCCATTGTTACATTACACAGTTTGTTTGGAAAAATTTAAAGCATATAATAGTTAAAGTACTTTTGTGACAATATACGAAATTGATTGATTCCACAATTTATGTCTTCCAATGTGTTAGTATGTAAAATATGTTAGCAACAGAAAATATTTTGTCTTACAATAATTTGCTAGATATACGAATTTTACTGACAGCATATATGTATATGTTAAATATCCGACCTTTTCAAGATCCAAATTACAAAACAAATTTTTGCCATTTAGCAAGGCAGTTCTAATTTTTGGGCCTACACGTTTAACGCCAAGCTTGAAAAATAATTAGGAAGGATTCTTTTGGTCAATTGTTGGGGATGGAAAAATAACTACTTTTAATAACTTAGTGGAATTTGATATTTAATATTTTTGTACACCTATTTTTATTAGCATTTACAAGTTAACGGTATTGTTTACTAGTATATTGAAGAAGCGTCTGTTTAAAGTTTATTTTGACAATTTTTTGTTAAAAAAAAACGTATTGTACTAGTTACATATTGATTTATTTCACCTTATATATATTCAAGGTCAAACAATGCCCTTCCGATAAAAAATACACTTACTCATGAAGGTTGACTATTAGGATTTTTTAAAATTGTTTTTCCGTGATTGGTTTTATCATCTACCGTAATTTGTAACAAAATGATTGGGATCGAGCACAAAAATACAATAAACTTGACGCCATTTTTTTTACATAAGTAGATTATAAACAAGTATTTTTATAATTTATTAATGAAAGCAAACACATATATATATATATATATATATATATATATGATGAAATGTAAATTTAAGATATTAAAATTAGATTTCTTTTTAAATTAAACAATTTAAACAGTAAACACATTAGGTATTTAAAAACCAACCCATTAACAACTGAATTCGGTTTGACATTTCAAAATGAAATTATTTTAAAATATATTTTGTGTGCTTTTACAAAAATGATTTAAAATTTGCTTATATTTGACAATTAATCATTTTTAGTTTTAACAATTTTGTGTTATGTTAATGTAAAAATGCAATTATAGTTTTATTTATTAAAAGTATATTCTTTGTTAACTTTTTTCGGTGTTTGTTACTGTTTACCGTAAAACTATCAAAATGTTCTATTTTTGTTTATATGTTTAATAGGTTTTTAAGCATTTTTTTCTAAAAATGAAAATAGAATATAGATATCACAGTTGAAACTACCAATTTTCAAATTGATAATTGCATATATATGTAGTGATACAACAAATTATTTCCAATAGATGCAAATGTTTTCCAATTTAATTGCAAGAATCATTTTTAGCAACTGATTATTTTGAGGGTAATAGAATAGCCATTCCTATTGATTGCTAACAATGGAACTGTACTTTTATCCATCAGGCTAGGATTCGAACTACAGAGCTGATTGTGTCGGCTACAAACGTTTCTGTTGTTTCAAAAACATACAAAATTGTTTCACACCATTTTTGTTAGATTTGAAACTGAGTAGGTACAAGTTTGATGATTCGAACTACCGGATCTTTGTTTGGATGTGTCAAAGATCTATTGGCTGTCAAACACCCACACAAGTGGAAATCAAATTATACAATCGGTATAATTTAAAGTAATAAAAAAGAAGATTGTTATCAACAGGCGAAAATATTTTGAGTTGACTGAACCAAATGTTGACGAAACCTTAGAATGACATTTGTCTACATGGGACAAACGTCTCTTGCAATACGTTTTAATCGAATGTTTATTGGTAATTTTATCAAATTGTCGGAAAATGAATAAATCTTGTCAGTTTGTTCCACTTTACCAAAGATCGAAATAATCGAATCACATACATTGGTTGTATTTTTGTGCTTAAAAATGTGTTGCGTTGGACGTTTTAGCATTGATTACATAAAAAAAACTAGTATCTAACAAAAATATGTAAAACATGAAAATAATTGTTTATTATTAGTACTTTAATGGTACATATACATCCTACGATTATCGTAATTGTAAAATCATGTTCCTAAATATGAAAAATACGTATTTTTATTATATTCAATGCATATTTTTAAAATTTTAATAGTTTTTATTAATAAAATAACAAACATATTGCTTGATTTGAAACAGGTGATGTAATTTTGTAACTTTCGAATGGCTTCAAAATGTATTTTTATTAGATTGAAAATATGTGGAACAGTAAAGCTAATTAATTAATTACACCGATAAAGGAATCAGTTTGTATTTTTTGATTTTTTTTCCCAATTTAGCATTTGATTTCTGCCAGCTTGTTATAATAAGCACGTTTGTCATAGAATGTTCTACTTTAACCGTAAATGTTGTAAAAATTGTATTTGATAGCCAATTGGAATTAAAATTACAGTAAATATTTTTATGTGAGCTTAACGTACGCATGTTTTATACATATTGATATGTATTACTTACATTATTGTAAAATCATTTTCCTGCTTAAACTATATGTCAACATAACCATATAACTGTTTACATGGTCAACCTTTTATTATTTATATATTTGTAGAGCATATGGAGTATTTGTCTTCCATGGTTTCAAATAAAAAGGAAACCTTGTATGCACAACAAACGTCGAAAAACAATGAAAATTGTTTATTGATAGGCGGCATTCTTGTAACGGCGTTACTATTTACAAGTATTAGCGACACTGCTTAAATTTGTGTTAACATTGTATTTTTTAACAGTACATGCGTACCTTGAATTACCTGTGTAGTTGAACACTTGGTTATACTGCTGTGCATTGAGTCTCTGATTTATGTCAGTTTGAGATGTACCAGGTAGATGAAATTAGGAATATCACTGTAACCGAAAAGTACTACTTTATAAGCACTACTCAAATCTTCAAAATTATTATCATTTTACAAAACTTAATAATTAAAAAGCAAAAAAAACCAAAATTAATTCAGAACTGATGGAACAGGGTCGAACAACTCATGAATATGTAATGATATTTTTATTTTCAAACAAAACAATTATAATGAAGAATATTGATTGCAGAATACTTGTTATTTTTAAAAATGCAATTAATTCATTTCTGTTTGAAACAACTGTCAACAATTTAAATTTACTATATGAAGAAATTTTAAACAAACGTTTAAGTAATAAAATTGCAATTTATCTTAACCTACAGACAAAATAAATAATTTTAATCAACGCGCTACTTTCTAAACCATGTTTAAATAAATTTTAAACTTTCAAAAAAAGATTTGAAACATTTTTTATAACAAAAAGGTTCATGACAGATTTTAAATTAAATAAATAACAACAGTCAACATTTATATTCTGACGTACATATTTTTAAAACAAACATAAATAATAATTGAGTGTGTTAGCAATCATTTAACTGTAAATAATGTATTTCATTTAGAAAAAAAAATAAAATATTTTTATAAAAATAACCAATAGTAATAATACTGTTTTTTTAGTTTTAAACTGATTTTTAAATTGTTAATTTATTTATGTTATTTAGTATAAATTTTAACGTCTATTTGCTGTTTGATACAATCTAATGTATATCTTTTGAAAAACATTTACGTTAAAATTATTTTAACATGTCTATTTTCGAAATCATTTTTATTCAATTCACAAAAAACCTTAAACTGATGTAAGTGTTAAAATGATTTTTTAACACATAACTTTTAAATGTTTTTTGTATTTGGTTTTTCCATTGCTTCAATGTTTGGTAAAATGGATTTTTTCAGTAAGTAAACATTTATTTATTTTTATTATTATTTTATTTATGTTTATTACTTTGAATGTTTTACAAGGAAACATCTTTCAGCAGTGGACATTTTAGCGAAGCCGAACGTAGGCCCTTATTTTAGTGCCGGTGGTGGAATCCGAACCCCCATGTCCACCGAGGTCCAAATCGAGCGCTGTACCGCTAGACCACCCCGGCAAAAACTTCAAACAAAAGCCTGGTGATGCAAATCAAACCTATGTCTACCCAGTGTTGAATCTAAAGTCTTAGCAATTTGTAAAAAAATAACACTATATAAAATTATTTCCATAAACATTTAGTATGTTAAAAACAAAACTGTCTTGAATAATTCATTTAAAATATGTGTTTGACAAGACTGTTTTTTGTGTAGTACATTTAAATTTATGTATTTCTAATAGGCGTTCTGTTATTAAGGTTATAAATTTAACATAAGGTTGTAGATTGTTACAATCTAATAGATTTTGAAATATTTTTTTTAAAATTACATAATATAATCCGTTAAAAAATAACATTTTTTTAATACTTGTATTAAATGTTGATAATGACACTTGTAGTAAATTATTAAAGCAAATAGACAAATATAATATAAGTTAGATAAATAATTTATTATTAATGTTAGGTACTAATCCCTATTAACCAACTATTACATCATACAGAAGATGAATTATCTGATGTAACTGATTAAAATTTTAAGATTCTTTTTTTGGCAGGTAGAAGGGCCGGGGTGGTCTAGCGGTACAGCGCTCGAATTCGGACCTTGGTAGGCATGGGTTCGAATCCTATTACCGGCACAAAAATGCGGACCCACGTTTGGTTTCGCTAAAATGTCCACTGCTGAAAGATGTTTCTTGTCAAACATTCAAAGTAGAAAACATAAAATAAATAAAAATAATCGGACTATCTACACTTGAGACAAATTCCTATCGGGTTGGGCTTGAAGTTCTACTCTCCAAAAATATTTTTATACACAACGTTGAGGCAACAAACTCATAACAAATTTGAATTGAATTATTTTCTTCTGGTCACAAATGTCAAAATAATTCTACTCCTGCGCTGAGTGTAGAATGGATTTAATTCACTAAGCATCAATTTCTGTTTATACTTGAACAACCTGACAGTATTATGATCCCATAAACTTTATACATATGTAGAATTAACTAGTGGGTTTCTATGCAATTCCAACCTAGCCAAGATACCCGATTGGCAGGTCCTAATCGAGATATTTGCATTTACGAAGATATTTTGTAGCTGTTATTATTTCTACGTTTGTACACTTTACAAAATTATTGCTTCTAATGGTTTTGTAAATGCAACTAATATGAAAGAATAACAAAATCTTGTGGTTAAAAGACAGTATTGTGTATTGCAAGGATCGTCATAAACTTTTATTTGCCAGACTCATCTTTCCTAATCCAACAGCTATATATATATATATATATCAACTTTTTAAGTACCTTAGGTGTACGCTTGCATCTATATACGCTAAGCTTTTCCTAAACTAAAAAAAGTTTTATAGGAACGCATTTGACAAGCATTGTAATAGTTAATCTAGTGCCGCGGTGGTCTAGCAGTACAGCTCTCGACTTGGACTTCGGTGGGTATGGGGGTTCGAATCCCACCATTGTTACTAAAATGCGGTCCCACGTTCGTTTTTGTCAAAATGTCCACTGCTGAAAGATGTTTTCCGTAAAACATTGAAAGAAGTAAACATGAATAAAAAAATAATTCAGCTGAAGGCATTTGGTCATTAAGAGAACATTGAAAAATTTTTACATATTGCAAAGTTATTGATAAATTGTTTTCCCTGTTTTTATTTTACAAATAAAAATATTAGAAAATGTAAACTTTGAGATAATTTTATGTTTTTTAATCAGAAATATATTATTATTATTATTATTATTATTATTATTATTTCTATTTCTATTGTCAATAAAAGTATATTTCGCATTTTCGAATACATCAACATGTAAGTCAATATCAGTCACCAGGCCAAGATACATACACATGCATATACATGTATGTATGTATAATAATTGTTAACTTAAACGTTTGATTTTAATCATTGTTGCTGAGTAGAGTTACAATTTTCGTTATCCATTTTCAACCTTTCTATGTCATTAAAAAAGTTTTAGAAATATGGGAATATTTTACAATAAATGTTTTTAACAAGCAGCAATTTAGCAAAACTTAACAAATTCTGGTATTTAGTGCAAGTAATGAAACCTAAACTCATGCTCACTGAAATGCCAAATAAAATATTCTATTTGACAAACTGTTTGATAGTTTTACATTTTGGATTGTAATTATAGAATTAAGACCAAACATAATTTCACTACGCAAATTTGGGTTTTATTGTTACATGTAATAGAAAATATAATAAAGTACACATGTTGACTTGAATTTTTAATTGGTAACCAGATCCAATTTGTAATATTGTTAGCACATTGTGAAAAATGATAAATATGTAATTAATTTTTAATTAAAAGCAATTTACATTTGCGATTATTTTTTTGTGTAAAATGTAAACGATAAAACCAACCATAGGAGAAAGTTGCGTAAAAAAGGAACCAATAACAGTTAAATAACCTTTTGTGAGTGTGTTATCACTTATAAGTTGGGGATGTGTGATCAAATTTACACGATAACGCAATACAAAACATATAGCACTAGTGAAATATTGATTTTTCCACCTTATATACATTTTCAAAGTCAAGGAATCCCCTTTTGATAGAAGTAACTCACTTACCAATAGAATTTTTTAAATTGTTCATTCCGCTCAAACGGCAGAATTCTTAGTTGAAGCTAATTAAATTTGACTACTTTGAACTGATTCGGTAGAGTAATATTCATATGTGAATGTTGCAATATATATAGCAAACATTGTTTAAAACATGTGAATAAAATTTATCGATTAATTGAACAATATTTCATTAAAATTGTGGTTCTCATGTTACGAAACAACACATTATTATTATTATTATTATTATTATTATTATTATTATTTGTTTAAATGAAATGGATTATTTGTACTTGATATTATACATAATTTATTCCATTACAGTTAGGTGATGGTCTGCAATGAAATAAGAAAGTTTAAGAACAGAATTAATAATTCCATTTATGCATGCATAAGTATACACTGTTAAAAAAAGATAAACAATTTAGAAATAGCATCTTGGTGTTAAAGAAACTGTACAACTAAGGCATATTTACATATTTTTTGTTATGATGCTATGGATAAAAAGAGTTGTGCGGGGATGGTTTAGAGGCATAGCACTCAATGCGGGCTTCCGTTTGACTTTGTTAAAATGTTTACCGTAAGATATCCAAAATAGTAACAATCAAAAAATAATAACACAGTAATTATATACAATTAGACGTAACTATCGCATTTATAGAAATTAAAATACTTTTAAACAATATACATAATAAACTACAATATTCATTTTACTATCGTTTAAGTAATAAAATTAAGTGAAAATGACCAAAAATAGTTTATTTTTATATATATACATATAATGCTACTAATAGATATACTGATAAAGTTTCAGTATGATTACTTCTGTTATAAGTTCTAAGGTTAACACTATACATAACCCAAGTTATTTTAAATAAAATATTTAACAAGTCATTACTTTTTGAGAAAACGCTAATCCACAGATTAATTCCTTGCATCATATATATATATATATATTTATATATATATATATATATATATATATATATATATATATATATATATATGTAAGTGTGTTAAAAATTAAATGCTTTAATGTTTTCTACTAGTAAGTATAATTGCATTGTATAAAAATAAAATTAAGATTTTGCATACAATTTGACAGTTGACGTTTTCGTATTCTTTAATGCAACTTTGCAACAATTTTATAAATATTAATTGCATAAAAATGTACCATAAACATTGCTTTTTTATTTAAAAATAATATGCGTGAGAAAAATTGAAATAAAACAAAATATTTAAATGCTACCCACGTTGTTTTATATAATATTTGTATAGTAGTCAAAATAAATACATTTTACCGTTTTTAACGATGCACAATGTAACGTTAAGATATTATTTCTTCCTCCTGAGTAAAATATGGAATACTATTTTAAATGTACGTTTTTTTAATGCCACACATGATATATTTTTAATGCATAACATATGTTGCATTAGCTAGCTGTATACAGTCAATAAAGAGGCACTTTTTTTGAAGTACAAATTAAATTGTTACAATTAGTAATTCTAAAAAACGTTATACTATCAAATGGGAAGAATATGATAATAAGTACAAAAGGGATCTATAATGGGTAAAAACACATATATGCCATAATTCATATTCCAAGTACAAAGTAAATGTTTATATTTATATTTTACAACAGTAATGTAGGCTAATGTAGTTTGTGTATTTATTTAAACAGTAACATATTTGTCCCAGTAATAAATTAGTCAAATGTTAATAAATGTATTATTTATTTTGACTTTTCGCATTATTAATAATTGTACTTGTTAATAATAACAATGTGTAGTAGACAAAAAATAACAATTAATTTTATCACTATAATTATTATTGATATTATTATTATTATTATTATTATTATTATTATTCGTATATTTTGTTTTACTGTACCGACTTCTCTAGAATCTACCCCTAGATTCACTTTTGATTTTGTGTTGTTGCTGTGAGATATTGTCAATGAACGTTCCTCCGTTTGTTCGTCTTCTCTTTATCTAGTTGAGGTGGATGGATAAAATATTTGGGGTATCAACGATACACGAGCGTATTTGTTAACTTTCTAAAAATAAAAGTTTAAAAAATTGTCAAAGATAAAATTATACACATTTATAAAATTGTTCAGTAAAAAAGTAATAATTTATTGTCTTGTTTAAAAAACAAAACTTTACCGGCAATAAACTATAATTTGGTGACTTAAATATGATCGAATTGTTTTAAACAATAAATTTTAAATTTAGTATATATATATATATATATATGTACCTGAACGTCTATTAATGTTTGAGTATGCATTAGATGTTTTTTCGATGTTTGTTTGCTTTTGTTTGGTCGATGTTACATACAGCTAATTGTATTTTATAATCGTACCTATTGTTTGTGTGCTGAAAGCTACTTCTACTGACGTATTTAAGTCAATAACCATAAATATTAATGATAACATATAGAGACAAAATTTAATTGAGTTATAAAATGTTTAAAGTTTATCTATTGTGCCGGGGTGGTCCAGCGGCACAGCGTTCGATCTGGACCTCAATGGGCATAGGTTTGAATCCCACCACCGGTACTAAAATGCGGACCCACGTTCGGCTTTGCTAAAATATCCACTGCTGAAAGATGTTTCCTTGTAAAACATTTAAAGTAATAAACATTTAAAAAATTTATTTTAGTTGACTGTTAGTGCAAGGGTAAATTATTTTAACAACTGGTGAAGTGGGGGGCTCGCAGTTCCATTCGGTAGTAGCACTCGTACTGATGCCCCATCAAAATTTGAGTTTAAATTTCGACCACTAGACTAATTTATTTAACAAAATATTCCAGAGACAGCATTATACGATATAGACAGCTGTGTTCTACCCTATTTTTGTTTCATAAAAATTTTGACAATTTATAAAAACACCATGTAGAAAAATGTTTCATTTATCAAAATAGCATTAGACAAACATTGTGAAAATGAAAACTCACGTTCTTTTATTTAATAGGAAACAATATTTTGTCCACTAATAAAAGCAATTTATTAATTTTTTTAAAAGTTGACTAAAACATTTTTTACTTTGGCGAAAAGTAGCATTTGGCAAAGCAACATAATATGACAGTTACTTTTGATATTTAATTCACATTTTAAATAAAATCAACTATTGTAAAGTTTGTACTATGCATATAATTAATAAACCAATAACTTTATTAGTTAGGCAAGTTTTAGCAATACAATGTAACGCAATCTTTTGTATTCAATTGTTTTTTTTCATCATCATTACTTAGTTTAAACAAAAAAATAAAATAAAAATGCGTATCTTTTTTATTTTTTAGATACATTTAGCTATAATTTGGTTCAACCGAACAATTACAATGTTATTAACAATTGAAAGCTACATTGCTTCTGATATGAAATTGAAAACTCCATTATTTATTTTATTTCTGTTCTGCTTCATTGTTTCCAATGCAGAAAAGTAAGTGTTTTTCTGCTGTTATTTAATTCTACATGTAAACAACCGGTTAACATATACATTGAAATATTTTCGAGTAATAATATCCGAATGTTTTAAAGAAATAATCTGTATTTTGAGGTTAAAGAAGTTGAATTTATAGATTTGTATATGTGTATACAATATGATAGATGTGGCTATAAGACGTTTCTGGTCTTAGACGAAACTCTATCCATTATCTTCAAATGTTGGGCGTTATTGCCGCTAACAAGCAAGTGAATAGTGTCTTTCATTGGGACTTTTGCCATATAGGTCCTTGCATATTACACAAGTTGAATAGCTTATGTTGGCACAGTTAAATTATGCTTATTATGTATTTTTGGACAACTAGAAGCTTTATCCTTTGAACTACAAGTGGCTAAAACAAACCCTGTATATTTATTATTTATATCATGACTCAGGCTAATTGTCCAGTAACCTCAGATGCTGTACGTTACTACCGCTAATAAGTAAGTGGGTGATTCATTTTAATAGTACCTTTTAACAATGCCTATAACCAATTATCGTATTAATGATAAAAACCAAAAAGTAAATACGTGTGTACTTTTGTACAAAAAACTGCAAAGTTTTCCCAATCTGGATAGAGAGTTGTGCCCAAATTGAAAGTTTCGACTACGTACAGTCTGATAATTGTGTTTCGTTTGTCCGTTTTTATCAAAACAGTCGCTCCAAAATTTCCTATTTGTTTGACAAGCAAATAAGAATACTAAAATTACTGGCTAATTAAAAAAGACTTTTCAATTTCGTATTTTGGCTCCGCCAAATCAGCGTAGAATTGATTGAACCACTAGGTGGTCTTGTGTATAATTTTTGGGGCCTATAATGTTTACAAGTTGTCCAAACCTATAGAGAAAATTATGCTCAAAATACCATAGCCTTGCTTTGTCGGGAAGCAGAGTTCTCATTAATGTTTACAAGTTGTCCAAACCTATAGAGAAAATTATGCTCAAAATACCATAGCCTTGCTTTGTCGGGAAGCAGAGTTCTCATTAATGAGTCACTTTGCTACAAACAAAAACGTATACACTAATATTGATTTAACAAAACTGTAAGTTGTTATATTACATCTAAACACGAACAACTAGTATTTTCAACAGGAGTACCAAGATAATAAACATGGTAGCTATTCTAAATAAATCAATACATGATTGATAGACACAATTGTAACTTAATAAGTAAATAATACAAAATAAATTGGTACTAACCATTTATTCAAGTTTGTATTCGTATAAAATACGGCAATATATAGAACACCCATAAATTTGTTTGTAGTGTATTTTAATTAAATACAAATTTCAACTAGAGTACAAGATGTACTTTTACTGAATGATAATGAAGTTTTTTGCATTTTTATTTTATTGGTTGTATTAAATAATATTATTTAGATTATTAGTTTATGCAAAAAAAAACAGTACAAGTTGAATACTATGCCTGTGCAGAGTTTTTTTTAGTTATGTAAATGTACATGAGTGTGTGTGTATGGATGCGAAATATATCAGCTAACGATATTGTCAACGAATAGTTTTTACATTCCTATTGTTTCGTACTAAGTATGATATTGTGTACTGTTAATATATGCACCGATTAAGGCAAACAAACATAGACAAGCGTTTTTATTGTTATAATTGTAATCAAATACCGATTACACAATACTAGTCAAAAGTACTATTATATGTCCAAAATTTGGGAACTTTTGATTGTACACGATTGAACTCTGCGTAATATATATATATATATATATATATATATACAATCTAATTGAAGCGTTGATTGAAAAACCATTTGCATAGATATTGAAACTTGTACTTTTGAAAACGAACCATCGATAAATGGAGTGGGGTATATAATGACCTTGGTCATCGAAACTAAATGCGGGCGGTGGTGTGTTAAATGTTGACTTGCTGAAACGTGCATTTCCCATTGAAACGTTGAAGCAACAAAAGCCGAATAAAATGAACAATTCGTTTGTAACACAGAACATTTCAGTGGGATGTTATTGTTGGATAAGAAATGCGCACTATCATCTTTGTTACTAAATAGTTCTATGCCAATAAATAACTTTAGAACTAAAACAGTGCCAAGTTGTCTTAACCTGTGGAAGATACAATGCAATTTGAAAAAACAACATATTGCCATTATTGAAAAAATTGAAATTGAAAAGAATTTTAAAAATTTCAGTTCATCTAGCGTAACTAGAAAAAAGGAACGCCATTTACCTAAATGACAATTGTAAAAAAATTTAATGTTGGCACAAAAACTTTTTAAAAAAAGTTTCTTTTTACAAATAGGCCGACAAAAAGAAAAAATAGCTAATTGGTTTGAATTTTGGCAAACAAAACACTTTTTATTAAACAAATATTTATAATTTTTGCATTGGACGTTCGATAAAAATTTATAGTTAGACATTTGATTATTACAATTATCTAATTTATTACTTCAAAAAACGTAGTTTTTATGCAATTGTTTTTAATTTGGGAAACATTTTAAAAAGTTTAAAAAGGTTTACAAATTAACAATAGATTTTAAAAAAATTAATTCACAATTCTTTTTGTTCTAAAGAACATGAAGCAGCAAGATTATAAATGGTACTTTTTTATCATTTGATTTATTTTTCTATTAATTTGTTCCAACAGTCCACTTTTAAAACAGATGTGGAATATATAAACAAGAATTGATCTTTTTTGACCTGTGTTCAACGCTGTAATCAAAATCGTAATTTCATTTCATTGTTTTTGTTTATTAAAACAGCAGCCGCATATTTATCTTGCAGCAATATAATGTTTTCACACAAGCAAGGTTATTGACTTTGAGATTGTAACGAGTAGGCGGACATTATATGATGAGTGAATCCAATACTCGTTAATTAGCAATACTTAGTTATTGGCCCATATAGGTTGTAATAACATAAGGCAAACAAATTAAATTCAGTGTTTTTTCAGCCACGTTAAAAGATCAATATCATTGTTCAATACAATTAGTATCAAGGATTGAAAGTAATAACACTCATCCACAACATACATCTCTAAACCAATCTAAAGCTTCTGGTAAAACGAGGAGAATTTATCTGCACACGAAAGCCAAAACTAATCAGTACAAATACTCACGTCTTTTATACTTATCCAGAATATGAACCAATCTAAGATTAAACAAAATTGAACTTCTAACAAACCTACCAAAGTAGGTACTTATTAACAAACGTTAGATATGTCTAAGATAAGTAACAAGTGCTACATATATTTCAATATCATAGTAGGTCAACAATGGATTCACTTTTGTCACTATCTGTAGGTATCATTCCACCCACACAATTATTTAAATTAATTTAGACATCCTACAGTATAATATAACTGTACCTTATAATGACTCATTCAAAGTATGTTAATTTTGGATTTTTTTAACCACATGTTTACTGTATTGACTATATTCATATGACATTCTATTTCATTTTGTTCCCGTATATACTACTACTTTTGTGTAATTTTGTAATTCCATTTATTTATTTGTTTTTATTGATAGTGAAAATGTATTTTAAGCTAAATGTATATCGAGTGAGATATTAAAACTTAATGTAATAATAATAATAAATTATTATATTTAAATGAATAAGTGAAAACAACTGACGAATCACAAAAATGTGATGTTTCTTTCTTCAAAGAGAAAATCAATAATGTTGAATTAAATGGTCATAACTGAAAAATGTTAAAAACTGGATAGTTAAGTATTTCATAAATTAAACCACCACACTTGCAACCGGCTACAGTTGAATATAAATTTCACTGGGTAATCGATTGAAAATTAAAAAATGCACAATGTCTTAAAACACAACAAACATTTTTAAATATGTAAAAAAGTACTGTTAATATCTTTTTATTTGTTAACAAAAAATAATACAAGTTGTAACTTGAGGAAAACATCATTTAGGTTAGAGATAAAAAAATAGTTGTTGTAACAAATAATATGTACATAAAAATCCGAAAATATAGTTTATTATTATTTATAACAAAACATAGAATTATAATTTACTTTAACTTATTTAACTATGATTTCCACAATTTACATCCTGTTTGAGTAATTTTACTTTGGACAGTGTCCAAGCTAACAATAATTATTATTATCATCATATAATTACAATTGTTGTTATTGCCGATTTTTTACAAAGCAAATAATTATCATTAGTCAAAACCTCAATTGAAAGCTAATTGAGTAGTTAATTGCAGTTGCATTTACGATTAAAGATAGCATATGTGACAGAAAGTGAATAAAAATGATTAGATAAACAATACAAACTTGATATGAATAAGTAAAATATATTTAATTGTATAGTTTATTAAAAATAATTGTTAACTAATGTTTAAACAAGGTTAAAATAATAGAGCACGTGTTTAAATCTTTAAATCATTAAAATTAATGACAAAAATTTAATTATTGTTATTATGGTTATTGGCTTAAATACTTGAGTGGAAGTAACTTTCAACACACAAAAATAGGTACAATTGTTAAATATAATTAGCAGTATGTAACATTTGTCAAACAAGAAGCGAACAAAAATTACATGGAACAATTTTGTTGTGCACATTAGAGCAAAGGGATTTGGAAATATTGATGGCTAAAGTTACTTATTATTATTATTATTATTATTATAAAACCCTTTTGTTCTGAAGATAATGGGGCAACAAGGTTGTTCTATATAAATACACACTACATTTTTGACTTTGAAAATTGGGCATATTGAAGATTGGCATTCTATTCGGATTTCGCCGAATTTTGTCATCGGAATCATGCCGCTTTTACTTTTTTACCGTAGTTTAATGAAATTGTGTCTTCTGTTGTAGTTTGTTCAGTAATATGTTTCTATGGGGCCAAATTGCTAATCATGGACTCAAACCCTAATCCTTTCTCAAATGGACTTTGGACCGGCTACGGTATTGTTATACAAACTTTTAACAAAATAAATTACAAATCTGTTGCAACAAAAGCAAGTACTGTTACAATACGTAGCACAATTAGTTAAAAAAATTTAATAACTAAAGTACTGGACAATTATTATTATTATTACTACTACTTTGAATGTTTTATGAGAAACATTTTTCAGCAGTGGACATTTTAGCATAACCGAACGTAGGCCCGCATTTAATGCTGATGGTGGGAATCAAACCCAGGCCTGCCCAGATCCAAGTTCTAAGTTTCTAAATATCCACCAACTATAAAACTATTTTCTATCAAGCAATTAATCAATAAAAAAATAAATTATATTCATAATTAGTTTTCATTCAGTTAACAAAATTATTTTTTATGCAACGCACATAATTAAATAGCACAAAAATATTAACCAATGCATTCTACACTATTATCATCATTATGCCGGTGTGGCCTAGCTGTACAACGCTCGACTTGAATCTGAGTGGACATGGGTTTGATCCCGGAACCAAACGCGGGTCCGCGTTGGGCTTAGTTCATATGTCCACTACTGAAAGATGTTTGGCTTGAAGTGGTAAAAATAAAATTTTTTTTAATTATTATTATTTTGTACAGATCAATAAAATGGTTTCCCACAAACAGTTGGACAAAATGCATGCCCGAATGTGACGACGGTTTTGAATATCGTCAATACATTTGCGTTGCTATAGATCAATACAATGGCACGACATTGGTAGACAAAAGCCATTGTGCGCATTTGACAGATCCGACAACAATGTCGGACCAGCCGACAGACCGCAAACCGTGCAAACTCGGGCCGTGCAAACGTGGCTATCGATGGCGCGTCTCCGATTGGGACAACTGCTCGCAAACGTGCGGTGGATCGGGCATTATGTCGCGCGAAGTCAAATGTGTCTATGTCAAACAAGATACCGTCATTGTATTGAACGATAACGATGCCAATTATTACTGTAGTAATTATCGAAAGCCAATCATATACAGTCCGTGCAATCAATTTCCTTGTCGGCCCGAATTTATTCCCGAAAAGTGGGGCAAAGTAAGACAGCACGTTGATTGGATTGGGTGTGGTGCTAAAGTGACACACACACACACGTATGCAATTGTTCAACTGTCTAACGTCTCAAGATGGATTTGAATTTTGTTATTGATAAGTGTTTTCGTTTTATTGGTTTGTTCGTAATCCGGTTAATATTGAAGTAATAAATGGGTAACAAATTTGAAATCTTTATCTATAATTATATTGTGTAGTACACTACCGTTTTGTAATTTTTATCTGGGATGCTAATAATTCTGCGGATTTAAGGAATAATTATAAAGTTTTAATTGTAATAATGTCTCTGATTCTATACCCTTATGTGGTGGTGAATCATGGAGTCAGACCAATACGGGATAGGGATCCAGGTGCACATTGTTATAAACGAAATTCACTCTAGTGGATGATTGTGACTCGTCAACGTTTTGTTTAAATATTGTTTGCATATTCCTGTTCTATTTCGACTTTTTTTCGAAAATTGCAATTTTATATACGCATAAGCGGCTTAATGATAAGAGCTCTTCTGTTTGTGGTTTAAATATTCTGGCTGATGCCATTTGCTTAAACAGAAAAAAATTAACATTATTCATGCCTAGAGTTTATGTATATATATATATATATATATATACTATTTCAAAAATTAACGCAAAGATTTATAAAAGTATCAAATCTAAATTAGTTTGTCTGATTGCTTTTTCGTGAAAATATTGAGAATTAAAAATAATAGCAAATATTTAATAGATCCTTTATATATACTTAAAAATATTTATTTGAAAAGGCTGAGTCGGCCAAAATGGCATATTTTAAAAGCTACTTCTACATTAACGTGGATAATAAGTTGAAGTTACATAATTTTTATAATAATTAGCCTATTATTATTTTGTGTGCTTAATTTCACTAAAAAAACAACAATAACTAATCCTTAAAATGATGTTAAACCAACATTCAACTCTGCCCTAGTTGTGATGTTATAGTAATTATCAAAATAGACATTTAATTATTCTAATCTGTAAAAATAAAAATAATAAACTTTTTTTTTAATTTTAAATAAAAATTTTAAAACAAATCAAATAATTTATTATTTACGTTTAACCTTGAGATTCCGCTCACTCGCTAATTTTGATTCTGATTGCATCGTTTGTGAAATGGACAGTAGTGATAAAAATTGTTTACGACTTACTGAAGAAGGATTTTCACCAAAAGAATTAGCAAATTTATAAAGAGTTAACCTTTCAATAATTTATCGGATTATTAATAGTCAAAAACCGCAAAATTATGATAATGTTGGAAGAAAACGTGTAACAAAAGCACTATGAATGATCAGAAAATTGTTATAGAGTTAAAAAAAATTATAATAAAGCTATTTCAGAAACTAAAAAAATAGTTTAAACAGTTTTAATTATTCCACAGTCAGAAACAGAGCAATAGAATCTGGTTTGATGCTTCAATCACCAAAGGTTAAGTCATTTATTACAAAAAAGGATGATAGATTAACCTTTTGTAAACAGTGGAGTAAACGACATTTGTGTTATTGGCGTTCCGTATACTTCGCCGATGAAACAATAATTCGGGACAAACCATTTGGCTACAAAAACAAAGTGTTGTGGAGGACCAGTTTTTAAAAACATTTACTCCCAGTTGTTAGAAAGAAAGCCCATCCTTGACAAGTAATGTGTTGGTTTGGTATTAATTACAATGAATCTATCAAATGGAGAATTATATCTGGTACCTTAACTAGTGAAAAATTTAGTTCAGTTATGAAGCATCCTTCATATGAAATGCAACATACTTACACGGGGGTTACTACGGTTTTCAGGACAATGCTCCATGTCATACGTCCAAAAAGGTAACGTCATATTTATCTAGGTTTACTTTATTTGTTGTATATTTACATTTAGACAGTAGATAGACTAAAATCAAAAAAACTATCTTTTACTCAATTATCACCTAGCAGCCCGAACATCAATGTTATTAAAAATTATTTTAGTATGTTAAAACGCAACCTCAATATAGCATAATGATATTCAGGATTTATGTGAACGTATTCGGTTTGTTGTTCAATATGAGATAAAACAAGAATATATTAACACTCTCATTGACAACATTCCAAAACACCTGGACCAGGTTGTTCAAAAGAAAGGCGATTATATAGACTATTGAATTTTTTTAACTTTGTAATGTCTTTAATTATTTGGTAACTAAAAAATTGCATGTGGTCTGTTTTTTATTAATAGTTGATGTTAGAAATCATGCTAATTATCTTATTCCATTTTCAATTTTGCACCAGTTGATATTTTATACATTTTTTTTATTATTTACAATATATATGTATATATAATTATTGTTTTTTTCAGTTATTATTTAGTATTGTATATTTTATAATCGAAGTGACGGTTCTCTTGTATGCTATGTAGTTACTAGAGAGGTTTTAGTTAAATAAACACTTTTTGCGGATATATATATATATATATATATATATATATATATATATATATATATATATATATATATATATATATATGTGCTTTTTGTAATTAGTAATTCATTGAAAACCAATAATTAAATAACATTTAAAAAATAGTATTGCATTGAAGCAATATGCATAGCGACAGTAACGTAAATAAATTGCTGTGCCAATTGTACCAACCAATTGAATTGCACTATTTTTTCACCAACCAGTGCACCCAGTCGGATCCGTGTCGACCAGGACGCCAAGTTCGTCAAATGTCTTGTGCTTCTGTCCAACTGGATGGAACAAAAAAATATTTGCCAACAGCCGCTTGCTACACGTCGAACAAAAATTTGTTGCCTACGTGGCGAAAATGTTTTGAAGAAAATGTCGGAATTTGTGCCAGCAAACAACCCCTTATCGACATCAGTCCATCTACAATTGTTCAAATGAGAAAGGTGCCGTTTTTATAACTTTGGCATGATAATGTTACTAATGTCATGCTATATTCTGATTGTTTTTTACTGTGAATAGATAATCATTTATAAAAAATATTTTTAATTATTAATAGCAATTAAGTATATCGAGTTTCAAACGCTTTTTAAATAAATTCGTAATTAATTAAGTTAAAATGAATGTAAAATAAATACAAACTATTGAAGACTAATTTCACTTACAATATTGACTAATTTATAGTTTTAATAATTACATTATTGATGGTAATACAGTTAGATTATGATGTATCAATATGCATAATAACATTTTTATTTTTATTGTTAAAACAATTACAAATATTTGTACATTTTAGTAAAAATATCAATTTGCAAATTATGTTAATTAAAGGAATCTTTTTTCAATATTTATTTAAGTTTGAGTTTAAATTTAAGGCAAAAACAAAAAATTACACAAAGCTATTTTTACTATTTTTTGATCATTTATACATTTTAAATAAAAATTATTAAAATAATGTAAAACTGATTTTAACAAAATTAATTTTGTCTGAAAACATTATTGATAAAAAATTTTAGTTTGATTCTTAAGCATATTTAATTGATAATAATAATAATAATAATAATTATTATTATTATTATTATTATTATTATTATTGTCACTATTATCATAATAATAATAATTATTATTATTGCTATTATTCTTCTTATTCTTATTATTCTTCTTATTATTATTCTTATTATTATCACTATTATTATTATTATTATTATTATTATTATTATTATTATTATTATTATTATTATTATTATTATTATTACCGGTAGCAGTAACATGAACAAATATACTTTTACACAAGTAAAATATGCAAAATAAAATGTGAAAAATGTGCTGTTTTGCACAAAATATATACAGTCATACAGCAATTACAAAAACAACATAAAAAACATATTTTTCTTATTAAAAATGAACATACAGAAATTTTTTGGTAATGTTCATTCAACATTTAAAAAATACAAAACTGAAACTTGACTTACTGGACATATTAAAAATAGAATACACAAAAATATTTGGCCCAAACAGCACATGACTTAAATGCAAATAAACAGCGGCAATGCTGATATTTTACATACTTAATACCTTTAACCAAATCAATGGTTTTCATTTACAACTATATATATATATATATACATATATAGTGTTATTGTTCGCCAGAAAATAAAAAAACAAAAGAAAATTAGACATTTTCAAAATAAAGTTTTGTTTTTCTATTAGTGTTAAAAGGATATTGTTTATTTAAAACATATATATATATATATATATATATATATATAGTATTTTAAAAACCCTTTCGCAACAAGATTATTCTAAATGATTGTACACACACATTTATATATATAATATTTATTTAATAAAACTTTTACTCTTGTTTCTATGTTATACAACTTATTTCATTTTTTCTTATTTCAATTAAATAACAAATATGATCCGTAATATTGATACTATCATTAAGCTTTATCGTATATCTGTGTGTATCAGCTTAATTTATTTAATAAATTATACAAAACTAATCTATGTTAAAAAATTTGTTTGTAACTAGCAGTTATTTCCCTGTGTATTTTTATAGATCAAAAGTAATTTAAGATTACTTTTTAAAAAATTAATCCATTCGTTCTAAATTCTAATTTTCTTCAAACTTTTGTATAAATAAATTTTAAATTTTATCTTGAAATTTACAACCCAATTTTAAATATATGAGTTTTTATTAGTGAATTTAACTGTAGTTATAGATTCGTATAGAATACGATTAACTATAAAAGTACATTGTTTAACAATTTCATTATAAATACACTATTATTCTATTTACGCTCTCGTCTTCACTCCTGCGTACTTATAAATCGATTTAATAATAATAATAATAATTATTATTATTATTATTATTATTATTATTATTACCATATATTTTATAGTTCTTTTTTAACACTTAAATGTTTGATAGAACACATTTTTTGCAAATGGATATTTAACGAAGCCAGACGAGAGTGTGTGCTACGTGCTGATGATAGAACCCAAACACATGCCTACCCAATTCTCAGTGTAGTCACTTTTACAATTTGGGCATGAAATAATAATAAGAAATCTTATTAACTAGTTGACCGAACCACTGTTTTTCAATCTGTCTACAAATTAAAACTATTTTATTTCGATTTGCAGATGAAACTGATTGATTTGACCGTTGGCCAATATGCATACGTAATTCCGCATACTCGTCTTACAATCAATTGTCCAGTGCATTATTTTAGTCCACAAGAGGTCCAATGGTTCCATACGCAACACGGCAAATTGTTCTACACAGGCTCGAGTTCGAATCGCATTGGTGTAGACAAACGCGGCAACTTGCAAATTCGCAGTTTGCGTCTACCAGACCAGGGCGAATGGATGTGCATAGCCGGTAATGTCAACGCCAGTATGTCCATTTGGGTACGAACGCCAGCCGCCGGATTTCACGACTGGGTTCAACGCAATCGTTTGTGGACCAAGGGCATGGTCAACGACGATTCCAAATCGATTGCCGTCCATCACGAATTGGTTCAGTGGGTTGAAGGATCGTGGAGCGCCTGTTCGATGAGCTGCAGCAAGGAGGGTCAGCAATTTCGCGTTGTTCGGTGCGAGAAGGTCGACATGCGGTTTTATCAAATTTTGGACGACAAAGTGTGTTTGGACAAATTTCTTTCCAAACCGCCAACTACGAGAAAATGTATTGAATCTAAAATATGCCCCGCTTGGCGTTTACAAAATAGAAACGATTCTGTAGTAGGTTGTGTTTACTATATATATATATATATATATATATATATATATATATATATATATATATATATATATATATACAACCCTCACAACAATTACTGCAAAAAAGTGATTATTTAACTAAAACCTCTCTAGCACCTACATAGCATACAAGAGAAACGTCACTTCAATTATAAAATATACAATACTATATAATAATTGAAAAAAAACTATAATTATATATACATATATATTGTAAGTAAAAAAAATTATATAAAATATCAACGGGTGCAAAATCGGAAATGGAGTAAAATGATTAACATGATTTATAACGTCAACTATCAATAAAAATACAGATTGCACGCAATTTTTTCAGTTACCAAATGATTAAGGACATTACAACGTTCAAAAAATTCAATAATCTATGTGATCGCCTTTCTTTTGAACAACCTGATCCAGGCGTTTTGGAATGCTGTCAATGAGAGTGTTGATATATTCTTGTTTCATCTCATATTGAACAACAAACCGAATGCGTTCACATAAATCCTCAATTTCGGTATGCTTATTGATATTGCGCTTTAGCATACTGAAAAAATTTTCAATAACATTGATATCCGGGCTGTTAGGTGGCAATTGAGCGAAAGATAGCTTTTTTGATTTTAGCCCCTCTACTGTCTAAATGTAAATATAAAGCAAATATAGTGAAGTTAGATGAATATGACGTTACCTTTTTGGACGTATGACATGGAGCATTGTCCTGAAAAACAGTAGTAACCCCCGTGTAAGTGTGCTGCATTTCATAATGAAAAACATCCTTCATAACTGAAACAAATTTTTCACTATTTAAGGTACCAGATATAATTCTCCATTTGATAGGTTGATTATACTTAATACCAAACCAACACATTACTTGTCGAGGGTGGGCTTTCTTTCTAACAACCGGGAGTGAATGTTTTTGAAACTTATCCCACACAACACTTTGTTTTTAAAGCCAAATGGTTCATCCCGAATCATTGTTTCATCAGTAAAGTATACGGAACGCCAATAACATAAGTGTCGTTCACTCCATAGTTTACAAAAGGCTAATCGGTCATCCTTTTGTTTTTGGTAATAAATGGCTTGATCTTTGGTGATTGTAGAGTTAAACCAGATTCGATTGCTCTGTTTCTTATAGTGGAATAAGTAAAACTGTTTAAACTATTTCTTTTAGTTTCTGAAATAGGTTTATTATATTTTTTTTTAACTCTATAATAATTTTTTGATCATCTGTACTTGTTGTTGCACGTTTTCTTCCAACATTATCATAATTTCGGGGTTTTTGACCGTTGATAATCCGATAAATTGTTGAAAGGTTAACTCTATATAAATTTGCTAATCTTTTTGGTGAAAATCCTTCATTTTTTAATTCTTTAATAACACGGTGTTCATTTTCAGTAAGATGAAAGCATTTTTTATTACTATTCTCCATTTCAAAAACAATGCAATCAGAAAGCAGAATTAGCGGCTGAGCGGAATCTCAAGGTTAAACGTAAATAATAAATTATTAGATTTATTTTAAAATTTTTATTTAAAATTAAGAAAAAAATTTTTGTTATTTTTATTTATATAGATTAGAATAATTAAATGTTTATTTTGATAATTATTATGACATCACAATCAGAACAGATTTGAATGTTCGCTTAACATCAATTTTAAGAATTAGTTATTGTTCATTTTTAATGAAATTAAGCACACAAAATAATAATAGGCTAATTATTATAAAAATTATGTAATTTTAACTTATTATCCACGTTAATATAGAAGTAGCTTTTAAAATATGCTATTTTGGCCGACTCAGCCTTCTTAAATAAATATTTCTAAGTATATATAAAGGATCTATTAAGCACTAGACATTATTTTTAATTCCCGATAGTTGTTTTTACGAAAAAACAATTGGACATAACAAATTAATTTAGATTTAATACCTTTGTAATTTTTTGCGGTAATTGTTAAAATGGGTGTATATATATATATATATATTGATATTGATGAAAACAGTAAACATTAATTTAAATTATTGATTAAAAGAAATTTTTAAAAGTTGATTATAAATGTAATATTTAGTTGTTTGAAAATATAACATTGCTATTTTGTGAGATGTAATAAATTAAAAGAAATGAAATGAAATGGAATAATTTGTTTGCTTTAAATTATTGAATTATGTATTTCCAATCAAGCATTTTACTTGCTTTAGATAATCTGTTTTTCACGCTTGAACGTGTTTGGTTGACAATGACAGACTCATGATTTAGACCATAAGTTACACTATTAATGTGCGTTTTTACTTAAACATAGTTTTTTCATGTTCTAAAATTGTTTAATTTTAACTGCTGTAATATATATATATATATATATATGAATTAAGTATAATAACAATAGTAATTTAAAATTTGTTAGAAAACACATGATATGGACAAACATAACATAGCTTTTAAATCAAACAGTAAGAACGGTTTAAAAGATACAAATATAAATTAAATTGAAATTGATTTTCTTATTATTTAATAAAATATAATTTTATATGCTAGTCTCAAATAAATATTACTGTTTAATCTTGGCATTGACAATAATTAAGAATTCAAAAAAAAATTATTTTTCGTACAATTTCTTTAAATAAAAAAAAAAGTAAATAATGTACCATATAGTTAAGTAATTATTGCACTTGTAAAATACAATATAGGCGGTCCCAATTTTCCGTCGAGAACATACAACATTTGCCCAGAAGGGTTTAAGCTCAATATTAATAACCTGTTTTCCGTAAAATAAGAATCGTTGAAAACGGGATGATACCATCATATTAAACTACGGCAAAAAAGTGAAAGTAACATGATTTCCATGACAGGGTTCGGCAAAAGCTGAATAAACTTTCAATAAATATACTTTTATTGTATATTTAGTTAAAAAAAACTAGTTATAATTATTAAAATATTTATAAACATAAAAAATATAATTTATAATTTTTATGATTTTGCTATGTTTCTAGAAATCTCAAACTATTAAATGTTTGTTAAAAATTAATTATTTATTGTGGAAATAGTACCATGTAACATACAAAAATAATTTGTGATTGTTGACTCAATTTTAAAGTGTATGCTGAATAATAATGCGTAAAACTATATTATGCTTACTTATGAGTAGTTTAAAACAAAATCCCAAATTATTGTTAATTTGTTTACAAAAAAGTTACATTTTTTAATGAATTTTTAAGATATATTTCTCAACTATTATATTTTTTCAACTTTTTGTTAATATTAATTTTTTTTAAACTCTATCATTTTTTACAGTAAAAATTATTTTAATGTTTAGAAGTTGTTATATTAACACGCACTTATTTTACATTTTCTGTCTTAAAAATAAGCATTAACTGCAATTAAATAACGAAACTAAAATTTCCTAATTGCTTGTATGTATAGAAAAAAATCCCCGATAAGAATAGTATATGTTAAAAAATGCAAAATTTGTTAGTTATCACCTAAAAACGAAAACACATTTAACAACTCGAAGAACATATACATTGAGTATGGATTATTTTTAATGTAACTTTATATAACTGCTGTTGATCGTTTTTTCCATAACACTAGTGTACGACGAATTGTGTTGATGTTGGCAAGGGTTCGATCGGTGGCAAATTAACATGTCGCGTTGGTGACGAAGTCGTGCGTGAAAACTATTGCGACAAGATGGAAAAACCCGACATTTCATGTCCCAATACCAAATGCAAGGTCCAATGGAATGTAAGCGCATGGTCACACGTAAGTTACGACTAATGCATTCGACATTAAAAAAACAGAATCAATATGTTGCATTGTTGCTAAAACGAAGAAAACCAATGCAACATCGTCACCAGATGCATTGTGGGGGTACTGAGATTTACTTATTATTGGTTCAACGTTTTATGAAAAGCATTTTTGATTTTGTCGATATTTTGAACTCAAGCGTTCTAATCATTTTTGATACCTCGGTACGGAGATTTTTGCTTGAAGTGACCTGGAATGTAGATCACAGCAAATGCTAAAATTTAAGGAATATATAATATTATATATATTATACAAAACTCTTTTCTTTAAAAATAAGCATGGGGCAATAAGACAACAATTACAGCAAAACAACAACAACAAAGTCTCGTTGACATTGAAGATTGTGAAAAATTGAAAATTAGGTTCCATTCAGCTTTTACTCAACCTTGTCATCTGTGTAACTCTGTCATCCAGACACGTGCAATCACTTATTTGCCGTTGTTTTCCGGCATGGCATCTTCTTAATTGTTTCCGTAGCAGTATAAATTTTTTACAGGGGTCAGGTTGATAACTTTGCGCTCAAACCCTCCTCCTTTATCCAGGCTTGGGACTGGCTAGATTGAGTCATTTCTGATTCAAACTAGGCGGAATTAAAGAATATATATATCTATATGTAGCGTTTTGAATTGAAATTATGTATAGTCTAAATATTTATTGTAATTTTTCAATTTTTATTTGGATTGAGTCAACTATTAAATACTGCCAATTTTAATTAAGCTACCTTACTTTGCTGTTTACAATATTGTTTCCTAACAGCAAATTTAAATGTGAATTAGGATATTGTAGTGAACATACTGTTTCTGCCTCTAAAGTCTAACTGACACTTTTTGGCTGTCAAAATTCAAACCATTAAGCGATGCACTTCTGTTGTGGAATCGGAGATCAAAATTGTCACATTTGAATTAACGTTGTTTGTCAGCATTCAATATCATGAAAATCGTTTAAAAATCAAAATTTTTGAACAAACTATTTAAATCACATTGGTACACTTTTTTCCATGTCAGTGTTCGCGGTCGTGTGGTGGAGTTGGAGTACAAGCCAGAAATTTAATTTGTGTATGGAAACACAATTTACAACCTGCTGGATCATTGTGCTACGCTTATCAAATTACTATTCCTGAAGTTTTGCGTACGTGTGAAGCTCCACCTTGCAAACTAGGTAAGTTCAAAAACGAATTACCAAACCTTTTTGCTTTAAAATAGCCGTGAGTCAACAAGGTAACAGTAACTGCAAAACAAAAAAATTAAAAACAACATGAGACAACAAATTGATTCCATGTGTTCGACATTTTGTTTCATCCCATGAAACCTTCATTTCAGTTAGATCTTCTCGAATGATTCTTAGCAGTGTTCTGTGGTCTACCAACCCATATTTTGCTATTATCAATTGTCTATTTTAAAACCGTTCTTACTGGTCCTTCGGGCGACAAACATAGAATTTGATCAAGTAATTTTCTTCGTCCAATCGAAAATTGAGGTTTCTATCGGCTTTTATTCAACCTTGTCATCTGGTTCGTGCTATTAATTTTTCATCGTTATTTGCCAGAATAGAGTTCTTTTATTGTTTCTATAGCAATAAAGATTTTAAAGGCCAGATTATTAACAATCCGCTTAAACGCTCCTTTATATATATATACTATTCACCATCATGATACGTAGTGCTAATTGTCTTATTTATTTTTGAAGATTGTGTGGATTATTCAACCAAGTGCAATCGTATGGAATTTTGCAAATTCCAATTCTACCGATTCCAATGTTGCGCGTCGTGCAAACGTAATTTCCAAGCACTGTTGAATTGATTAGCCCACTTCCCGTCCCACAAAAATTCCTTTATTTCTGTCCATTCGTTTATCGATGTGATTGTAAAAAAATTGAATTGAATTGGTCAGGACGTGCGCTTCAATCGAATGTTAATTTTCGATATTTTTGCATTTTGATTTTGTTTTGCATAATGTCAGCAAATTTTATTATTATCATTTGGTATCATGAGCATATAGAATGTATTACTTTTACTCATACGTTTTTACTGTTAAACAATATACTTGGTCTATGTTGTAATACGTTTTCAAACTTTATTGAACAATTGTATTTTTAAATTATCTAGTTAATCTGATTTGTTTATTTGATCCTAACCGTTTTCAATCATCGCTTTCCATTTGGTTTATATATATATATATATATATATATATAACTTCTATTTATATATATATATATATATATATATATATATATATATATATATAACTTCCTAGGAATTAAAAAAAAATGAGATTTATTATTGACCAGTTAAATTTAATAAAAATTAAATCGTTAAAAAATTATTATTTATCACTTTTTGCTGTGTACATACACATTTCATTTTTTTATTGGTTCCTATCTACATGACCAAACGTCAAAGAAAATACATGGTTTATTTTTAAAAAAATGCTTAACATAATTATTTATCCCCTATAATGATTTGACTTTTAAAACAAACTATAGTCTTACAATTTTTAGCAGTATCTAAATTTTAAATTCAGATAAACCATCAATGAATCATATCAAACCACTAACAAGAGGCACGTGCAATTCTGTTTTGGTCACCCCTATAAGATGCTTGAGATGCTATTGATCCTAAGGATTTGAGTAATGCTTAGAAGTCTCAATTACGAATGATGGTGATATTTTTGACTGTTCGTCCTCCACGTAGTACATCCTGGACAAAGTGCTAAAAGGCATCTAGACTAATAACAACAGGTACTGAGTGCATAGCCGTATAATTGGGCTTCCGCTACGGCGGGTGAGTGCAAGCATCTACCCAGAGTACTTAAAAGGTATATTAAGGTATACGTATACCCTATGTAGCCTTTGGGTTAAGGAGGGGAACACTGACAAATATCAGGCTGTCTCGTCAACAGTGAAGACGTCACAAGGATGCCATCTACCAACCAAAAAGCTTCGTTATTCTTCTACGTTTGCTACGCTTATCAAGCCATCAAAGTTGATCAGTTTATATGCCGTATAAATACGGAAAATAATGAAGAGGTGATTACGTCACCAACCAAAATGAATGATACGATGTTTAAACGTGCCAACTGGTTTGTAAACACTTTTAAAAGTGAATGTAATAAACTAAAACAGTTGGAATAATGTCCATATTGAAACGCTCCTCATATTGACTATTACTAGATAGCCAAATTGCATTCACACACTAATCCTATGCAAAGCTAGTGAACATTTATTCACTAAAAAAGCTTTTCACAAAATACATTATTCAACATTTTCAATTTATTTTTAATCAGTCCAACATATGAAAAATCAAATATCCATCAAGTTTCGAATAACAAATATTAGCTTTAGATTCAATAAGATAATGCTTTCTATGGATAAATGAATAAAGAGAAAATTCCTTGTTTCATTTGAAACAAAACAGTATACAACAATCGCTTTGCCCTAAATTCAAATTTAGCAGAATCCCTATTAAACAACCCACATTTTAATCAGTATCATTTTATTTGACCCATTTCTAAATGCCATTCAAAGCTACACAAAAGCGAACAACATAATCAAAACAATTTGTATAATTAAAATCATTTAGTCAAACATAATAATTATAAAGAACATAAAATCACAAAAAATGGGTGCATTTAAACCAAATATCAAATATCACACACCAAGTCATGTCCATACAAACCGTTCATTTGGATCAATGCAATAACAAAAAATGCAGTACTGGATTTTTTACCATAAGCAAATAACAAAACAATACATACATATGCAAAAAAAAATAATGAAATATTACATTTACCATAAACAAAATCAATAAAACATGAAATTAAAAAGAATAAAATTATCTATGAGATCACCAAATAGAATATGACCATTGTTATCATTATGACTAACAACTGGGCACAATAAAAATATTTCGCCAAAGGCAACCGTATGAAGTGTCCGTCGATGAAAAATAAAATTAGACAAAACCACTATAATCTTCACAATAAACAAGAATTGAAGCAGTAATTGGCACCATCCACCAATTAAATCGTCATTGCTATCGGGTACATTAGTAATACAATTCTTGTTTGTAATAGGCTGTAAGTTGCAACAATCACCGTGAGATACAAAACACAACAATAATTTTCTGTACAATTGGTAAAATAAAACGCAGAAGGGAAATATTTGCTGGTGCACCATACGCCGTTAAGAAGTGTACTTTTCATTACGCTGTTTACCGCTTGAAAAAAAATCAATTACATTAAACATTACATTATTTTTATATTTGTACATATTAAAGTGTAACAAGTGTAGAAGAATAAAATTATTTTTTGACTGTTTATCCTCTATGTGGAACCGAGTGATTGAGATCACAGCGATATAACCTGGCTTCCGCTTCGGTGAGTGGGTGTAATCATACACTCAGAGTACTTAACAGTTACCTTAAGGTATATGTATACCATAAGTAGTAGTTGGGTTAATGGAAATAACCCTGATAAACAAATCTGGCAATCCCGTTAATCTTTGCGAACAGTGGCGCTGTCACAAGGAACTTCGTTATTCTTCTACGTTTGTTACCCTTATCAAGTCATCGAAATCGATCGTTCAACATACTATAGAAATATAGAAATAAAGAAGAGGTGACTACGCACCACCAACCACAATGAGTACATTAACGGTCTTGACATCTGACTATCTGGTTGCTTATTTGGCACAACTCTATTCAAAGCTAACCCTATATTGTTAAAACTCGTTCTAAGTAAAAGTCAGTCTTCCCTTCTAGCCTTTAAGTAATTATACTTTAATTGTGCTTAACATAGTTCAACCAAAAACAACGATAACAATAATAATAAATAGAATCGTTAAAAACAACCCACATTTCATGATAGGCCGGTGGAAGACAATTGAATAAATAGTCGGCGTTTAAATCTTCACCAATTCGTGCTTGAATTGCATCATCGTCACAACTCGAACAACCGTTGACATACGAAGGACGTGCGTTGCCATGCGGCTGGCAGCTTTCAAAATCCGATTCAATGATAAATTCGGACAGAGGTCGGCGCAACTGACCGTGCTGATGACGACGATGGTGTGAACGACGGCTGTTCGAAGAAACTTTGCGCACGACAGCACGCCGTCCTAAGTGCGATTGGGGGCAGTGGAAATGCAAGCTGGAATCGGGCGAAACGAATGTGCTTGCGGGTCGTCGTTTGGATCGACTGGACACAGTGAGATACAATGACAATTAAATTGGTTAAAATACAATTGATTAAACAATTTCTTATTAGAATTATTAGTATAAAATTGGAACTATGAATAATCGAGAGAATGTAAGCAATGTTTCCATTTTCATGTAGTCTCCTATTCCAATAGTTGCAAATTCTAGTCCATTATTAATTCAAGCCAGTCTTTGCAGCGTAAAGACTGAGTATGCACAACCATGTATATATATATATATAGAGAGAGAGAGAGACTTCTATTTCAAAAATAGACATATACATACACCCAACAAACGACATTAAAACATTAAAATATACCAATACTGTAATATTATTACTAACAATTAGAAAAAATACACTATGACACCTCACATCTAGAGTTGCACAAAACGTTTACCTGTTTACTTTTTGAAAGGGATGCTAATAATTTAAGTGCACAGTGGTATAACTGGGCTTCCGCTTCGGTAGGTGGGTGCAAGTATACACATAGGGTACTTAAAAGGTATCTTAAGGTATGCGTATGCCACATGTATCCGTTGGGCTAAGGGAGATAATCCTGATAGAAAATCAGGCGACCTCGTCAATCTTTGCGAACAATGGAGCTGTAATAAAAATGCTATCTATCATCCAAAAAAATTCTTCATTTTTTACGTTTGCTATATTTACAAAGCCATTGGGATCAGTCGTTTAATTTGCTGTACAAATGTAGAAATAATGAAGAAGTGACTATGTCGTCAACATCCTACGGAATATTCAACAATATTTTTCATACAAAGCATTAAAACAAATTTTTAAAACACTAAAATAACCACACACATTAGTGTCGATGAGTCACTTTAATTTGTAGAAAATGTAGAAAACATATACTATACAAACTTATCAACCTGACCAATACGTAAGAGGATTGTGACAAGGCACAATTTCAGAACTTGCGCAATTGTCGTAATTGTTTTTCTTAGCAGGGGTTACTCATATCAGACATGTGAAAAACCAGACAAACAGTAACCCATTCGCTCCCTTGTTATTAGATGTTTTAGCCAAATACTTAAATTACAAAGTCCAATTGCACTATCACCCCCGCACATAATATTATGCAAATTATATGATAACGTCATCCTTCAATAGCGTTTAACCCAAATGGTAATCCTAAATGGTAACACAAAAGAAAACAAATTGATAATAATATCCACGTACATGTGACGAGACCCCGACTTGGGTATAATCAACAAACAACCATCCGACTGTCGGCATACCCCCAAATCCGCATCCAAACAAACCGACGGCGCATGCGAAGGCCAAACAGCTTGGTCGGGCAAATCCACTGCGTTGTTGGATCTCGAATGCACAACGGCAGACAGTGGCATTCCTCGGCGCGAACGACAGTGTTTGTGTCTTTTCGGTTTCGTCTTCTGGCGGCGACGTCGTGGCGAAGCAGCGTCGTTCGAAGCTCGAACATAAACGTTTGGACGCATCATGGCTGGCCTCAAATAGGGATGTCCGCGATAGTCACCGTACGACTGTCGGCACACCGATGGCGTCGAGTAGGAGCAAAATTTCATAAACATGGTCATTACGATCACCGATGTCAGGATGATTAGCATTGTGGCCCACCAGTGTCGCTAGATTATAGTGGAAAGCGTTAGTAAAAACAATCGATAAGAAATACATACTACAGCCCCTCTGTACTTTCATTTTTTTCTCTATTTACAGTAGTCGCAAAATTCGTTCACTACAGATTTTGTACGTATATCAAAATGACAACACATTAATTACATTATGATTGATTGATATTGTTAGTGACGTAGTTATCTTTATTAGTTCCATGATTGTACAGCATATTAAACGATCGACTCCAACAGCATTATAAATTTGGCAAACGTAAAAAAAATGAGGATGATAAATAGCATTCTTATTATAGCGCCACTGTTCGAAACTATTGACGAGGCTGTCTGATTTTTTATCAGTTATTTTCCTACACCTAACGGCTACACATGGTCTACATATACCTTGGGATACCTTTTAAGTATCCTGTTTATATGCTTACACCCACCCACCAAAAGCAGAAGCTTAAATATACCGCTGTGCACTCAATCCCTAATCCATGTTCGTCTGAGTCCAGTATGCACTACATAGAAGGAGGGAAGCAGGATTAAAAAGTGAGACTTTAATAGCCTTACTCAAATCCTTAGGACTATTAGCATCCCATTATATACTCCAACTATTCTAAAATATAAAAAGATTGTGCAAAAAACTACATTTTAAAAATCTAATAGTAAGCGCTCATAAAGCAAAACAACGAAATTTCGACGATAATACCGATTCAGGTCGCGTACTCAAATAAAACTCATACTAAAAAGAATTCTAACACAAATTTATAACAACAACAACAACAAGTCCTCAATCATTATTTTCCATTATTTGCAAATTTAAAAAGCGTATCAACGATACGCCGGGATGGTCTAGCGGTACATCGCTCAAACCTGGGTTGGCATGGAATCGGTACCCACTAGCGGTACCAAATGCGAGCTCACGTTGGGCTTCGTTAAAATGTCCACCACTGAAAGATGCTTCCCGTAAAACATTTAAAGTAGTAAAAATAATAAATAAAGAGGCCTAGCCAATTTGTTCGATAAAAGCTCAAGACACCAACTTACAATAATCCAAAATTTGACCAACTGCAACACTTGCGGATCGAACAGCAATTTCCTCATTCGAGCCAAAGGACCTTCGGCGTCGACCAAACGACATTTCAAATAAAAATCGCAATAACCACGGTAGTTGTCACAAGGAGCACCTGGAGGCAATTTCAATCCTTTGCCGTCACGCAACAATTCGTTGACAAGTTGGGGATATTTGGAGCGCAATGTACGATTCTGATGCAAACGTACAAATGCAACAAAATTTTCGATAGCATCACAAGAAACATTAAATTGTGGCTGACATAATCATTTCAATGTTTGAAAAAAAAAACGATTTCGATGGCTTGACCAGCGCAGAAGAATAACGAAGTTTCTTGTCTAGTAAACAGTATTTTGTGACGGTGCCACTGTTCGCAAAAATTAACAAACCCCCATGATTCCTTGTCAGGGTTATCTCCGTTAGATCAAGGGCTGCATATAGTATACATACCTTAAGAGACATTTTAAGTACCTTTGGTGTATGCTTGCCCCCACCCACCGAAGCGGAAGCACAGTTATATCGCTGCATACTCGGTCCCAGCTGTTATTAGTCTATATGCCTAGGGGCACCTAGTCCATGATGCACCACATAGAGGATAAACAGTCAGAAATATCACCATTATTGGAAATTGAGACTTTATAAGCATTACTCAAATCCTCAAGATCATTAGAATCCTTCAGCAAAAACAAGCACAAGACTTATGCACATTCAATGCAAAACAAATAGTTACTACAACGCGTGCATCCCAATATTTAGCAAGATTTTTGTCCAACTAGTATTTTTTCTGTCTTTTCATTACAGACATTGCTTTGCAATACGTGATCCAATCATTTTTGTTCTTTCACTTTTAACTTAGCTAACAGCTTATATTATCACCATGACTATTTCCCAACAATTTTAAGATAATGCTTTATGGTTTGAGGATTCCATACAACTTTTTTCATACCGATGTTCTTAATTTTGCAATTACTGTATAATCTTAATTTGTATTAGTCTTTAACTTTCTTTGTTCATCGGTATAGTGCTAAAAGTCTTTTTGTATTTTATAATGCTGAATGAACATCTACTAAAGTATTTAAAGTGAATGTGACTAATAATAATAATAATAATAATAATAATAATAATAATAATAATAATAATAATAATAATAATAATAATAATAATAATAATAATATAATAATAATAAATTTTATAGCATATTTAAACGTCAACTATATATATATATATATATATATTGACAATTATTAAATTTTCACATGTATGCATTTTATCGCATGGTCAAGCATTGAGACTGAAAAATGCACCACCTCGAAAATGCAAATAAATGTGCGCTTTCTTTGCAAACAAGCAAACCCATGTCTGCATATATTCACTGCCAAAGTGAACAAATACACAACAAAGGTCGACAATAAACAAGAGGCACTATTGCGCACTTGCCCATCGATAGAAAGCGATCGGGTTCAGTGAAAGCATAGAACAATAAAAAATCAATGTCCTTACATATACATAATGTTATAATAAATTGTGAAAAACTTGACAAAGCCCCCAATAATTGCGACAAAACTAACAACTTGGATAAAATTCTATTCAAATAAAAAGTAAATTAAAAATTTAGTTGTATAATAGATATTAAAACCAGACACTGACCAATGTCAACCTATAATTTATCGAAAACCGCACAATATGCAATGAATTTTGTACTGTCTGGTTTGACGTCATCGGATTTTCCATTTTAGTACTTATGTATGAACTAGTTACTTGTCTCGCCAGCCTAAATAGGATGAAACAAAACGTTTGGCACAATGTTCAAATACATGGAATAATTTTGTTGCCCCATGTTCGTTTTGAATTAGGGGACATTGATGTTATTTTTTGCCGCAGCTGTTACCTTATTGTCCCACAATTATTTTTAAAACTAAAGGGTTTTGTAATGCAATGTAAATGTAACTACTACCATATATTTTTGGGATGCTAATGATCCTGAGGATTTGATGTAATGCTTATAAAGTCTCAGGATTTGAGTTGGGATGCTAATGATCCTGACTGTTTGATGGGATGCTAATGCATCCTGAGGATTTGGTGGGATGCTAATGATCCTGAGGATTTGAGTTGGGATGCTAATGATCCTGAGGATTTGATGGGATGCTAATGATCCTGAGGATTTGAGTAATGCTTATAAAGTCTCAATTTCCAATGATGGTGATATTCCTGACTGTTAGTCCTCCACGTGGTGCATCCTGGACTAGGTGCCTCTAGGCATCTAGACTAATAACAACAGGGTCCGAGTGCACAGCGGTATAACTGGGCTTCCGCTACGGCGGGTGGGTGCGAACATACACCCAGGATACTAAAAGGTATCTAAAGGTATACGTATACCATATGTAGCCCTTGGGCTAAGGGAGATAACCCTGACAAAAAATCAGGCGGCCTCGTCAATCTTTGCAAACAGTGGCGACGTCACAAGGATGCCGTCTACCAGCCAAGAAACTTTGTTATTCTTCCACGTTTGTCTACGCTTGTCAAGCCATCGAAATCGATCGTTCTACATGTCGTATAAATATGGGAAATAATGAAGAGGTGACCACGTCACCAACCAAAATGAATGAAAATATTCCAAAGAAAAAATACTAAAAATCTAATATTATTAGCACCACTTTAGTTAAATATTACGTCACTGCTGCTATCATTTACTTACAAAAAGTTGTCATATTGTAAGGCCATTTGAACATTAGTAAAAAGTAAAATTCAAACTCTGCTCTGCTTTAATCAGTACGATATGGGGAATTAGGACTAGAAATAAAAATACGGCAGTTATTCATAATCATTCTTTCCTTCCCGAAAAATAGTAAAGAAATAATAATGATAATATCAACACACCGTCTCCAAATGAAATGTGCTGATGCATTGAGAACCAGTGCGATTTTCCTGACATGCCACAAAACACATTCGATCGGACGTAATGCCATGCCCTCGAGTTAACGAACATTCGTGCCAGTTGGGAATGCGTTCGCACATGGATCCAACACATTCGCCCTGTTTGCACACGCGCGTTTTGTTCTACGAAGGAAACGACCAAAAGATAAGGTATGTAATCAAAATTTCTTCTCTTTAAATTATATAGAATAACTATAAATTTGTTAAAAGAACATACACTTTTTTTCAATAAATCCTTACACTAAACTCTGTGCGTGTTGCAACAACAATAAATTAAAAATGGAATATTACAAGTATGATAAAAAATATGAAAAGCGATAAACACAACATTTATAAAATATCAATATACAAAGTGATAAATATTACAATCGAGTGTAAAACAGTTGACATACTTGACACAATGTACCGTCAGGCAATTTGTCCAAAGCCGGACAATCGTAGCTGTCGCCGGTACAAAAGGATTCTCGATGACATTCTCCAGCAGCGCGGCACATATGTTTGGTTGGTTGAAATTGACAATCATATGAACAACATACACCGCGTGATGGTGAACATTGGACCTAATATATATATATATATATATATATATATATATATGGGCTAATCTAACATTGGACCTAATATATATATATATATATATGGAAACCCTCGTTTAACTTCGTTAAATGTCCACTTGCTTAAAATTATTTCCCATAAAACATTCAAGCAATAAACACCAAATAAAGCATATTCTTCTCTAACTACTTCCCTAAACAAATTCGAACTCAAAAACAATAAACAATAAAATAAAATCATTGATTTTTTAAACAGGAGTTACCAATGGTAGAACCAACATCGCACCTACCTGGTTCCACGTATATATGTGTGTATAATGTTTAGAACTGTGACAAGGCTAGATTGTCCAAGCTTGTGCACAAGACAATGCCAAAAAGATTGAACTCACCAGTCCCTATGCAGTTGGGGAGCAGAGTTCCCCACCAATAAACGACGAAACTTTACGAGCCTCAAAAATTAAAAACCAATTGCAATGAGTAAAAAACTTACACGCTTAGTGCGAAGTGTCTCTTTCAATTTACACGGATTCTTCGATTCTCTCGGATTGCAGCACTGATCTTTACAACTGTCCTTGGTCAATCCACAATCACATTCCTCTTCGTCCTCAACCACTTGATTGCCACAAAACGATCCGTTTGAACTTAAAAAGCAACTGTTTGTACCCTACAAAAATCATCAACACAATGAAAATAATAATACAGAATGAGGAATAGCTCAGTGTCTAAGGCTTCGGCCTAATACCACATAAGGTGTGGATTGAAGTTCGTGTCAAAATTTAAAGATATGTACTGGTAATAATTCCAAATAAACATGAAACAGCCGTACAGTGGTCCTGGTCAGCCCAAACCAAATGCATTTATTATTCAGTGAATTCTACAATTATAATACATCACCCTTAAAGATCCCATAATAAATGCCATTAAAGGATATTTGCTTGGAAACTTTAATAAAAGTAATTGCAACACGTATAAATGAAATATACAATCTTACAGATAATACACGGTCCAACAATTTGGCAATAGAGTCCAAAGAACATGTAGAAAATTTATTATTGTTATCCTTATTGCCGCTTGTAGCACTGGCAAACATAATGTAATTGCCTTTGGGATCGTTTACGGAAGGCAAACAGCCAAACGGTTCGTGTTTGTGGTCATCATCATGCTTGGCTCCAAAATTATGACCCATTTCATGTGCAAATGTCAACTGAGACACTCGGAGTGCGACCTGTAATAATTACAATGATAGTAATAGTAGTAACAGTAATAACATGAATATAATGTACAATTTAAATAAATGATTCACCAAAAGTACATATATTATAGTATACAAACACCAACATAAACAAATCGCCATTATTGGAACTGTTATATATATATATATATATATATATATATATATATATATATATATATATATATATATACTCAAGTTCTGAAAATCATTATGGCTTTATGAAAATATATAAAGAAACCTAAATGATAATTCCTACATACCAATTACAAGTAAGAAAAAATCCTTTAAACAATCTCTCAAACGTGTTTTACACAATTGCTTTTCCATCTTTCGAGCAAATCAAAATATAGTTTTAGTAATATTATATTGTCGTGTAATATTAAAATTCGGTTTAATTTTTATTTAAAGTATTGGGTTCCCCTTATAATTCCAAATAAAAATAATAGATGTAAATTGTGAGATGAATTCATTTCATATATTCTCCTCAGTCCAAACGTATAAAGAATCAGTGTATATATATATATATATAGAAATTATGACATAATTAACTTAATTTGTTTAGATTCATACATTAAAACCACTTTTTGTGTGCACAAGAACAATTTGTAACTTCATTAAACTTAACTTGAACTTAACATAGGCATGCTGTGTATATGTATGTCTGTGTAGTTATTAATGTTATGTTAATTACATCATATATTTTTTCTACACATATGCACTGATTCTTTATGTTTGTAACTGAAGTGAATATACGAAATGAATTCATCTCACAGTTTACGTTTTCTATTATTTTTAATTTTTATTGCTGTAATATTTGACAAAAAATGACAACGATTTGAACATTTAGCAAAGCCAAACAAAGACCACATTTAGTGTTGGCAGTGGAACTCGATCCCTTCCAGTTTCAAATCCAGCGCCCTTGCCACTCTTATCATCCTGACGCAATATGATAACGATAATAAAACATCTGTATCAGTAATTGTACAAATATCATATACACTTCTACTACATGCTAGTGTTCCTGAGAATTTAAATAATGCCTATAGTCTCCATTTCCAATAATAGTGATATTCCTGACTGTTTATCCTCCATGTGGTGCATCATGGACTAGGTACTGAAACGCATCTAGACTAATAACAGCAAAGACCAAATGCACAGCGGTACAAATAGGCCTCCGCTACAGTAGGTAGATGCAATTATATTATATTTAAAAGGTATCTTAAGGTATGCGTATACCATTTGTAGCCCTTCATTCATTGTTGGTTGGTGACGTGATCACCTCTTCATTATTTTCTATATTTATAAGGCATATAAAACAATCAACTTCGATGGCTTGATAAGCGTAACAAAGAAGAATAACGAAGTTTCTTGACCGGTAGACGGTATCTTTGTGACGTCGTTACTATTAACAAGGCCGCCTGATTTTTGTCAGCGTCCTCTAACTTAATCCAAGGGCTACATAAGGTATACGTATACCTTAATATACCTTTTAAGTACCCTAGGTGTATGCTTGCACTCACCCGCCCTAGCGGAAGCCCAGTTATACCACTGTGCACTCAGTACCTGTTGTTATTAGTCTAGATGCCTTTCAGCACCTAGTCCAGGATGCACCACGTGGAGGAAGAACCCTTGGGCTAAAGGAGATAACCCTGATAACAAATCATGCGGTCTCGTTAATCTTTGTGAGCACTGGTGCCATCCATATAGAAATAATGAAGAAATGGCTACGTCACCAACGACAATGAATGAATGAATTAAACAAACAGAAACAAAAAAAATGTACCTGCAATCCATAATTCAGCAATGTAACAACACCGGTATTCAAACTTTTGTACACCGTCTGACTGCCTTCACGTATTTGTCGATGTTTTTCGCACACACCGCCCAATCCAGTAGGTTCGGCAACCCAGGCCAAACCCAGCGTGCCGCCTGTAAAATCGCGATACGTAAACAAATAAGCCAAACAAAAGTCGTCGTGTTTGTTGTACGAATGCAAATTCAAATAATTGATTATGTCGATATTGGGAGCACAAAATGGATTTTCGTCAGCGTACGATCCAGCGGCATTGGAAAAGGATCTTTGTTGAAAAATGCCCAATGATGCATCTTCGTCATCGCGACTGTGTGAATTTGAATAATGAACACCACCATCACCACTATTCGCTTTGGAATTATTGGTATAATACCTGTTCGTAGTATTCAATATTATGACGGGATAGACAAAAGATGTATTGTTTTGTGCTGTACGTAATTTGCAATCTTCTTCGGTAACATTAATGCGAAAACTGTCCATGCGAAAAGTAATGCCTGGAATTTCCAAACGACCCTATAAAATAGAGTGTAAGAAAAATATGCATCCTAAATATCTTGTTGCAATTTAATATGCAAAACATTGATTAAAATATCTCAATCCACTGTTGAATCTTTAACAATCAGTACAATTTTATTTTATTTTATTTTTTAAATTCACATTCCAGTCATAATCCTAATATTTCACAGTTGAATAAAAATAAGGTGAATTTCATAAACATTACTTTCTAAACTCCATTATAGTTAATAAAGGCTTACATTTTAAGCTTATTTAAAATTATTAAAAACACAAAATAATACAATTTTATGCATTTGAAAATCCAAAACATTTTCAAAATATAAATACTAAGTAAACTTACACATTAAAATAATATAAATTAAACAGTGCAATAAGTGGTTAAAATAACTGGACAACAACAATTTTGAAAAAGGTTTTTACAATATACGCAGAGACAGTCTCAAAGCATATAAAATTCTCCAAAATTAGTCCAACTGATTGTAAATGTTTATAATAACTTCAATAATCATAATAAAAACAACGTATATTTTGATGTTTCAATTAGTTTAATGTATCCCATTCTCTTCAATTTAGCAATATACCGGTTAATAAGAAAAACTACAAAAATCAAACAAATATCTGGACCTTATCTAACTTGGAAAATCTAGATTAAAACAGAAAAATACTGTCAGTAACCTTATTATTATTATTATTATTATTATTATTATTATTATTATTATTATTATTATCTCTACATATGCTGAAAATTACTGCAAAAATCTGGGTAAAATAGAAATATACGAACAAAAGAAAGTTATGTTAGACAGTTTTTTAAAAATACTGAAAACAAAGAATTAATACTAATATAAAAACATTCAAAACAACAAAATAATCACACCCAATTTTACAAATTTTATAGAATACAAACCAAAGTATCACTGTTAACAGGAAATGTTAAAAAACTTAAGTTACTAAATAATTTTTGTTCCCCTATTAATAACATAACAATTAAATAATAGATAAATATAATTAGAAAATAGAATAATATTTTCACAATAAAAGCTAAAATTAATAAATTAAGTTAAAATAAATTAAAATTAATCAACTAGTTTACATATTTGTGCAAATTTGCAAACATAAAAATACCCATAAACCCAAAACAAATATAGTCCCACTCCGTCTTATTAAAATCAATTCCATAAACCAGCTGTTTTACAAACTAATCTTAATCACTGTCCCACTTCAACAATGGAGAGGAATTATACGTGATGCTTTGAAAACTTGGAACTAAGAAAGAGGTGGCTTAATTGCCACCAACTTTTGTTGTTTTTTGTTGTTGTTCAACACACGTATCATTGCAATATAAAAATTCGCTCAATTATTTGATGACGTAGTCATCATATTTAGGAAACATTTTCAAATCATTACCTCTCATTGTTTTATATGCAAGTAAAAACTCGTGTGTAAAACAAACATTCATACATTCATCCATTTAAATGATGACGTAGTCACCTCTTCACTATTTCTGTGTACAGCATATTAAATAGCCAGTTATACTGCTGTGCACTCGGTCCCTGCTGTTATTAGTCTAGATTCCTATAGGTACCTAATGCAGAATGTACCATGTGGAGAAAGACTATCACCATTATTGAAAATTGAGATTTTATGTGCAATACTCAAATCCTCAGAATCATTAGCAGTGAAAATTGACAAAGTTTCGAAATACCTTTGTGACGGTATAGTTGTATATAAAAATAGCAAACCGCAAACCACTTTGTCATGGTTCACTGCCTTAATCAGACGCCTACATTCAGTATATAGACACCAATTAATTTTATATACCCTGATTGTAAGCTTACACCCATCTATCAAGAAGGAAATTCTGTTACACAACTGTGCAGTCGATCCTTAATTATTATTATGGTTATTGGCTTAGATATGTTTGAGTACAGGATGCACCATATGAAGCTATAGAATCAGGAACAGTACCATAATCGGAAAATTAAACTTTGAAAGTATTACTCAAATATGCAGAAATATTCATCCTTTAAACATTAAAATTATTAAAAAAAAATAATTTAAAAAATAAAACGCTAAAACTCAATATAATAAAAAATGTAAATGGAAGCTTGCATGAAACTAATGATACAAACTATATATCATTCATGTTGAACTCCATTAAATTCAATATAGCTCATGTTTCTATCTTCTAAATAGAACTTTTATTTAGAAGAGGCAGTGTTGAGCTATTAAATAAGAACATATACTGCTAACCATATATATATATATATATACCTCTCAACATTTTTTTTTAATATTAACATTACTATACAGAAAAATAAAGAACATTTTTTCAATATTCTATTTAAAATTATTGTTACATAAAATATATGAAAATATCGAAAAAATCATTGCTAAAACGCATATCACTTAAATAATAGTATTCATTACTTCAATCCTGTTCAATAATGCATTAAATTAAATATAACCAACTTCATATTGCAATTCATATAATCATTAACATTGAAAAAATTTTTTTATTTTAAATTCACTATTTTTCGTCATTATATCATCTATACTGCAATGTCTAAGTACAATGTTATTATATTTTCAAACAAAAGTTGGTGGTAAAACTACTATTTTTTTATTTTCAAGTTTTTACTGTCTGAAATAATTCGCTTTACAAATTTTGAAAGAATTCGGTCCACTGACTTAGCTCTTGGTTTTATAATAATCGAATAATAACCAAAAAAAATTATATTGTAGGAATAAAAATTGCAATTATAACAAATAGTGTCAATATAACTATTAAAAAGCTGTTAATTTATAATGATCACCTTGTCATGGAGATATGGAACTAGAAATATTACTATCATCAGAAACTAAAACTTCATAAACATAACTCAAATCTCCAAAACCACTAGCATCCAATAGCAATTACAACAAAACTAAAAAATAACTTACAGAGTGATCGCGAAAAATTGTTGACTGATAAATCAATTGAGCACCTTGAACGTGTTGCGTAAATATAGAGAATATTTCCTGCACGGCAAAATGATGATTATGCATAACATGTTGCATTTTCACAACACGATCCCACAAAAATGTATCGGATAGCATATGAAGATTGCAAATTCGAGTTTTGGGTCCCAACTTTTTATAATCACCAAAAGATCGCAATCGTTCAGAAACAAGATCGGCATAAGATAATCGTTTATCAAAGAGATGTGCTCGATTAAATGAACTGAAATGCTGTTGCCAATTTCGATTTGAATTATCTGTATTTAAACATAATTTTAAAAGCAAACATTTTTAATATTTAAAAGTATTCAATAAAAAATAAAAACATTTAAAACAATCTAAAAACTGAAGAGAACCCTAACAAAAATAAGACAATTTGACAATATTCGCGACAGTGATACTGTCACAAAAATATCTTCTATCAGTCACAAACTTCTTTATTATCCCACGTTTATTACGAAACTATCAAAGTATGCTCTACAAACATACCAATAATCAAAAGAACCATGACACCGACAAAAACAAAGAATTGATTAATAAAAACGTTATTTGCTACATGATAACTTCATTTCTTTGTATGTATAGGATCAACTAGTGGAGTAGTCGGTCTACGTAACTCCAACTTACTATGATACCCAATTGGGAGATCCTGTATAACGAAACAATAATTTGATTATTATTTATATATAGAACAATCCCAACCTTGCAGTCTAAAGTATTAATACTGAGGAGCACATCACGCTGCAGGTTCAGTAAGGGCATATATCATGCTATTTTCAAACTTTTGTCTTTTAAAAAATATTACGGTGCTTTTGCATTGAAATACAAAATTTGGTTTGTTATTGATTTTTGTTTTTATATTTTCATTTATGTTTCGTAATTTTTAACTTAATCCAATTCTACTGTTTTCTATCTTTATTTCCAAATTTTTATTTAAAAACTATCCCTTTATCTTATCTTCTATTTTCTACTTTCTCTTCAATAACTTAGGTACAATAAAAACAAGTACTAAAAGGCGTTCAATATACTCAACTAGTAAACAAACTTGTGCATATATGATATGTGGTTGAACACATTCTTATATAAAAACTAACATGCATTTACAAAAAATTAAAAACACTGCTCACCATTTATTTGTTCATTGTATAAACTATGATCCATACCTTGCATTTGCTTTGCAATTTTAGGATCAGAAAAACCGCAAAATTTGGAACGTTGAGACAGATCAGACGACCGTCGAACGCGCATTTTATTTGCATTATATTCAGGAATCACTACATCTTTTGCACGGTAAATTAAAGAGTGATAAGGTGTTTTTTCATTAAAATAATAGCCGGATGGTTCAACATAATAAATCCCATTCGGATTGTTTAAATCACTAAAAGATGTTTGATTAATTGTGATCGTTCCACGAAACACACCATTAATTATATTTCCAAAAACAATACTATCAGGTAATCCATCAATGTAACCACGCACTACAGTTTTCAAAAAAATCGGTATCTGATTCTTCCATTCTCTTCCACCAACAATTAACTTAGCATTCGAATTTAGTAAAGAACTATCCAGACGTAAAATAAGTTTTAAAGTTTGTCCAAATGCATTAATTGGAAACACAACAGCATCTGATTCAAAAATAAAATCAACACTACGCTTGACTCTTTGATTTTTCAAATAAATTGTATCTGTTTGATAACTGAGACCTTCATAATATCGAATTGAAGGTATGATCAATGAATTTGAATAACAAATTAAAAATAAAATTAAAAAACACCTCAATATCTCATTTGTAAATACAAAATAACAACTTTGAATCATAATACAAAACTCTAAAATTCATTTGCATCTTTTTTTTACTGAAGAGATCTTGTAAGAGCATTGCGACATATTATTAAACTTCAAAATTTTACACAAGAAGCGCGTTTACTCAAGGTTATTTAATATATAGATTATAAACAACTTTTGTTTATAGGACAATGTATATTAAAATATTTTCTTATAATTTTTTTTTAATATATGTTTATATGTTATAAACGTTTAATAATTAATAAAAACACTAATTATAATGTTTAAGCTAAAAATTGCGTGCTTGTTTGTTCGCTCGTTCACTTTGTAAATTCAGGATTCAGGATTCAGGATTTTTCACGAGTTAAGTAAGCCAAAACGCCTTTTAGTACTCGGTTCTCAAATTGTCTCAAATTTTCAGGAGGAAAAATGAAATGGATGGTGAGGTAAAGGGGGATTAGTAACAGAAAAAAATATTTGAAATCAAGATAAAATCAAGGTAGATAGTGGAAGTTAACAATTATAGAAAACGAGCAAAAATTATAAATATGCAAAAATAATAATAAAACAAGTTACGTATTACAATGCAAAAACACTGCAATAATCATCAAAAAAGAAGAAAAGAGAAAAGGATAAATAACGCTCCAATGGACGTGTAGCGTGACGCGCGCCTCACCTCGCGAATCGAAAATGCAGCTTAATTGCATTGTTTCTTTTAATTTTATTTTTTAAGTTTAAGTTTGTATATAAATTTAAAAAAATTAATTTTTTTTTGTTTTTTACTCAAACAGTTATAGACCAATTAGCATTCTGTCTGCTTCCAGTAAACTAATGGAAAAATTATTAAAATACACTGTTTAGATTTCACTGTTAATTATAATAATTTGATAAATTTTGCAGAATAAGGATTTATGGTACAAAAATTGTGTTTTGTAAATTTATTTCACAAAAAGCCTGACCTTGCTTTTTGATCAAGGCTTCCCAGTCAAAGCAATTTATCTTGACTTTATAAAGCTTTCGACAGGGTCCCACATAAGTTATTATCTAAACTAAAATCTTTAGGAATCACAAGACTTCTACTTATTTAAACTAAAAAATTTTTAACAAAACGATGTTAAAGCGTTAAACTTAAATGCAAGTCGTTTTTCTTATGTAAAATTAACTCTGGGGTTACTCAAGGATCTGTGTTAAGTCTGTTATTTATTTTGTTTGTTAAAGACTTGCCAACGGCAGTTCAATCTAACATCCTGTTTTATGCTAATAATATAAAAATCTAGAGCACTAATACCAAACTACTGTAATGCATTAAACCTTCAAACTTTTAAGCCTGTTTACAATAATTGCGCTTTTTCAAAATATATCTGAACTGTTAGTATCCAGTACACATTATTTCTACTTTAAACATCTGATTATTATTAATTTTTTATTTTACTATTTCTCTAATTTATTCTTATTTTTTCCAATATATATAAAACTTTTAAACTAAAATCAAAATAAGATTATCTTACTAAACCCGTGTACAATTTACAACCTGCAAAGCAGTTAAATATAAGTATCTAAAATGTTATATTTTATATTTTAATTGTTACAACTTGAATGTTTTAGGAAAAACATTTTTTAATAAGTGGATATTTAACAAAACCCAATGAGATCCCGCATTCAGTAACGGTAGTAAAAATTGAATCTATGACATTCCATGTTAAATTCAACTCTGTACCATTAGATTATCCCAGCATTTATGTTTTAAAATATTTTAAACATTTGTTAACATAATTTTTACAATCTTATTATTAACTAAATAAACAGAAATTAATTGCGTTAAAGTTAATTGCATTTTTATTATTTATAAATTCTACGTTTACTACTTTTAATGTTTTGCGGTAAACATCTTTTAACAACTGACATTTTAGCAAAACCGAACGTGGGCCCGCATTTTAGTACCGGTGCCCACCCAGGTCCAAGTCGATCGCTGTACCGCTAGAACACCTCTAAAACTTAAACCTAGATTCGTAAAAAATTTTAATCTTTAACTCTTAGTTTATTTTAAAACATTAATAAATTTAGTAAAAAACGAATAAATAAAAATGAAAAGTAATAATTACTATATATATATATATATATATATATATATATATATATATATATATATATATATTAGATATGCAGTAAATTGATAATGCAATATTGTGTTTAATACTAGACATTAACATAATAATCTAGAGCATTAAACAATTAACAAAAACAATGCTTTGGATTACATGTAAAAATAACATAATGTTTAATATACTTTTAAAATTAATGTTTTTAGTTATATAAATTACAAAATCTTTGACTAAAATAAACAGTATATTTATACAATTGCTTCCATGCAACCCAATCCTTAATATAATTGTCATTTTTTTTAATTGTTTTAAAATATAATGTAAATAGTTTAAGAAATAAAATCGTTCAAATTGGAAAATTAAGGATGTAATGCATTAGCAAACTTTACAACATTGCTTTAAAACACGTTGAGACCCCTACATTAAACGCTTTCAGAGAATTCTAAAAAACAATAAATATCACGTAAAATATTTTAAATGTATAGATTTTAGTATATATTTTTATGTGTGTACATATTTTTATATAAATTATTTTTAAACAACTAATTTGCTCGTTTTTCATTTTTTTTAAATGTCATCAATGCAGAAGCAAAGAATTTCAGGATTTTTCACGAGTTGAGTAGGTCAAAATGCCTTTTAGTACTCGGTTCTTAAATTAATTCAAGTTTCCCGGGGGGAAATATAAAATAAATAGTGAGGTAAAGGGAATTAATCACAAAAAAATTTTTTTTTAATTGAAACAAAATCAAGGTGGATAGTGGAAGTTAACAATTATAGAAAACGAGCAAAAATTATAAATATTGAAAACTAATAATAAAACAAGTTACGTATTACAATGCAAAAACACTGTAATAATCTTCAAAAAAGAAAAAAAGAGAAAAGGAAGAATAACGCTCTAATTGACGTGTAACGTGACGCGCGCCTCACCTGGCGAGTGAGTACGTGAAGTGTTCCAACTGATTAAAACTGTGTGCCCGAGCAAACACGATTAGGAATTATCGCCAGCTTCAACCCGCCAAAGTGTAATGACGAGTCCCCATCCTTTATAAGAGCATTTATAATTACTTGAAACCCGAAACCAAGTATTTGTTTTTAAAATAATTTATAATCTATATTATTAACAAAATGTTTTTAATGGTGTGTCATTGTGTAAGATTTAAGGCCTAACAATATGTCGCAGTGTGTTTTTTAAAAGAAAAAAAAGTTTTTTTAATAATAATTATTATTATTACTATTATTATTATTATTATTATTATTATTATTATTATTATTATTATTATTATTATTATTATTATTATTATTATTATTATTATTATTATTATTATAGTTCAAATTTATTCTGAGTTTACTATTCAAATAAGTGGTAGAAAATATTTTACGGGAAAACCAATCGAAGACTCGAATTTAGTACCACTGGTAAAACTTGAATCTAAATTCACCATATTACAAGTCTAGCGTTTTAGAAACGACTATAGTTTAGCAATTTAAAAGTAAATATTATTTTATGTTATAAACTTTATTTTATAATTTTATTTTACGTTTGTGTTGTTTTACGTTTACTTAGAGGTAGGCAATCATCAATAACAACAAAAAGTCTATTTAAGTAATTATACTGACTTTCAACATAACATTAATAACACAATTAATAACAAACCGTTTTCGGTAAGTAATTTGTTAAAAAAACAGGGAAATAAATGTCATCGAAGTAGCAATCGGAGTTGTGGTAATAGCAACTAACTTTTTTAACAAAATAAAATATATCATTGTCTAAATTTAATTAAAAGTAATATTATAATAAAAACAATCATTTTTATTTTTTAAATAAACTTTTGATTTAATATAATTCGTTAGTTACCTACATGCATTTATAAGCTATTTAGGTTAAAACAATTAACTTACAACACAAAAATGTATATTATTAACTTAAACTTTGTTTCTTGTTTTAATGTAAACAACCTAATATATTTGACATTATTTGTATTATAAATACAAGGTCATTTGACCAAATTATTTTATTTTTAATAAGTTAATTGTGTAAAATGTACTTTTAGAAATAATAAAATATTATTAATGTGTTCTACATGTCAATGGTTTTTAATATTTATTATTGTATTTAGAATTTCAGTAATTAATATTACTGGTATATATACAACTAGAAACGAACTAGATATAATAAATATTACATTTTTTATTAATGCAAATTTTAGTAATTCCTTTTGTCTATATATATATATATATATATATATATATATATATATATATATATATATATATATATATAGGCAAAAGGAATTATTAAAGCTTGTATTAATGGAAAACGCTTACCCTTCCTTTAATATAGAACTGGATTCTGACTGTAATTAACAATAAATAAATTGTTAAATTAAAATATTTACAGTAAAACAACATTGAAATTTGAATGTTATGCTTAATATAAAAATCAACCTTACGTACATCTTAGTTTAAAAAAGCAATTTAAGCAATTGTGTTTGAAAAAACTAATAAAATTGTTTTTTTAACAGTTTACTATTTTGCATAAATTATTTATATTTTCGTTAACAGTTTAAGTACATTATATCATTAGTTTAATTGTTTGGAAAGATTTTTAAAATAAGCATACAGCATTATTTTTAAGCATCACTTATATATTCAATGCTTTTCAAACTATAAACCAATTAAATAATTTATATTATCTTTTTAGTATTTATTTGCATGAAGCACTTAATTTCAATACTTAATTGTTTAAAATTAAAACTTTACTCAGTAAACTGCATTTACTGATAAACATATTTACTACTAACAAAATTTTTAAAAATACTCATAAGCAGTACAGTTAAATAAACATCAGTAGTTAAGTCAATAATTAAACATGATGTATCTAAATGTTATATCAAAAGTAATTTAAATATAATCTATCTATTATTTTATTAATTTAAATGACAGTATTTTTTAGTTTTTACAAGATCTAAATTTAAAACAAGATAATTTCAAAATACTGTAAGTTTTTTAGATGACTATTTCGGTGATACTAACATTTTGTATCATTGTTACATAACGAAAACAATAAATAATAAATATCATTTATTCTTAGCATTAGCATTTTATCTCTGGTTTATTTTCTATTGTTTGTTCATAGAATGATACTAATAATTACTAATAATTATTTAATTACACAAACAATTTCCAGTTTTAATTACAAACTACTAGCTAATTATACGTTATATAATAAATAAATATCGTCATTAAAATATAATATTAAAACCATTACAAATAATCTATATAACAATTATTAACAATCTAGAGTTAACAATTAAAAAAAGTTAAATAGGTAGAATAAAATTAACAAACAATTGATTTGCAAAACTAGTCGATACATGTTTTTATAGACTGTGTGTGTGTGTGTGTGCCAGAATAGCAGAAGTGCCTAGAGCCCTAAACTCGAAACTAGGTGGACATGAGTTGGAATATTACCATCGACAGTAAATGAATGCCTTTGTTCACAACTTCGTTCCGTCAATTTATAGAACAACGATTGCTAGAAAAAACCCTGAGTTTACGAGGAACATATTTGTGTAAATGGACATTTAACAAATCCAAAGAAAAGCCTGCATTTAGTAATGATAATAAAATTGGAACTCATATTAAACACTTTACCTACTTATACCAACTCAGTTTAATTTTTTACTACTTTAAATGTTTTACGAAAAACATATTTTAGCAGTGGACATTTTAGCGAAACTAACAATTTATATTAATAACATTTAGGTCAAAAACAGGGATTTTGACATTTCAAAAAATGAAAAGCAAGCAGATTAGTTGCTTAAAAATAATTTATATTAATATGTATATATATATATAAATATATATACATAAAAATATATACTAGAAGCTATACATTTATTATATTTTATGTAATATTTATTGTTTTCTAGAATTTTCTGAAAGCGTATTTTAACCAAATTTTGTAGAATTTGATATTACATTACATAATTATTTTTTTTCCTCAAAACATTTACATTATATTTTATAGTGACTTTAAATAATTACAACTATATTAAGGATTGTGTTGTCTGGAGGCAATTGTATAAATATAACGTCTATTTTAGTCAAGGATTTTGCACTTTATATAACTAAAATGCATTAATTTCAAAAGTATAAAAAATGTTTTGTTATTTTGTATATATATTAGAACATTGTTTTTTTTATTATTCAATGTTCTAAAGTATTACGTTGGAGTCCAGGATTAAATGTAAAATTGGAGAATTCACCTTTAATGAATATTTTATCCTTGAAAGCTACTTAGATAACTTTTTATTTAATTTCTTTACATTGCTTGTAATTTTAGCATTGTATTAATTTTTAAACGCTTGCTAACATTATTTTATATTTTTATAATCCATATTTTTTATATTATTGTTTTTTTTATATTTGTTAATTAAGAAACTAAATAATTGATTAAAAAATGTTAATAAACAAACCGTTTACTTCAAACAATTATATCCTAATAAAACAAAAACAAATTGAACTAATTTCAATACAATTCAAATCTCTTTTTAAAAATACATATTCAAAATATAAACTCCAAAAATTACTAACCAAACAATCGAAAAAACTTTCTTGTCTTTTAATGTTGTCCAAATTTTAGGTTTGGAATTGTTCTGCTTGTAGTGGCAGTTTTATCGATTGATTTTATAAATCTTTTGCAAAATTGAAACGTTTTGTTGCAAATAAACACAAGGCAAAGTAGGTGTAGAAGTATATATATATATATATATATATATATATATATATATATACAGAACAGCCATTACAACAAGTACTGCAAAAAAGTGATTACTCAACTAAAACATCTTCAACTATCATATAATATACAAAAAACGTCAGCTTAATTATAAAAACATACCATATAATAATCAAAATATATGTATATTTTTATAGATATATGTTGTAACTAATAAAAAATGTATATAAAATATTAACTGGTTCATAATCTACAATTGAGTAAAATTATCAGCAAAAATATAACGTCAAATGTTAAAAAAAGCAAAACATATTTAATTTTTAGGGTTACTAAATTGTTGTGTGTATAATTTACTACTATATATATATATACAGTTAATCCCTATTGGTAATATTAACTTGCAATTTAATCTACGCTAATAACATAACAAATTAGATATTGTTATTATTATTTAAAATATTTATATGTATTTCTAGTTAAATATTCAAGCTTTGTAATGGTAATAATAATAATAATAATGATTACAATCTTTAATGCTTTGCATAAAATCTATTCAGCAACATCAAATTTTAATGAAGCTAGGTAACAGCATGCATTTTCCTGCATTTTCATTAAGTACGTGTCTAAATACTTCATTGTAGTACTTTCGCAGTATAAGTTATTATACTCATAAAACACTATAGGAAGAAAAAAAATCAAAACTTGCTATGTTTTACCTTTTTGTCAACGTTTAGCAAAAAACGTCATTTGTATTTGTAACTTAAATGACACTAGAGGTCGATTATATGCAATAATTAAACTAAAAAGGTTACTAATAACATTTAAAAAGTAGTTTAAAAGTTTATTATATTTAACCCATTTTTAGTATAATTCAACTTATTTTCACATTAGTTGAAATATTGCCACATCATATTTCATCATCAGATACGCCCTAATTAATATGTTAACCAAGAAATCGATATTGTTTAAAAACAATAAAATTATTATTAATTTTAAATTAATGTCATTTTCATTACTAGGTTAAAGTGTAATTATTAGATAAGGATTCATTTACATTTTTCAAAAACAAACATACTTTAAAAAACAAATAATTGATAGAAGTTGAAAATATTTAAAAAAATATTATATGTTTGCGAGTCAATTAAATGTTTTACCAAACGGCAGTTACTAATATATTTTCAGTTAAAAAGAATAATTAGATTATATTGTACAAGTATTGTGCCGTTTTTAATTAACGTATTCAAATGGTTATGAATTTGAATATTTTTAGAATAGTGGATATGGTTAAGACATCAAATTGCTGGTTCTTACCCCTTACAAAAGTTCAGCATAATTATTGTCACTTGAAATGTAAGGTTCAACTGTAATACAGTAGTATTTTAACTGTTTAAAGAAAGATTGCTAAAAATAAATTGCGCTGTACTTTGTCTTTCTATTTTTGAATTTGAATAATATATATAAAGGTTTGTAACATTCAAAGCATTGGGTTCCTTTTATAATCCAAAATAAAAATATTAGAAGACGTAAACTGTCTGATGAATTCATTTCCTATATTATCTTCAGTTTGTAACATTGTTTTATGGTTAGAAAGTTTGAATTTTTTATATCTAACACAATAATTATTTACAATTATTTTTTGTCAACCCTGTTGGTGATCATGGCATTAAAAAAACTATCATCTACCACAATCGATCTGCATTATAAACATTTTATCACTTGACCTCCATGTGCAACGAGAAAACTTCCGGTTTACTTACATTTATTAATTTCCACAATATGACAAACATAACGTCACATTTCTGATACAATTTGTTCAAATATCTTTTTTGGTGTTTTTAAAAGCCTACTTATTATGTTAATAATTGTTTATTAATCTTAATTATTTTTTCATGTAAGCAAAATAGGATCCATGTACTTACTTTGTGGACATTAATAGGTTTGCTTATATTCAAACGGATTTATAAACAGCATGTTGTTGGCAATGATAGTTGTTATCCCTATCCAAACCTTTAATCTAAAGGGCTATGCATAAATTAATTATCGATATTGTATTCTATTTGAGTTACATACATAGGTAGATATTAAATGTATTTCAATAAACAACTATAAATTGTTAAACATTTAGTGACAAGCTATTTTAATAACCCCATTGTTTACAAAATGTTTTTTTACATAAATATAATACACTTATGTTAAAATAAGATACAAGTAATTAAAAATGTTTACAATAAAAATTAAAACATTTTTTGGATATTAATAATAATGTTTATCACAAAACAAAAAGCTTTTTCTGTAATTATAAATTTATTAAAATTTGATAAATTAATATTTACAAAAATCAAATCGTTACTCTAATTAAGTTTGAAAACTCTCATGACAAAAATTCAAATGGTTTGTATTATGATTTTTGGTTTTATGATTTTATGTTGGCGCTACATGTGATTCAAATGCAGTAGTACAAATATTGAAAATTCAATTAAATACATGAACTGGTAGAATGAAACATCTAACATTTGTGTTTTTCCATTATTCACAATAATTCAATACAATTTCATTGGGTGCAAATATGTTAAATAAATAATTATCGATTAAACATTCAAGGTTCAAACATTTAAAATTATCATTGTTATTATTATTATCATTATTATTATTATTATTATTATTATTATTATTATTATTATTATTATTACTATTATTACTATTATTATTGAATTATTATTATTATTACTACTACTACTACTACTATTGTTATTATTATTAGTAGTAGTATTCTTATTCTTCTTTTTATTATTTAAAATTCTTTTGTTTTTAAGAACATAAAGCAGCAAAATTGTTTCATGGATTATGCATATCGGAGATTGAAATTCCAGTCAGATTTTGTCCAATGCTGCTATCGGAATTATGTTGCTTTCCGTTCTTTGCCATAGTTTAATGAAATGGTGTCCTCTTGTTGTTTTTCCAACAACATGTTTTTTTACAAAGGCCAGGTTGCTAATCCTGCGCTCAAACCCTCCTCTCCTTTCTCAACTGGGCTTGGAACCGACTGCGGTCGAGTTACTATTAAACTTAAATCTACCCTATTTGGTTATGTTTTACTCTTGAGGAAAAACATATTGAAGTAAGAGGAATTGACAAGTTCTAATTCCACTTTATTGGTAAGTTGTATTGCCAGTATTTCGAACTTTTATTGCTACGCGTCAAATCGCAGTCAATCATTTTACACTTTGGGCCTATTGACTAAACACTAGCTAATCGCTATTCGTTTCTGTCGTCTTTTAAGTGCTTTTATATTTTCTATTTCAATTGTACAAAAACAGACCATAATTATTTATTTATAGCACCCCCGCCCCATGTAATACGTTATTTTCGGTTTCTGCTTATCTAAATACTAATACAATTTTTTCCAATTTAGTATTTTTTATTTCCGCCTAATTTAACATATCGACCCAAACCAATATACCTGATTATTTTAATTTTTATTGGTCAATATTTTACAGGAAACATTTTTCAACAAAAGTACACTTAGCAAAACCAAACAAGGGTCCACATTCATCGTTTATTTTTTAATAATTTATCTACTGTATGGCACTCCTAACCATTTTATTGTATTAAAGCAACAATTCCTATTTTAGAATATGTAATGAATAAACCTTGAATCAAATAATTAATTTAGTTTAATTATAACTGGTTTTAAACAAACGTAAGAAGTTTTCAAACATTTAATAATATATAAGAAATAAAATAGCTACAAAAATATATTACATTTATACTAAATAAAAATTTTGTATTAAAATTTCATACATATTAAACATATTTGACTTGCCAACTATAGTGTGCAGATTTAAAAACTGGCTCATTCAAGTTTTAGAATTGTCATATTCACTTAAATAATAAATTCACAATATTTTTAAGTCAACCAGGAGCACTGTACAGCTGTTTTATCCTCAGTTGAAATCGTTAACAAACAGTTCCTAATTGACTTAAAAACATAGCGAATTTATTATTCAAGTAAATCTGACAAATTTTAAAACAACTAATCCCTTAAAAAATTCATTCAAGTTTGCTTCTACAATTGTATAATTTTAAATGACTATAGATTATTATTAGTTACAAAACGAAATCTATATATATATATATATATATATATATATATATATATATATATATATATATATATAAGTAGTTTAATTGTGTTTTTCTATTAAATTAATGGTAATTACAATTATAATGATTACCGATATAAAATATTTTGTAAATCAATATTGACGAAATTGTTATAAATAAACGCAAATAATTATTAAGTAGCGTATAAAAAACGAATACAACAATTTCAGCTTTTTGTTGTCTGTGACACAATCAATTTGAAAAACACTCTCGTTAAACATTAATCAAAATTTTGAAACGCATGTGACAAAATAGTTTATATTTTGGTAGACAATTATTTATTTTTAGTCTATTTAAATATTTATGGCAAATGCAATTTTTGCATCTCTTGAAGATAATCTAAACAATTTGTTGTTTGGATGGCAGTGGCAAACTAATTAGCACTTTTTAGAATTTCAAAAATGTTGCAACAACAACGAATAATTTTTTTAAAGCATAAAATATTAAATTTTTAATTATTTGGCATTAAAAAGCAATTGGAAAATTGAATTTGTTTCAATTTTTAAAATCAAGCAAAACCATTTATTTATTTTCAAGTACTCGTTTTAAAAAAGTGCCAGTTTATATTATTAGTGACCAGGTGACCTGAGATGGTACAGCACTATACTCAAAACTAGATGAACATGGGTTTGGGTCCTATTACCGACTCTAAATGCAGACTACTTCTGTTTGGCATTGCTTTTTGCTTTTTCAAAAATATTTTGTGTAAAACATTCAAATAGTTAGAAAAAATTTTGAATGTATTTTTTATCAAATATTTGGGACCTCATTTTTAATTTATTTCTACCATTTTTATAAATTAGCATTTCATTAACTACACAGCTCGGATTTTTAAAGGGATTTAATTATAAACATATTGTATAAATTTAAAAATTTGAATTAACTACAAAAATAGTTTAAAATACAATTAAATTTGAATTGATTATAAAATAAGGATTTTAAATTTGATTTTATTTGATACAAGCACTTACAACTATGTTTACCATTGCCACATGTCTACACAGATAAATAAATACACGCCTTTGTTAAAACATCTCTTTAAAATATGTAGCTAGAATACAACAACATTCAAGTGTTTTTCACAATTAGAAACAATGCTATTTGTAATCATGTGCATTAGTTTAATTGCATCCCATTAAAGTTGAGTTCAAATTAAAGATAATTTTAAAGAATAGTAAATAGTTAATTTGAAACAATTACAATTTATGAGGTAAAGGACGCTTGAATAAACACGCATTAATTATTTCTAGATTGTTTACTATTTGTTAAAAGGGTCGTAACCTTATATTAACATAAAATTGAACATTATTAAACATATTGTTTTTTAAGTAGTTTCTAATTTATAACATAGAGTTGTCACATTAATCCTACACACGAACAATTATTTTTATTATTTATATGTAGATACCTGTAACTATTCAATGAATTAATATAAATGAACTAAAAAAACCCATTTTAAACTAGAACATTTTATCTCTTACAGTATTTTTTAATTTAGGAATTAAATTAATTCAATCAGTAAACAACAATGTATTTGTATAATTGATTCCTTTAGTACAAATCAATAAGTGTCCAATTATAGATTATGTTTATACAGGAACGAACAAATTCACTTATTTGTAGCTTTGACACATATAATTCCTTATTTGTTCTACGTGTACAAGTTCAACTAAGCCTAATCCAACAAATCTTGTGTTTCATATTATTTCAAATAAAAAATAGAAAAATATGCTTAACTAATAACAGATGAGAAAATCAACTTAAAGTTTTATCAGTTGATAAATTTTTAAACAATTATTTATATGCAAATATTTCTACAGAAGTTAAAAAACTCTTCAATTTTAAATTCTATAAATAACTATAAATTATTATTTTTTTAATTTTAACCAAAATTGGCAAAATCTATATTAATTTTTTTAATGAAGGACAAAATTGAATTTTATCGACAAAGCAGAATGTGATGTGTTTGTGCTCTGGATAAGCGGTTGGTAAAAAAGGATCAACAGACATAATCTTGAAAAAAAACAACCCAACATGTGTTTTAATAACCTTTATTTTTAATTAAAAAAAAGTTAAAATGATTGTAGCATATTGCAATGTATAGAAAATGTTAATCATTTTTGTTTTAAATGTTTGAATTAAATAACAATACAATATGTTTATTTTTAAATATGATGCAGTATTAAACTATGTTTATCAATTATTAAAAAATATGTAAGTAAAGGCAACTTGTTTGGCTATCGTATTAATTTAAATATATAAAAATTAAATAATATATGCATGGGGCACACTTCCTACCTACACTAATGCTTATTTTATTTGCATTAAAAACATTTCTCATATATGTCACAACCATCGTGTATATATTAATAAGCATTTTCAGTTTATATATTAATAAGGAAAAACCCTAAAATTTAGTGCCGTTTAAATTGCTAAATTGTCATTTTTGAGGCTTACACGCAAGTATGAACAATTACAAATAATCGTTCTACCAAATTATCCCATTAATAAGTGTCAACTAAATCATTATTAGCACGAACGCTTTAAAAATTAATCTACAAAATTACAATATGAAGATGCTGATGATCTTGAGAGTTTGAACGATGCGTTTTCAATTTCCGATTATAGTAAAGTCGTACTTCAGCATGATTGCCTCTTGAACACAGATTAATGGGAACTAGAGACCGAGTGCACAGAGTTACAGCTGAATTTCCGCCTTTGTCCAAGCATACACCCGGGGTAATCAGGAGTTGTCTTGTAATATACGATTATTATATATAACCATTTGACCAGGGTAGACAACCTTGATAGAAAAGCAAACTGCTTCATTTCATGTTTAAAGATAGAGGAGTTATTACAAGGATGTCGTCTATCTGCAAAGATACTTTATTACGTTTATTAGACCTGGAGTTATCTATCCATACAAAACAATGGGAAGCAACTGCTTATGAGACTCTACAAACAGGTGAAAATAATTAAGAACCAATTACGTCTCCGACCAAACAAATTTATTAAAATAATATTTTGTAATAACAACACACTTGTATTTTGTTCATCTATATCGTACATTCAAATGATATCATTTTCACTATTATGCAAAACTAATGATTATCATATTGCATACTAATTGAAAGAGCAGTTTTAACATCATCTGACTGGGTAGAATTAAAATTACTGTTCCGCATACACAATAATATTAATTTCTAGACTTTGAACTAGAAATGTGAACCAATTTCAATTTGGTACAACGCAATTATTTTTCGAAAAAATGACAAAATAGTTATGCCAAATGTGTCAACTTCATCAGAGTAAAGTTGGTTTGTGGATTGAAACCCGAGAAATGAAATGAATTATAAGCATTGGTAGAATAATTTTCTGTGTAGCCATAATCACTACCATATTATAATCAACTTCTGCTAAACTTCAATCAAACAACCCCCGGTTAATCAATTACACGTAAATTTGCTTTTTGTGTTTTGCAATAATATGTACAAATGCTTTCCACCCATGTTGTTAGTTGTGATAATTTTAGAATATCTAGTAGAATATGAAATCAATCTGTTTACAAACATGCAATGCGTCTAATTACAGGAAAGTACCAAAATTCGTACTGTTTGAGCAACTAAACCACAAGTAATGAGTTAAACTTTTAACAATCAATAACAATATTGTTAAACAATGCAAGCGTGTTGTAAACACTTAGCTATTGTTAAACTCGTATTTACGGAATACCCAAAACCTAAAAATTGAATGTAGTTTCATTTTTTAACAAAAACATTATTTATGCACGTGTCACATTGATTTTTAGATATATGAATACACAATTAGCGTGTAAATTTCAATTAACATTCAATTAATTAATGCTAACATAGTCACCTTTTCATTTATTCGATTTCGATGACTTGATAAGCGTAACAAATGCTCATCAACACAGTTTCTTGGCATGTAGACGGCATCCTTATAACGGCACCCCTGTTCGCAGGATTATCTCTCTTAGCCCAATAGCTACATATGGCATACATATACATTAACATACCTTTTAAGTATGCTTGCACTCACTCACCAAAGCGGAAACCCAGTTATACCGCTGTGCACTTGGTCCCTGCTGTTATTAGTCTAGATGTCTTAAGACATCTGGTCCAAGATGCACCACGTGGAGGAGGAATAGTCAAGAATATCACCATCATTAGAAATTGAGACTCTATAAGCAGTACATCTTCAGGATCATTGGCTATCCTGAAAACACAAATGGTTGAACATTGATCTCGTTTTTTTAACTCTAAATTGTTTGACCGTGATACAATCACGTACACCCCTTCATAATTATATCAACCAAAACAAACTTTGAAAACCCGTCCAACTTCTAACACATTTAACCAACCAACCGCGTCACAAATTGACCCCCAAATGAATTATATAAAAATATGTTTTTCTTCAAACATATTCTAAAATACAAGTACTTCTATCCAAACTCCAACAGAATTTATGGAAAAAAAATTAATGTTTTAAAATAAAATATTTAATAAAAAATCTTATTACATAAAAAACAAACAATAAGAGTAATAAGTTCACATGTAAAATAAAACGTATACACATGCAAGTGAGCAATAATATATATATATATATATATATATATATATATATATATATATATATATATATATATATATATATATATTATATATATATATATATATGTATTAAAAACATGTCTACATAATTTTGAACTCATTCAATTGAAGCAAATAAATGTTTCGTAAACATGAAAAATCCCTTGGGATTTGGTCGTGTTCGGAGATGAATAAATTCGAGTTCAAAATTGTTCATTCACTTTAGAGTAAAATTTAAAAATTAAACTGATTGCTATCAATATATATATATATATATATATATATACTCCTAAACAAAAGAATAACAAAACAAATTTTATCATCCATCTATCTTGATATGAATATTATAAATAAAGAATGAGCTACATAACTAAATTCAAAATCTATAATAAATATTAATATAAATAATTTTTTCACGGATGATTGATAACACATAATAATCAAAGTATAAAAAATAATTTTCTTTTTACAAATCTAAAATAATAACATTATTGACGCTAAAAATATTTTTGCTATAGAATAAATGTTTACAATATTATTATTATTCATAAATGGCCTACTATAAAATATTCAACAAAAAATTTAATAACCAACAAAATTGAAAAGTTGAAACAGAATCACATTGTTTTGCACAAAATGTAGTAAACAAAGTGAGAAAAAATAACTAACAAGTAAATAAATAAACAAACAAACAATCAAACAAACTTTCAAATAAATAAAAAGTAAAATAACGATGACAATTGTAGAAAAAATGTGAAATCAACACCTGCTCTTATCTAAATAAATGTATTGTATTGCAAAACATAATCCTCCCTTCTACATATACATTGGAATGTTCATGTGTATGTGTAAGCGTTTTTCTTTTGTTTTTCAATAAAAGTAAAATAAATAAAAAGTAGAGGAAAATAAGTGTAAAAAGAAACAAATTAAAATTCATTCATCAATGAAATTCGTGCCTTCATTCAAAAGAAAACAGCAATTCAGTTGAGTTGGCACGCAATATGCTAATACAATTTTTGATAAAACTCATCAACGCAAAACAAAATGATCCAACCTGATAGTTGGCTTAGTGAATGGTTTGAATAGGATAAAAATGGAAGACATTGAATTATTGATCGAAATAGAAGAAATACAGATAGCATTTACATTGCATTTTGTTTTGACCAATCAGCAAACGTAGCTTGTATCCAATCAATTAGTACCTGATAAAGAAAAGAAACAAACGTTGGATTCGACTTTAGATAGATTGCCGAAAGTGGCTCACAAAAATTTGGTATATTAATATTATTATTATTATTAATATTATTAATATTATTATTATTATTGATACTGGCTTAGAAACTTTAGTGGAACTAACATGTAACACAACTGCAAGGTAGCCGCTAACGACTCCGTAGTAAGTAGTTTAGTTGACAGCTTGCATTACAGTTAGATTTGTTAGAGTGTAAATAGGTGACAATGTTCGGCTTCAATATTTGACCGGTACGTTTAAGATAATATAGAATTACATATACCAATTCACAATGAACAAAATTATTATTATTTAGTTATATACCACAGTACTGATAAGTTACTCAAATCTAACCAAGAATCACTTTCGAACCTTGAGTAGTTGCACTCGAAAACCAAAATAACTTAAAGCTGAGCATTTTCCAAAAACCAAATTTAATTGGTTGAACAATTTCAATCAATAAAGATATTAAATGAAAATAATTAAAGACGTAAACTGTGAAATCAATTCGTTTTGTATGTTCTTGTCAGTCACAAATATATACAGTTTTTGCGCATATATATATATATATATATATATATATATATATATATATATATATATATATAGTTCTTGCGGTTGAGATTCGAGTTAGCACAACTCACTAACAAACACACATAAGACTGATTAGAATATACAGAATAAGTTCATCTCACAGTCTACATCTAATATTTTTATTTGGATTTATAAATGGAACCCAAATATTAAAAATATTTGTAAACATTAGGTTAATTCAACTCTACGATTATTGTCTGTGTCAATTAAGAAAATCGATTTCGTAAAAAGTGTTCAATAATTCAATAAGTCGGAAACAATTACCTGTAACTGCTCGGTTTGAACGGTCCGGTTTTATTCACGCCCAAATAGCGAGCCTGTTCATCTGTGAGTTCGGTTATTCGAGCATTGAATATGGGCAAGTGCAGTGTGGCCACGTATTCATCTAATTCAGCAAATCAAACCATATAAACAGTTACATAGATCAGTTATATTATTATTAATTGGCAAAAAATGTACTCGTAAACTGATATCAATTCATTTATAAATACTGTTGCATAAAGTATAATCTGTCTACATACAAAATACGGTAGCATTTTTATTTGGGATGCTAATGATGATAAGGATTTGAGTAATGCTTATAAAGTCTCAATTTCCAATGATGGTAATATTCCTGACTGTTCGTCCTCTACGTGGTGCATTCTGGACTAGGTGCTCCTAGGCATCTAGACTAATAACAACAAGGTCCGAGTGCACAGCGGTATAACTGGGTTTCTGTTGCTGCGAGTGGATGCAAGTATATACCCAGGATACTTAAAAGTTATCTTAAGGTATATGTAGACAATATGTAACCGTTGGGCCAATGGAAATAACCCTGACACAAAATAAGGCGACCTCGGTAATATTTGCGAACGGTAGCGACGTCACAAAGATACCGTCTGCCAATCAAGAAACATCGTTATTCTTCTACGTTTGTTATGCTCATTAGACCATCGAAGTCGATCGTTTATATGCCGTATAAATATAGAAAATGAGAAGAAGTTAACCACATCACCAACCAAAATGAATGAATAAATGTGGAAATATTGCAAACATTTTGTGAAACAAAAATAATTTATATGACATCTAACACTTGCTCTTAATGCCATACTCAAACGTCAATTATTTCTAGTTAAAAACTTTCAATTGTTCAAATATTCAATTTATTCATAAAATTAATTAATTAAAAAAATTATTTAATTACAAATTTTAATGCTTACATAAGCACATAATTTCATATCATATATTTAATTAATCAATATTCCTCCATTTTTAACATAATTTAATATAAAAATTTCTAGATAAACCTTTATCTCAAAAATTATATATAAAAATTAATTAATTAAAATACAATGTAATCTTATTATTATTATTATACCACACTAGAGATACATACTAGAGATACACTAATGTCAAAGAAAAATCAATTTGTTATTTAACCTATATTCAATACATAAATGTTCAGATTTTGTACATAAATAGCGTAAAAATCAATAAAATTACGAAAATATATAGAATTAATGTCTACTATGTCAAAAAGTTAGCCGAAGAAATGCCTTCAAAATTACTTACAAGTCGACTAAAAGGATCTACAAGCAAAAATTATGACTGTTTTTATAAAATTTGAAAGAAGTTGGCAGAAAAAATGTTACAAAATTCTGATATTTTAAGAATATGCATAAGAACTGCCATAATGTTATTCTACTTAGTTGTACACAATGATTAAGATTACTGGAGTTTGATAACAAAATATCAGTTTTTTTTAATAATTTTAGAAGATAAATTTTAAAATGTATGTATTGTTATTTACAAATTTTAGACTCAACATTTCAACACATGTGTAATGTGAATTTTCTAGAAATCACAAATATTTTTCAAAAAACGTTGTTTACTCAGACTTGGAAAGGCAATGTCAGTCTTCCATAGACTCACGTCAATATGGTCATGTTCTTACATCTACCTGAAGACAACACTTTGTTTGTACGCCCTAATAATCATTTCTACGACAATGTATACAAGTGAAATGTGGAAGCAAACAGACAAGATTGATAAGATGGTGGAAGTTTTGGAATAGATAATTGATGATAGCGAGAGAAAGGTTGGGATAGGCCACAAAAAACTTGGCTAAGTACCATTCGGGAAAATCTAATTCAAATGAATGTCTCACGGGAGACCAAACAAAATTTTTGGCAAAATGTCCGACCATATAGCATCACTTTGTTACCCCATGTTCATTTTATATTATAAGACTGTTGTTTGTTTTTGCTGTTACCGTTATCTTATTGTCCCATGCCCATTTTTAAAGTAGGCGGATTTTGTAATAATAATAATAATAATAATAATAATAATAATAATAATAATAATAATAATAATAATAATGATAGTAATATTAATAACTCATCTAGTCTGGACAGTTATTATGCTAATGTTACAAAAATGGATCCATACTAACAATAATTTAAACAGTAAAAAATTTATAAAATTATTAGCAAAATAGTTCATTTTTTACTTAGACAAGATGCTTCAAAACATTTTAAAAAATCCAAAATATTGCGCTAGTGTACACTTGGTAATGTGCTTATTAGTACAACTTACAAGTTACTATATGCTTAACCTATTTAGGTATAAAACATTATTCATAAGCAAAATCGGACCTTCGTATATTTGTTTATCAATAGCCCGAATTTAAGTGTTATTAATTTTGTTTTAGGTTTTTATAAACGGTTGGTTAACAGCTGCAAAATAACGTATGTGGGTATTGATTTGATCCCCACCACCGGCACTAAATGGGACCTTCGTTTGGTTTCGCCAAAATGTCCACTTGCTAAAAAATGTTTCCCGTAAAACATTCAATAAGTTAACAATGAAAAATTGCATTTTGTGACATTATAATGATACGTTGACAGACACCTGTTCAAAGTGGCTGACAGAAATTGTAAAAGTCTGTGAATATTACTTGAAGTATTAACATTATAAAGTTTGTCAATTTATATATATATATATATAAACAACGGCACAATTAACAATTATTATTATTATACTAATGTAAACTCCAACATTTAGGTTTAATTGTAGATGATTCAGCATATATGTTTCTATATTCCACTAGAAAATATTTTGCAAAGGGTTTACAATGTCTTTTAGCCTAAATAACACTATTTTACATTTGTTTTGTCCAATGCTTTCTTCTATTAATAATTGGTAATATGCACAGTAATTTTGTATATATAACCCATAAAATTAATTTATTCAACAAATTATTTGTTTGTAAATTTTAATAAATGGTAGTATTATGTTTTATTACTAGAATAAATGTTGTATATTACAACTACAAATAATATTTTATGAAAGTTGGCAAAATATTATCTAAGGTACGTACCTTAGATAAAGTTAGATATAAATAACAAGTACTGAATACCCCCTCCCCCAAATATCATAGTGCCATCATTTTCAATTTCATTTCCTTATTTACTATAAACGTAACACGTCATTTCTACAAACAAACACACCACCGATCAAACTTCGTCTATCAGAACTACAGGAAAAGTGGAAAGAACATATTTTACTTACAATAAATAAAAATGTTACAACGCTTTCAATACAAGGTTGATCACAAAAAAGCTGTTTTTGTATTAAAAAAATACAGCGCAATTAATTTTAAAATAGGATATATTTTTTCAAATTTCTCACCCATTTTTTTAGGTAGCAAGTACACATCATTTTTGTAACGCCCTTTTGGAGCATTGAACAATTCGATTAGACCCAAAATCTAAAAAGCACGTTTTAAAGTAAACAATAAAAATAATTAGCAGGTATTTACTGGTTTAGCAAACAGCTGCAGCATCAAACTGACAAATCGACCACGATGTACAGTGAGTACATTCAAATCACACCCTTGGTATTGCATGTGCAAAACTGTCAACAGTGAGCCATGAGACTTGTAAATATATCATGCTGTATTGTAGTAATACAACTAGCTGTTTGAAAGGAAATTGCTAAAGAAGTCACTTAAAGCTATATCTTCAATTAATGTTCACATATTTTGAGTAAAAATAATCAATAAAAATTTAAATATTACAATTAGCCCTAGTCAAGATAAAAAACAAGAATTCTTAAAAAATATAAGTAAATAGTCGGATTATATATATAAAAAATCCTTTTGCTTTAAAAATAAGCATGGGGGAATAAGACAACAATTACAACAAAACAACAACGGCAAAGAAGTAATCGCACGTATCTGGATGACAGGGTTGAGTGAAAGCCGAAAGGAAGCTCAATCTTCGATTTGCAGAATATTCAATGCCAACGAGACTTTCTTGCTAACCTTGCGCGCTCAAACCCTCCTCCTTTATCCAGGCTTGGGACTAGCTAAATTGAATCATTTCCGATTAATAAAACAAAACTACATTAGCAATACAGCGTTCAGCTTGAACATTGGTGGATATAGATTCGATCCGCACCACCGGCAGTAAACGCGGGTCCACATTCGGCTTAGCTCAAATGTCCACGGTTGAAAGATGGTTCCCGTAAAACATTCATAGTAAAAATTAAATAATTAATGCACAGAAAATAAATTGCACTATGTTGCCGCTCAATGTACTCCACTATAGCCGATTTTAATAGCGGTTGAGAAAGGGTGAGAGTCGGAGCGCACGGTTAACAACCCAGCCTCTGCTAGAAAAGCAACAACAAACTACGACAAAAACACGATTGGGATAATACAGTTGAGTGAAAATCGGCAAAAAGTTCAAGTTCCATTTTGCACGATTTTCAATGATAAAAACGTAACATCTAATGGAACAATCTTGTTGCCCCATGCTCTTCAAAGCAAGAAAAAGATCTTGTAATATAATAATACCACTACTACTACTACTACTACTACTACTACTACTATCAATAATAATAATAATAATAATGCAGAAAAATCATGAGGCCACAATTTCTGTAAAAAAATTAATGCACAATTTTGATTACAACCTATATCAACCTATAGAAGAAAAATAATGCGAAATTCATTATTATAAAATAAAAAGACATATTTTGTATATTTACCTGAGTACTGGCGCTAACGGAAACAATTGTTGACGGCACTGTAGAAGAACTCAAATTTGCCAGTCGTCCCTATATGAACATATATATATATATATAATTCAAAATGGAAATAATAGAAGGCATAAACTGTGATATGAAATCAATTCGTATTTTCATTCGGTCGTTTTGCTTATTTCTTCCTTACATTTAAAAGTTTAAGTACATATTTCACTATTCATTATTATCATTTTTATTCGCTTGTATGAACTTAGCACGTAATGCCTTTAGAACGCTAGTATGTATGAGCTTTGCAAAAAATAAACTATTCGATAAAACAACAAAACAAAGACAAACAATATGAAAGAAATTTAACAATTTGCCAAATACTACAAATCACAACTATGACAACTTTAAAATTGGAAGAAAATACGATTTACAAAATAAGTATAGTCAAATGCACAAACTGAAATGGGCACCAATCATTTAAAATGCACAAAAATGGACAATTCATTCAACTACTAACTTCGGATAAAAGTACAATTCGTTTTCCATCCATCCAAATCACGTGATCAACTTGAGATCGAAGTCGTTCCCACGTTAGATCGGGAGTTCGAAGCGAACGCTACACAACAATTTACAAAACAATATTCAACACAATCATAAAAACAAGGGAAAAAATCAAACAATATATATTTTTGAAGAAACAAAAACCTTGATATTAAAAATCCGGCAGTTAGTCCCATTGCAAAGTGACTCAATAATGAGATTTCCCCTGTCCAAACTAAAATGTCTAGGGTTCGAGGCCCAACACAGCTTCCTAAACAGACTTGGACAATATCTAGTAGTAGTAGTAGTAGTAGTAGTAGTAGTAGTAGTAGTAGTAGTAGTAGTAGTAGTAGTAGTAGTAGTAGTATTCCTATTAACAAGTTCCGTTCAATAACCACACACTAATTAATTGCATGACTGATTACTGGAAAACGATTTCGAATGTTCCAAACTCCACTACCAAATGTTGAACAACCTACTTAACTGACAATCATGTCCAAAATAAAAGTCATCTGCATCGCAACCGATCGTCTAACATGTATTTGAAATCATCATTAAATAAAAATAAAATCATATTCACTAGCAAAAAAGAATATGAGCATTTTTGTAGTACTAGAAAATTCATAAGAAAAATATATAGGTGAAACTGAAGATAATTTTTTTTAAGTATACAATCTTCACATGTACAGATCGGAAACGTGGAGTATTAAGAAAGCCCAAGAGAGAAAACTGAATTCAATAGAAATGAAGATGCTTCGATGGTCGTTGGGAGTGTCCAAATTAGACTGAATAGAAAACGAAGTTGTTAGAAGAAAACTGAAAGTCATCGAAGCTCATAAGAAAAAAGGTTAAGGTGGTACAGCCATATTCTACGTTACGAGAAGAATAATGGCATTGAAAGTGGAAGGTAAAAGAAACCTTGGTCGACCAAAGAAAAGATGGCTGGATTGTGTGGAAACCGATATGAAGGAAAAGGGACTAACAAAAATTGACGCTACGGACAGAACCAAATGGAGAATACTGACCAGAAATAGTGACCCCTCATAAAAAAGGGAAAAGCTGTAAAGAAAGAAGACAATCTTTACATAAACAAATCAAAATATTTAAAAAATTATGTGTTCTGCTCATTTGAAATAAATTTATTGACAAAAAGTTTATTAATATTGATTATGAAATATTTAAAAATGGAAAAAATATGTATGTCTATGTGAAACAAAACTTATTACTTTTCTCACCATTCACATAATTCTATTAAAATGTCATTAAAATTTTTTTGACGTTTTTAAATTTATAATCTTGTCTTTCAAACATCGTCAGAAATACACGTACATTTTTGAAAACAATAACGTCCAATAATCAACCTTTTAACAAAGTTGAACTATATGTCCTTAATTTCGCACTTAAAATCGCAATATAATGAATTTACTCAAAAACTCAATAATATTCGAATGAACTAGCTGAAAATATATTCAGCATTAACAATACAGTAACCAGACAAAATAGTTCACTAACCACACAAAGAAGGAAACATAACATAAATTAAAGTAGTGAACTTGTTTCAACTGAAATAAAAGCTTCAGTCTAGATTATATAAATATATATATATATATATATATATATATATATATATATATATATATATATATATATATATATATATATATATATATATATATATAATCATTAGTATATTTAGAATTAATCAATGATTAAATAATAAACCAATACAGTTGAATTGAAATCAACTGCCACAACACATTCATTCATAATCTATTCAGTTGAACTTTTGCAATCAATAAAATGCATAAATCGTTTATAATGAATAAGAGTTTACTAAATCAACTAAATTTCGTATCCTCCAGTAAACATGTATTTTAAATTTAAACATACTGTCCATTTCGACAAGGTATAAACAAGTTACATTTCAATTTCTATTTAAATTAACACAGCTAAATGTTTCAAATTAATTGTATATGGGCGTTGTACATCCTTAATAATTCAATTTGCTAATTATGTAATATTCATAATTGTGTTATAATATTAGTTAACTGAATTTCTGTTCCAAATACATCGATCACAAATAAAGAACCCGATAAGGTCACTCAAAATAGAATATCAATCATAACTTCACAACGGGTAACATCATGTAATATCTAAAATGCACACACGGTCAACAATGGAACTAATTATATTCAACCATATGACATACAAGGCAATGTAAACGGGGTTCCGTTAATACCAACGAATAAAAATAACAAAATTATAAAAAATATGTTGATTGAAATAGATAAATGGCATTCCCATTATAAAAAATATCGATCTTCGAAAAAATTAAACAAAATGAAATAACTATATATAAATATATATATATATATATATATATATATATATATATATATATATATATACTACTTTAAATATTTTACGGAAAACATTTTCAGCAGTAGACATTTTAGCAAACGTGGACCCGCATTTAGTGCTGGTGGTGGGGATCAAACCATTATCGCTGAAATTATAATAAACTTATTACCTTTTAAACAATATAGATTAGAGAATTATTCTCATTAACTGCTAAATGCTCCAAAACAGCTTGTTGCGGCTCAAACTTAATTAATTTAATGTGCATTCGGACAATTTCAATGCTAGCTAAAGCACTACTAATTGGACTCCATTTTAATAAATTTCCATAATTCATTTTATTGTAATGCTTAAAAATAGGTTTAAATTATTTTTAACCGTTAAAAAAATAGACTTTTGAAAACATTTACAGTTCATAGTTCACATTTTACACATTACACACGAGTAAATACAACTCATCCTAAAAGGATACTAATAATCCTGAAGATTTAAGCACTGCTTATGGTTTCGATTTAAAAAGAGGTTAATATTCCTGACCGTCACCTCCACATGGCGCATCAAGCACTTATACTAACACAGCAGAGACACAAGTGCACAGCGGTATAACCGAGCTTCTGCTTCGGTGGATAGGTACAAGCATACACCCAGGATATTTAAAGGGCACCATATATAACCGTCGGGATAAGGAGGATAACTCTGACAAAAGATCAGTGACATCATCAACCTTTGCCAACAATGGCACCGTCATCAACTAAGAAACTTATTTTTTACGTTTGATATACTTACATAAATCCATCAGAATCAATCGGTTTAATGTACCGTACAAAAATAGAAATAATGAAAAGATAACCGGGTCATCAACCACGATAAACAAATGAATGAAAGGCATGTTAAATAGTTCTTCTACATTCAAAAAAATCTATATTATTTCATAGTTTATGTAATTTTAGAAATGCTTTTATAAACCTTGTTGCCAAATTAAAATTGACCGTTTTCGTCTTCTAATTATTCAATCTAAAAAATTCTAAACAAAACTCATATTTAAGTATTAAAATAATAATTTTGTGATAATTTTTTGTAATTGTGTAATTATTTCAGTTAGATTATTTAATTTTTATATAAATGTTAATTAGAACTGTCGTCAACCGGAAACTATTTATTTAAAATGTTTCATTTTGGTCAGTGACATAATCACCTATTCATTATTTTCCATATTTGTACGGCATATTAAACGACCGAATCCGATGGCCTGATGAGTGTAACAAACGTAAAGATATAACACAGTTTCTTCGCTAACAAACGGCCTTCTTGTGACGGCGCAACTGTTCACAAAAATTGACTGTCAGATTCATCTCCCTTAGTCCAATGGCTACATATGATATATGTACCCTGAGATACTTTTTCAGTACCCTGTGTGTAACCTTAAACCCACCCACCAAATCGGAAACCCAGTTACACTGCTATGCTCTAGGTCCCTGCTGTGTTACCGTAGGTGCTTAAATGCACCACATGAAGGTAACAGTCAAAATTATCACCAACATCAGAAATGGAAACTTTATAAACATGACCCAAATTCTCAAGGTCAGTATCCCAAAACGTATTTAACGTAATTGTAATAACAATAATAATAAAAGCTTCAATATTTTTGTTTATAAAAAAGTTAATTATAATTTACAAAACTTTAAGTTGAAGAATTACAAACAAATTTATTCAAAAAGGTTATTTACCAACCCAAAATATATCAAACATAAACTTTATTTCATTTAAAAAAAATATTGTTTACCGTGCATAATGGAAAGGGAGTATTCAAGATACTATGCAAACTTCGAATTAATGAGGATGCAGCTTTGCCACTAACTTTTGTTATTATTGTTGTTGTCACGCTATATTTGATATATCGTGATTTACATCATTTATTTTTTTCCCTTGTGACATAAACTTAGCCCAACATTTTGTGTATATTACATATACTCTTTCAATTATTCCTGTTGTTTTTAAATGTTATTTATTTTGCTTTTGTTTACCCTAATAGTGTAAAATATTTTGTATATCTAGTAATGCTAAATGTACTTCTATTAAATTATCTCAACAAATAACATTCGTTCATTCATTTTGGTTGGCGAAATAGTCACCTCTTCATTATTCTTCATATCTATGTGGCATAAGCGTAATAAACGTAGAAGAATAACAAAGTTTATTGGTTGGTAAACGGCATCCTTGTGACGTCGCCTCTGTTCACAAAGTTTGACGAGACCGCCTTATTTTTTGTCAGGGTTATCTCCCTTAGCGGAAGCCCACTTATACCGCTGTGCACTCGGTTCCTGCTGTTATTAGTCTAGATGTCCATGGGCACCTAGTCCAGAATGCACCACGTGGAAGAGGAACAGTTAGGAATATCACCATGGTTGAAAATTGAGGTTTTATAAACCAATTATTTTCGTTAATTAAAGTATCTAAGTTGTTTCCAAATGTTTTCAAAAAATCATTTTTCATCAAGAGGGCATTTACCAAAGACGATGAAAATAGAACCCATGTCCACCTCTAAGTTAGATTCCAGCGCTATACCACTAAACCATCCCTATATATATATATATAATTTTAATCGATTTCCAATTATAAACCCGTGTTTATAAAAGTAAATGCAGTTTTTAAAAATTATTATTCAATTATATGTAAATTAAGTTTGACAAAGTAAAATGCATATACATGCTGATGTACAATGAGCAAATACAACACTTCAACTATATTACATACAACTCTAAATACGTAAAAAATTACATTGAAGTAAAATTTTGTCCCAATTTTTTTCTATTTTGTATTATTAGAAAATTGATTGCAACAGACATAATACACAAGCGCGCACACACACACACACACACACGCGCGCGCGTACACACACACGTCAAAACCATAGCCTATTGTAATTGTCTCTATGTCCTTTGTCTATCTCTAATTTTGAAAGAAAAAAAACAAACAAGCTACACTCGTCGTCATAGGCAATACAATGACGACACGCCCAAACACACGTCAATAATGGCAACGTCAAAAAAAGAAAGAAAACAAAAAGACCTAGGCCCCCGCCGGCCCCCCTTTCCACTTACCACATCAATTTCCGTATTTGAATGGCCCATATTACAAACGACACATCCGTTTTTCATACTGTCCAAATGCGGCCGACTAATGATGCCCTTGTTGCCCGTACACGTAATGACAATGTCGGCAAAAGAAATGATGTCATCCAACTTGACGACGCGAAATCCATCCATGCTTTTCGAATAAATAGAAAAAATTGAGGAAGGAATCATTTATTGGCCTGTTAGCTCTAGTAACGCACAACATTTGAGAACGCTAAGCAATTGACATTGATCAGATCCACTATAAATAATCCATTGGTAAGGTTCGTCTTAACTACCCGTAGCCCAAAAGCTAAGGCTTCAGTCTGGTGTGTAAGACTGCTGATAATTCCAAAAATGAATCAGACAGCTGTACAGTTCTCCTGGTAAGCCCAAATCAAGTGAATTTATCATTCAATAAATCTGACAATTCCTTGAAAAAAATTACAAAAAATTGAGAAGTCAAATGATCATCAATTACAGGTGTGTGTTGCGTCATTATTTCGTAGTCCCTCCATACCAAAAAATTATCATAATTATCGAAATGCTTTAAGAAAATGCCCTTTTTCAATCAAGTGGATATCTAGCAGAGTCAAACAATAACCTGCATTTAGTGTCGGCAATGGGACTCAAACGTATGCCCCCACCCAGTGTGTTGCGTTTCAGCTCTCTGTCACCCCTGCAGTTAAAAACGATCAATCTACACAATTATCTGGTGTTGTGTAAATGTTCACTCTTGTCTCATTGTTAAGAAGTGGATACTCATTGACAAACAATAAACAATACTTTGTAAACAATTATTCCCAAATATATTTATCGTTCTAGGCTTTGATATAAAAAAAATAACCTAACAATATATCTCAAAACGTTGATAATACCAATTGTAGAGTCTATAAGCAATCCAAAATAATAGTTTTAATTGGAAGAAAACGTACCAGGCCTGCAGTGCACAAATAGGATCAATTTCCGTTATGTACACCAAAGCACCCAAACCTTTGAGTGATTGCGAAACGCCTTTGCCAACTTCACCGTAACCGCAAACCAATACGGTTTTGCCGCTTATCATCATATCCGTTGTACGTTTCAATCTAGAATAGATACAATACATGCAAGGACGTAAACATGATAAACTTTAAATGTAAATTATATATATATATATATATATATATATATATATATATATATATATATATATATATATATATATATATATATATTTCTTGGTTGGTAAACGACATTCTTAAAACGTTACCACTGTTCGTCAAGATTGACAAAGACACCTGATTTGTGGTCAGGATTATCTCCATTAGTCCGAAGTCTACCTATAATGCGAGTACACATTAAGATACATTTCAAGTATCCTGGGTGTATGCTTGCACCCATCCGCAAAGCGGTAACCTATTTATACCGCCATACATTCAGTCCTTGTTGTGTTAGTTTAAATGCTTGAGTGCACCTAGTCCAGGATGCGCCACGTAGAAGAACAATCACAAATATCACCATCATTGGAATTTGATACTTTATAAAAATTACACAAATCTTCAGGATCGTCAACATTCCAATCTGAATAAAGTCATAACTTAAACCAATCATATTTGGACATGGAAGCATCGTATTGGATGTTCAAAGAAGATTTGGTTTGATTTACTTGATTGACACCTAACGCTTTACTTTAAAAAATGGCTTAATATCAGGGCTATAAAAGCTCAAAAATTGTTCACAATAGAAATCATTTGTTCTCAATGTAAAATTGAAAACGTCAAAGTGAATACGAAATGTTCGATAGGACCTAATCCCAAAGAACTAGTGACAACTGATAAAATAAAAAAATCCCGACTTGAAATTAAACTGCGCTACGCACCTTATTGCTGACCCAAAAAAATTCAACAACTTACGTGTCGACAATCGATTCTTTGCACAAATAAAAATTGTCAAATTTGGACTTGGTAATGCTGTCGCTCACGTTCATGGCAGGAACAGTCAACGAACCCGATTTGACGTATTGGTAAAGTCGATGTACGCCAGTGACACTTTCTTCCACAATTCCTCGAATGCCCGACAATAAATCGCGATAATCCATGTGGAGTTTGTTTGTCAAATCTCCACCATCGTCCAACACCTGCGGTAGGACAAAAAAGTCAGCATCGAGAATATGATCATCTACCAAGGTGCAATTGGCATACAACAATTTGTACTAGACACTAACTGACACGTTGATGAAGAAAAAGTAGGAGAGTTAAAATCAAGATGGCTGTTCATTCAAATAAAGCAACCGTTTTTCAGTTTATAGGTAAATAAAACGAAACAATCTAGAGGTAAATTTCACCGCAGTCGTTTCTAAGTCCGGTTGAGAAAGGAGGAGGGTTTGAGGAGCTAAACCTTTGCATGAACAAATCGTGCTTAAAACCAACGATAGAATACCATTTCGGCAAATTACGGCAAAGAAGTAAAGACATGACTTTGATGAAAGTGATGAATGAAAGCTGAAAAAGCTCAATTTTCGACATAGAAAACCTTCCATGCCAAAACTTCAAAGCACAGTTACATGGAACAATCTTGTTGCTCTGTACTCTTTACAACCAAAAGATTTTGTAATAATAATAGAATAAATTTGGAAGTCATCTTGTTTATTAATAATTTCATTGTTTTCCTGTCAATCTGTATCGATATTATTTGATAAAAAACTCTCAAAAATTCTATCGTCTAGTTAGAGCCTATGTCAACATATTCGCATCCATAAAAAACAAACATGTTATTATTCATAATTGAAATAACCTAATCAAGGTCAAATTTTTACGCAACACAAGCACAATAATTTTCTTTCTATATGTGCAAAATGTTGCTTGCACTTTCGAACCAAATGGATGCATTCAAGTGCGCGTGCATGTGTCCTATACCGCAATCAACAAACTATAAACGATTGATATATTAACAATAAATAACGGCATAAACAACTTTGATGTGTGGCGATAGAATAGCTATCAAAATACACCAAGTGTGTATTTTGGCAAAAGTTAAAAATATTTAAATGTGTATTCGTAGCAGAAAAAAGATTCATTTGCCAACAGTAGGGTAGACTATTTATTTATTATTATTATTACAACCTTTAGTACTACACTAAAGAAACATTTACCACATTCATAAATACATAACACAATTAATGCCATTAAAAAATCAATACGAGATAAAAGTACAAAATAACAAACAGACGAATTAAATCATCATTCATGCATTTACTTAACCAGGATTCTTGAATTAATCTAAAACAGCTGTTGACACAATTTTTTCTATTAAATCGTAGGCACAGATAATCAATTTTGTCAAAAATAGATCTTGCATTGAATGATAGCAGCATTTGGTAATGACATGTTTTGGTAAAGTTGATTTTAAGGCACGTTGAAAACCATTAGAATGATATTTCCCGTTACATTTAAAATGTTGTTCTCTAGTTATATTTTCAAACAGTGAATAAATGAATTCTAGTAGTTGATTTTAATAATACCAACATGGTTCTGTCAAAACAAATTCTTATTGTGTTTTATACCAAAAATAACTCCTCTTAGTTTGGGTTAGAAATGATTCAATCTAGCCAGTCCCAAGCCTGGATAAAGGATGAGGGTTTGAGCGCAAGGTTAGTAACCTGGGTTCTGTAAAAAATTTATACTGCTACGGAAACAATCAAGAGGACGCCATGCCGGTAAACAACGGCAAAGAAGTGAGTGACAGAGTTACACAGATGACAGGGTTGAGTGAAAGCCGAAAGGGAGCTCAATCTTCGATTTGCAGAATCTTCAATACCAACGAGACTTTTTTATTGTTGTTGTCGTTATTTTGTTGTAATTGTTGTCTTATTGCCCCACACTTATTTTTAAAGCAAAAAGGTTTTGTATTATTATTATTACTATTATTATTATTATTATTATTATTATTATACCAAAAACATATTAGTGAATAAAAAGATAATAGCAAATAAAACATATGTTAGGTAAATCGTTGTTGTAATTCAATGAAACGCAGCCATTCAAGGGCTTACTATTTATATATTTACATCAAAACATAATTGCCGTGAATCTAGAAAAAATACAGGCTTACGTAGTCATGTGCATATAAAAATGCCATGGCGACTACAGTGAACATCAAATAAGTTATTCTGCAACCTGTCAAAAAATCCGTAGACATGTAAATGGCTTTAACTGCACCATGGAAATTACTTGTTTGTTAATCAACAACAAAAATTCAAAAAAGGCGTAATATATGCTGTTTAATATCAATATCATTTTACAATATCACATGATATACAATTGCCTTTAAGAAGTTTGCTTTACAATAGCCAAAGTAAAGCAGCGTTTTCATAATGATTAAGTAGCCAATTTCTTGGGTTTTAGTGACAGTATGTCAACAGATTCAACTAATAGTATAATACCACCCGTCCTCCCTAATACATCACATACAAATGTAACATTGTTGCCGCACAACAAGCTTACACTAATTAAACAAGATTCAATATGCGTACACCTAAACATTTCATTTTTTTATTGTTATTTTTATTTACGTTTACTACTTTGAATGTTTTACGGAAAACGTGCCTTCCAGCAGTGAACATTTTAGCGAAGCCGAACGTGGGCTTCGCATTTTAGTGCCGGTGGTAGGATTCGAACCCATGCCTACCCGGGTCCAAATCGAGCGCTCTACTGCTAAACCACCCCGGATGATAAAGGATAGCAGTTACACTAACAGTAACATTGTTAATCTTTTTTTCCAATTAGCATATACACCTACCATAATGACAATTTTCATCTTCAAATAGTAATAAAACCGTTTAACTAAAAAATCAATCAAAATACTCATTCACAATTAATTAATCAACTCTAAATAAAAATAATAATTTCTTGCTAACAACACAACAAGCCTTAAATTGCAAAAAGAAATGAATACCCATATGAATAAAATCGTTTATCGTTCAACGGTATAAAATCAATGACACATTTAACATATCCAAAACATACACACAATTATTTACGTATTTTTGAAAATCGAAAAGCCATTATCATTTTTTTCATTATAAAATTTTTATCTTATCACGATGTAGAATTTTCTTGCAAATTAAGATTAAAAAAAGTGTGTTTTGAAAACAATTAGCATTCAACAAAGCAACTAACGATAAAAGTCTATCCACCTATTCAATCCACCAACATGCAATAAGACATTTCAATGTCCGTTCAAAATTTGAAAAAATCATTAAATTGAAAATAATTTTAATTGAATAAAAATTGGCAACTTTTCATTTCGCTAAATGGCCAATCACATTCAACTACAACCCCTACAGAATTAAGGCAATATTCAATTTAAATTAATGTCTATTTCCGGTAAACTTTCTTCTAAATTAAGTATTAAAAATAAACAATGATATGTCATATTTAATTATGTATTTGTTTAATTATACTCATTTTAAAACATACGAACAGTGAGAAAGTAATATTTTAAAATTGACACCTACATAAAGTAAATATTAAATGCAATTTATATAATTTTTATAATAATTAATGTATGTACTTAATTTCTTGTTTCTGTTTGTATTGTAAAACAAAAAAAAACTGGTTTTATAAAAATTAAGTTGCTTTATTTTCTTTACCCCAAAAAATTGATATTTTATATACTGTGTATAGAGCCAACTTTGTAAAACTTTTACTTCAAACGGTTAGAAAAATACCTATATCTGATTATCTTAATTTGGTACAAAGTATAAAGTATGGTCTCTATTTGAAGAAACCGAATGGAATAATGTACTTTAGCCATCTTTCTTAAAATATCATTTATATCAATTAGCATGCTGGCAGTAAAATCTAAATTTGAAAAAAAAACACAACGAATGCTTTTATTTTCAGCTACCAATTATTGTCCTCTATTCAGTGTCCCCCAACCAATCAATAGTATGACAGACATGCTTCAACAACCAGTCCAACCAATAAACATGCCCGTTAATTAAATCGAAAAATACGTTTGCTGAAAATAGTAACAGTAACTTGTAGATACATACACACACACACATATCGAAAAATGCACAATTGATTTTACACAATCGACGTACAACATTGGGAGTCCAAATGCCATCGCCGATGCACCGATCAATGCACCACCAAAAATCTTCTTCGCTTTCGCCCTTCCAAGCGTAAATCGCATGTCCTGCTTCGGCCAAGGCCGCTGCTACTCCATTCTGAAATGACCACAAAACAAAGTGCACCATTATCAATTGTGACGAAACAATGTGTTGTCGTCTTAGCGATCTTTCCCCTTTAGACAACTAGTAGTTCAAGTCTAAAACAGAATAGTTGTCATGGGTTTACAGTCTTGTATGAGTGCCTTTTAGAACCCTCGAATTATTATGACAAGTTATTCTTCTCGTGATAGAATCACCTACATGAACCAAAGTTTTGGTTCATAATCCCAATCGTTCTTGTGATTTTTGCTATTAAAGCAGTGTGACAACATTATGCCTAAGTTTAGTAAAAAGGCAACATAAAAAAATACCAACATTGTGTCGAGAGAGGAATTTAAAGTCACAACCACATCGTCATCGATAAGCGGTGTAAGTGATGAGACCAATTCGACCACCGACTTATTATCAATAAAAATGTAGATAGGATGCTAATGATCACGACAGTTTAAATAATGTATATGGAGTCTCAATTGCCATTAATTGTTCGTGACAGTTACTTCCATGTAGGACGCATCCTGGACTAGATGTACCCAAGTACCTAGATTAACAGCAGGAACCGAGTGCATAGCGGTATAACTGGGCTTCCGTTTTGGTGAGCTAGTAAAAGTATACATCCAGGGTACTTAAAAGGTATCTTAAGGTACACATATACCATGTGTGGCCCTTGAGCTAAGGGAAATAACTCTAACAACAAATAACGTATCCTCTTCAATCTTTGCAAACAATGGCGCTATCACAAAGATCTCGTATATCAGACAAGAAAGTTCGCTATACTTCTACGTTTGTTACACTTATCAGGCCATCGTAATCGATCGTTTAATACGCTGTACAAATATAAAAATAATAAATAAGTGAATACGTTACCAAATGAATTAGTTGATTGTTCAAATTTAATCGTAAACATTTATAGGCCAACCCCCATATTAAATATGCAAACAAAATGATCTACTTCACGTGAAAATCGTAAATATACAATATTTTCAATTTACAACACAAGGAGCACTGACAAGTGACGTACATATTACAATTAATTTTTCATATAATATCAATGTACAAAAATCAGATCAATTTAAGACAACAGTACAAAAAACATGCTAATTGAAATTAGCATAAACAATATATGAAAAACAGTAGCCAAATATTAGAATATTTGTTTGGATACAGTTCAATAGACATAAATCGTTGATTAATCAAAAGCTAAATATATGTAAAGATGACTCTAATAAAGTACAAGTGTAGTCAAATCCAGCCATTCAATTACAACAATTTTTTCATTACACCCATACTCTCATATAAACTGTGTAACAAAACTAGTGTCACACAAGTAACATTTTACAAATACACACACACAGATGATCCAGACAAGTAGCAATCGCACGCGTACTTACCTGAGTCGAATATATATTGCATGCACACCATCGGACTTGAGCACCCAAACAAACCATCGTTTCGATTAAAACCTAAACCAAATTGGAGGAAAATGGAAAATGTACAAATTGCAGGTTATTATATATTTCTAATTTTAAAAAGTAAGTAAAATAAAATTGACATTGTTTGTTATACGTCCACCTTAAGATACCTTTTAAATACCCTGGGTATGCGCTTTCATCCATCCACCAAAACGTAAGCCCAGTTATATCGCTTTGCACTCGGTGTCTGTTGTGTTAGTCTAGGGTCTTGGATACACCTTTTTCAGGATGCACTATGTGAAAATTAAGACCTTATAAACATTACCTAAATCCTCAAATCTCTCTTTAAAAAGGTTTTCTTTATTTTACTACGTTGAATGTTTGCACGAGAAACATCTTTCAGCAGTAAACATCTTAGCAAAGCCAAACGTGGACCCGCATTTAGTGCCGATGGTGGGATTCGAACGCATGCCCACCAAGTTCAAGTCGAACGCTGTACCACTAGGCCATCATGGCATTGTACTGCTCATGATTTGTAACAAAAATGCAACAACCGTACATTGGTATAATATTTCATATAATTTCATTCCATCACTTACTGCAGTATGTGCCGTTATGTGAGTACAACCCAATACATTGGCTCCTTTCAATGGCTGATCCGTTTTGGCTCGTTTCCGCAAAGCGAAAAGACCAGGCATTTCTAAAACAAAAAAACGATAAATATAATCAATAAATGTAATTGTTTACAACGACAGTATACAAGCAATGTGATAACAAGGGTGATTACATAAAAAGTCAAATTTTTTATGGTTTGATTCTTGAATACTGTATGACTGTTAGTTGGAATCATATTTGTGACATCTTTTTAGTAAAATAATTCAACGTTAAAAAGGAAATAGAAATTTGTAACCCTACTATAAAAAATGTGGTATTTATTAGTCATCGTTAAGTAGTTGCCTATTTGAAAAATGAAAAAGAAATGGCAAACGTCGTTTTTAGTATTGACACTAAGGAAAAAGTGGACGTTTAATCTAGCCAAATGAGGATCGGGCAGTAAAACTCCACTGGAAGTATACCTCTAACATCCTAGCTACTATTCCATGTTTGAAATGGAATATTCTATATACTGAAAACAGCACAAAGTGTTTTCAATAAAACCTCCCCCAATGTTTTATATGATAACTAAAGGTTGCTTTTAAGCTAAAAAGAAATGATTTTCTCTTTTAATTTATTTTAAGAACATATAATTGTAAAATATTTATTTATTTGAAATAAATAATAAAACATTTATTGCTTGATTTGAATTGTCAAATAATGTATTCATAATAAAACTACTTCATACTCAAAAAAATCCTTTTATAAAATAAATTTTGCTCACAATGCTGATCAAAGTAAAGCAAAATGCCGACTTTACATCAAAAGTCAATCAATGAATAAACGCTTTTCATATTTTTCAATATATGCAATAATAATAATAATAATAATAATAATAACAATAATAATAATGATAATAACAATGATAATAATAATAATAATAATAATAATAATAATAATAATAATAATAATAATAGTAACAATAATAATAATAGTAATAATAATAGTAATAATAATAATAGCAATAATAATAATAGCAAAATAAATGCATATATATATAGTCTTACCGTGTTCAGCAATAGTAATTTCGCGTCTACCAAAAAGAGCTTGGCGAACTTTTTGCACACAAAAATCATTGAACCCTCGAGAATTGGCCTAAGTAAAGATAGATAAAAACGTTTATACTTAAAATGTCATGTATTACTATGTCAATGTCAATATTGTAACACAGTAGTCAATGTCATTAACTTAACAAGTTGAACAAAAACAACCACACTTAACCGAACTAAAAAATGTTTGCCCAAGCAAAACATTGTAAATAAAAATACAATTGGATTGAATCATTTTTACACTTATAGACAGTTTTAATTGTATTAAAACAAGTATAATCACATCCTACTTAGATAGAATTTTTTTTATTTTGAAACCCTTTCCCTCTGAAAAGCATAAAAGCAACAAGAGTGTTCCATGTAATTGTATATTAAGTATATGGCCCTACATATTGAAGATTCAGCTTTCATTTGGATTTCTCTCAACTCTGTCATGAAAATCATGCTTTCATTTGTTTGCGGTAATTTAACAGTATAATGTCTTCTGTTATCTTTCGGACAGTAATTTTATAAAGACCAGGTTGCTAATCTATACGCAGCAAAAACCTGGACTCTTACAGGGTCTGAGATCTTGAAGCTTAACAAATTTGAGGCAAGATGTCTCAGGTATATTTGCACAATACTCATTTTGCATCATCCATATCAAGAGACTGGACAAAAAAGATTAGTATCCACCAAATTCGAGATGACCTCCAATTCCTTCCTTGATATCGCGACAACGTAGATTGCGCTGGTTTGGTCACGTTCTTCGTAAAAATCCTGATGCAATCTCACGTACTTGCATGGATGCTGTTCGGGACGATCTTCACCTTATTTTGGCCGGGACTATATCTTGGAAACAATGGCAAAGTCAATGGACTGACATATCTGTGCTCGCCTCCGAAAACCGTGAATAATGAAGGGGAATTATTCGTGATGCTTTAAAAACTTGGAACTAATAAAGAGGTGGCTTTGCCACCAACTTTTGTTGTTGTTGTTGCTAATCTTCAATTAAACTAACCATCCTGGCACATTGTAATATGAAAAGTGGATTAATAACAAGAGCACAGATGTTTCTACGTAACTTCACTCTAGAAATTTACGTATCAAGAACCATTACTAAATTGTCAGTTTTATTGATTGACGAGATAAGTTATATTAAAACACATACAAAACTAATATAAATAAAAGATAGAAATTTCATATCACATTGAAAAGGAAACCATAAATACAGACGCCAATATTTGCTAATAAATTCACAAAAAACGGACATATACTTCAATGTTTTGGATAAAAAAACGGTAACATTTTAAAAATTATCCATTGTTGTGTAGTACATATTACATAAATAAAATTCTGAAATAAATCATTTATATCATTTTTTGAAAAATGGTAGTTTTGCTTTAAATGCATATTTGTAAAAATTTTTAAATTAAAATATTTTTGTATTTACCGAAATAGTATGACATTTAGTAAACGAATAAACAAATCAAAAATTACATCCAAACGTCATCACTCTTTAAAAAATATAACTTCATTTTATAATATTATCTAAATTGTATTTCATTATAAATAAAAACTATTTAAAAAATAATCACGAATAACTGTTAAGAATGAAACGTTTTAAACTATTTTATTATTATTATTATTATTTATAAATGAAGAACACCCTTTAATTTTAAAATACATCTAAAAGTTTTGTTGAGTATTAGTCGTACAAAATACCTTCAACAACTACATCAGTAGTTATAATAATCTTATTTTTAATTGTAACAAATGTGATACTATCAAGTTGTTTTTAAACCTCAAATTTTAAATTCACACACATGTAAGAGAACAAAAACAATACATACAGCTCTGGTGGACAATTTCATATAACGTTCACGAGGGTTTTCACGCGGTTGCACATCATCGTCGTCTTCATCTCCCGAACTCGATCCAGTATAGGATGCTGCATTAAATATATTTATCATTATTAAATTATAATTATATTTAAATATAACACTGAAAAAGCATTAAATCTAAAAAAAAATTTTCTCTAATTCGTATTTCGTAAAAATAAATACTAAGAATTAAAAATAATGCGAAATGATTTAAAATACTCCACATTTGATCGCATATTTATTTGGGAAGATTTGTTAAAAAATGAAAGTCATATTTTAAAGACAATACTTATACAAACGTAAATAATAAAAAGTTAAATAATTTATTATAGTGATCGATCACTTCATAAACGTAAAATCATTCTTCAAAAATGCTCTAAATTGCTATTTATTTAACACAACAATTAACGTCACAATTCCTCCATAATAAAAAATTCATCAATTTTTTAATACATCATTACAATCATAAATATGTTTGCTGACTGGCACCTTTCCGTAAAATCTTCCACCCAAAAAATTATGTAGTCTTTTACTAAAAAATATTGATTTGCATTTAAAATTAAATTAAGAATCAATGTTTGTATTCAAAATTAAATTAATTAAAATAATTCACTCTTTTAAATAATGTAGTTTTTTGTATAAAAAAAACACCATGCAATTTTTATTTTTAAAGAAATTATTGTAACTTAAGAAAAAAGATACTATTTTTTAAGTTATGAAATATAATTAACAAGAATTCAGTTGTTTGCTACTAAGAGGACAGTAAAAAAATACATTTTATCTTTTTAATCCCTCGTCAACCTTTGCAAACAGCGGAGCAGTCATATAGATGCCGTCTATTAGCCAAGAAACTTCGTTCTACTTCTACGTTTGTTAAGCTTGGGAGTCGAGCGGTTGTCATACAAATATGAATATAATAAAGAGGTGACTATGTCACCAACCAAATTCAAATCAGTGAAATTAAATAATTATTTCAAAAAAATAATGTTATATATTACAATTTTGCAAAAATAATTTAATTTCTTTATGTAAAAATTTTTATATTAATTAACATGACAGGCTAAACTAAAAAGTGATATTTTTAAAAATTACTATTTAACAGTTCTAACATTGTTATTTATTTTGCTTTTGGTAAAATACATCTAAACATTTCCAAATTAAGAAATTATCCATCTAAACCAATTATTTGTTAAAGTTTGGATTACATAAGACTACATTAACATTATAATGAAGAACATACCAAAAAACCTAATCCAAGTGGTTACAAAAAGGCGACCAAATTTATTTTTTAATTTTGTAGTATTTGACCAGAAACGATTTAGTGATTAAAAAAAATTTAAATTGCTTTATATTTCCTTCAATATTTGACATATTTTATGTTCATTATGAAGCAATTTCCGTATAATGTAAAATTATTTTATTATTAATGATACATATTAATAAGATCATATTTGTACTTTATACGCAATGTAGCATTGTATATTGTAATGTAATTGAATTATATTTTCAAATTATGTAGCTATGTAATAGAAAAATTCAATTTTAGAACTACGTTATTAACAATAACCTCTTTCGGGATTGCATTCACACAAACTTAGACTAATTAAAATTATCATCACTCGGAGTTTTAAAAATGCTTTAATCTTTCCTATTTTATAACTCAAATTATACCATTCTCAAAAACATTTTTAATTAAAGATTAACAACCTGAAAAACAAAATAATAACAAAGCTAAACACCACATTGGATAAATAGAGAACAAAATTATTAACACTATTTATATATAAAATGTAAAACATTGAATATTGATTTAAGAAATAATCCAAAATAAGCTGAAACAAAAAAGGAAGTTAATCCCATCATTGCATAAACAAAAACAAAATTAAGGAATAAATATCAATTGAACTAGGAATAATAAACTATATATACATAGTTTTAAAAAGTTGCTTCAGCAAAGCCTTTCTTAATCCATATTATATATATATATATATATATATATATATATATATATATATATATATATATATATATATATATATATATATATATATATATATATATATATATATATATATATATATATATAATTACAATAAATAAATACCTAACATATTTTTAATATATATTTGTATATATATATCCTAAAAATGCATTGTCTTTAATGCAAAGTAATAAACTATGTAAACTTCAATTTCAAAGAGATTCAAAATAACCTTTGATAGTTCAACCCTCAATGGAAATCCTCATCTAAAAGTTTAAAAAACATAGGCTTTGCATTATTATATAAATGATCTTAAACAATTTCAATTTAAATTATCGAGTGTCAAAACATTACTCTATAACGAAATATCTCATTAAAAGATTTGAAATCCCATTCTCCAATGTTGATAAGTCCGATAAAATGGAATTCAAACCAGTATCCAGTCAATAATCCGGTTTAGCTATTCTGAGACCAGTTAGAATACTTATACACATTTCAAAATCTTTCAACAATTATATCATTTGTCCCAAAACAATCAAATAAAATTTTCTTGTAATAAAAAACATACGTAAAAATGATCCTATGCTCACATATAATATTAAAGAAAAAACAACCAAAATACCTTCAAAATACAAAAAAATCGAAATCAAAAATTGGTTTCAATATTCACCAAATATTAGACGTCTACAGCAATGTATGACAAATGCTACAATTACAAAAACAAATTTAACACGTCCTTCATTGCTACAATTTATTGACAGAAGTCCTTTTTAAATTAATAAAGAATATCACAGTTAAAATACTTGTTCCAACATAGATAAAAACCAAATGGATGACACAGTATTATCCAAATGCAATGTGCCAAATAACGAAATCAATCAAAAAATCGCGTTTCTAATGATTTTTAAGAAAAAACATTTCATTGCCTGAATGCTTCACAAGCGGACATTAAACAAAGCCAAGCGAGAGTCAATGGTAGGACTCGAACCTATGTCGACCCAGTGACAAAATGAGACCAGATCGTACGATAGAACAAATAAATGACCATTTTACAAAATTCACCAATGTTACATTTGTGTTAAAAATAAAATGCTAAATAATAATTGAATTCGGTTATTCACAAAAAACAATCCCCTCTATCCTTTTCAATACATCATCATCATCATCATCATCATCATCATCATCATCATCATCATCATCATCATCATCATCACATATTCCAATGGACCCACTTCCCAATAAAATGTTAAAAGATAACTTACAGATATCTTACAAGAAAAAAAGTATACAACTCCGCACTAGATATTACACTGCTTAATTGCAAGCATCACTGTATGCTAATATTCTAAATAAACAATAAACGAATATAGTTGATGCAATAATCAAAAAAATGTTTGTATAAAATATTACCCAGTTATTGTAGAAAATTGTGTACAACAGTTTATTTTTGCTTAATAGAAAAATGGAATAAAAATAGTAAAACTCACAATCGTCATGATCGAACGATGAAAACGAACCGCGAACTTGCTGCTGCTGCTGTTGGTGTGAATAATAAGCGCGTTTGTCAATAATGACACTCGAACGCCGCCTCTCGCGACTTTTATAACTCGATGTGCTATCGCTATCAATAGGAAGTAGACGCGTACTCGCTGTCTGGATAGAACAGGCTTCGTTACTAATATTGCAAACCGATGTTTCGGCAACGGGGCAATTTATAATAATCGGTTCGGTTTTATTGATGCAACTATTATTATTATTATTATCGTCGCGATCCATAGCTTTCAATGTAACTTGACTTTCACTGACTAATAAGGTTTGATCAGAATAATTTAAACAAGTATTTGAAAATTTTTCAGACATTTGGCTTGAGATTTATACATACACAATTAAAAAAAAATTAAATGAGAATGCTCCGGTACGAAACAAAGAATCCCAACGAATCAAATAGAAAATCAAATCGTTTGTAAAACACTTCAATTCTGGTATTTATAAACAAGTGCGAGCGTATGTGCGTGCTTGTGGGTGTGTAAGGACACTATTTTCCAATACGTAAGAGTATAATGTGAAACGTTCCCACCATGCAAAAAGGAAACAAAATCTAACAGTGAAGTGGATTGGTTTAAATAAATAAAGCCAATCACATCAACTATTGTATATCATTCAAACAATTCAAGGGAAATTATTTGAATTGCAAATGAAATAGGAGATTCTACTAAAGGTATCGTTTTCTGTACATAATGACAAGAGTTAAATGTATGTAAATGCATTTTAGTTTTGTGCATATACAAACGATTTATTTTAAGTTGAAAATTGTCATGAAAGTTGACTCTTATCATACATTCAAAAACATTTATATAAAAGCATTGTGCGTTACCAAGCTGTACTTTACCAAAATTCAAGTAGTTACATAAAATACAAAAATTTTGACTTTTCAATTAACTGTTAACTAATGTCAGATAAACAACCAGCACATTAATTTTCGTTTTAATAGCCACCAACATTTCCATTAAAAATCATGCATAAAATTATTATACGTTTTTACAAGTTCCTTAATAATACTCATACACAAAAAGTGTATATATAATTCAATTTTTTAATAACTAAGTTATATTTAAGTATAAACATAAATATTCCAAAATAAAAATTATAGTCACTATATATACAGTAAATGAACAAGCTGCTGTCAAAATTAGTGTAATATTATTCATTTGCTGTTATAACATTATTTAGGGATGCTAATGATCTTGAAGATTTGAGAAATCCCCCTAGGCATTTAGACTAATAACAGCAGGGTCCGAGTGCACAGCGGCATAACGGAGTTTCCGCTACGGTGAGTGGGTGCAAATATACACCCAGGATACTTAAAAGGTATCTAAAGGTATACGTATGCCATATGTAGCCCTTGGGCAAAGGGAGATAACCCTGACAAAAAATCAGGCGACCTCGTCAATCTCTACGAACAGTGGCGATGTCACTAGGACACCGTCTATCAACTAAGAAACTTTGTTATTTTTTCACGTTTGTTACGCTTATCAAGCCATTAAAATCGATCGTTTATGTGTCGTATAAATATGGGAAATAAGGAAGAGGTGACCACGTCACCGACCAAAATGAAAATGAATTAATGTAACATTATCTAATTATATTAGATCGTTACAAAAATAATAGCCATTTGAAGTACTAGATTTCAAAACGTCATTTTAATACTTAATTTGTAGTTCATTTCGGGTAAATTTTGGCTTATGTACTAAGCAATGTGTGCTCAATAATAATTTGTAATTTATTTTCAGCCAAAAAATATTTTTGAAGCATACAAGGCCCTCAATGCTCTGATTTGTTTCCAAGAAGCTGTAATGGATAACACCGGTTGCAGACCACCAAACTGTCATCATAATCTTTTGCTGATGCAAATTTGGCTTGGGGAGGTGTTTGGAAGACTCATCACAATCAAGCCATTGATCAGATCGTTTACGATTATCATAAAGGATCCACTTTTCGTCACAAGTAACAATTCGGTCAAGAAAGGGATCATTAGTGTTACGCACACAAAGCATTGAGCAGACTTCAAATCTCCTAAGTTTTTGATTCTCATAAATATTTTTTGGCTAAAAATAAATTACAAATTATTACTGAGCACACACTACTTAGTATATAAACCAAAATGTACCCAAAATGAACTACAAATTATGTATTGAAATGACGTTTCAAAACCCAGTACTTCAAATGGCCATTATTTTTGTAACGACCTAATACAAAGTACATCTAAGACGTACTAAAACATTCCTTAAACATTATCTTAGAAGTATTAATAAAATATTTTATAAAAACTAGCATTTAATACCAATATCATTATAAAATTATACTTTCAGTCAAAAAAAACAAACGAGTGACTTAAAAATAAATTATATGAAATATGTATACATACATGAAAATAGATAATAAAAGCTATACATTTTTTACATTTTAGGTAATGTTCATTGTTTTCCATAATTTTCTTTAAAGCGTTTAATGTAAAGGCCCCTACGTTTTTTAACCTAATGTTCTGAAATTTAATTTTGCATTACATAATAATTTTCTTAATAAAAAATTTTTATTTCTTAGACCATTTACATTATATTTTAAAATTAATTTTTAAAAATTCAGATTATATTAAGGTGTGTTGTCTGAAGACAATTGTGTAAATGTAACGTTTATTTTAGTCAACAATTTTGCACTTTGTATACAGATATCATTGGTATTCCCAATTTTATCTTTTTCAGAAAACAATTACACTGAATTTAATATTCTATTAATTTTAAAAAAATAATAGATTACAATAATGTTTAATATCTTCTCTATATTTCATAGTTCTCAATTGAAATAAATCAATAGACCAAAACTATTTAATCTACCATTTGAACTTTATAAAAAACAAAAATCATTTAACCAAATATTTCAGTTTAAGTACAGTTCATTCTAAAAACCTAGCTTACAAAAAGTTAAATCTACTTTTATAACGTAAAGATAATGTGCATATTTTTTTAAAAATCTTAATAACAGTGTACAAAACCAGATAAATCCAGCTAAAAACATTTAAATAGAAATCCAATGTAATACAAAAAACAGCATAATTCGTATTAGTTCTCATATTTCCATAATAATAAATGACTCAAAAATGATTATTCATGAAGATATCCAAAATCTGAAATAATGAAGAGAAAGTACTCTTACTTATCAACAACAACAACAAAAGTTAGTGGCAATGCCACATCTTCATTAGTTCCAAATTCGCATAGCATCTCTAACAATCCCCTCCCATTGTTCACGATTTTCGGAGGCGTGTAGGGATATGTCAGTCCATCGACTTAGCCATTGTTTCCAAGATAAAGTGCCGGCCAAAATTGTGTAAAGATCGTCCCGAAGAGCATCCATCCAAGTACGTTTTTGGCCTCCTTTCCTCTTCTTCCAGTCGGTATTTGGACAAGCCAGGGTTACAATACGTGAGATTGCATCAGGTTTTCTACGGAGAACATGTCCAAACCAGCGCAATCTTCGTTGTCGGGATACCAATGAAGGAAGATCATGAAATTGAAAGTCATTTCGAATTTGGTGGTTACTAATCTTTTTCGTCCAATCCCTTGATACGGAGGATGCAAAATGGGTGTTGTGCCAAATGTATCTGAGACATCTTGCTTCAAATTTATCAAGCTGCTTGATCTCTGACCCTGTAAGGGTCCATGTTTCAGCTGCGTACAGAAGTACTTATCAGTAATAATAATGGTAATTTTGTATGTTGTTTATTGTTCCAGACCAAGTCTTAACTTATACTTTTCCTGACATTTTATTACTAGTGTAATCAACTAATATTTCGGTTTAAATTACCAATTATTTAATAAAGATTATGTTAAATGTATTCATCATACTCTATCTTATTTTAAAAGGTAATCAACAAATGAACGAAGTCAAATTGCAAGTATATGTAATTAAAATTGTTCACAATAAAAAAAATCATTTATTCGTAATGCAAAGTTGTCAGGTGGTCGAGTTGATTAACCCACCAGGATACTGAGTTCAATCACTACATAAGTTCATCTCACTTATTAGCACTCAGAAATAGGACATAAGAACCTTTATATCTAAAAAAATACCCTGAAACAAACTTTGCACCATAATATAAAATCAGAGAACGTGAAGTTTGTTAAAAGGTTTAAAAGGTCTTGTTCGTCAAAGCTGAAACTGTAACTGCAACTAGTAATTTAGTCAAGTTTAATGATTTCATTTTATAAAAAAATGATTAGAAATCATATTTGGCAAATTATAAACTTATTAGTTGTACAAATCCTTAAATCCTCATCCATCTGTACAACCAAAAATTAAATTATTTGTAATTTAAAAATTGTTTATTTTATCCTATAGTTTGTTTAGTTAGGTTTAGTCAAAATGTTTGTATACTAATTTTTATAATCTTTCCTTTAAAATAAACAATGTTTGTACTATACCTACAAATAAATTAAATCATATTAAAGGTTAATGTTAAGTAAAATTTTATATACAAAAAGTTTCGCTTTCCTTCAATTTCCGTATTACTATATTTAATATAAGAAATCCTCAAGTAGCACCCCTAGTAAAAATAAGTATCTTGCAGTAAAAGTAACCAGTACATATTTTAAAAATATAACTTAATATTTAATAAAATTAATCATAAAATATTTGCGCCAACAAAATATTTACTCCAAAACTGTAACAGACTTGAAGTCATTAAATTAAAGTAATATAATGACTAATTTACTACATATTACATTTCAAAAATTCTAATAATATTGTATTAATATTGTATTTTGTAAAATTAAAATTTTTAATGTCAGTTACCCGTTAATACAATTATCAATGTTTTTGTATTATTCAAACTAGGTTAAATTGTTTGTACAGCTATCAACTTTAATTATTAAAAAGCAGTTAACTTATTTTAAGTGAAAACGTTTTTTAACCAATTATTTCATTTTGTTTTAAAGATCGAAAATTCTAAAAACTTAAAAATATAAACCATGATCGTTAAATTAAATAAAAAATGTTAAAATAAATTATATTTTAATAAATTATTTACTTAAACTGATTTGCCTAAATAAAATCTAAAGTGCGTTTTCAATATGTTAATATAAACTAAAATTTATAAATTAAAAAACAAACTATAAAACAAATCCTAATCTAAAACCCAAGAACCAACCTGAATCATAACTACCAGTTTCAGACGTTGATCTGCTGGGCAAACGTTTTCTATGTGATGTAGACAATCGAGAATCCTAACATAAATATAGAAGTACACATATTTACTTTTGCCTGTTCTTCGTAATAAGAAATTTCGATTTTATTTTTAGAAACTGAATCAACTTTTTCACTCATTTTATTGGCAGTAAACTTCTAAAAGCATAAATCACCAAACATCAAAATAACGTTCCACTTCAGTTGAATTAACCAATAAAAAGTAATCGTGGAAAAATCTACAATATATTATTAAATTTTACAAAGTAATTTTTAACAATAATTTTTTTTTAAATAAAAAATATATAAATACTTTTTTGTGTAAAAACAACTAAATTAAATATAATTAATAAAAATTATATATATATATATATATATCATGTAAATTATAATTATTATAATAATTATATTAATTAAAATTATATTATTATTATATTATTTGTGCAAAAACCTTAAACAGTTGACAAATTAAATTATATTATTATATTATTTGTGCAAAAACCTTAAACAGTTGACAAATACTTTAACTCGCGAGGTGAAGCGTGCGTCACGCTACAAGTCAGGTATTCAGGTATATTCACGAGTTAAGTAAGAGAAAACTCCTTTTGGTACTCGGTTCCATTAGAGCGTTATTCATCCTTTTTTCTTTTTTGTAGATTATTGCAGTGTTTTTGCATTGTAATACGTAACTTGTTTTATTTTATTTTTTGTATATTTATAATTTTGCTCGTTTTCTATAATTGTTAACTTCCACTATCCACCTTAATTTTATCTTGATTTCAAATATTTTTTACTGTAGCTAATCCCCCTTTACCTCACCATCCATTTCATATTTCCCCCCGAATCTTACTGATATCATCGATAATTTGAACCGAGGATCAAAAGGAGTTTTACTCCTACTCAACTCGTGTATTAACCTGTAACTTGTAACCTTGATTTTATCTTAATTTCAAATATTTTTTTCTGTGGCTAATCCCCCTTTACCTCACCATCCATTTTATTTTTCTTCCTAAAAGTTTAAGACAATTTGAGAACCGACTACTAAAAAGCGTTTTGGCTTACTCAACTCGTAAAAAATCCTGAAACTCGCGAAGTGATGCGTGCGTTACGTTACACGTCTATTGCAGCGTTGTAGATTGTAAAGTAACACACGAGTTGAGTAGGAGTAAAATTTTATTTGATTCTTGTTTTATTTATTGACGATATCAGTAAGATTCAGGGGGGGAATATGAAATGGATGGTGAAGTAAAGGGGGGTTAATCACAGAAAAAATTTTGAAATTAAGATAAAATCAAGGTAATAGTAGAAATTAACAATTATTAGAAATAAGTAATTACAATAATAAAACAAATTATGTATTATAATACACTGCAACAATTACAACAAAAAAGGAAAGAGAAAAGGATGAATAACGACGCTCCAATGGACGTGTAGCGTAACGCTCGCCTCACTCCGAGAATGTTATTTATCTTTTTTTATTTTTTTGTAAAGATTAATGCAGTGTTTTTGCATTGTAATACGTAACTTGTTTTACCATTATTTTTGTATGTTATTATTTTTACTCGTTTACTATAATTGTTAATTTCCACTACCTACCTTGATTTTGTCTTAATTTTAAGCTTTTTATCCGTGAGTAATCTCCATTTACCTCACCATAACAGTACAGCACTCGATTTGGACCTAGGTGAGCATGAGTTCGAATCCCATCACCGGTTTTGCTAAAATATCCACTACTGAAAAATGTTTTTTGTAAAACATTCAAAGTAAAAAATATAAATATATTTCCCCCTAAATCCTAAATCTTCCTCATATCATTGATAAATAAAACCGAGGATTAACCTGTAACCTGTAACTTAATAAATTATGTCAGTTAAAAGTATTGCTATATTTTTCATTATTTGTGATATTATTTATCAACAAAAACATAGGGTACAGGTTACAGGTTTATACACGAGTTGAGTAGGAGTAAAACTCTTTTTGATCCTCGGTTCGAATTATCGATGATATCAGTAAGATTCGGGGGAAATATGAAATGGATGGTGAGGTAAAGGGGGATTAGTCACAGAAAAAATATTTAAAATCAAGATAAAATCAAGGTAGATAATGGAAGTTAACAGTTATAGAAAACGAGAAAAAATTACAAATATAAAAAATATATATATAACAGGTGCCTATTACAATGCAAAAACACTGCAATAATCTTCAAAAAAGAAGAAAAGAGAAAAAGATGAATAACGCTCCAATGGACGTGTAGCATGACGCGCGCCTCACCTCGCGAGTCGGGTATGCAGAAAAAAAAATTTTTTTGATCCTTGGTCTTTAATATATATAAAAGTATTGGTACATTTGATCGAAATATGAATTTTAGCAATAAAAATAAAAAACATTTGATAAAAAAAGTTAAATAAAATTAGAAGATATAAACCTATTATATTTTGATTTCAATAAATAAATAGTTTATTCCAATCAGAGACAATCCTATGGGTAAGGTGCTGTGATGTAAAACGGGTCAAAGCTTTAGGTTAATAGAGTTTATGTTTATTACCTTTAGACAATCATGCTTGAAATCAAATTAATAAGTCAGCCGTTTTGTTTTTAATAGGTGGTAAACTGATATTACATCGCCTTGGAACTGTCAGTTACTAAACGTTCTGCAATTAAACAAATATTATTTAAAAAGTCTAAATTAGTTTACTTGTTATCGTTTTACTTAATGCTGTAAATTGTTGTAACAAAAAATTATTAATAAACAGGATCACTTCAGAAATATTTTTATGACAATTTTGAATGTGGTAGTGTACTTAAATATATATGTATATATAATTATAGTTTTTTTTCAATTATTATATAGTACTGTATATTTTATAATTGAAGTGACGTTTCTCTTGTATGCTATGTAGTTGCTAGAGAGGTTTTAGTTTAATAATAATTTTTTTGCAGTAATTGTTGTGAAGGTTGTAATCTATTTTAGTTACGTTAAAAAACTCAAATGTTAATATAGCATTTTGTAAATTAAAAAATAAAAAAATATTCAATAAAGAAAATTAATTAAAACGTTTACAAATTTTATTTAAATTTCTGGAATATTTGACATTGATCAATAATGTTGGAGAGGGTAAATATTTATTAAATGCATGTTTTAAAAAGAAATACTTTAGTTTGTAGTTACAAAATTTATTTATAATATCACTTAAATAAATTAAAATTATTTGTAAAATAGATTGCACCGCCAACTGTTATAAGCAAAGTGAACATTACTTTTCTGTAAATTAGTATACACATGACCAATCTACAAAACAGGTAGCAGATATGTTTCCGAAAGTGATAAGACTATTAATATTTTTCCAGCTTTTAGTAAAGTTTAAGAGAACCTAGTCAAAAATCATCTTTTAAGTTGTTTTCTAGAAAATATTCCAGCTCAGCATAGATTTTTACCATTGAAATTCTAACAAATTTGTTAGACTTTACCAAAGGTCAACTAGTGCTTTAGAGCAACAACATTGTACTAAGACAAAAGACTTCAATTTTTTAAATACATTTGATAAAGTACGCCATTCTCGTTTAATAGCCAAAATTTTGGTATTCGTGTTTTTTATTGATTGGATAAAGAGGGCCTAATGCTGACTAAGTCCCCAATTTTTTATAATGACAGTTAACAATCAGTAATTAGTTGTTGAAGTTAAGATTCTGTTTTCTACAAATAATGTTCAGATTTAAAAAACCGGCCCTAAACTTTTGCAACAAAACATTAATAACATTTACCAATTGTCAGTTGAGAATAGGCTTCTCTTAAATTTGGATAGAAGGAAATCTCACCTTCTATCCTAAGTTCATTTCTACCGGTTTCGAATAAACTTAAAATTGTTCATTTTAAACGTATGCTAGGTAAAACTTGTTTATTTTTCTGACTCTTAATTTCTGATTACCTACATTCAATTAATAACAAAATTTTATGCTATTTATTTATTTTTATTAGTTAATATTTTTTAAATTTAAATTAAATTTTTTATATTAAATAAATACATTTTAAATAATTAATTTATAAATATTAATTTAATTTAAAATGTTTTTTTATTGTTTGTAACTATAAAATGATGTTTATATCATACAAAAATTTGCGTCATATGAATACCGTGTTACATTTAGGCGCATGGCGTTTTTACGATCTTCTTTCTTCGCGCCTCGAATAGGTTAGATATATTTTCTAAAATATTTTAATTTTAGCTTTAATTTCTAAACGGTTTACTCGTCCGTTTCATGTAAACCATTTACTTAATAAAGATTATTACAAGATTTTGGGTATTAGTAAAACGGCAAGCCAAGCAGAAATAAAGAAAGCATATTATCAAGTAAAAGAAGCCTTATACTGTTTAATTTTAGTTGGCAAAAAAATATCATCCTGATGTTAATAAAAATGATAAAAATTCAGCTCATAAGTTTCAAGAAGTCAGTGAAGCTTACGAGGTACTGTTAATTTATTACCGTTAATTTATTGAGTATAGGTTTTGGGCGACGATACCAAACGTAGTCAATATGATCAATTCGGATCTGCTGCATCATCTCAAGGTGGATTTTCTAACAGTCAATCTTCTGGTGGTTATGAATTCCATTCCAACATTAATCCTGAAGAACTATTTCGTAGGATTTTTCGCGATGGCGAATTTGCTTTTAAAGAATGGTCATCCAGTAATCAAGGTTTCTCTGAAAGCACTTTTGGATTTGATACTACAAAAGAAATTGTTGTTAATTTGACTTTTCAAGAGGTAGATATAAATGTGGTATTACCTATTAAGTGTTTAATTACTGATGAGTGATGCTTTCTTTTAAGTTATTATAGTTGTATTACAAATTGTATAAAATGGTAATTATAAGAATTAATAATAATTGGTTTTTGACTAAAGTTGAATTGCATTACTATTTTATGTTTCTATATAATACTCAAGTAGCTTTCTAACCTGATTTTCTATCCTTTATAAGGTTAAGAAAGGCGGTAGTTTTACATTTTTTGGTTTATTAATTAAAATTAAACCAATGATTTTTCAAAAAGTCCGTGTGTTACATGAAACTGAAATTCCTGTTTTTTATTATGTACGTATTTCTACTGATTTCAGTTGGTAAAGCTGTCAATATTTCAAGATATTTTTTAATGATTTGTGCATTTTGTATACGTCATGACTAGGCTGCTCGTGGTGTAAATAAAAATGTGAATGTGAATTTGCTAACGGTATGTCAACGTTGCGGTGGTTCTCGTGCCGAACCTGGAACCGGATCGTCGACTTGTCCAAATTGTCGGGGTTCTGGAACTGAAAATGTTAGTACAGGTCCATTTTTACTTAGATCAACGTGTCGTAGATGTCACGGTGTTGGTACGATTGTACGAATGCCTTGTAGTGAATGTAGTGGACAAGGGAAAATTGTTGGAAGGCATAAAGTAACCGTTTCTATACCTGCTGGTTAGTTTAATTTAATACTAATTAATTATTTTTGTTTTGATGCTTTTAATGTATTTAAACACTTTGTTACGTAAATAATATCGAACTGGTATTAATAATATTAGAGTATTTTAAACGATAAATAGCTGTAAAAACTAGTAGATGAATGTGGTGTATGAACTGCATTCTGTACTAACTTATTTTAAATTTTGTTGTTTTCCGATTATTTTAATCTAGGTGTTGAAGATGGACAAGTTTTGCGAGTTTCAGTTGGAGGGAGTGATCATGCTGTTTCACAAGAATTATTTGTTCAGATTAAAGTAGAACAAAGTAGTCAGTTTAGACGTGATGGTGCAGATGTTCATACAAATATTCAAGTATCTATTGCACAATCAGTGTTAGGTGGGAAAATTCGGGTTCAAGGAGTCTATGAAAGCATGCTTGTAAATGTATGTTTTTTAAATTATTATTTTGGCTTTTTACCCAATTTCGTGCACGACCCTTAAAATGATTCATCTTTTAATTGCTTATATATATACTTATATATATATATATATATATATATATATATATATATATATATATATATATATATATATATATAAATCTGTTAATCAAATGTTTTAATTGAACTCCTTGTACTAGTATTTCTGTCATTATTTTGTTTGAGTATTTTTGAGAGGGTAGTTAGTTTGTCATGTTTTTATTTGAGGTATTGCTTATTTTTTGGAATGTTAGTTTTATATTTTGATGTTCTAATTTGGAAATGAGTCTGTTTTCTTGAACGGAATCTAGAAATTTGAATATTTTGGTTATGTTGAAATAATGTAGAAATACCTGCATTTTAATATTACTTAGAAAGACGATGGTTGCTGGGTTGTAATTTATTGATTTAATGTTTTCACTGAGGAGATACTTGGTTATACAATGCACACTACAATATGTTTAGAAATAATGTAAACATTTAGATATTTTTGATCCTATTTGATATTATTTTATTATTGTGGTTGATGTGGTCACCTCTGCTAGTTCTGTATTTGTAGGGTATATTAAACTGTTGACTAATGGTTTCATTGACATAACAAAGGCCTAGAGGGGATTAGAAATAAACCTATCTAGCCAGTTTCAAGCTTGGATAAAAGAGGAGGGTTTGTTGTAAGAAGGACATTTGGTAGCAAAAACATGTCAAAACTATTTAATCGTCATAATATTTTAAATTGATTCAATGCAAAGCCAGATGGAGAATACTAACCAAAAACAGCGACCCTTTATAAAAGAAGGATAAGCTGAAAATCGATGCACATCTAATTTTAAATTTAGCACTTAAACTATTTCTTCCATTCCGGTACCATTTATTTGTAGTTTAAGGTTCTTTATAAATTTTCTTAAAGGATGGATTATGGTTTTGTGCGTTGAAGACTTGTCTGATTAGTTGATTCTGAGAGTTATGCTGATTAGAGTTTATTCTCTTAGCACCGTTATTTATGTCGGACAAGTCGAAAGATAAAGGTTTGACTAACAGTGATTTTGCTATCTTGCGATTTTTAATTAAAAACTTCAGGGAGGAATTCTATTTTTTATTGTTTTGGTTTGGGCCATATGATGCTATTATACATGAAATGTTAAGTGGCAGCGCACTTACTGTTACCGTTGATAATGATGTTATTGACTAACGTCATTCTATTTAAAAAATAAAAACGTTTTTGGAAATTATAATATATTTCAATTTCAGATTCCTCCTGGTTCATGCAGTCATGACAGAATTTGTCTTCCTGGTAAAGGTTTAAGTCGAATGAACAGCTATGGCTATGGTAATCATTATTTACATATACAGATTCGTGCACCTAAGTAAGCATTTTTAATTTTATTTGATTTGCTTGGATCTTTACAAAAAAGCGTTTTGGTCTGTGTTTGTATAATCAAGGCACTATTAGTTATTTCTTAATTTTTTACCTCTCTAATTAAAGTTTCATTATAATTGGTATGAACTGGCGTTTATCTCCTGATTGGGCCGTTCATGCTAATCAAGTTGAAGTCAAATAATCAATCATTTATTTCTTGCTTGTCAACATAATTTTATCTAAAATTTTTGTTTGTGAAAGGGATACTAATGATTCTGAGGATTTGATAGTAATATTCCTGACTGTTAGTCCTCCACGTGGTGCATTCTGGACTAGGTGCCCCTAGGCATCTAGACTAATAACAGCAGGGTCCGAGTGCACAGCGGTATAACTGGGCTTCCGCTACGGCGGGTGGATGCGAACACACACTCAGGATATTTAAAAGGTATACGTATACCATATGTAACCCTTGGGATAAGGGAGATAACCCTGACAAAAAATCAGGCGGCCTCGTCAATCTTTGCGAACAGTGGCGACGTCACAAGGATGCCGTCTACCAGCCAAGAAACTTTGTTATTGTTCCACGTTTGTCTACGCTTGTCAAGCCATCGAAATCGATCGTTCTACATGTCGTATAAATATGGGAAATAATGAAGAGGTGACAACGTCACCAACCAAAATGAAATGTTTCTGAAAATTCGTGTAGTGCTTTTGCTCTAGATTCTAACAACTGGCAGCATTACATCTGCAGAACATTGTTATATAAAAGCATTTTTTCCTTATTTGTAAATTGTTTGACTCTTAATGTATTTATTTGTGTTGTCCAGGACCTTGACTGAACTACAACGTGCTTTGCTTTTGGCTTATGCTGAAACAGAACGTAATGTATCTGGTAGTGTGGAAGGTGTAACATCTACAGACAAGGGTAAGAATATTTTTATTTAACGATTTTACCGTTTTTTATCGAATATCATGTTATTTTGTTTAATACAGAAATAATTGATATTTGCATGGTTTAATGTAGTGAATCCTGCACTCAAATTAATAGATTAGGGGTTGAGTGCACAGTAAAATTATTGAGAGGCAATAATTTGGTATACTGTACGAATATAGGATCAATAAAGAGGTAACCATGTTATCTAATACAAAAATAATTAGTTTTAACTTAAAAGTCTTATTCCCATTTTTTTATTGCATTAAATGTGATTAATAGTACAAATTTTGCATCTCAGTATACTGTTGCTAAGTCTGTATTTTTTTGTGATGAATGTTATTTTTGTTAAAGATTCATTTCGGTTAGTGACGCGATCACCTCTTCATTTTTTTCATATTTATACGGCATATATACCGATTGACTTCGATAAGCGTAACAAACGTAGAATAATAACTAGGTTTCTTGGCCGATAGACGGTATCCTTCTGACGTTGCCACTGTTCGCAAAGATTGATAAGGCCGCCTGATTTTTTGTCAGGATTATTTCCCTTGGCCCAACGGTTACATATTATATACATATAGCTTAAGATAACTTTTAAGTATTCTTGGTGTATGTTTGCACCCATCCACCGAAGCGGTTTCCCAGTTACACCGCTGTGCACTTGGTCCCTGCTGATGCCTATTGGTACCTAGTCCAGGTTGCATCACATGGGGGAGGAACAGTTCGGAATATTACCATTATTGGAAATTGAGACTTTATAAGCATTACTCATCCTCAGAATCAATAGCATCCTATTGCTAAAGATTAGAGACAATCATTAGTATTTTTTAAAATCAACTTTTCAGATTTATAAAATATGGTTATTTTAAAGTTTGTAGTAAGGTTTTCTAAGGTTTGTTTTACATTTTATATTGGTTATTTTTAGAATTTAATTTTTTATCTGTACAGTACTTTAGGTTTTATGCACATTAAAAAATTGTGAGTATTATTTTCTACATTTTAGTTTACACTGAATTTTCAATTATTAGTTTTTTATCCTAAGGATTTTTATTAATTCTAATAGATCACCGTATCTATTGTATTGCATTTATCAAATTACAGCATTCCAGAAACAAAAAAGTTAGGTTAAGTGACCTTTGTGTAGTAAATTATAGATACAAATGTACAACGCTTGACAACTATTTATGTCTGTATACATGTGTATATGTTATAACAGGTCTTCCAAGATTATATGAAAATTTGCACACTATGTTTGGTCGCAATTCAAAATCATCAGATTCTAGCTCGTCTGGAAGTTACTCTCAGCACGTTAAAGATGAATATTCAACTAGGACTGGCGAGGGATCTTCTTTTTTGGGCCAGGTTATTGATGGGGTTAAACAAATAATAGCGAAGTTTTTGCCTAAATAATAATTGCAGTAGGTACAAACATTTTGTGACTAACTTTTGATTTCATAATCTTAAATGGCACTAGTCATAAGATTCAATTTAAATTTTACTTTTATTTTTAAAAATAAAATATTTACATTTTTTTATTTCGTTTTTGTTGCTTGAACGTTTGACGTGAAATATTTTTAGCCAGTGGACATCAAGCAAAGTTGAACGATTAGTGCCGGGTATCTTTGGTTATCTAATTTTAAGCCTAGCACCTAGTTACTTCACACTTTGAAGATGATATCATAAATAAATTAATTCAATGTTATTGGTATTGATATTGAAAAATATTTTTTGTACTTATTTTAATGTTTCGTTGAATGAAAGGGATGTTTTTGAACTTTGTTTATTTATTTAGGCGAACGGCGAGCAATCGATACAACCCGTGATTTTCTTTTGTCTCGTATTCGTAATGCTGCTCAGAATCCTATAGAAGAAGTGAATGTTGAGAAAAAAAATAGTTCTTGTGTAGACATTGATGAAATTAATGAAAAACAGTCTGAAAAAAAGCGCAATTAAAAGCATTTGTTTTATCCCAATTCAGATTTATGCAACTGCAGTTCTATATTTTTTCATTTCAAAATTTTTATGTACTATACTTCACTTTAATTTTTATTAAATATCCATGTGATCAATTAAATTTTTTCAAGTTACAAAAATTAAATTTTATTTCAAATATAAAATCTGTTTTAAAAAGATTATTTTTTAGTCGTTAATTGATTTAGTGAATATGGGTAAGACATTTGTGTTTATGTAGAAATGTTTCTAGTAACGTCGCCTGTATGCTTATAATCGCATGTTGGAAAAAGTGAACCTTCTAGCAAAAAACAACCATTACAATTTTATCCCTATTAGTTATATGAAAAAATAGACAATGGTACGACGAAAAAAGCATTATTAGCTTCTTTTGTGAGTAAGGGAGGCCTATAAAGTAATGACAAAAGGATTTGTTTTTTAGCAGAAAAATTTACTAATGTGGAGAAAGTCATACCTAACTGAATTACCATGCAAAGAAATCACAGAGAAGTTAAAGTTTAGCCTAACATAAAACAACCACCACATCTACCTCTACTAGAATCGAGTCGGATAGGATTGTAACCTGAGATAGCAATTTCGCTATCAAGAATGTCCTGAAAGCCAAGTTTTACAAACCCCTAAAATTCGAGGGGAGTTTAGAGCTGTCATTGATTTAAATTTGTCAAGTTTATTGAATAAGCTATAAAAAAACAAATAAAAATATAAACGCGTGATACAAGGAGCAAGCACAGATAACCCGTAACGTCACGCAAGTGTATCTCGCAGATTCAAAAGTTCCTCCTCTCAAAACTCAGGTTCAGGTTGAATACACGAGTTAAGTAGGAGTAAACTCCTTTTGATCCTCGGTTCTGTTTATCAAGTTTATCAGAAGATTAATAATAATAAAAATTAAATAAACATGGTTGAATATTAGGATACCAGAAGTTTGGTCAGAGGTAAAAGGATACATCAAATGAAATTGGTAAGCTGATAATTGTCATATGCCTTTTTGAAAGCTGAGAGTGAGGACGCAGAGATGACGCTACCAGGCAGATTGTTCCATGAAGTGATCACTCTGTGTGAAAAGTGATGACTTCTCAATCTGGAAAAAGATCTAGGTTTAGATAATTTTAGGTTATGTCCCCTGAGTGAATTTTGGGCTAAAGTAAAAAAGGGTAGATGAGAGCCGGAATTGAAAAGTTGATAAGTCAGGATAATATCACCCCGGAGACGCTTATCCCGCAGAGGAAATAATTTTAGGGATTTGAGCCTTTGGGGATAAGAAAGGTTCTTAAACCCATGAGGCTTTTTAGTGACCGCCCTCTGTACCTTGTCTAATCTAAGTGCGTCGGATTTTAGAATGGGAGATGTAACCTGAGCACAGTATTCAAGGTGAGGCCTGAGGTATAGCATGTAAAGAAGGCGTAGACATTTAGGTGGGATCTTACCAAGATTTCTTGTAAAAAACTTAATGAGCCTGAAACATTTTGAAGTAGCCAAAGAGTGGTGTTCAGTAAAGTTAAGCGAAGAATCAAATATAACTCCTAAATCCTTAATAGAATTAGTCGATTTTATCGGCTGTGAGTTAGGAGGAAGATAAAAAACTGTGCCAGACGGTCGACCGAAAGTAATGTGCTGACATTTATCCTTATTGAGTGGGAGCTGATTCTTTAAAGACCAATTGAAGATATCAAGAATGTCAGCTTGAAGTAATTCTGGGTTGGTCCCCCAGATCTTAACGTCATCTGCATAAAGCAGAATATTAGAGTGAACGGCAGAAGGCAGATCATTTATAAAGAGGATAAATAATAGGGGCCCTAAGACAGACCCTTGAGGAACCCCAGAAGATAGGACAGGAGGAGGAGGTATCCGCCCCTACCCGAACCTTAAAAGTACGGTCGGAGAGAAAATCTTTAATCCAGGCTAGGATGGACCCTACTATCCCTACTGACTTGAGCTTTGCGATAAGAAGATTGTGTGGAACTTTATCGAAAGCCTTTGCAAAGTCAAAATAGATAGCATCGACAGACTGATGCCTCTGAAGCATGTCTGTGACGCTGTTTGAGTAAGTAATAAGATTTGTAAGGCACGACCTCTTTGGCATAAAGCCATGTTGAGCGGGACTAATAATATTAAGCTTAAAGAGATGGTCCAGTAAATGGGATCTAATAAACCTTTCCATTATCTTACTAGGAGTAGAGAGAATGCTTATGGGCCTATAGCTGTTTGGTAGAGATTTACTCCCAGACTTATAGATAGGCCTAATAAAAGCGAGTTTCCATATGGAAGGTACTTGCCCAGTCTGAACTGAAAGATTAAAAATATAGGTTAGGGGAGGGAAGGAATATCCGCATATTCTTTCAGAATCCTAGGTATATTCCATCAGCACCACAAGACATAGACTTAAGGTGCCTAAGGCAGTCTGAGACTGAGAGCTTAGAGATTGTTAGAGGTGTTATAGGTGGACACTCAAATGTAGGGAGAGACTGAGTAACTCCAGAAGTTTGAAAAACCGAGTTAAAGAATTCTTTAAACAAGTTACAACTAGAAGGACCTGATACCTCCTTACCTTGTGATCTTTAAGACGAGGGAAGGAAAAAGTGTCCGCCCGCTTATTCGTGATAAATTTGAATAGGAGTGTTTTATTAAACTTAGCTTTATTTAAAAGTTTGTGTAATATGTTCCCTCTGTGCGTTCTAATAAGTCTAGTACATTTATTACGAGTATTTAGGTATCTATAATGGAAACAAGGTAGCTTTGTAGCTTTCCACAGGTAGAAGGCTTTATTCCGCTTATGAATCATTTTGGATATGACTTTAGGAAGCCTAGGCATAGTATATGTGGGAATTCTGAAAGGAACAAAGCTATTTAACCCTTTACTTATTACCTTGTTAAAGAAGGCATAAACACCTTCAAGATCATAAGTATATAAGTTTTCCCAATTTGTATTTGTTAGAAAGTCTCTAAGTCCCCTGCTATCAGTTTTCCTGAAATCTGGTATAGGTTTTAATTTAAGTTTGCAAGTATTTGAGATAGGGATCGGATAATGTACTACAAAGCTCACTACAAGATGGTCACTTTTTCCAAGAGGGGGAAGGAAGGACATAGAATCAATATCTACAGTGTCATTCGAGAGTACTAGGTCAAGACAAGAGGGGTTAGTTCCGATTCTATAACGAGTAGGGGAGAATACATGCTGCTTGAGGGCATGCACAGCACAAATTTCCAGTAGATTAGAATCAAAGACATTAACTGGTATTGAAGGAGTGGCCCAATTTATAAAGGGACAATTAAAGTCTCTCATAACTACGAAGTGATTAAATGGTAGAGAGAGACATGTCGGAATTCCTTTACCAGTTCAGTATTTGAATGATGTTTAAGATTAGGGGGCGGTACAACAGAGAGAATAGAGTTTTTGTGTTTAAACCCCCCACAACTAAATGAAGAAAGTCATATTCAGCTGAGTGGGTAGAAGGAACTGTGATAGTCGAGTAGGTTAACCCATCCTTGACGTAAAATAGACACCCTCCATATTTACCTCTATGGGAATATCGTCTCACTACACTATACCCTTCCATATGGAGTTCAGAGTCAAGTACATCATCTGATAACCATGACTCCGTAATGCCAAACAAGTGTGGGGGCGAAGGGGAAGATAGGAGGAGATGAACTTCCTCTAGTTTATTGTTAAGGCTTAAGGCATTTGTGAAATACACCTTCAAAGCCAAGGAAGAGGTAATAGTGGGCATAATTGCCTTAACCTGTGGAGGATTGGGGGCCGGTGAGAACTCCGGGGTGAAATCCGAAAATCCTGATTATCAATGTCAATATCCGGTCTAAGAGGCGTGAGTTTCACTATAAGACAGGCGTGGATTTGGGGAATAGGGGGCAAGGAGAGTCTAGATAAGCGCTCGGACAAAGGTAAAATCTTTCGTAACTTTGATCCCTTTAAAATGTGTCCTCACCGTGGTCCAATTTCGAAGTACAGTTTCACTGTCTTCAGATGATGCACAAGAGACCAGGATGGGTGGGGCAGTATGTTGGCGCTTACAAGAAAGTCTGCCAATTTGGAAATTACCCGCTTCAGGATGACATTTCTTGACTATGTCAGAAACAAGTTTTTTGAAGTTGGTGATATCAAGGCTAATACCCCTGACAACTAGATTACGATCACGTTTTATGCTATCAACATAGCTTTTTTCGTCCCTTCTAAGATTTCTTCTTGGGATAGTTTGAGAACAGTATTTGATACTGTAGATAAGGGGTTAAGACTAGAAACTTGGGATTTGAGAGATGTGATATCTTGGGATAGGGAGACAGACAGTTTGGATAAGGAGGAATTTACAGAATCAAACTTGGAAAAAGAATCAGACATCTTATCGACTAGATTAGATAACAATTCAGTAACAAAGGTAATCTTAGTGTCTAGTTCATTAATTCTAGAGGACAGGGTATTATTATCCCTGACTAGATGTAGTATTTCGTCTAATTTTCCATAGCTATGAACGGTGTCAGAAGGTAGTGCCTGCAACTCCGTTTCACATCTACAATCCATGCATTTATAGTCCAGAGGACTATCTGCAAGTTGCGAGTAGTGCACCGAGGACAGCCCGGAACACGCCTCGTAAAACCAATTTTCGCAGGTGGCGCAGAAAATGCCAACCTTCACGGACTTCTTGCACCGTTGAAGACCACAGCTGGACGAATTAGAGGAAACCATATCTAAAGAACTATGTAAAAATACAAAAACAAAAATAGAAGTTTAAAAACAGGTACTATTACTGGGGAAAGACCAGCAATATTCTTTTGATGGAGAATTAAAATAAAAATAGTCTTAAAGCACGATGCCAAGCAAAACGCACAATAACACAACAAAAACGCGATACTTAAAAATGCACAGATATACACCAAAAACCACGTACACAAAAAGGTAAAAAATTAACCCAAAAATGCAAAAATAAAAACAAAAACAAACGCGAGCACGTAACAATTAGCAACAATAAAAGCGGCTACTTTTGATCTGAACGTCACGCAAGCGTATCGTACAGATTCAAAAGTGGCAACAACTCAACTTATTGAATCAATTAAATCGATTAGGGATTTAGGAGTTTTATTTAACTCATCTCCTATGTTTACCGAACATTATACTAAAGTTATTCAAACCTGCTACAGGCTCATTAAGTTCTTTAGAAGGAACCTTGGAAAAATTCTCCTACATGCCTACGTCTACTACGTATGTTGTACTTGAGATTACATCATGAGTACTGTGCTGAAGTTACAGCCCCGATTCTAAAATCTGACATCCAAAGAATAGATTAGGTACAGAGAACAGTCACTAGATTGCCCCGTGGATTTAATTACCAACCCCACCATCAGAAATTAAAATCCTTAAAATTGTTTCTTCTAAGTGACAGGCGTCTCCGGAGTGACAATATCATGATCTATCAACTATTAACTTCCGACTCCATCTCACGTTTTTCACTTTAGCTTGAAATTTCCTTAAAGGTTATAATCTTAAACTATTCAAACCCAGGACCTTCTCAATATTGAGAAGTCAGTACTTTTCTCATAGATCAATCACTCTATGGAATAACCTATCTGCCAAAGTAGTCTCGGCGTCCTCACTCCCAGCTTTCTAAAGGCTTATAATAATCATAAGCTTTCCAACTTCAATTATCCTGTCTCTTTTTCCTTTTACCAAATTTCGTTGTATTTTTATTATTTTTTTAATCTTTTTTATCTTCTCAGTCCCTTCTTTAACCTTGCCCACAATTCACTCAGAGGGCGTAATCTGAAATTAGGCAAACCCAGAGCTTTCACTAAGACAAGGTTATACCATTTTTCTCACAGAATTATTAATCATTGGAACCGACTCTCTACTGAGATCGTTAATGTTCAATCTACTCAATCTTTTAAACGTTTATATGATAGCCATGTTCTAACCAAATTCCGGTACCCCACTGTCTTTTAGATAATTTTTATTTTAATTTCTATTTTATTATTATTACTTTATTTCCCCTTTAATGATATTGTTGATACCATTTAAACCGAGGATCAAAAGTAGTCTGACTCCTAATCAACTCGTGAAATATCCTGTATCCTGTATAAAATTTGGTAAACAGAACTGTGAATGAAAAGGAGTTAAACTCCTACTCAACTCGTGTATCAACCTGCAACCTGTAAATAGAAGTTTAAGACAACAACAAATAATAATAAAAAAATATTCAATTAATAATTTAAAAGAACAAAGAAAAAGAAAAAATTACACGCAATTTATAGACTTATATTTTTATTATTTATTTATTTCAGAACTCATTTGTCTTAAAAAACATAAAGCAACAAAATTGTTTTATTAAATTTTTGGCATTTAAAATCGTGTTTATTAAGGATTAAAATTTTATTCGGATTTTGCAAATCCCTTCAACTGAAATTAAGTTTTTAATTCTTTGCTGTAGTCTTTTCTAATTGTGATCTCTAGTTGTTATTATAACTTTTTTTTTACAAAATTCAGGTTGTTAATTTTTTGTTAAAACTCTCATCTTTTTTCAATTGGATTTGATACATACTACAGTGGAGTTAAAAACAGTTTGAAACGTATTACAATTTTACATAAAATATAAATTACAAAATATTTTGTACACAAAAATAACTAATAAATTTTTTCATTATTATTTATTGCATAACCTAGTTTTTTCTACATATTTATTAAACATCAAAGGTTGAAGGTATTATTCTGTTCTCGCCTCGTTTATTATGTTTCTTGCGTATATATATATATATATATATATATATATATATATATATATATATATATATATATATATATAAGTTAATGCTTAAACATCAATTTAAAATTTTTATTTTAGATGTAAACGTTAACATTTTTAAGTATAAGTGATTATTCCTTAATATTGTTAAAATAAAAAGCAAAAATAATGTCAAAAAAACTATAAATTAAAAAATAAAAATTAACTAAAAACTTTAATTTTATATTTATTATTTATAATGTCGATATTTAATGTATTTGTTTTTTCACTATATTTCTCATATCAACTTGCAGAAACAGCATATTTGAATAATTTATTTTACAATGACTAAAAGCACAAAAAATACGAAGTAATTTGTTGCAATGAGTTATATATTTTAAAAGACTAAAAATAAATGATTTAGAAAAAAAGCTTAATATTTTGGACTTAGAAGCACTACACGAAGCATTTTTTGTAAAAAAAAATATTTTAATATTTTAGAGTAAAGGAGAATCTGGCGAAGAAAAAATTAGATTGAACAAGAGTCAGTTTAGTGAAGCATTGGGTTTAATTTTAAATTGTGGTAACAAAGAAGATGTAAGTTTTATTAATTACTTTTATGTTAGTATGATATCTTGTTTGATAAAATTGATATATTGGGGAAAGGGGTTGTTGATTGGGATAGCATAATAACGTATTTATTAATGGATTATTATGAAAAAGAAAATAGAATTAAATATGCAAATGACAGTCACTGGAAAGATATTAAAATTTTACCCAAGTAAGTTATTTTTTATATATTTTCAGCTCTCACAATGGTCCTATACAAAGAATAGAATATTTAAAAATTCTTTCAAGATATCTTACTGTTAGCAAGGTATTTATTAATACAATATTAACGGCTATAGGATGGGGTTGTTACAATTTGGGGAATGAACATGAAACCACAAATTTCAAATAAAATATATACTGATTCATGTAAACCACAAGATTTATGGGTTACTGATTTTGTTCTAATGGCAAGTTTAAATAAAATTGCTTTTGCTTTAACAAGCAAAGAAATTGGTAAATTTTTTTTTATTAAGCTAATGTTAAAGCTTTTTGTAATTTTGGAATTCAGTTGGAACTAGAATGTCCTTGGAGATTGTGTAACATAAAAATAATACCTCTTTGCTTAACATTTTGGTAAAATTATTTTATTAATATAATATGCTTAGGGGTAAAGCAGATGACCCAAATGAAGCTATTTTAGGTTGGGGTGATACCGAGGGGAACCTTAATATGTTGTTTTGGTCTCAAGCAGCTATATCATTATTTGAAAAGCCATCAAATATAGAAAATGAAAAAGAAGGTAAGATATGTTATTTATTTTGTAAATAAAATGCTTAACTAATGTTTCTATATTTCACTTTTAAAATATTGATAATAATTTATTACCATTATTATTATTATTGTTATTATTATTGCTTAAATGTCTTACAAGAAACACGTTTCAGTAAGTGGATTTTTAGCGAAGACAAACGAGTACCCAGATTCAGTACCAGTGATAACACTTATGCATAAATTATTATACCTTATAAGTAAAAAATAAATTATTTAATTACAGAATTTATTTATATGTACATATACACATTTTAAATTTAAAAACTACAATTATTTTATTTTTTAAAACCAAAAAGGTTTTTAAATTTTCTATGTAGATAATTTAATGATTTTTGTATTTATTTTGCATTTTATAAGCCTATTTTTGGGTTCTATTTTATTTTTTAATGTTCTATAAGCAGTATAAATTTATTTCAATTATTTACTTTATGTATAATAATGTAAAATAGTTAAACATATTGCTTTTTATAAAATAGACCTAATATTTAATTTTTAATTAATAACTAATAACTTATTAGCACGTTAAAAAATTTTGATTTAATATAATTATACATTTGTTTTGTAATTTTATCTTTTTTATTTAAAAAAATATTATTTAATAATATTTTATAAAATTATAATAAATTAAATTTTTAACATTTTATGTACCAAATTAATTAATAAATATTTTTTAATAATTTGGAGCTAATTATATATATTTGAAAACATTTTGTGTATTTTACGTTGATTGAATTATATATATATATATATATATATATATATATATATATATATATATATATATATATACAACTCCTAAGCTAATGTTCTTGTTAAAGTAAAACATTTGTAGCAATCACATAACACAAAAAAAGAACTCAGTTTAATCATGTTATATACAATATTAAATAATAAGTAAGATACAATTACAATTTTGTTAATATCCACTGTTAATATAAAAAATAATTGTATAAAAGTTAAATTTGTTCAAAATTACAAATCGGGTAAAATTATTAATATAAAATATAACGTCAAATGTGAAAAAAAGAACACATGGAATATTTTCAGTTACCAAATGATTGATTGAATAATATAGAACAAAATGTTTAATTATTAATGTGATTGCCTTTCTTTTTAACCACTTGGTCAAGGCGGTTTGGAATGCTGTCGATGAGATTGTTGATATATTCTTGTTTCATCTCATATTGAACAACAAACTGAATACGATCACACAAATCCTCAATTTCAGTATGCTTATTAATGTTGCGCTTTAGCATACTGAAGAAATTTTTAATAACATTGATATCCGGGCTGTTAGGTGGCAATTAAGTAAAAGATAGTTTTTTCGATTTTAGCCCTTCTACTGCTTAAATGTAAATATAAAGCAAATATAGTGAACTTAGATAAATATGACGTTACCTTTTTGGACGTATGATATGGAGCATTGTCCTAAAAAACATTAGTAAGCCTGGTGTGACTGTGTTGCATTTCATTATAAAAAAACTTTCTTTATTAATGAGACAAAAATTTTCACTATCTAAGGTACCGGATATAATTTTTCATTTAATAGGTTCATTATACTTAATACCAAACTAACACATTACTTGTCGAAGGTGGGCTTTTTTCCTAACTACCGGAAGTAAATGTTTTTGAAAATTAGGCCCGCATAGTAATTTATTTTTGTATCCAAATGGTTCATCCCGAACTATTGTTTCATCACAAAATATACAGACCGCCAATAAGACAATTTTTGTTCAATCCACTTGTTATAAAACATAAATCTACATTTTTTTGTTTTTTATTAATAAATGGTTTAACTATTGGCGATTCACGTGTTAAACCAAATTCTCTTGCACGGCTTCTCACTATCGAATAACTAAATTCATGTAAATTATCTTTTACAGTATTCGAAATAGGCTTGTTGTAATTTTTTAAAATTCCATTAAAATGTTTTGATCATCGGTTTTACTTGTTTTTTTTTCTAAATAAATATAAAGCACCTATTACATATTTTACATTATTTTAAATTCTTAATATTTATTTTTACTAAAAAATAATTGGAGATAACAACTTAATTTAGATTAATTTTTTTCTGAATTTTCAACACTAATTTATTCAGTGGCTGTATATATATATATATATATATATATATATATATATATATATATATATTAGTACAAAATGTTTTTTAAATTATGTAAACGATATGTACATTAAAAATAACAATGAAAAAAATAAAACTACTTACAACAAAGTGGAATTAATAATCTTTTTAATAAATATGATTAAATTTTGATTTTAAAAAATTTAAATAAAATATTGCTGTAACAAAAATTTACAACTTTTTAGGTAATATAATATTTTTTATGATTATCTTTAGAAAGTACAATAAAAATTTTTCTTGACGACATTATACAAAAACCTTCAAAATCTATTCAATTTATAAGAGTTTCAATTTTTTCTGAATGGATACGACAGGGTTTGTTGTTTTTAATTAATAAAAATATTTAAAATATTGGTTATTAGTTAAATATATATCCCAACTTGAAGCATTTGTATTATGTGCAACTACTTCAAAAAATTCAATGGTAATATGTTGGTTAGATAAAATGCCATCTACTGGTATGTCTATGCGTGCTTTAAATAACAGGTAGATTATAACTAACATTTTGGATGTTATTATTTTAAAATAAAATACAAACTTAAAATTACAAACATTACCATTTGTAAATTATATTGTTTTATTTTTTTTGTGTATTATGACAATAATGAGATGCAAAGATAAATTAAAAATTTTAAAATGATATTACTGTATTTAAAAAATTAAAAAAAAATTTATTATTTAAACAGACACAGAAAGCATAATCTAAGATGGCACGGTATCAAATTCTGATGATACTTTTCAAAAATTCGTTTTATAGTTATTTTTACTATACATTTACACATTTAAATAAAATAGTTTAATCTCATTTTTTTTGAATAATTTTTCAAAATTTAAAATTATTATTTTGGTAACGTTATATATATATATATATATATATATATATATATATATATATGTGTCAGTAATTTAGCGTTATAAATGTTAACTGAAATGTTAATTGCTTTTTTGTCAATATTCTCTTTGTTGATTTATATTACTATTTATTTAAAAACTTTTTTTGTTTTAAAAGGTATAAAGAAACAAGATTGTTTCATATGATTGTACATTTAATTTTTGGGTTTGATGATTCTGCATGTTGAAGATTGAAATTTTATCCAGATTTTTCGAAACCCCGTCATCGGAATTATGTTTTCACTTTTAGCCGTAGTTTACTGAACTGGTGTCCTTTGGTTGTTTCTTAAACATTATTTTTTTAAAGAGACTAGGATGCTAATCTTGCAGTTAAACTCTCCTGTTTTCTCAATTGTACTTGGGACCGGCTACAGTTAAATTCTAGATAACAAGTTTTGCATTTTTAAGTAAATTTCTGTCATATTTTTATTGATTATTGTGATTGGTCAATTTAGAAATGATATACAAACTATACTTAATTTGCAATTATATATATATATATATATATATATATATATATATATATAATTTTTGTTTTTTAACTATGTATAATTTTAGTGAACAGGCTAGACAAATTGTTAAAACGTAAGTATAATTTTATTTATAAATCATTTCTGTGTACAAAATAGAGCATTTGTAATGCACATTTGTATGTTAAATGTATTCTTCTTATGTTAAGTTTATGTAAGTAAATTTAATTCGAACATTTTAAAATTGTAAACCACAGATGTTTTGTTTGCATTTTAAATAGACAATTTGGTAGAAATGAAAAAATATTAGATTGATTTTTTATATGGAATGCATATTTAATGCATAATAAGATGGAAAATATTTTTTGTTACTGTTAACAAAATTTAAAATAAAACTTAATAGTTAATATGTTCTATAATTTTAACTTACATTTAGTAATTTGTTTGATAAGCTCTAGTAAAAATATGTAACCTTTCTGAGTTTATTGTTGGAAACAATTTTAGCGTAGCGTGCAAGATTTAGGTTGAGCAGTGCAATCGAAACCAATTTTGTTGGAATAGAAATCTAGTGATTTAGCTATGATTGCCAATTTGACTATACTTTGGGTTACTTATATTTTAATGAACTAAAAATAGATAAAGGCAACCTAATTTATAATTTATTAAAAAACCGTTAAAAATGTGGTTTTTTTACATTTTCTTATTTTCACAATTTTCTAATTTATTGAAACCCAATGCAATAAAACATTTCAAATAATTATATCAACAAAAGTTTGAAAACATTTTTTAAAGATACATTTAAAAGTTACTTAACCTTTTTATTGGTTGTTCATTTGTACTTTTAAGATTTTAAATAATTTAATATTTCTGTTTTCATTTTTAACAATTTCTCAATATTAAATATCTTACTAAAATTTGTAAATTAGGTACGTTATTTTTTTAAACAAATGAAATTATATAAAATGTTAATCATTATATATATTAAAGTTTTTGTTAAAGCAATTTAAACTAATAGCAGCATGTAATTTTTTCAAATGCAAGACAAAATCTATTTGTTCACTTTTATAATAATAAATTTAGTGCAAATAAAAACGTGCTAGCTATTGTGGTAATAGTGAAATATATATGTTTTAGATCGGTGTTCATGGTAGACAAAGGCATAAACGCTTTTGATTACGATGAAAAATTGAATCAGATTGCTACTGGTGGCGTCAATTTTCAAGTATGCTTATGGAAACCATATCTGTTGTGCAAGCCCAATGGAGTATGTGTTTAATGAATCATTATTATTATTAAATTATGTAAATAAAATACTTTTTTTTTAAAGATAATTTGAATTTTTTTAAACTTTTATTCATTTGTTTTCCAAAAAGCCGCAGTTTTACTTAAATTAAATAAAAAGTCATTATATTTTTGTTTTTAAATTCTCATTTATTACTTTTTATAAATGTTATTTCAATTTATTTATTATTTTATATATTGTATTTTGCAAATGTTACTGGATTTAATTCTATATTACAATTGATCAATTATTATAGCTTACTTCACATATTTTATAAACATACATTAAACCATATAATCTTAATTAAGTAAATTTGACACAGCTTACAGTTAAATTTAAGAACGTTTTACATTATATATATATATATATATATATATATATATATATATATATATATAGGGGCTGAAATAGGCCCTGTCAAAATTAACACATTGAAATTGATTGACTTTCCTCACATCATTTAAGCATATTATATATATATATATATATGACAAAACCATTTGCATTATTTTATCGCGAAAAGGTATTGAGTGGACATACGGCTTCCGTTGTGGCTGTTCAATTCGATACAAGTCGTGGTCGGTTGTTCAGCTATGCACGAGATCGCGTTTTGTACATGTGGGATGTGTTAATGCAAACAAGTTTACAATGTTTGCATGGAATTTCGCCTAAAGGATATGACGGTGAGTCAAACAGCTTATTCATTAATTACATACAACATAGCAAATTAAATTCTTTTTATATGGAATACACATTATTTCGATGACAATAAAAAGTTGACTAATTTATTACAAAAAATATTTAGCAATAGTATTTAATGTAGGTTATGCATATTAATTAATAATGAAGGAAATATTTTTATTGTTAAAAATTATATTCCGTCTGTATAAGGGAGACACTGGATAGCAACAAGTAAAGACTTTTATTTACACATTTTTCAGTAGTCTTTTAAACAATTTTATAAGTATTTTTTTCTGTTTTTTTGGTAAATGTGTTTTTAAATTTAGAATCTTGGTTTTAATTTTTAACTTTTCTCTACTAGATTGGTTATATATATATATATATATATATATCATATATTTTATTTGTACTTACAGTTAAAGTCAAGTAATTACAATTCAATTAATAAAAATTTTAAATTAAAAATAAAATTGATAAAAGTATAAAAGTTTATTTTTCAGATTGACGGTTGTACAGGCATAACAATCATTTATCCCATTTTTTGATTGACGTTATTATTGCTTGTACAACATATTAAACAATTAATTCCGATAGCTTGATAAGCGTAACAAACGTAGAAGAATATCAAAATTTCTTGGCTAGTAGACGGTATTCTTATGAGAGCGCCGCTGTTTGCAAAGATTGACGAGGAAGCCTGATTTTTGTCAGAGTTGTCTTCCTTATCCCAATGGCTTCATATGATATATATATATATACCCATCCGCCAAAACAAACTCAGTTATACTGTTGTGCACTCGGTCCCTGCTGTTATTAGTCTAGATGCCTTTCAGTACCTAGTCCAGAATGTGCCAAATGGAGACAACAGTCAGGAATATTATCACAATTGGAAATTGAGACTTTATAAGCATTATTCAAATCCCCAGGATCAATTAGAAGTTTATATATTGATATGTTCATTTGTAAATTATTTTTTTCTTCTTTTGTTTTATTACTTATTACTTGTGACGCTTCACGTTTTTGTAACTAGGACAATTTATTTAAATTCTTATATTTTGCTCCGTAAATTCAGAGTATGGAAATTTATTCAAATTTTAATTTACTAATTTTTGACATTTTATGATCATGATTATTTGCTTAATCAATACTAACATACATATTGCTTTTAATTTTCTACTTAGATAAACGAATATTACATATTTGTCTTTTGTGGGTGGGGTTTTGTTGGTGTATATCAGATTCGACGAATAGTAAATCTACTCGGTTTGAGCCAATCTGTAGCACTATACAGCTGTTTCATCCTTGTTGTGAATGATTTACTAATGATTCAATGCTTTAAAGTCTTTAATTTGTGATATTGCAAATAAAAAGGGAAAAAACGTTTTTTTTTTAATCAACCAACATCGAAATTGGATTTTCTTTTGTATTCTTTTACAGTTATACCAGAATTATTGCTTGTATATTTAATTATCTGTAAAACTGCTATAAGTAATTTGTAACAAAATTAATTTAATTTAACAAGTTTACTTGTTAAAAATTAACTTTACATTTAATAACAATGTAATCCAACCTTTAGAGCTATAGCTGTCTATTTGGAACGTTTGCCAGTTTAATAGTATTTGCAATTAAAAATAATAGTAATAGTAATATCACAACGAATAGTGCATTTGCCACTACACACTACACTAAATGTAAAACAAATAATAAGACATATCCAATGTTTTACCATTTATATTCGTAGGTTGTAACTGCCAGTCAGGACGGCACCATTACCTATTGGCTAATTGATTCTGGCCAACGCGTTTTGAATGTCGAACACAGCCACAAACATGCCGAAATTACATCACTTGTTCAATATCCGGAAGACCATTTTTTTACTGGCGCCACAGACGGACTGGTCAAAGTAATTTATTAGTTGGGAATTTTTGTGCCATCAACTTGAATCGATATAACTTGGCAGTTGCGGTTGTGGGTTGAAAACCAGTTGACTTAAAAAATTCAAGATTAATTATTTCATTCTATTAAGATTTGAACAGTCATTAATAATTGCAATATTTAATGAAACTCGATGCTTGAACGTTTACGCTACAAATATACTAATAATTACCTTTTTTAAAGTATTGAAATTGTGATTATTATTATTATTATTACTTCTATAAAAAAGGGTTTAACAAACTGAATTTAATAAAAAAATATATTTGCCAATTAATAAACGTTTTATTGGTGCCATATTGCTCGACTGCAATCAGAAACTGCAAATAAATCCAAATCGATTTATTTTTGCATTTGCAAAGGCGCTTAATTCGTGTCTCGGTTGGCATACGTTTGAGTCGAGTTAGAATATTCCTTCAACAAGGCTTGAATACAAATGCTCTATTTTGTAAAAATGCTCCAGGTGAAATTATTTATTTACAAGAAAAAATGTACACATGCACACTAGGCGCACGGATAGCTGTCAAAATTAGTGCAGTATAGTTCATACTATTTTTACATTACTTAATTCCTCTACTATAAGCATATCATTATTTTACTGAAATATTTTTAGACGTTCTTTTGGTAATATTATTAAAAATGATAAATATAAAAAGAAACTGTTTCCTATCAGCAACTTGGACAAAAACCATAATTTAAACATTTTACAAGTAAACTATTTGCTTTAAAATAAACTGTGTTATAAAATAGGTATAGATAGTAAAAGCTGTACATTTTAAATATTTTGGGTAATATTTATTGTTTTCCTCAATTTCCCATGATTATCTGGTTTGGGAATCTTTCGGACTATCAACTAACACATTAAATTTAATTTTGCATTGCATAATCGATTTTTTTGTCCAAAAGAAAATTGTGTTGTAAGCCATGCATATATATTTCAGATGTGGGATTTATATGGTAATTGTCTGCACACATTGTATTGCAATTCGAACGGAAGCTGTGAAATTGGTCAAACGGTAATACTCAAACGAGCCATAATTGTACTGAATCATTCACAACACTTTCTTGTATTTCGCACGGCAGATTTCCACACACACAATGTGTATCCATGTGTTTGGAAAGGATCAGCAGTAAGTACTTTTATTCAAAATCACTCATTGCTTGAAAAAATATATTTACATTGTTTAGTATTTAACAATTAAATAGAATGAATTTTATTACTAACGTAAATTAAGTTTTTCTTTAATTAAAAAGTATCGATGTTCAGTTAAATTTGAACTGTTTATTATTATTATTATTGTTATTGTTATTTAACAAAAACAACATTTTCTATTCTGCGTAAAAGGCTCATGTTGATGAAGTGTTGTGTGGTGCTTCACTACCTCCCACTGGACTAATTACAGCTTCATATGATGGGGAAATTATTGTTTGGAATACCGCTTCCGAAACTGTTTTCAAAAGAATGACGCAGCGTTGTCAGAAAACAGCCAATCAAGTAGGCAATTTAATTGCATAACAGTGCGTTTTTCGGTTTTGTGGTTCGGCAATTTGTGTATTGGTAGTAGGTAGACATTTTACGTAGTTTTAGAAGAGAATTCACATTCAGTGTTGATGATGAGATTTGCTGTTGTGACCATTCAGACAGGAGCTAAGAACATTCTTTTTGATCTTGTTACAAACTTATTACAAGAATGTCAATATTGATTAATATTAGTTTAGTTTTTGAAATGCGTTATTATTATCTTTTTTTCATGTTTACACATAATTTGTATTCAAGTTCATAGAAGAAAATTGTAAAACATAATGCTAATTTTTTTGTTTAAATTAAAATTTTTTAGACTATATATATTCATTTTTTAGTATTGATGGTTAGGTTTAAAAATTGTTTTCAATTTTTTTGTGTTTATTCCACTTTAATAAATATTTGTTATTTAATTTTTTATGTTTAATAGAAATGTTTTGACGGTTTATCATTTTTTCAAGGCTAATTTATTAAACATTTACTTACATGTGAAATTAGAATTGAATGGAAAAACAAGTACCGAAATTATACAGCACGTTTTCATCTAAATTTGTAAAACTTACCTATAGTTTGATTGGGGTTGTTTTAAGTCTGGTTGAAAAAAAGAAAATGTTTAATACATAAGGTCAGTAGCCTAGTTTCTAAAAGATAAATGTCGTTGAAGAAAAAACAAAACGACACTGTTTCAGCAAATTACAGCAAAGAAGCGAAAGCATTATTCCAATGCCAAGGTTGAGTGAAAACCGAAATAAAGCTTAATACTTGTTACGCAGGATATTTAATGCTAAAACTTTTAAATACAATTAGATGGAGCAAACTTGTTGTCCCATACTCTTCAGAGTAAATGGGTATTGTAAAATAATAATAATAATAATAATAATAATAATAATAATAATAATAATAATAATAATAATAATAATAATAATAATATGATTTAAACATTGAATATCAAAGTTTTAGTGGTAAACCATGTTCAAGAAATACAGTTTAATTACTACTATTTTTCATAGTCATTTATTCTAAACTATTAACTGTGCTTTTGTCCAGATGTTCGATACTAATGGATTATTTGTTAGTTTAAATATGTTTCACATAATAAAAATAACATCATCTGTCCCATATTCTTCCTATAGTATACAGATGAATTATTTGACATAAATCATATGGTTGTGTTGAACACTCGTAAAAATCCAAATTTGAAATGTGGATTTGGCGCAAATCTAGTTACTAGCGGAAGCAGTGGATACGTGCGATTTTGGAACGCTTATAGCTGTACCTTAATAGCCGAATTCGTTGCTCATACGGAAAGTTAGTGCATATTATTGTTATTGTTGTTTACCTTTTTAGTATCAATAAAATGAAGATTGACAGATAATCTATGCGTGTGTGTTTGCTTCTAGACAGTACAATTGTAATGAGCATTAATTCGAACGATCACTATATGGCTACGGGCGACGTGGATGGTCATGTCAAAATATGGAACATTGAGCGTTATTGTTTGGACCAAATTGACGAAGAAGTTGAACAACCGCCGCCAGGTGTGTCAAATTGGTTTAGACAACTGCTGAATTTGTATCGTTGCACATGTGCAATGTAACAAAAAGTGTTTGCTCGTTTGGGAAACATACGTTTAAAATAACTGTTTTAAAAATACTGTTATCAAATATTTATTCATTCATTTGTTTATTGTTAATTATGGTTAGGGACGTCGTCACTTCTTCGAAAATGATAGTTCTATAAACAAAACAAATGTGGTAGAATAACAAAGTTGTTTGGTTGTATTTTTGTAACGGCAATCGCTTGATGTTTTATCAAGATTATCTTCATTAACCCAACGACTGCATATGGTATACGTATAGTTTAAGAAACCTTTTAAGAAATCTAGGTATATACTTGTATCCATCTTCCAACGTGGAAACGCAGTTATACTGGTGTACACTTGGTCTATGCTGTTTTAGTCTAGATGCTTAAGTGCACTTAGTTTACCTGGAAGTGACGATTAGGAATATCACCATCATTAGAAATTGGGATTTTATAAGGATTACTCGAATCCTCAAGATAATTCGCATTCTCAAAGAATAATCTGAATAATTATTAAATCCGCTTTGGCCCAAAATTAACAAACTGGGCAATATGCATTAATAATGACGACTAACGGGCAACAAAGATAAATAAAAGGACAATGGGATAAATAATGAACAATTTATATTCAACTTCACTTTACAGAAGTAATAAAAGAGTGGTTCATTCACAACGAATCAATCAACAGTTTGCTATTTTGTCAACGTCTAGCTGTTCGACCATTTTTAACTACAGTTTTGAGTGATTTGTCGGTTGTTTTGTGGGGCTTCGACGGATCCAAGATTGGAACTTTTGGACAGGCAAGCAACAGGAATGTTTTGTGTTTTCAAATGCATATATATATAATATATATATATATATACTACATTAAATGTTTTACGGGAAACATCTAACAGCAATGGACATTTTAACAAAGTCGAACGTGGGTCTGTGGTGGGAATCGAACTCATGCCCACTCAGGTTCGAATTGGGCGCTGTACCGTTAGACCACTCCAGTATATATATATATATATATATATATATAATATTGTATATTATTATTGCTGTAGTTTCGTGTATACTATTTGAATATTTCATAATAAATATTTTTCTGTCAAGCTAAATGAGGAGCCGAATTTCGTGCTAGTGATGTGACTCAAATCCATGTTTATCTAATTTCAAGCCCAATTCTCTGGATATCTCTGTCACCGCGGCGTTTTTATAATTAATTATGTCATAGATATTGTTAATTTATCTAATCGCACATTAATTTGATTAGACAGGCATCTCAATTTGATTCGATTGAAAAGCATTTTGTAAATGGACATACACACAAGTTGTTCTTTATACATTTTTTTAAATTGAACTTACCACACAACAAGCAGACATAATCAATTGGCACAGTATTTTATTTTACACTGGAGTGCATATTTGCAATTTGTTTTTTATGGATGTATCTTTTTCCCTCTATATATATATACACACACTTTAAAAAAGTATTTACTAGCATTTTACTGTCAATCCAATATATGATACTGATATTGTTACCTTTTAATTTACTTTTATTCAATTAAAATATTGATTAAATATAAGTATTATTTAGTAAAAGTACGCTTTATATATTATCATCATTGAAAAGTACAAATACACTTTAAAGCACTTTAATAAATTGGCAAATTTGTGATCACTTGTCCAGATATATATAGATAAATAAAGTAAATAACAACAACAAAAGTTAGTGGTGAAGGCACATCTTCATTAATTCATTAAGTTCGCATAGCATCACGAATAATCCCTTTCCATTGTTTACGGTTTTCGGAAGCGTGTTGGTATATGCCAGTCTATTGACTTAGCCATTGTTTCCAAGACAAAGTCCCAACCAAGATAGTGTGATTGAATAACGATACTTCTTTATTATTTAAAGCATACTTTTTATGATAATTAAAAAATAATCAAGTTTAAAGAGCTAACAACAAACCATCAATATACTGTACCAATATAGAAGAAGTGACCATGTCGCCAATAGTGAATATTAGGTAAACATTTCATTTTTTCTGTTTCTAATTAAGGAAGCCAAATGGAAGTTGGACAGTGTGATCCATGGAATTGGTATAATATCAATTGCAAGTATGGATTCTCTTGCAACGCCAACGTTGAATGATGGCTTACCCGAGATTGGTCAGACAAAAACCAAACAACCAATGACAGATGTTCGTGTAAGTTGGACACGCATTCAAGGGCTCATAATGTATGCATAATCATGTATTAAAGATAACAATTGTTCAACTTTTTGAAAAGTATATTAAAAATACATACTTCATTTTTCTATATAATCACGTTTTGTAGAAAAATATGCCGCCTCCTCAGTTTTCGATACGCGGCTTAGATTTATTGAAGAACGATTATACGTATTCGGAAATTAAAAATTTTCTTTTAAACTATCGTGTCAACGCATGGGTCAATACTTCATTGGGTATGTTGATTTGATTATTTTCACAATGAAAGCAACAACAAAAAATGGTTTTTTACTAAGGTCTCTTTTATTTTTTAAACATGCGATTAAAAATTAGTTGGTTAAATTTTGAATGTGTATAAGATATTAGTTTGCTTTTTGTTTGATCGATGTTACTTACATCCTACTAATTGTATTTTATAATTGTACCTCAGTAGAAGTACTGAGGTATCTAAGCTAATAATAATGATGATGATGATAATAATAATAATAATAATAATAATAATATTAATAAATATTATTATTATTATTACTATTACTATTACTATTATTATTATTATTATTATTATTATTATTATTATTATTATTATTATTATTATTATTATTATTAATAGTGCTTCTGTTTTGTATCAATAAATTTGTCAACACTAGCTAATTTTTTAATGTTAAATAACAATAATTTATTTTGCCATTTTTGAATTGTTAAAGGAAAGGAATATCAGGAGGTTAGGATGAATAAACGCCAACGTAAACAACCCCAATTACTAGATCATCTTCGTCACCCGAAGGAAGGAGGCACAAGTTTGTATAATGTATGTTGAATAAATTTTATTTTTATTCAATGTTTCTGTATTTAAATTTATATTTAGTCAAATTATTATTTATAACATGTTAAAAAATTACTTTATAATTTTAAGTGTGTTAAGTTTCCATTATCTAAAATTATTCTTATTGTAAATAATAAAACCTTGCTCCTGCCAGTCCCAAGTTTACGTTGAGAAAGACATATTAATAAATTGATTATTTGATGGTGCAATTAGCTCCCATTTAGTGCCGGCGGTGGGGATCGAAGCCATGTCTACCCAAGTTTGAGTCAAGCTTAGATTCATCGATGAAAATAACGTTAACACATTTATGCAGTGACCAATTTTGACCATATTTAATTTTAAGCATTTACACTTAACCTCCAACCGCATGGCGTTTGGTCTTGTTACCAAAAAAAGCTTTAACTGTTCAACGTTTATCAACTAATCCACTACAAAAATTGCAATATGGTTAAATCGTACAATTTACAATTGAAAACAATTACGACTCAAACGTTGTCTTATTCAGCGACTTGTGTTGTTTTAAATAAAATGAAACATGTTGTATTTAATTTGGCATAGTCATTGAAACTGGGCGTGTTGGATAATGTTGAACAAATGGAACAGCCAGACTTTATGGAACATCCGGAAAATTATTTCACCGACACAGATGACATTCATCCCTCAAATGACAATCAAAATGCATCCAATGCAATGACCGACAATGACCAACTTATTGTATTTTCAAGTAAGACACCGTTTTAATCCCAATGGACAATGCATACATTTTATTATTGGGCATAGAGTTGATGTAATGAGCAATAGGATGCATATTATTTCAAATTTTGTTTATATTTTTAATAGTCAATTGTGTTGGATAAACGTTGTCAAACCTTGAATTGGCTGATAACAACCAAAAAATAAAGTCTATTATTTGATGTATTTGTAGTAGGTACAATAGAAGTTGCGTACTGTTGTACACAACGACTACATTTTGATATTTTGGGGTTTTGTAATTTTTAATTTAGACTAATAATGAATTTAACTGAAAGGAGGTTGGTACAACATTATGTAAATGTAAAAAATACAGTTTTTTTATACATATAGAACTTCACTGGTTGGGTTTTTTTTAATTAAAAATATGGCTAACATGTGCATATTGAAAACTACTATCAATTAACCTTTAAAACTCTTCGTTTATTTCTACAAACAATTACATTTTTAGAAACTTTTAAGTTAAATTAATACATTTATATTTTATGCAATTTATAGATTTAAAAAATAAATTTACCGAAAAAACATTATTTCCTGATCATCTTCTGGATTATCATCGTAAATTACAGTTGGATGCTGAAAATGCAAAAAATGCTGTAATTAACTGAATATTTTTTAAAAACTTTTTGTTACAAGTAGTTTAATGAATTGACAATATTATTTTGGTAAAATTAGTAAATTAATCAAATTGCAAATAATACAAGAAATAAGTGGTATTTTAAAATTGTAGTTGCAGAGAAACCCAAACAATTGCCTTTGATTTTTATTAATATACGCAGAAAGTTTTGAATGTGTAACAAACGTAAAAACAAAATAGAGTTTTTTCCTATATATATATATATATATATATATATATATGTGTTCCCAAACATTGAGGAAACCGCCTAATATTTTGTCACGGTTGTTTATCTTCTCCCAACTGCTATGCATAATAAATGTATATTTTAAAATACATTTTTAAGTTTTATGAATGGATACTTGCATCGATTGGCCAAAAACAAAGCTCATTTTTACTCCTGGTTCCCGATCCTTGTTAGTTTGTGTCTAGGATGTACAACATAGATCTACAGAATTAGGAATATCATTTCTATTGCCAATTAAGACATTGTAAGCATTATTCAAATTCCAAATAAAAATATGAGAAGACGTGAACTGTGAGATATATATGTATATATATATATATATATATACACAAAAAACATTTAAATTAATACAACTTACAAACATACACACACAATTATTACGACCAAGCTAAGTTCAATGTAGTGACGATCTGTTTTTGTGCACACAAAGCAGGTTTCAATGTGTGAATATAAACAGATTGGAGAATTTTCAACATAGTTGAAGCTGGAGAAGTAATTAGCACTTTAAAACAATTTTCAAAATTGATCTGATGTTTGGTTTGTAGCAGATGACGTAATATGGAGGATGTGCATGAGTGTTCACTTCCGTTTGACCTATTATTGATCCAGTTTGGAATGTGTTCTTTAACCCGGTTAGCTAAGCGACGCATTGTCCGACCAATGCACTTGTCACCGCAACTACAAGTGAACTGATAAATGCAATGTGAGGCGGAAAATGTTTCTTTAGCTGTTTTAATGTTGGGCAAAGGTAGACCTTTAGTAGTGAACAGCATTCTTAGTTGGATCAATAGAAAGGTCCTTTTTATGGTTGCTTTTAGCCGAATTTTGAAGAGGTTCATAATACAATCTCCTTTAAATAGTAACTTTAAGTAAACCGGCTTCTTTTCATTACCGTTTGTACCCGGATTCTTGTATGGCTCGGCGTGGTATTTGATGAATTTTGTTGGATATCCATTGTTGATTAACAGTTGTGTAATGATATCTCTTTATTCATTTATTATGTCGTCAGAGCAGATTTTCTGTGCACGGTTGAACAATGTTTTGACAAGTGCACGTTTGTATTGAACTGGTTGAAAACTTGTATAATGTAAATATTGACCAGTCCAAGTAGGCTTATGGTAATCCTTACGTTGAAGCGATCCGTCACTTCTCCGTGAAATTGAGACGTCTAAAAAGTTGATTGTATTATTTTTTTAATTTATACTTTGTTTATATGTTAGGATGAGTTTTATTCAAATTTTGCAGCAGTTTATCAAAGTCTTGTTAGGCATTAGTTTTAAATGTATCTTTTAAAATAGATTATTTTGTTCTTTTATTTTAATTTATGTTATTTAAGTAAAGCATTAATGTTTTGCATTTGTAGATTTGGAAAATTATGTCAATCTTTTTGTTTGTTTAAAAACTGTTTTAAGTCAGCTGATTATATGGAACATGCAAATATTATATTAAACTTTATATCTTTTACAAACGATAGAGACGTATATATATATATATAGCGGTAGTGTGCCGAGGTGGTCTAGCGGTATAGCGCTCGATTTCGACCTAGGTGAGCATGGGTTCGAATCTCACAACCGGCACTAAAATGCGGGATCACGTTTGACTTTAGTAAAATGTTTACTGCTGAAAGATGCTTCCCGTAAAACATTTAAAGTAGCAAACATAAATAAATAAAATAAATGGAAAGCGATGATTGAAAACGGTTAGGATCAAGTAAACAAATCAGATTAACTAAATAGTTTTAAAATACAATTGCTTAATAAAATTTGAAAACGTATTACAATATAGACCAAGTATATTGTTTAACAGCAAAAACGTATGAATAGAAGTAATACATTCTATGTATTAGTACAAAATATTAATTTTAATAAATATTTTACTAGTACTTATATAATGCTCAAAAAAGGTTATAGTACAACGTAGATGTGCTTTATATAATTAAATATTTTCACAAAAGTAAATGAGTTACATTGCATCGGTTTTAACGGTAGCATGTTTATCCACTATATATATATATGTATATATATATATACAGAGTCCGAACATATACACCAGAGAAACATAATTTTTCTATGAATTGCTTATATTTTAATCGTTTGTTGCAATGTTATGTAGCACTTTCTGTGTTTAATATACTTTATAAAAATCATTTTTGTTTTTTGCATTTTAAGTAAAGCTTTAATTTTATTTATTTATAAAGAAAAATGCACAATCACATCCATTGATACTGCCTTTGCTGAAAAAGGATTTAACGAAAGCCTATGCACGTCGCTGGAGGCAGAAAAAACGGATATGATGGTTTACAATTTTTTGTACTTGAAAACATTTAATAAAATTTATTTCTTTAAATGCAAAAAATACATTTATGCAATTAAAAGGCATTGTAAAGTTACGATTAATTTTTTAAAAATTTTTGCAAACACGCTGTTTGTTGTTGAAAATGAATGTTACATAAAACTTAGAATATTTGTGATCTTTTCAAACAAAACACTTTTATGTACAAATTGTTATTTATTAATTTAAAACATAGATTTGAATTTTATTGATTATATTTGGTACTATCATATTGAGGTAACTTAGTTGTTAATATTAATTAATAGCAGCATTTTAATTATTAATTACGCTATGCAAAATAAAAACTTACGTATATGTATTTGTTGCTAATGACGTGGTTGGAAATGCTAAGACTAAACTTACTAACTAAAATATTTTAATGCCAATATGGTATTATTCTTGTTAACATTACTTAATAATTTTATTTAAAATGGGTATTTATTTAATGTAATTCTTTCCTTTTTAAAAACTTGTTATCAACTCTTGAACATGTTTCTTTACATTATTATTTTAAACGTTTTAAAAATAATGAAATACATTACTATAAACAAGTTATTCCGTTTTTACTTCTGTAATTGGTTAAACCTTATTTCTTGTGTCTAATCAGAAACTTGTTTATGTCTTATAATATAAAATAGATAAATAAGCCTGCATTATTTCTATATTTTAGCAGCTTTTTGGCTACTTTATAAAATCCTTCATTATTGTTATTTTCACTGTTTTAAATGCATAAATTACTTTATTTAGAGAAACGTTAATAATAGACATTTTCATTTTTACCTTTAATTTTGCTAAAATATACACGCATTTATCGTAGACTTATAAATTAATTCACTTGTTTAAACAATTGTTTATTATATCACAAATAAACGACAAACATTTTATTGTTAAATTAATATTATTTTCTAAATAAAAAGGTATAGTACTGTAAAATGGAAACAATCTTTAAATTAACCTCTACTGTTGCTTTTATTTTTTTGCTTTTTAGTGATTTATTATGGTTGGTATATAAGTTAAATAAGATATCTGCTTTACGTAATCTTTTTTATTGTTTCTTAAATGTTGAGTAAAATTGAGTTGTGAGGTAAAAAGGAGGTTTTAAAAAAAAATGTAGAAAATAAGATTTTTAAAAATTATTGTGAAAGGGATTAAATTAAATATTGAGAGTGAATTAAAAATGAAAACTATAATACGTTTAGCAAAGTTTGCATTACAATAAAAAAGCACCGTAATAGTTATTGAATAATAAAAAATTAACTTAGTTTAGTTTACCGTGTGGAGTTACGTTTGCTTTATTTTGCGACATTTTTGAAATAAACTAGCGTAATAAAATCAATTGTTTTATGTTTAAACTATTTCGGCTACTCAGTACAGTCTGTAATCGTTTTCTAAAACAATTTTTATTATTCATCAATCTTTTCTATGTGCTGCAAGCACAAAAATGTTTTTAACAAATTGCAAAATTGGCTTAAGATATTTGGTTGTTTAAATTTTTTATAAAAATAATTTCTGTGGTTTTTGTTCTTTTTAATTTCATTTTACATTTTTTGGTAATCAGAAATATTTTTGTTAATAAAATACAGATTGTAAAAAGTATTGTAAAGTATTGTAAAAAGTAATATTAAATAATTAAAATCTAAAATTTAAATTCAAAAGTAACAAAGATTCGCGAGGTGAGGCGCGCGTCACGCTACACGTCCATTGGAGCGTTATTCATCCTTTTCTCTTTTCTTCTTTTTTGATGATTATTGCAGTGTTTTTGCATTGTAATACGTAACTTGTTTTATTATTATTTTTGCATATTTATAATTTTTGCTCGTTTTCTATAATTGTTAACTTCCACTATCTACCTTGATTTTATCTTGATTTCAAATATTTTTTCTGTCACTAATCCCCCTTTACCTCACCATCCATTTCATTTTTCCTCCTGAAAATTTGAGACAATTTGAGAACCGAGTACTAAAAGGGGTTTTGGCCTACTCAACTCGTGAAAAATCCTGAATCCTGAATCCTGAATTGTTAAATTTACTTGCTATCTTATTTTATAAAAACATTTAAAATCATTATAAGTAAAAATCTATTCAATTTATTTCAATTTAAAAAAATTATATTTTGCTTATATAATAATTTGTAACAAGGTGACCAAATTAATATCATACCCCTTTATACATATTGTAATGCACATGACTTTTGAACATGCTAATTTTTAAGTGTTATACTACGTAATTTAATCCTACTTTATTTTTTGAACAATGTTATATACTGCTAATTGTATTGTATTTTATAATTGTACTTATTTTTGTTTGTTAAAAACTATTTTTACTGCAGAATAGAAATCAATAATAATAATATTAATAATAATAATAATAATAAATAAGGCGATATAGTTGTGTTTAGAATGGAATTGAATCGTTCTACCAGTATTGAATGTAAGTTTATTTTTAATTTGTTTAAATTTTATTCAATAAAAATGTTTTTAATAAAACATTTTAGTAATAAACCTAGAAAAGCTTTGTATCTGCTGAAATTTCGTCAATAGTAATTTTAGCACTAATTTATAAAAAATTAATATTTAATTAAAATATAATTTTAATTAAAAATAATTTATTTTAAAAACATATAATATAACAATAAATATAACAAAAATAATTGTTTTTGTTTTAATGCGACACATTATTTTAAAAGAGCATGAATCAACGTTGGCCGTACGTTTGTTCTATTGGTGCTTTATGTTTTCTTAATGTTTTATTGTAATAAAGTATTATATTTTAAATTGTTAGGTTTTTTTGAAGTGTGAATTTAATTTGTTATCAGTTGCACGTTTTTATCGATTATTAGCAGTCACTACAGTAAATATGCATTTAACGTGGTTTTATTAATTTCAAGACTTTTGAATTTTATTGAATAATATATTGGTATTGCATTTTTAAAATATTTTTAAAACTAATTTGATATTATGAAACATTGTTTCTAAGTTTTGTTTATTATTTAACTATTGATTATTGATACTGTATTGGGGGAAACTGATTCCCTACCTGGGTTAGTCCGAAGCTACTACAAAAAGGTCGTTATTTCCCATCTTTTAATATATCAATTTGTTAGTTAACATTTGTAAGTATTCAAATGCTAAATTAAATTTTTAACAAATTCTATTAACTGCCTGGTTTAGTAGTTTTTTCAAGCTGGATGATTTAACGTAAATAAAACGAGTGAATTAACACAATATCTGTTCGAATATTTTTTAAAAGTTTTTTATTTGAGTAAGGGTTAGTTTTTTGACACTATTTTACTTTAGTGTATAGAAAAACTACATACTTTATAACCAATTTATTAGACGTTTTTTGTGATTGTGTTGGAGGTACATAGCAAATCAACAGTTGGTTAGCCACTTATTTCGAGAAATAGTTTGAAACTTGTTTATTTACTAAAAGATTACGTTTAACTAAGAAACATATATTGAAACTGGACGAACTAAACTTATTTTAATTCCAGCATTTATACATCAACGGCGCTAACAGACAGTTACAGTTAGTTCTAAGTTCTTAACATCTCAAATAATTCTCTTCTACTGTTCAAAACTTTCGGAAGTGTAAACAGTTGAGTCCAACTATTTAGTCATTGTTTTTGTGATAAAGTTTAAGCTTTAATAATGTGAAAAACATCTTAAACAGTTAATCTAAATACATTTCTGGTCACCTTTCCTTTTCTTTCAGTCGGCGTTTGGGTAAGTCATACGGTACGTGAGATTGCATTAGGATTTCTACTAAAGACGTTTATAAACTGACGCAATTTTTGTTGCGATACCAATGAGATGGTTATAAAATCGATGGTTATTTTAAAGTTGGTAGTTACTGATTAGATATAGTTTAGACATCTTGCTTTAAATTGATCAAGCTTTATAATATTTGAATCGGTAAGACTTTAGGTTTCAGCTGCTTACCAAAGTACTGTGCGAACAATTAAAGAAAAGTTTTTATCTTGGTGCCTAGGTTCACCTAATCCATGATCCACTTGAAAGTGACGGTCAGGAATATTATTATCATTCGGAAATTGAAACTAAGCATTACTCAAATCCTTAGGATTATTAGCATTTTACTAGTTTTTTTAATTAGATTAATTTTTGTTTAGTTTTTACTGTTTAACGTTTAAACACTTTTCATTAAGTGGACATTTAGCGAAGCTAAACGAGGGTTTGCGTTTGGTACCCACTCAATTTCAAGCCTAGCGCTTTACCAATTTTGCCAAGTGTATTTTAATCTATTTATCCAACTAACTATAATTCGTGGTTGATTATTTTATTAGTAAACAACAATGAATAACATACTACATTAAATTATGTTTTTCCTGACACTTTTTGACAAGGTTGATGTACGAGATATAGTTGATTTTTCACTTAACTATTTGATATTGAAAAAATCTATGAATTGAATGTATTTGCAATGTCAAATAAGCTCTATAATTACATTAGTCACTTATTTTAGTGGTCGATAATTACGGTTTTTCGGAAGTTGGAGTTGAGCCTACAGTTACATTGATTTTTAGAGTACTATCAATTTCATACTTTTTATCTGTTTTAAGTTGCATTTGGACATTTTAGCAAGTATATTTTGTCTTATCTACATTGATCTGTGTGCTTTAATTTTTGTGTACAGATGCCTCTGATTGGCTCTAAATTACACGTTCTCAATCCGGTCTGGAGAAAGAAAAAATCAAAAGATTCTGGTCAACAACAAGAAGAAACACCCGAACGTGATGATAAACCATCATTTATTGTTCCAGATACGCACGAAATATGTTCATCTCTTGATGAACTTCAGCGCAAATGTACAGTCTATAATGAGAAAATTTGGACTTGTCGAGTGACTGGCAAATCTAACTTGACTTTTAAAGATGCATTAAAAGCCGAACTAAACGCATCAAGAATTTTACGTAAATCATTTCCTAAGTTTTTTGAAAAGGCTGTATTAGAACATGTTCATTTGAGTAAGCTTTTAATTTATAATTGAATCAGTTTGTGTAACTTTTATAAACATTTTTAATAAGAAATATGTATAATTGTCAATCAACGTTTGCTTCATCATTTACATTTTCTATTGTCAGGTTCGTTGTCTCTCGAAAGCTTAGTTCATTCATGTTGGACTTTGATGCACGAACAATTTCATTTGGCTGAACCAGTCCGACTTAAAGTGGATTCTGTTTCGTCGAAACCGTATGTTTTTTGTTTTTAACCCAATCGTTTTCTTTTAGTATTGAAGGAGTGATTGATGATGTTATCAAATTGCAAATGGATCAGGTAAATTTTTTTCAATTTTTATTAGTGTGATATTTAGAATAATCAAATTACGACATCTCCGTGCAATAGTGATAAAGAAAATGTATCGAAAAAACCTTCACCAATGAAGAAAAATTACACATACAGTGTACGTGTATTGACAGATGGTCCTATGATTGTACACGATATATCTGCTAGTTCAATTGAGTAAGTAGTTTTGTTTATATTGTAGTTGAATTGTTATTGTAATCACAAGTTTCATTTTGTGACGACATAGTTATCAGACATTTTTGTGTTTTATATTTGTTTTAAGTTTTCATTAAAAGTATTGATAACTTAATTTGTTACAGTATTAAACTAACTTGATGGGCTTGTACTTTACTTGTGCAGATATACTTTCCAATGTTGTCAATTTAGTGAAACTTCATGTTTGATTAATGTATAAAAACCTAATTTAGATTTTTCCATTACAAAATAACTTCATTCGTTGAAGTTTTGAGTAATACACACGAACTTGGTTTATTTCTTTCACTGTAGTTTCAACACTAGTTTTATTTTGTTGCTTTCAGTCGATTGAATAAAGTTCCCAGCAAAGAAGTTATTCGCATGTTTATTCGCTCACATGCTATGCGTTATGGACCCAATTACAGCGGTCCTTGGATTGTCAACAGTGAAGTTTTGAAGCGATACAAAATTTTACCCAAAGATCGCAATTGTCGAGTTGACAAAGTAAAAGTACGTGGTGGCGATTTTATCTGTGTAAAATTGTACAATTTTGTGTTTGTTTTTAAAAATTCGTCGATGTTTTACACCGAAACGGATACTGTTTAATGTTGGAAACTGACTGAAGGTTGGACAATTTAGCACTATTATCTGTTTAACAAAGATAAATGGCGTGGTTAGTTTTTAACGATTTTATCTTGCTTAGGAAACCAGTTATGTAATTATTATTATTCCGTGTGCTTATATAATTTTTAAAATGTAATCAGACGTTATTAGACTATATTGCTATTTTGAGATGCTAATGATCTTGAGGATTTGAGTAATATTTATAGTTTTAATTTTCAATATGGTATAAACCATCGGAGTTGACCTTTAAATCTGCTGTACAAATATATAGGTAATAAAGAGGTATGTCAATGAATGAATGATGATAGGCTATTAATGCGTATGTAAAACGTTTACTAGCACGAAGAGTGTCTTATAGACGCGTGTTGCAATAATCACATTGTTTTCTAAATTTTGCAGCTAAAACAAATGTCAATGTCACTGGAAGAAGAATTTTTTTACCGCATTATGAATTCGCGACGCCAAGCCATGGAACATGGCAACAGCGACGGTGTTGGAACAGGTGGTGATGGTGCTGCTCCAACAGGCACTCCTTTACATTTTAAACGATCCAAGCGTTTTTCAGTGCTCATGGAAGACAACTTGACACCGAGAAAAACGTCGATAAGTATGCACGAGGAAGACGATATGCCGTTGTCGTGTTTGAAAAATCGAACTCAGTTGAAGAATAGTCAATTGAGTTTATCGATGGATGAGATTGGAAATAAGAAGAAAATGCGGCAAGTATGTTTATTGTATTCTGTCTTTATAACCTAGATTTAATAACCGGTGCATTATCGCGAGTAATATTCACAGAGCAGGCAGTAGCGTCCCGAGTCACATCCTGCCTTGTTTGAGCTCTGAGAATTGTGTTTTTTTTTAATTTGGTCATCAGTATCTGCCCTGTTGACCACGGCCAACGGAACATTTGGACGGACATGGTAGCGTACGAACTTAGTCCTTTTATTTATGCTAAGTCCCCTCGTCTAAATGAATTATTTAAGTGGGTGTCCGTTTGTTTACCCTATGCAGCCAACAGAGATCATTAGATGTAATTAACATTTAATATCAGCACACCTCAAATGTCGTTCTTTAAGTACACACTACAAAAGTTGACGTTTTTACAGATGTTTTGATTTTTTGGACTACCCTGGGTGATAATAACTAGTGGGGGATGTTTATCCCCGATGATGATGATGATTCTGTCTTTATACTTATTATTATTAAAATCTAATGTGGTTTGAAGGGCATGGATTAACAAGATTTTCAGATGGCATCTGGGTTTATGCAGCACATGTGTATTTTTATAGTTGATTCATTTCTTCAAATGATTTGTTCTAGCTGTGTACTTTGAAAGAGTATGTATATATTTCATATATTCACATGGGTTAGTTGTGGTATAGAAGATTTCGAATATTTGTCTTTATTTTGGCTTTCACAAGGTTATTGAAATTGTTTTTGTTTTTTAGCCTGAATGGCGATTTTTTGTTCTGTTGTCATGTGTAGTTTTTACAGAGGTGGTCTAACGGTACAGCGTTTGACTTGGATTTGGTAGGCATGGGCTCTAATCCCACTACCAGCATCAAATATGGGCCTACGTTCGGCTCTGCTGAAATATGTTTCCCTTAAAACATTTAAAGTAGTAAGAATAAATAATAAAAATAGGTAAACTTGAGTATAATATTATTAGTTCCCATTATATATGTACGAACTTAACTATTATTAGTAATTAGCTTTACTATGGCATAAAATAGGATGGAGAAGCGTATTTAGAAACAAGTGTAATGGAATAACTGCTGCTACATCATCATTAGAGATAAACACACCCCACCAGTTAATATAGCTCAAGGTAGTCCAAATTACTAAATGCCTGCAAAATTATCAACGTTTACAACGTGCACTTAATAAACGACACGGTGAGGTATGTTGACTTTAAATTGTAATTACATTCCAAACCAAACCCCTCCAATGATCTTTATTAACTACAAAGAATAAGCAATTGAACACCTAATTAGGTAATTTATTTGGATAGATGGTAGCATAAATAAAATGACTGAGTTTGCGCGCTACAATGTCCGTCCAAATTAATCAGTTATTAGGTCAAGGACTGCCGCTACATGGTTTCTGGACTTGTGTTGTAGGACTGCCGAAAGAAAATTAATTTGAAGATTTGTACCGCAAATTTCCAGTTAATCGAATATTGTACTAGTCCATATAGCCATAAAATCAATCTTAGTTGTCCAACCAATCATTGTTATTTCACATAACCGATGTTTGACTAATTAACAACCGATGTGTCCTTTATAACTTGTGCATTATCCACTACTACAAATCGATGGCTGCTTACAGAGTTTTCTCTTTTGATTTTGCACCAAGATAACTCTTTTCCAATTTGGCAAGAAAGACCAACCCAACAGTTCACATTTATCTAGTCCAATCAGCGCCAAAAAGGCATCTAATTCCCTGCCGCGAATTGCCCAGCATCTCGTCAAAATGTACAACGAAAACCCGGATCATCCTTCTATTCCGGCTCAAATTGCCTTGTGTGCCAAATGTTTGAGTTATGCTGACTTGGCAAAGTTGTCGGGTGAATTGCGCGAACGGGTTCGCATCAGAAAAGATGCCATTGAACATCGCAGAAAGTTGTAAGTTTTTGTCGGAACGGAGTTAATATTATTTTTAGTCGATTCTGTACAAGTGAAGATTTGGTGGATAAGTATATGGTATATTATAGTGAATGGGCGTATTACGGTTTCCTTTTATTCTGAACAAACATAGTCCAAAGTGGCTAACAAGTGTAGCTACATGTGCTTCAAACAGGATAGAATTCATTCATTCATTATTTTCCCTATTTATACAACAAAACGATCGACTTCGATGATTTAATAAGCGTAACAAACGTGGATGGTAAACGGCATCATTGTGACGTCGCCACTGTTCGCAACGATGGACGAGGCCGCCTGATTTTTTGTCGTTTATCTCCCTTAGCCCGGGGGTTACAATGGTATACGTATACCTTAAGATATCTTTTAAGTACCCTGGGTGTTTGCTTGCACCCACCCGCCGTAACGGAAGCCCAGTTATACGGCTGTGCACTCGGTCCCTACTGTTATTAGTCTGGATGCCTAGGGGCACCTGGTCCAGGATGCACAACGTGGAGGAGGAACCCTTGTGCTATAGAGAGATAACCCTGACAACAAATTATGCGGTCTCGTCAATCTTTGCAAACATTGGTGCCGTCTACCAGCCAACAGACATTGTGCACTCAGTCCCTGCTGTTATTAGTGTAGATACCTTTCAGCATCTAGTCCAGGATGCACCACGTGGAAATTGAGACTTTATAGGCATTACTCAAATCCTCAGGATCATTGGTATACCATAAAACAGGATAGATTAGAGATTTTGTTTGACATAATAAAATGTGGAAATGCTGCTGTTGTATAATAACGATTCAGCTTTTTAAAAGGTTGCTTAAAGCCATTAAGTGCCTATTTTGTTCCATAGTATTCTTGATTTCACAAATGGACTCGTAGATATGGATTCAAGTCTTACCAACAATACCCCCGAAATGTTTGACTTTGCATAGTGAAACGTGCTTGCAATAAATTATACAAGCCACAAACGTCACAATTAATGCCGCATTCTTGCCATTTTAGAATGAACATGTCACCTAATCAACGCAAAGAATACATGCGAACGGTGCGCGAAAAGCAACGCCTCGAACGTTTGCAAGCGAACAAGCTAATTGACGACAAGGAGTTGGCTGACTTGATGTCGGATGCACAACCATTGCCCATTCCAACCAAGATAGTCCTTCCTTGCGGCTTGACCGATTCGCTTTTCGGCCGCCTGCTCAGTGTTGCCGAATTCTTCCACTGCTTCTGCAACATGCTCGTCGACACTTCGTTGGACGATTCGGATCACGAAGGCGATCATCCGGTAAATTCGGGATTTGTCAAGTCGCCTGTCGATTCATTGGTTGGCGAAATGACCGACGACGATGGTGATGGCGATTGTATTGGCGGCGCCGACGAAGAAGAGGCCTACTTAACCGAACTCACGGCCCCGCTGCCCAAGTCGACTATTCGATCTTTGCGTCAATTGGGCATTCAGCGATTGGTCGATGCTGTCAGTGCAAGTTTGCCGTCGGCTGGCGCTTATCGTTCGATGGCCAGGCCTCTAGGTATCTTGTTGCGGTTGTTGCTGAGGAATGAGAAGTTGGGGGTATGTGGTTTTTGAGGGATTGGCAATTGTTACTTAGTCAACTTAACAGTAATAATGTTATATATATATATATATATCACCAAATCGCAGTTGGTTTATAACTAACTCCAACCTAGTTACTATACACACTTGTGTGATTTCATTTAAGTGTTTATGATTGATATAATGCTTAGGTTGTCCGAAATTCAAATAAGTTGGTAGTATTTACAGCTCTAACAACTAAGCTGTTATTTTTCTACATTTTACTACAACTAGTTAATCTTAGTTTTAGTGAAGTGACTAACAACCGTTTAGGCAGGCATATAATTTTTTTAGATTAGTCTATCAACTTCAAAATAGATTTTTGTTTAATTTTTTAAGTCTAAGCATTGAAACTTTTTAACAAATATTGTGTATTTGTTTACTAGAAAAAGCGTGAAATGGGCATTAAACTGTGCAAATTGCCCGTTACTCCATACACCGCACCCGAAATGCTTCGTTTGGTACTTCGGCACCAATTAGTCTATTTAATTCGTTCGAAAAATTTGAGCAAGTCGGTGTTGGCTAATTGTGGCAGTGGCGCCGTTCAAAATGGATTTCTCCATTTGAATGAATTGATGAATGTTGACGGAGCAAATGTCGAAGCCGCTTGGCATGTGAGTGACCTTTTTAAATGCCATGTTTCGGGGGGACGTTTGTAGTTAGCAGTTAGTGGCTCACACACAATGATTGTTACTGCTTATATGTATACTTTGGACTTACAGTGTAACACCTAAATTATGTCGTTTTATCTATGCTAATTCTCGCCTAAATGAATTACTTAATTGGGGTGTTTGATTTCTTATCTCATTGGTCAGGTTTATTCGGGATGTTATGAACATGCAAAGTCGGAATATTTCAATAGACGACACTGTTGAGTGCATGTTGTGAAAGTTAATGATTTTGCAGGCTTTTGGTAACATGGACTACTCTGGACAATAATATCCGGTGGGGGAGGGTACTTATCACCGATGAGGCTAACAACACACCATTTCTACGTAAGGTACAATTGGACAGTGTGATTGCATTAATGATTCGATTGATTTAAATTAAATTCTTTACAATAGTTGTCATTGGACCGACATATTTCTGCTCGCCCTTAAAAATCGTGAACAAATGAAGAGATGGCCCTGCCACCAACTGTTGTTATTAAGTAGGATCTTTTTATTGGGAGCTATTTTTGTTAGGTTGCAACTGCATATAAGTAATTACCTTGTGAATATATAATGTTAAGTTGTCCAAGTTTTGAACAAGATGCAATACTGCAGGGATTAAAGCCAAAAATTTAAATCTTATTATCTCGCTATTAAGATTGAATTAATTTAAGTTTGATGATTGAATACACTTCATACAATTAATCATTATTGTTATCGTCATTATCATAACTATTAATCCATTAGCTTTCAGATTTCAAACGTTGTTTTTTAATAGAAGTTTATTGCTATTTTTGTTTATGTTGACTGAATAATTTTGTTTACGTTGTTGGCTATAATTCAATTTGAAGTCGAAAGATCCAGACATGCTTTCATCGCTAAACTTGGTACGCCAATTGCAGCAGTTGGATTTGTACGAACTCAAGACAGAAAACCGCGTCGCCGCTCTCGAAATTGCCGTCGAGCACTTGTTCGAATACGACTTGATCGACGACCACATCGTGGCCTGTCAACGTCGGTCGACCGAGGCTTATCAGAAACGACTGCAACTGTTGAAAGACAAGAATTTGAAGAAAAAGGACAAGAAAGAAGCTGTGAACACCAATCAAGCCAATGCAAGTCCCAAAGTTGAAGAGCCAAAGGAAGAAGATGGTGGAGGAGCATTTGATGGTATGTTGTTGTTGATGATGATGATGATGATGATGATTTGTATTTAAGGTGGAAGCCCAGTTGTATCATTGTGCACTTGGTCCGTGATTTTATAAACATTGTCCTAACCCCCAGTTTTGTGAGCATTGAAGCGTTTGAGATAAAACATGTTTTCACATTCATTTGATGCCCCATTTCAGAAGACTTGGCCTCAATCGTCAAACGCCGTCGCATCTTGGCTGCCAGAGCTGCAGTCGAACGCGAAGAAAAGGAACAACTGGAACGTCAGCGACGGACAGTTTTGGCTCAGGAATGTGCTGAGGAACGGATGTTTGCTCAGGCCAATCGGTTGTACGAACTCCATCTGGCGGAAGCTCGATGCGCACTTCGATGTCAGCCATTGGGTTATGATCGTTTTTATCGTCGGCTGTGGTACTTCCGTTGTGCTCCCGATCGCCTATTTGTCGAGTCCAATTGGGCTTCTGTCGACATGGATTATCGAGTGTCATGTACCAAAGGTCAGTAGTTTTATTGTTTTTTTAGTTTGTGTTAAAATTTTCAGTTACTGAAATGTGTCTCGAGGACTAGTAGAAGCAAACAATAGAATAGAGTAAATTTTAATATTAAATGTGTCAATATGTAACCGAATATCTCGAAGACCATGATCTGTAGTAATCTCGATTTGAATCCAATTTTTTAATTTGTTGGAACGTACGAGTTTGACTAATTATTTGAATTACCTGTAGACAATTCACGGGGACAATTTAATGATGTGACTGTGCAAGAAAAACGAAAAGGTAGGTGTGAGTAAGAATCGGTTTTTTAACAAGCAAAAATCTATCCTTTTTATATGAACTTTCCAGTAATAATGATACTTTATGGTTTACTCGTTGTACATATAGGTCTTTATGTATGTTTTTTGTTAAACTATATTAATCTGAGCATTTGGCACATTTTTATAACTTTGTTTCACTCGAAAGACATGGAAAAATTACTTAGTTTAATTTACTCAATATGTTATGCGTATAGACTAATATTTGACCTGATTCGTTTATAGAAACGAGTGTGTATGGTTCTTTCTATTTGAATGTGTTCATTTTCAATTTACACCATATTTGTTTACCATGCCTTTTACTGTCAGATGACTTGAAATCCAAACTGCCTTTGAACGACGAAAGTGGAAGCATTTGTCCTCAACCAGCCTATTTGCAATCGACAGACGGTACAACTAGAGCGTCGTGGAGTTCGTGGTTTGTGTACGACAAACCCGAGCAATTGGAGACATTGGTGCGAAATCTTTTACCTCGTGGATTGCGCGAAAGTCATTTGAAGTCGCAATTGACGGCTGATGGATTTATCGAATCCATTAAAAACAGGTGGATCAAAAGTCAAAAGAATGCCCGTGATATGTCTCCGTCGGTTGTGAACGCGGATGCGTCGAACGAAACTGATCCGGATGCTGCCAAATCTGAGGACAATTTGGACAATAATTTATCTAACCGAAGGTAATCCTATTTGAAATGTTTTGATTAAGTGGCATGCACTTGAGTAGTCGAAACCTTTTTATGAACCGTTGTCTTGTTAGCACAGCTTCATTAATTTAAAGAGTTGCTTGTATGGGTATTACGACTAGTTGTGGATTTGTGTTATTTAGGGGAGCGTTCAATTTGATTGGTTAAATGGAGTGAAAAATATGATTCAATGTGGTTATCAAAGACGCAATTGTTGCTATTTTTAACTCATCAGGATGGAAGACCAGTCGGTTCTTGATTCCATATTTACCACTTCTACGCGATTGAGTAATATTATTGTTGGAAATTGTGATTATTAGTATTCCAACAAGTAAAAGTAAAATTTTATTGAATAATTAATTGGAAAGCCTATAGAGTTTTGTTAAGTTGCACTTTAGCACAATGAACTGTAAAGTGTTGTCAAAAACATTTTTTCGTGTTTTTGAAAGATTGGATTCTAAAGGATTGGATTTAGATTGACAGTAAATTTTGATTCGGTTGTTTTTACTAACGCAGTTATTTTTATGCTTATTGCTCACCGCCTTATATTGTTATTTAACACCAATTTAGAGTAGTTCATCTGTAACGGTTCCAACCCTAGGTGAGGTGATTTCAATCCTCCAAACATTGTCTCTTATATAGGCTCGGATAAGCTAACAGTATGCATGCGTGCTACCAACTAGTGGCACAATTGGCTATCTACACAACTCTGATCTAGTTAGTATACTCGATTGGGCCATGCTGTCTAAGAAACGAAAGATTTGTTCTGGTGACTGTTTTATTACAATTTTTTGATAGTTTTATTGTTTTTAACAATCTTGATATGTTACCATTATTGGTGATTATGCTGGTAATATTGGTTTATAGTGACTACTTATTGTTGTTTTTGAAGTTATTCTTATTGTTTTTATTTAATTAGTTTGTTGTTTACGCGTGTAGTACAAACAGTTAATTGTCATTTGCATTTGTGTCTGGTTATAAAGAATTTTCATTATTGGATAAAATAAAAATGTATTTTTGATTTTTAGTAGAAAGTCAAATGCCCAAGGTGCTTTGGCCGGTGCTTTGCTAAAGGTAAGTAAAATATGATTGTCTAACTAATTCCATTATCATTCGATTGATGTAGAATTGTTACTGTTTTATCTCATGGTATTATTTATCCAGAATATTAACCAATCCGAAATCAAATCGAATTGAGCTTTTATATTACATTTCGAATGAGTGCATTTTTAAACCCACGCATTTTATCTTATGTAAGCTGATATACATCCTGCTCCATAGTACCATTTGATATGACTCAGTCAATGTATGATTGTTTTCACATTTTTAATTACACATGCATACGGATCTCACATGCATTCATTACATTTATATACAACAACTGTTTGTTTATTATGATCCTATCGTTTGTACTATATTTGTGTTGAATTTTTATGACTGATGGTGAACATGTCTTCATATGCTAATTATATCTCTGACATATTAAAGCTTAGCGTAATGTTTATAAATATACTGAAATTGATATGATATATATGATCTATATGTAAATGCTTTATTCTATTATCTGACCCTAATGGCATGGATTTGAGTAGTCTCAATTTCCAATGGTGATATCCCTGGATATTCGTCCACGTGGCGCATCTTGGGCTAGATAAACCCAAGTATCTAGGACAACACAGCAGGGACCGAGTGTACATCGATATAAGTGGGCTTCCGCTTTGGCGGGTAGGTGAACACATACACCCAGGGTATTTTAAGGTATATATCTTAGCATTAATATACAAAACAATATTTTAGTTTTTGAATTGAGAAAAAATTACAGTGCAAACACATATACACTATGTGCTATAAACAAGCTAAGTTTTTCCGTTTTACACAAAATGTTTTTCTATTTTACATTACATTTTTTATGCAGAACATGTTGGATACTGAAGTTCGTTTGAGATCGGGTGGTTTGGGTGGCGTTACCAACTTTGTTGCGTGGCAAGAGCATTTGGCGCAGGTCCAAAATTCCTTCGGTCTGTCGGGCAACATCATTTCACCTGACAAGTGCAAAAACCTCCAACTGTCCAACTTGTCTCCGAACGACACATCTCCCGATCGTGTGGGTTTGGTTTCTGCTCTGATCGAAATAGCCGAAAACATCATGCCACGATTTCTCAACGTGCCTGACTTGGCCTCATCCAAGAACAGACAGACGGACCAGCAGCATCATCCCAATTGTGGCGACAATGGCTTTCCAGTGGATGGCAGTTCGTCGTCCGACAGTAATGATGACGATTCGAGTGGAGACGATGGCCGAGACGACAATGGAAATGATTCGGCCAATGAATTAATTTTGGATCCGGAAGCACACGAATCCCGAACGCAAGCGTGGCTCAATGCTTGGCGCATTGAGGTGAAACAAGCCAAAACGTTATCTCGCCTCAATTTGCTTCATGTGAGTTGCATTCGTAATGCGTGCATGTGATTTATAAAATATTGAAATGCATTCATGGCTTGGTAGTAGAACGCTAATTCAACTCAGTTGTGATACACAATTGGAAAGCTTTTCAAGGAACAATTTAAAAGAAAGCATATGTATATAGTATTCTTTTTTTCCAAATAGGCTTGTTTGGACTCCTGTGTACGTTGGGAAAAGTCCGTCGAGGATGCTCGATGCCGCGTGTGCCGCCGCAAAACAGACGACGACAATTTACTTCTGTGCGACGGTTGCAATTTGGCTTTCCATCTATACTGCCTCCGTCCCCCACTCAAACGCGTTCCAGTCGGCGACTGGTTTTGTCCCACGTGCCGTCCTGCGTCACGAACCCTTGATCAAAAGCGACGCGAGCAGCGTTTGTTACGGTCGGAAAGACGTCGCAAAGAAGTTTTGTCTTCGGATGATGATGACAGTGATGACGACGATGAAAGATCGGATGGTGAATCTAACGCCGAGCATCGTCGTTCTTATCGAAAAGGAGGTGGACGACGCAGGAGTGCAAAAACTGCAGGTCAGTTGGAGTGAATGTAGTGTGTGGTGATTTTTTTATAATACTTGTATATTTGGCCATTAGTATATGTCAAATAAAAATATTAGAAGATGCAAACTGTGAAATAAATTTATTTTTGTATCTTCTATTCAGTCATATATATATATAGAGAGAGAGAAATGCTAAGGTTGAAAATTTTAAGTTAACGCTAATTACTATATAAACATATACATCCAATGGGTTATAACCATGATAAATTCAATGAAGTTAAAGTCTAGGTTTCAGTAACAACATATAACATAAGTTGGTAGCAGAGCCACCACTTCATTCAATGCAAGTTTGAATATCTTCTCGAAGGGTAAATGAGGTTTTTTGGATAGAAGACCGTTTCTTTGCGACGACGCCAGTGTTCACAAGAATTGACGAGGCGACCTTTTGTAGGGTTGACGAATCCACAAGCCTAGCCGGCTACATATGGTAAATAGATACCTTGAGATACCTTTTAAGTATCATGGATATATATACTGAACGGGAATCCAGTCAGCAATATCACTATTATTGGAAATTGAGACTTTATAAGCATTACTCAAATCCTTAGGATCATTCAAGTGAGTGAATATAAACAGATTCAAAGATTTTTAACATTGCAAGCATGATCAATTATTGATCCGTTTGTAATAAATGACATAATATGGAGTAAGTACATATACATTCAACTACCGTTTGATCTAATTAGGAATGTGTTGTTTAACTCATCTAGCTAAGCGATAAATTGTCCGACCAATAAATGTATCACCCCAACTGCAGGTGAACTGATAAATGCAATGGGAGGTGTACAATGTTGCTTTGGCCATTTCAATGTCGAACAAAGTGTATGTTTTGCTGACCGCAATATTTAATTTTTGTAAAGGTTTTGATCCCGAATATATTGACCAGTTATACGCGGTACTAAGGCGATCAAGTTTAAGTCACTTTACTGAGTTCTATATGTGGAGCAAGCAGAATCGGGCTGTTTGGTAACACTTAGGAAGATAGCAATGATCTGTCATCTTCGTGACAGTATATTAACGACCTTAACACCTGAATATCCGTTTGGTTAGTGACTTTATTATTCACAGCTAACCTATATTACCAATAGTCGTCCCATTAACCGCTATATGGAGGTGTTGGTCAGGCATTGTCATTACCAACATTTTAGTATTCGTTTTTTAAATATCGAACGGTGTTTTTCTTTTAAAAAAGGCGTATCTTCGTCGTCGATATCGACCACTAGTAAATGTCTTCCAAATCATGATTCAGTGTGTTTGGTTTGCGAAGAAGAACTCGTTCAAAACGAAAAGGTCCAATGTTCACATTGTCCCAATGCCTTTCATCTGGCCTGTCACGAGCCTCCGCTACACCATGTGCCTCGTGGCGACTCTTGGACGTGTACGACATGTCGCTTTAGACGCAAGCAAACCAGTTCGAGCAGACAATCACAAAGTAGGGAAAGCAGGCGGGCCATGTAAGTTTGTATGGATTGTGTAGATGTGTGATTATTACTGTTATTAGAAAGTGCTTATGTCATTTCATTATTATTAAGCAGGACTTGTTAATCCGGTATTTTAGTTAAAATATGGTCGTATAAAACCTGCGTCATTACTTGATTATATATATATATATATTAAGTGTCAAGTATAATACTGTATCATTGATTAGTTTTTAACTACTTAATTATATTATGTACATATACTTTTTACTAAAACATTATTTTAGCAGTAATTAAAAACGAGAATATATTGCATGTATGTGTTTTTCTCTATCCCAGTTATCTCCGCCATTGCAAAAAAAAGAATCATGATAACGAATCGAGCGATGATCAAGAGAATCGCAAACCACAATATTCGTTTTTTGGACGTCGTTCGCGCAACACCGCGGTCAATAGCAACAACAACAACAGTAGCTCACTGCGTCGTGGCCGTTTGCGCCTGGTCGACTCAGACAGCGGCTCGTGTTCGGACTCCTCGACGGTCGCTCCTCGGCTATCCAACCGTCGGCGCGCATCTCTGCATGAAAAATTTGGCTATTCCAAACCACCACCAGCCAAACGTCCGCGAAGGCAGTCTGCGGTGGAGGACGACCAGAGCAGTTCGGAGTCGGAACAGGTCGTAATGGATGGTGGTGAGAACAAGAAACCAACTTGCGATATGGAGCACAAGTATGCGTTGCGCATAATCGAAGCCATTGTCAAACACAAGCATGCGTGGCCTTTTATGGAGCGGGTGGATAAGGATAAGGTATACCTTAAGTTTTTGACGATCATGTTTACAATGGCGTTGTTTGTTGCACATTTGGCACTTCCTTCTTATATGAAAAAGTGGAACGAATTGAGATCATGTCAGCAACCCTATAATAATAATTAGGTTTATTATCGAGGCTGAACTGAAATTCGGACATTTTAAAATTGAGTGTTGTAATACAGAGTAGGCATTTGTTTGCATCCATTGCGGAAATTAATGCAGGGTTTACAATGACAAATAATAGGATGGGAAACTTCATAGAAAATGAACTACCAGGTGGATATAACGCACAGAAAGAGGAGTGTTTTATTTTACTTGCTATTTTCTAAATAAGCATTTATTACCTTTTCTCATGTGTCGTTTTTATCCAGGTTCCTGACTATTACGAAATCATTACCGACCCGATGGATTTGTCACTGATTCAATCGAAGCATTCCAATCACTGCTACGACACACCTGACATTCGCGAAGGCTTGGGACTGCTGATGGAAGATTTGGGTACAATGTTCTATAACGCCGAATTGTACAACGCGGCTGATTCGGATGTGTGGATTGCAGGTCGGCAGTTGGAAAAGTTTGTCCAACTCCAGTTTAGTCAGTTGGATTTGGGTACGTGTTAGTGGTAATTGATTATCATTTCAGTGGTAACCTAGCTACCTCTTCATTATTTTCTATATTTATACGGCATATTGATAAACGTAACGAACGTAGAATACTGTTATCAGTCAGTAAAATATTACCATCATTGGAAATTGAGATTGTATAAGCGTTACTCTCGTATCCTCATGATTATTAGCATTCCACATGTGGAAATGGGTCATAATCAATTGTACTATATACTATAGATTATTGTTTTGTCAAGCACCAATTGGCCAATGCGGCCATGTTTGCATTTGCGACTGGGTCGGGTAATACTTGTCGACAAATGGACATTGGGTGAGTTTGGATTTGAACTCGGTGTACACAACTGTTGTATTATGACGTCAAATTGTATTTTTGGAAATGATAACGGTTGTGCAATCTAGCTATTGTTCAATTGTGTAATTTCTGCTTTTTAATCTTTGCTATTACATTAATCATCTACTCATTCTACCTTAGTGTAAATTTTTAATTGGTTTTTATACATATGCACACACTTTCTCCTTTGATTTTCAATTCAGTTGCAATTGTACTATAGTGGGGCAAGAGGGTTGCACGGGTTGCAGTAATAAGCTTTTTTAGTAAAGCGTACAGGCTGTTTAAACATTTTAAATTTGTTTATTTTTTAGATGTGATCTATTCTCGAGCCGCTCTGGGTGATATGTAGATTGACGCGTTAGAACAAACATGTGAACATTTTTACAAGATTATTACTATTATTATTATTATTATTATTATTATTATTATTATGACTACTATTATTATTCTACATATTCAGGTAATGTTTCAATTTTTTTAAAAACGAAAAAAGTTATAAACGTTTTATGTGTAATTTTCAATTGGGCTATCACATTTGCATTTAAATTTAGTATACAAAACGAATAGTCATTTTGAGTGAATTCATTTTATTCCTTTTTTCCCGATAGTTTTTTGTGTGCATGAAACATGTAGTTTACATTTTTATTTCACGTGGTGATGACGATCAGTTGTTTTTTGGTCGGCCGTTTTTATTTGTGATTGTTTTGACCATCGAGTGAATCAGCGTCGACATTCGACAGATACAATACTTTTACTTTCAATTTATTTGTGTATTTTCTTTTGGATATATATAAGAGTTGCAGGAGAAAGCACATTCTTCTATTCATATCTACCTAATTTCTTTGTTTGTTTAGATAAATTGTATTTTGTGTAAAGCTCGTTGTTTTTGTTATTATTCAATTTATAGTGTGTGTATGTATGTGTATAAATAAATGGCTATTCACTACTTGTCTTATTATTTTTAGTCACTTGGAGTTTTGGAGCATTCAGTAGTTGAGTTTATTTTATGATTTGGGATGCTAATGAACCTGAGGATTTGATTAATGCTTATAAAGTATCAATTTTCAATCATGGTGATATTCGAGACTGTTCTTCCTCCATGTGGTGCATCCTAGACTAGGTGCTGAAAGGCATATAGACTAATAACAGCAGGAACCGAGTGCACAGCGCTATAAGTGGGCTACGTCTTCGACGGATGGGTGCAAGCATAGATACTCGGGGTACTTAAAAGGTATCAATGTGTATACGTATACCATATGTTGCCCTTGGTATAAGGTAGATAATCCTAACAAATCAGGTGATCTCGTCAATGACGTCAAAACCGGGAAACTTCTTTATTCCTCTATATTTGTTACGCTTATCAAGCCATCGAAGTATAAATGTGGAAAATAATGAAGGGGGTGATCATGTCATCAACCAAAATGAAAATCAATTATGATTTTGGTAACTATATCGAATGGTGACGTATTGGGTTAAATTTTTTAAACTTGTTAATGGTATACTTTAGGCTAATTTTGATGTTACGTTGAGTTCCACAACTTGGCACGTGCGTGTGTGCATTGTGAATGCAAACTGAATTGGGAGTATGTGCGGTGCATTGTTGTATTTGATGAAATTATTTAATGCAGATTCGATTGTTAGAGAAAACCTTCCTTTTTATCAACAAAATATTTATTGACAAAACGTTTAAAATTTTTTCACTTTTACAGAGCAAACTGAATGTGCAGTTATTTCTGTTGCATTTTTTAAATATAGTAATACATATATTTACTTAGACACACAATTTAATGGAAAACGTGTGTAAACCAGCTGTGTATGCTTACCAATAAATTCAGTATAGATTAAGCTGCCTTTACATATTTTGAAGATTATTATTCTACTTTGATCGATTGTTTTAGTAAAAGTACGTTTGACGCATTATGAACACATTGATTTTAAATTTGGATTATAGTGTGCATGTGATGGCGCTGATTGATTATATTGTTAACGTTGAAACCTCGGCAGTATCGATCTGTACACTGCCTCCTGTCTAGTTTTGGATTTTTGCGCTTGAAATATTAGTATTTTTACGTAATAGTCAAGTGATACGTTACCAAATTTTGAGTACAGTAAAATTATCGTTTGATATCAAACTACTTAAATATATTAAAGTAGTCTGTTTTGCACCTTTTTATCACTTCGTGTAAATGGTTTTAATTTTATTGAAACAAAATATTTAATACTGATGTTTGGTGACTTAGATAACCTACAATTGTACATACATACGAGATCAATTAATGGCGCAGTGGGTTTTACGTAGTAGTCTAATTAAGTATGAGTGGGAAGTTAATTTTGGGATTGAAGTATAAAAAGTTTGTTGCATGCACTACACTGGATTCCTTAAGCAGTATTTTCTGCATCAAATATACTCGCTTCTTACATACTCGAATTTAATGAATAGCATTGCTGTATATTTTAAAAGAACAAATATATTTTTAAACAAAATTTTTGGTACAGCGGTTTCAATACAAACGGACTATATGTAACTGGTATGTTTAAAAATCAAACCACATTTGTTTAACTTAATATTTTTACAAAAACTCAACTGTGTTTACAAATAAATTAACGTTGAAATAACTTTATTTAATAAGTAAAATAATCGATATTAATTAAAACAAATGGTACTACTTTGAAGTAAAAACGGCCTACAGAGTCCGATTTAATTGCACTCACATCCGAATTGATAAGGACTGAAGTTGAGAGTTAGAAACGTTAGACAATCACGGGATCTGACGTCATAGCAATTGGAATTTGATAAAAATTCTTCCAATAGTGTAGAATTTGATAGTCTAAAATACTTCAACTTTGCAACGGCTGACTGCAAAATAAAATATACAGTTTACAATTCCAAATCATTTACAGTGTATTTGTTTTTCATGTGCGTACTTGAAACTGTTTTTAAAATTTAAGACAAAAACTAAAATCTGTTTACTTTTTGCTTAGCTGTTAGATATAATAACTATCAAATTATGCCTATTTTAACTATGTTCAAAGTGAAATTAAGTTTGAAATTCTATTGTATAAATTTTTTAGAATAATTTAAGTACGCTTTTATTTATTTAACATTTTTTATAGTAACAGATCATTTATAGTTTGAAATTAAAAAGGATAAGCTAAAGTTACATGAAAGATACATGCTCAAATAAGAATTAATGTGTTGGATTGCTAAATGCCATAAAAACTGAACAATAAGTCTTTATTTAGGTTATAATTATTCGCTTGTTATTTAATTACTGTTAATGATTGTTACCATATTCCTTACCTACAATGTATTGTTAAAATGTCATATAAATATTGACATCTTTGCTTTTTGCCGTTTGCTTCATCAAACTCAATCACTTTGTATTCAAGGGCTATTTTTTCTTTTATCTATTGTTAGATCTTACTTCCTGACAAAGTAGTTTGTAAGTGTCTATTCGTCTTTTGCTTATAACTTTCCTACCTGCCATATTACTTTTTTGTAGTGCGGTTGTTTGAGAGAGCATTTCTTTTTCACAATTTGACATTCACCGAATAATACATCTACACGATTTGAGCCAACCAGAAGTATTGTACAACTATTTTCTTTTTTTTAGGAATTGTCAGGAGTACATATCTTTCAAGTCTTATACAGACATGAGTCTACGCCTTTTTAGGTTTTAGACCGAAGTCTTAATCATTGTGTTATGGGTAGTAATACGTATCTAAAAATTGATTATTTATAATAAATCTAATCAATGCTAATTGTCTCAGTGACTTCAGATGCTATGCGTTACTACTGATAACAAATAAGTAAATGACCCTTTTGATTAGGACTTCCATATAAGTCTTAGCATACTGTATTGAGTTTAACAGTTTACAAGGCACATGTTAATTATTTATAATAGAGGTACATTTTTGGACTGGCAATTTGTGTGCGATGGACATTCCTTTTGTCATTATTTTCAACAGCCATTTTACTAATTTGGTAAAAAAGAATTGTTAAATGTTAAACTTAACCACGTAACTTATTTCATTCTACTGTGATAATCGAGTAGAACATTTATAAAACAATTAGTCTCCCTTTTTTTAATAAAACTAATGACTTTATACAAAGGTTAAAAGTTTTGAGGTAAAGTTGATCATTGCATATGGTGTGGATTATTTAATTGTTTATTTTCAGGATGGTCTAGTGGTACAGAGATAGCCTTGAATGCTACCGCTGGTACTAAAATGCAGTTCATCGTTTGACTTCGGTAAAATGGCCTCTTGCTAAAAAATGTTTTTCCTGACGTATTCAATCAATAATCGTAAAATAAATAATATGATTTTGCTTTCACATGTTCAAACACTCGTAATACATGTTATTTGTAAACATTGATCATATTCCGTAATGATAATATTGGATACATTTTGTTAAAACCGACTTTAAAGCTACCAAAATGTTATTCATTCATTTCAATAAAGTTATTATTTTTACACTAAGCATCTTGTTAACGTCTGTTGGGGATAACAAACGTGTCCGAGATGCTAGATTGAGTGGACATGTGTTTGGGTCTTAATACTCGCACCAAATGCGCATCCTGGACTATGGTTTTGATACATTTCTACATTCCCACCACGGACACTAAACGTGGACCCACGTACGGCTTAGCTAAAATGTCCATTGATGAAAGATATTTTCCGTAAAACGTTTAAAACAATAAAAATTACAGCAGTAAAAATGAAATAAATAAAATAAAAATTTTAATTAACATCACTTTTAAGTCTTGAATTAATGGTGTTTAATGATCAAGCATTTGTTTGATTGGTACAGATAAAGTCCAAATTTGAGTTTGGTAATGTTTCTTATTTATATTAAGCATGAGTACATTTTAAAAGAAACTTTGTTATTTCCTAAACGTTTGGCTACCACATAATGCATTTATAGAACCTTATTGCACTTTTTTACTAATTCAATGTTTGGGGAAAACATTTGTTTAATAGGCAGCCATTTAACGAAACTTGAGATTTGATGAAAATCGATTATTATTAATCATTTTCATTATTATTACATGAATATTTAGTAAATGGTAAAACCAACCAAGGGAAAAAGAATGTTAAAATATCCTATTGGTCAGCCTTCGTGGGTAAGTGTAAGTCACGTTGGTGCATTCTTCTATCAAAAGGGGATTATTTGACCTTGAAAATGTATATGAGGTGAAAAATCAATATTTACATAGCACTATACGATTTGTATTGCGTCATCGTGCAAATTTGGTCACACATTTTGAAACTGTTCAATCCCCCAACTTACGAGTAATCACACACTCACACAAAAGATTATCTGACTCTTATTGGCTCCTTCTTTCTCAACTTTTTCCCTTGGTTGGTTTTATCATCTACCGAATATTTCACAAGACAAATTTTTCAACAAGTGGACACTTTACCGAAACTAAATAAGAGCCTACCTTTCAGTACCAGTGGTGGTAGTCAAACTTATCTCTACACCAGTTCGAGTCTAGCCCTGTACCACTAGACCACCCTACCCAGTTTTCAGTCTAGTGTTCAAGTTACTTTTGTAAATGTTTAAATAGGTGCCAAATAAACCTGCACATAACTTAGTCCTTACTTCAGTAGATACTCTTTAGTTATTTATAATTCTGTAAAAAACATCTTTGTTTTCGACTGTCCATTTTCAGTTTGCTATTGTTATTTTGTTGCAAGCGGACGTGTTTTTAATAACAATCTTTCTAAAGTTGTGGCAAAAAGTAGAATGCTAATTTACAAACCAGTAGTCTCATTCATGTCTTAGTCACTTTGCTATGTATGTAAAATTATGATAATTTTATAAATTTTATTGTTAATTGTATATATTAACAATATTCCAACTGTACAGTGCAACATCCGCCATTCTTACAGCTCCGTTTTTTGTTTATATATGTATATATATTTATGATTTATGGTTAAATATCGGTTGCATTACTATCCGATTTGTATACCGTTTAGCTAAACTTTTAAAAAAACATACATATATATATATATATATATATATATATATATATATATATATATATATATATACTAAATTATATAAATAAATACTAGTGTAAACACTAATTATATTTATATTTACATTGTTTATACATCAACTTTCGTATGTGTGATATAATTAAAATGATCATCCAAAACTGTTGTACATATTGCAATACATACGTGTAAATTACAAATTTTATTAAAATTTTCAAATTGCATTAACAATCTGGCCAACTTTTTGTCTATCCATATCATCTGTCCTACGCGCAGCGCATGTCTACAAATGTTACTCGATTTTAAATGCAACAAGTATGGCGCAAATGACTCACACACGCTCGCGTCTCGAATAGAGGATGCAACGCCTGTTCATCTTTTTTTGTCATGCGTTCGCTTGTTTGTTTGTGTTTGTTTGGTTGGTTTTGAAAATGGATCATTTTATATTCAACCACATGTGAAAAATTTATTTGGCATTACAATTTGTTTGTGCAAATGTTCGGAGGTTTGTTATTTTTTTCTGCAAACAAAAAAAACGAAGCAACGTCCGATAAGCAAGATGATGATTTTTTTCAATTTGGATTTAAAAACATTGGTGTATTTGAAAACGAAATTGAAATGTTAATTAGTTTAAAACATTGCATCCGTATTTTTAAAAATTTTATAAGTAGCCTTAGACTGAGAATTATTTCGAATTGCTATTAATAATTATGAAAAACAATTAATCATAATGTTGTTTTAGAGTCATAATACTAAAACCAATACTACTACTACTACTACTACTACTACTACTAATAATAATAATAATAATAATAATAATAATAATAATAATAATAATAATAATAATAATAATGACATATTACTTCAGTAACTACAATATTTTTGCCATTGTTTGTTTTTGTCAACAATCTCATTCTAAACAGCACTGTTAAAGCTTGTAAAACATTAAAATTATATATAATTCTTATAAATAGCATCAAAATAAATAAGAATTTGTTGCAATTTTTGTTTGAGTTTTTAAACGGTAAAATAATTTGTTTATTGATAAATACTCCATCCATCCCAATCAATGCAAGTCCTTGTTTGACTCCGTTGTATGTCCACTTGCTGAAACATGTTTCCCGTATAACGTTGAAGTAACAACAACCAAATCAATAGATAATGCACTACAACACAACTGACGAATAACTTCGTTGACAGGATGCTCAACCAAGTTTCTTGGTATATTTATTAGCTTGCTTATTGGAAAATTATTTTTGTTTTATCCTGTGCTAATTCTACTGTAGCTGTTCCCATGTCCGGTTGAGAAAGGATTTGAGCGCAAGATAAGTATCTTGATCTTTGAAAAATATTGATAAAGGGGACACCATTTCAAAGAAGTAAAAACATGATTATAATGACTAGGTTTTTGGCGAAATCCCGTATAAGCTCTATCTTCGATGTACACGCTTTTCAAAGTCGAAAAACTGAATGTACAATTATATGAACCAATCTTGTTGACCCCCCCCCCAATGCTTTTTAGAACAAATGGGTTTTGAAATAATAAATAAATAAACAAATACTCTGTGCTACAACAATTTTGATAATTAGGTCTATATTTATTCAACTTGGGTGAAAATTGGCCAACTTTTTATAATTACACGTCGCTTATCATACATTGGTGATGGCTTAAATAAGAATTTGGAAAGGCGACAATGAAGAATGGAAATTGCACAAAAATAGGTACACTTGTGCACACGTGCAAACTAATTTATGACTTGGACCTGTTTATTTAAATGTGATTTCAAATTGACTCTATCAAACACATGTATAAACAATTTGAGAAATAAATGTTTTAAATTGACTTTGCAATGCGAGTCAAGTGCAAACAAGATAATGTGTTATTCAGTATTTTTCCAGTTTGTAACGTCTTGCATTTGTAAAAGAACATCGATTTTATCGATTTTTACTGATTTGAATATTTTGCGTGAAACATCTTTCAGCAGTGGACATTTTAGCGAAGCCGAACGTGGGCCCGCTTTTAGTGGGCCGGTGGTGGGATTCGAACCCAGATCCAAGTCGAACGCTGTACCACTAGACGGATCAATCTTCGAGGTAATGCAAAGGAGGCCGACCTATAGACGGGATTGAGCACCCGCACGACTGAGAAAAATACAGGTAATTTTGAAACCGTTGCAGAAATTACACTGTAAAGAACAGATACTACACATGATCTTCGCTTAAAAAGCCGAGAAGTGAATTAAGTGTTTGATGTTAACTTGGCTAAGTGTTTTTATACTGTCAGACGGTTTGACTATGTTTTCATTAACATGAAGTCTATTCAGCATAGTTATTAAATTATTTTATCATCATTATTATTATTATTATTATTATTATTATTATTATTATTTGTTATAATCCCTTTAGCTCTAAAAAATCTTAATTTCAATTAAAACAGTGTAAACGTTTAATGGATTTGCCTTCAAAATGTCTTTTTATAATCAGTCTTATATTACAATTGTCAGCTTGGCCAAGTAACACTGTTTCATTCGTGTTAGCAATTATTATTCTAGTTTAACACCGATTCAAACGCACACCTCGAATTTGTACACAACACTTTTGTACGGTGACAGTTCAATCATTTCTTCAAAGGCTTGTTCCAACTGTCCACTTTGAAAAAGTATGTTCACATATCGTGTGCCCTTACGGCTTAGAGGTTTGAGAATTGATGATTTTGTAAGTCAAAGATTGACATTTGTTTTGGACGTTTACTCAACACGTCATTGGAATTGTGCTTTTATTTTCTGCTATTGCTTGCGGAAATTGTAACTTCTAAATGTTCTTGCAAAAGCAAGGCCACTAACCTTGCATTCTAACACATTTTTATAACAACACTTTGGACCTTTTACGGTAGAACTTATTGCATTATAGTAAACAATACGGTGTTTAAATTAAATTTGTTAAATGCATAAAATGCATCTATTTGTACGATCTAACTTTGAATTTAAAAGTACATGTGGAAGTGATGATTAACTAAGATAATAATTATTTCATTTGTCTTCTACGTATTTGAAACAAAACAATAATTTTTTACAGTTAATATGTAATCCAGTAACAATCCAGTAACGTAGCTCAATAAAATTATAACAAAATAGCACTTACTAATCTTTATTTAAATCTAGATGACATTACAATAACTATTTGTTTTAATTTAAAAACATATCAATACTTACAACTGCACGATTAGTATATTAGAGTGGCACAATAAAACCAAATTTCAAAAACACAAAAAACTGGAAAAAAGTTACAAATAAAAATTTATTAGTTCAGTTTGATTTATTTTCTTCAACCAATCTTGTGTATCAATTGTACTTGAAATAAACACCTAATAGGTGAGTACTAAAGTAATATTGCAAAACAAAAAGGTCAAATGAGTCACATTACAAGTTACAATTGTAAACTTTGGTCAAGTTTTTCAGAAATGTATTTATTATTGCAATCAAGCAAGCGAATGCCTGTTTCATGTAACATAAAAATTGAATATAACGTATTTTTGCATTCCATTGTTTTGTAAATGCATTATACTCAATCTTTTAACTATTCACTATATCAAATGAAGACATTAAAAAAATATATTATACTAAAAAAATTGTTAATTGATAAATAAAGAATGTAGATTTGAATATATATATTCAAATATATTTTTTAAAAACTTACATTTAACAAAAACAATCTATTTTGTAGAAAATCAACATTTTAATACACAAAATAATTATATAATTAATTTGCTAATTAATTTCAATCCTTTAAAACAATTAAAAATTTGTAAAACTATGTGTATGTTAAAAAACTTTTAATAATTTATTTGCTTTACACAAAATTTAGTGCAACATTTTCATAATTAGGTAAGAAACCCAACGAGTTTTTTTTATTGAAAAATCGCCAATTGTGTTGGGGACGCTCATCGTTTTGTGGCTTGAGATGACGCTATACACTTTCACGGTGGTCACTGTGCCCCCAAATCCTAAATAGCAAACATGTGTAAATTAAATAAAAACTAGTTGTTTTTGGCTAATTTGGTGGTCTTTTTTGCACATATATTTTGAATTAACTGCAATGTTCTAATAATGCAAATAATTCTTACTACAATTGAGCAACTAAATAGTACAAAATAGTGCTTTATAACATTCGAAGTGTTTGTTACATTTTGACAACAATAAACCGGGTAAACATTCAGAATGTTTTAAGTGATGATTTGTAGATACACCATTCATGCAATAATTATCTAGATATAATCAGAACAATGCAGATGCATTATGAAGATGAATGAGAAAATCACCTGACAAATGAATATGTTTGGAAACTGAAACTTAAATTGGTTTGTTTAAAATAGTGCTATTCTGGTAAGACAGAACGTCATGTATTCTAATTGAATTATTCAATGCTAATAAACATAATTGCAAACGTTTTTCTATTTATCGATGGGTTTTTAAAAGATTATTTGTTTTTAGAATTGTTATATTAGTATTGTCAGATTCACTTGAATAATAAATTTACTAGATTTTTAGGTCAATCAGGAGCACTGTACAGCTGTTTTGTCCTTATTTGAAATCGTTAGCAGCGCATACCTTTCAAGCTTTACATACACATGAACTTGAACCCACGCCCTATCTGGTGTCAGGCCAACGCCTTAAACAACTGAGCTACGGGTGGATTACCCTGAACCTGTAAATTTATTATTTATAGTGAATCTGATCAATTCTAATTGCCCAGTGTCCTCAAATGATGCTACATTACTACCAGTTTAGCAAGTAAGAGAACCCTTTCACTAGGACTTTTTTATTTGCTTTTTACGAAAGATATTTTCAAATATTGTGCTGTTTAGTCCAAGTGTTAAACTTGTATTAAAATTAGATCAAGTAAAAATTACCCATCTCTAATTCCTTCTTTTTCTACTAGTAAAGATTTGCCGGAGTGGCCTAGCCGTACAGCGCTCGACTTGGACAAGGTAGACATGGGTTCGAATCCCACCACTGACACTAAATAAAGGCCCACAATCGGCTTCGTTGACAAATCCACTACCTAAAGATGCGTTTGCCGTAAAACGTTTAAAATAGTACAAATAAAATTAATATTACACGAATAACATTGTACAAATATTAATAAATTGTATTAGCACATAATAATGTGGTTTTCCAAAACTGTTGCCATTACTTTTCCCAACATCTACATTCCAAACGTTTTACATTTTTTTATCAATATGTATATTGATTGTATTCAGTGCACTTTAATTTATTCTATAGTAATAATTCTTGTTGTTCCTTAAATCAATTTATAGCATAAATAGTATTTTTACCTAGTAAATTCCATCCAGAGAGGATCAGAAATAAAACAATTGAGTCAATAACAAGTCCGGAAATAAAAGAAACCCACACCAAAACTATTTAATGGTCATAATGCTTCAACTGAGTTCGATACAGAAATAGATGGAGAAAATTGACTACAGACAGCAACCCTTTATAAAAAGAGGGAAAAGCTGTAAAAGCACAGCTGTAGTAAAGGCCGAATTATTTCTTCATATACAATTTGATCTGTTGGGAGTTATTAGTGTAAAGAAAAATAAAAAGTAATTAATAGTACACTTATTAGGAATTATTATTTCCAAAATTGACCCAGTGAAAACCATTCTTTCTTTTCATGAATGATGTTGACTTAATCCCTCAAGTTGGCACAAGTTTAAATTTTACCATCAGCTGTTGTTTTTGGTAGTGCAAATAATCTATCTATAATATAAACCAGTGTTTGTTTTGACTAAAATGTTTACATAGTGAAAATGTATTTATTGCAAAAAAAATTGAGCAACAAAAACCGAAGAGTTTAAAAATTATCTTGTTGTTATAGTTAGTTCAATTTGTATTTTGCAAACAATTCTTTATTTATTATCATCTAATATTGCTTTTTTTTAATATTTAAAAAAAATATTTTTTGCTTCAATTTTACTTTACACTGGCACAAGTATCAAAGATGCGCCAAATGTGTACCGAGATGACTGTGATTTCAAGTTTTGTTATCGACACTGAATGGACATTTCAATTTCATTTTGTCGACCAAATATATATGATACAAAATTCAAGCAATAAGCCCAAATACCAAATATGTCAATTTGATTTTTGAATTAGTTATTATCAATTAAATTCAAAAACGACTTATTAACATAATTGATTTCTATTACAAATGTAGTACAGTTTTTACACTGCTTTTGATGTCAATTGGTACATGTGTTTTGTGTAATTACTAAAACCTAATAGTATACTTTTTCTTAATAAAGCCATCATTGTATTTTTTAATTTTCATTAAATTTTATAACTTAGACTATGAGCAAGTATGTATCTATTTAAACAGTCTAAATGAGTAATTAAATATTCCACCGTGTTACAAAAAATAAAATGTTTCAATACATGTCTAAATGTGTCCACTCTTGCGATATACAAATATTGGTTAAACAAATTGATACTAATTTTTATCTTTTATTTCATGCATTCACTCAAAATGCGCTTTTGCATCATATTGCTATTGAAAAACGGTGCCATCCCCATTTGTGTCATTCAAAATATTTTTCAACCTTTTTTTACTTTACATGCATCAATTTAGAAAAAGTATAATTGGCGTCAATAGTTTGCTATTCTATGCCTTCATTTAAGTGACTAATCTATAATTAAATATTCAAAAAGTTACTTTTAAAACATTTTTTCAATAACCGCCAAGACAGTTTTAATTTTTGTTTTCTTAGAAATTAATTTAAACAATAAAAGTCGGCTGTAAAATGTTTCTAATTTAACTTTTTTAAAATTACTTTTTTAAAAATTATTTTTGACAGTTTATATATGTTTTTTAAAAAATAACAATTTGTGTGCAATTTCTACCATTTATTGAGTATTTTATTAAAGTTTCTTGTATTTCTTCTATTGTTAACTTTTAAAGTATCAAATTGTTATTTTCTGATTGTAACTCAGTTATAAACTGTTTCATTTGTTTGTTTAAATCAACAAATTCAACCTTTTATCGTTTGAGATTGGATTTAAAATTAGATGCATGTATACAAAAAATGTTGTAATTGATAATAAATTATTATTATTTACTATTCTTACTACAAACCCTTTTGCTTTAAGAAATAAGCATGGGGCAATAAGACAACAGTAACAACAAAAACAACAACAATGTCCCACAATTTAGAAAGACAATGCAGCAACAAGATGATTCCATGTGTGTTCGAACATGTTGCCAACATTTTTGTTCACATCCCATCAAACATTCCTTCCAATTAAATTTTTCAGAATGGTTTTTAGGCAAGTTTTTGTAGACTACCAACCTTCATTAATTGTCCATTCCAAAGCCATATTAGTGGTCTTTTAGGCAGCAAACGTAATATTTGACCAAGTAGTTTTCTTCGTCCAATCAAAGATTGAGTTTCTTTTCGACTTTCACTTAACCCTGTCATTTGGGTCGTGCCTACTAGTTTACTGCTGTCTACCGCTATGGCATCATCTTATTATTTCAGTGGCAATATGAATTTGTTTACAGAGGCCAGGTTGCTAATCAAGCGCTCTAACCCTCCTCCTTTATCCGGGCTTAAAACTGGCTAGATTGATTTAATATACATCTTCTCTAGGTGGAGTCATTGCTAGAAAATAATACATAATTTTACAAATTATGAATTTACTTTAGGTCTTAACAAAGTAGTAAATTATTATTATTATTATTATCATTATAATCATTATCATTATTATTATTATTATTATTATTATTATTATTATCATTATTATTATTATTATTATTATTATTATTATTATTATTATTATTATTATTATTATTATTATTATTATTATTATTATTATTATTATTATTATTATTATTATTATTATTATTATTATTATTATTATTATTATTATTATTATTATTATTATTATTATTATTATTATTATTATTATTATTATTATTATTATTATTATTATTATTATTATTATTATTATTATTATTATTATTATTATTACCATTATCATTATCATTATTATTATTATTATTATTATCATTATCATTATCATTATTATTATTAATATTATTATTATTATTGTTGTTGTTGTTGTAATTGTTATTATGATTATTACTATGTTTATTATTGCTAGGATACTTTATGGAAAATAGTTTCCGATATGTGGGCATTTTAAGAAAGTTAAAATACCGGTGGCGACACTCGAACCCATGCTCACCTAAGTTTGAATCCAGTACTGTACCACTTGACCATCCATATACCAGTTTATTGCTTTAGTCGTATGGACCTCTTTAGAACGATTGTTGAATAAAACGTGCACAGTAAAAAACTTTTAAATATGGAAGATTGAAAAATTATTTAATCGTTTAACTTTTGAAAAAAGTTATTTTTACATTTGCATTACATCAAAAACACCAAGGTGCCGGGTTGGTCTAGTAGTACAGCGCTCGACTTGGACCTGGGTGGTCATGGGTTTAAATCCCACTACCGGCACTAAATGCAGGCCCACTTTCGCTTTCGCTAAAACATCCACTGCTGAAAAATGCGTTTCCCGTAAAACATTCAAAGGAGTAAACATTAAGAGAATAAATATAATAATAATAATAATAAAGTAAACAATTTTGACACATAGATTAGTAAAGTTTATACTATTTACTGTTGTTACTATATTATGCTGTACTAGTACTATAGTACTACAATACTATAATAGTATACCAAAAGTAACAACACTAGCAATAATTACAATAAAAATCAGAAATTAGGAAAAGAGAGAATTACTAAAATGCACATTTTGCTACATTTAGCCATGTTGTTTGACTTGAACGACCACAATAAAGTACAAAATTAAAACAATAATCTATTTCTAACTTTTATCAACTTCACAAATGTACATTTATTTAAACACCTTTATTTCAATCGCTATTACTTGTATCAATTTTTGTAAGTCAAAGCTGTTCTAATTTAAATTTCATTATGACGAAACATTAGCACATGCAATTGTAAAAAAGAATGAAACAACACGCTTTTGCGCAATATTCAAAATTCTAAACGATGAATCACTTAAATTGTTCCGTTAGGTACAAGAAAACACTACCACTGCATTAGAGACCCCGTCCCGTTTGTGTTATTGGGGCGAAAAATGGAAACGCCAATGTTTGGAAATTGTAAAAAGTTTTGTCTGTCCAAACCAACATTTTTTAACCAAATGTGACAAATATTTGTCTCCCAATTATGTATTTTTGGGAATTTTTTGACAGCTAATAATGTGCGTTTTATTTTCCTATAGTTATGCTATTAGCAATAATATATATATAGCCCGTTATCAAATCACTTATGTAGATATATATATAGACACTTTTTGATTTACATTGTAATTTTACAGTCTACACTGATATTTACAATTTATTTTTAAGCCGTTTTCCTACTTAAATAGTGTCAAATAGAAAAAATTCATGATAAAAATTTAATTTTTGTATTTTTACATTGTACTTGAAAACATATTGTACTTGTGAAAATAATAAATAAGTGCGTTTTGTGTTAAATAAAACACGACTTTTCTTTTGGAAAAAACAAAATTTTTGGTTTTTTGGAGACAGTATAAGAGACGTGTTTGTGTTGATAAAACACAATTACTATTACAATTTATAGAAAAATAATTAGCATGCATTTGGATACAAAAAAACATTTACAACACACAAAAAAAATGGAAAAAATAATACAATGTACTTATTTATTTATTTATTTATTTGCTTTTTATTACTTAAATGTTTAACGGGCGACATTGTTTCGCAAATGGACACTTAACAAAGCCATTCATACAAATAATAATATTACAATGTCATTTTAAAACTGTAAATAATGTTGGAAGAAAATGGAAATGTAGAAAACAACTAAATCTTTTATTGTATTTTAAAATTTTAGTACACAAAATAGTACAATGGATCTGGTCAATTGCTACTTAGAAAGTGTAAAATAGAAAAATAGTTATGGGAAAAATTAACTTTAAAAACCGCGTCCTTCATTGAAGCCTTTTCTTGCTTTAACATGTAACCAGATCAAACATGTCTCAATTTTTAGTTGAAAAATACAACCAAATCAACATAAGCAAAACAAATGTGACAAACAAACAGGTTCATAATTATTTTGTTGTTTAGTCAACTGCTGTAAATAGTCCATTCTAATCATTAGTGCAAACGCCATTGTATACAAAATTATTGACTCAAAAAGTACATTTATCAAAGTAACATGCAGTATGTATACATTTATAAAACCTAAAATGTTTTTTAACTTAATACATGTATTCCATAAAAATACATTGTGTACAACGCAAATTCGGTTTAAAGTACAGAAAAAGTAAATATGCCCTAGGCCACACATTGTCTAAGAGAATGTTGGATACATATTTTAGTAGATTGGGATTTAAATCTCTTCAGTCAGTGAAAACCGTCGTTTGGCTGTCTTAAATGTTTGGTTGTTTTTTTTCTATAAAAATATCCAAATGCTAAATACCTATTTTAACTAAGTTGTTTTTAAGAAATTGTATTTTTATGGATCAAATTTAAAGCGATTATTTAAAAATGACTTAGTAACAACAAAAAAACTTTTTCCAAGAAATGACTAAAAATGTTATACTGTTGTAAATTTTAAAATTTTATTTAGAAATAATAAAGTGAACAATTATATGGGTTTTTTGTATTGCAGCAAATAAATATTCAAAACAGCAATTTTATTGTCTTCAATGCTAATGATGCTAATGCTCCTGAGGATTTGAGTAATGCTTATAAAGTCTCAATTTCCAATGATGGTGATATTCCTGACTGTTCGTCCTCCAAGTGGTGCATCCTGAATTATCTACTGAGAGGCATCTAGACTAATAACAGCAGAAATCGAGTGCACGACGGAATAACTGGGCTACCGCTTCGGCGGGTGGGTGCAAGCATACACTCAGGGTACTTAAAAGATATCTTTAGGTGTACATGACTATATGTACCATTTGTAGTCATTGGGCTAAAGGAGATAACCCTGACGAAAAATCAGACCGCCTCGTCAATCTTTGCGTACAGTGGCGACGTCACAAAGATGCCATCTACCGGCCAAGAAACTTTCTTATTCTTCTTCGTTTGTTACGCTTATCAAGCTATCGAAGTCGATCGTTTTATATGCTGTACAAGTATGGAAAATAATGAAGAGGTGATCACGTCACTAACTAAAATGAATAAAAATAAATATCTTCAATTGGCATAAAATTCACAATCTTGTTGTTTCATATCATATCATAATTTGTTTAATCAATTTCAATGTTCTAGGCATGGCAAAAAACACACATTATTTTTCTACACTTGCTTGAAAAGATATGTAATTGAAAAAACATTCCTAGCTAAATCATTGTTTTTAAACTATAAAAAATACTTAGTAGGTTCTTAAAATAAACATTGATAAATATAACAAAATGTGTTGATTAACAAAGTAAGTTAAAATATAAAACCGATTTTCTTTTCACTACTTTAAACAATCGTTTTGTCATATTTTTCACTGTAAATTAAACCAAAAGTTAATGATTATAATAATAACAATAATAATAACAATAATAATAATAATATTATTATTATTATTATTATTATTATAACTATTATTATTATTAGTATTATTATCATTATTATTATTATTATTATTATTATTATTATTATTATTATTATTATTATTATTATTATTATTATTATTATTATTATTATTGTTATTTGTAGTAGTAGTAGCAGTAGCATAAATATTAGTTTTCATGTATCCAGATCACAAAAGTGGTCAGAGTGGTCGGACCATAAACTGACCGGGCATGGGTTCTACTCTTCCTACCGACATCAAATACCAGCTCTTGTTTGACTTTTCTGAATGTTCATTTGCTGAAACATGTTTTCCATAAAATATTTAAACTATACAAACCACATAAAATTATTATTATTATATATAGAACCAAGTTACTCGTACTAATTTTAAGCCAGCTTTAATATTTGTAATTAAAAGATAGTCACTAAATTGATATCTTTAAACTTTTGATTATAAAAAGAAATAAATAAGTTTTTATGATAAACAGTACGACCAAATAACAATAATAATAATAATAATAATAATAATAATAATAATAATAATAATAATAATAATAATAATAATAATAATAATAATAATAATAATAATAATAATAATAATAATAATAATAATAATAATAATAATAATAATAATAATAATAATAATAATAATAATAATAATAATAATAATAATAATAATAATAATAATAATAATAATAATAATAATAATAATAATAATAATAATAATAATAATAATAATAATAATAATAATAATAATAATAATAATAATAATAATAATAATAATAATAATAATAATAATAATAATAATAATAATAATAATAATAATAATAATAATAATAATAATAATAATAATAATAATAATAATAATAATAATAATAATAATAATAATAATAATAATAATAATAATAATAATAATAATAATAATAATAATAATAATAATAATAATAATAATAATAATAATAATAATAATAATAATAATAATAATAATAATAATAATAATAATAATGATAATAATAATAATAATAATAATAATAATATAATAATAATAATAATAATAATAATAATAATAATAATAATAATAATAATAATAATAATAATAATAATAATAATAATAATAATAATAATAATAATAATAATAATAATAATAATAATAATAATAATAATAATAATAATAATAATAATAATAATAATAATAATAATAATAATAATAATAATAATAATAATAATAATAATAATAATAATAATAATAATAATAATAATAATAATAATAATAATAATAATAATAATAATAATAATAATAATAATAATAATAATAATAATAATAATAATAATAATAATAATAATAATAATAATAATAATAATAATAATAACAATAACAATAACGTCAACAGTCTATGAATTAGAACATTTATCGGAAAACTCAGCTGGAATAAAATTGTGTACAACTAACTACACCAACAGTTGATCTTGTCTATTTTTGTTAAGTAGTGCTTAAATTGAAAACCCACAATTTGTAATCGAGAGACCTATTCATTTGGTAACAAGTTACATCTACTTCATCTTATTTTACAATATAAACACGTGTATTTATTTATATTATCAGTAGATGCAATAGTTGTGTTTAAATTATTTTGTTAAAACTATGTTAATAAGATCAAAATATTACTAATCTAATGTGATATTTTTTCTTGTAGTTTGTATATGGTTTAAATTCTTACTTTAACATTTATTTATTTCATTTAAGAAGAAAAAAATTTAATCTACATAGTGTAATTATTGATAAACAATGTTTTTATATTTAAATTTTACTAATAATACAAATTCAATATCTGTGCATTCATTAAATTCTATTTAAATTAATAGTGTAATTTGTGTACGTGCGATGAAAATATCGTTTTTGTGAGGAAAGTTGTTTCAAAATTATTTACAAATACAGTTGCAATTTCCTGCCTGTAATCCAAATCAAGAAGCGCCTTCGGTTTGTTTATAGAAATCAATTATCAATGTCCTATAAAACAAACAGTTTTATAAATAAAACATGGTCTTTATTAAGCAATAAAGTTATTCTTTCATTCAAAAAATAATAAAATCTATGTTTATTTACTGTTTTAAATAAGTTTTGTTTTGTAAAATTTACAATTTTGATGAAATACATATATGCTAGACTTTTTACATGTATAATATATGCAGTATCTAGAAGTACATTTTATTGGTACTTGGATTAAATTACATGTCACAATTTATAAATTTTCGGCATTCGTTAATTATTTGATGATAAAACCAAAATTCTGTTTTAATTTAAAATTAACAATTTTAAGTGGAGAAAAAAATTGTTTATAACACTCTGGATTTACGTTTTTGCACAAAGTGGATCAGAATCAATATTATAAAATGACAAGTTACAAAGGTAAGTACAATCTAATGTGTGTGTATATATATACATGTTGATGCGTTGTACTTAAAATATACTTTTTACAACTAATAAAGTATTCTGTTTACGTCGGTATGCATACAATTTAAAATAAGTAAAGTTTGTAAATAAATTACCTATTAATGGCTATGTGGACCAGTGATAAATCTAATTCTGGATGTGTTGCATTGAATAAATTATAATTTTTTTAATTACAAATATTTTTGATAAATAGTAATTTTTGAATTTTTATGAGAATTTGTGAAAAAAGTAAAAACTGAACTAAATTTTTCCATTTCTAATTTTTTTAATAAATGAGTGAGTTATTTTTCAAATTCAGTAATATTTTATATGTAGTCATAAAATTAATCTATACTTGTATAAAAAACAATGATTGGTATTTTAAACAAGTAATAATATAAAATTGTTAATACACCCTACTTTGTTTCTTAATTAAATGCTTTCCTTACTAATTAAATGTAACGTTTGGCACCTACAGTTACATTAACTTGTTTTTAAATAATAGGAAAACAAGTTTACAATATTAGTTTATATTGTTTATTTTTATTTCAATAACAAAAAGTTTATGTACTTTGTAACTCACTTTTTAATTTATTTTTTCAAATTTTGTATAATTTTTAAAATTACATTTTATAATCCTTAATTAATACTAAAAATTCTATTTTACATGCAAAGCATTATTTAAATTAGATAATACCACAACCCTAACTTTGAATTCCAAAATATGCAGTCTGCATTTCATATAAAAAATATCAAATTAATTGCAACGTATAAGCTTATAATCATTTGAATTCGATTAAAAGTTTATCTAAAATTATTTACTAAAACTTTGTCTAATCCTATTAGTTCAACTTTAATAATAATTGTCCAAAACTAGTTAAAGTCTAAACAACTATTTTGAAGAAACGCTTTAGACACACATTGAAGCTCGCAATAATAAGCGAAAAGGTTTTGATATTTTATTCAACAAATATTCATTAATAAAATTACTAATTTATTGGATTAGAAATTACTCAATCTAGTAAGTCCCAAGCCTGGATAAAGGATGAGGGTTTGAGCGCAATGTTAGCAACCTGGCCTCTGTAAAACATTTATACTGCTACGGAAACAACGACAAAGAAGTGATTATACGTATCTAAATGACAGGGTTGAGTAGAAGCCGAAAGAAAGCTCAATTTTTTATTTGTAGAATCTTCAATGCCAACGAGACTTTGTTGGTGTTGTTTTACTGTAATTGTTGTCTTATTGCCCCATGTTTATTTTTAAATCAAAAGGGTTTTATATAATATAATATAATAAAGTGGTAAGGTGCAATATACACTTTTATTTTCAACAGAAATAAAAATTTAACTGACCAATATGTCCATATACTCTATGGACAAATAATTTTATTTATTTGCTATAATTATTCTGGTGATATAGCGCTCGGACTGGACCTGGGTGGACATAGGTTCGAATCCCACCACCAGCACTAAATGTGGGCTTCGCTATAATGTTCACTGCTCAAAGATGTTTCCCGTAAAACATTTAAAGTAGTAGAAATAAATTAATTTAAATAAAACATTTTCTTTTAAATATACTATTTATATCTTCTACCGTTTTTCTTCAACATTATTTTTCCATCTTAATCTAAAATATAGTTCAAGTTTGTATAATATATTTAAAATACTTTTGTTGGAGTATGTAAACGATCATTGATAATAATAACCAGTGTTGGGCAATACTTAAGTGGAACCAAATAGTATTCATTCCAAAATAAATTTAATAAAAGTTATTATTTCAATAAATACCAAAAAATGCTTCAAAATAGTACAGATTGATAAAGTTGGTCACTTTAAATATTGCACATAACTGCGGGCAACATTTTTATTGTTCAGGTCGCCTGATTGAGGATGTTGCATAGGAGTAACGATCCCCCACGAGCCAGCTAGTTAAAATATGCACAGTTAAAGAAATCGTTGTAAAAATGCTCAAAAACCAAACTTACAACATACGAATTTCAATCAAAAATGTACATAACTGAAAGTCGTCGGTCAGTCCTACTACCACCACTAAATGAAGATCATCGATTGGTCTGGCTGAGTGTCGACTTGCCGGAAAATGTTTTCCATCAAACACCAAACCTTGTTTTTGCCTACACTTAAGTCCACTTGTTCGGCAATGTTTTTCTAGTAAAAACAACCAACACAACTATATCCATGTTTACATTACCATTCAAACGTTATGTCCAATTTAGTTTTTATTGCTCGAATGTTGTTTAGCAAGACAAGCTTTTTTAACAAATAGACATTTAACGAATTGCCAAATAAGGGCCCACTTTATAGTGCCGCTTGCAGGGCCTGCCTTTTAGGACAAGTGGTGAGACTCATGACTCATGACGGCTTAGTTACGAGTCTGAAATGCAATAGCCACATTGGCCACTATGACGGGGAAATGTTAATTTGCCTTTGAAAGATATTTCTGTTCAAAGATGAAAGTGTAATGTGCACAAAACCAAATGATTATTTGTCTCTTGAAATTAGTTGACAAAATATTGCATCCGTTGATTATATATATATATATTTGGGAAGCATCATTGGTAAAAACGGTATAATTGAAGTTGATGTTTAAGTCAGTCTTTTATAGACTCAAATCAATATAGTGATGTTCTTCCTTGCGCATAAAGACAAAACTTCCTACAGCAATATATGGAAGTGAAACATGGAAGCGAACAGATAAGATTAATAAAATTGTCGATGTCTTTCATTTCCGATATGTTAAAAATATTTTTAAAATTATTTAGCGAGATTGCTTATCAAACAATGAGAACATGATAAGAACTGACTCTCATCCACTACATTATATCATTACAATTATATAAAGAAAATTACTTGAGCAAATTACCGCCTGAAAGACTAACAAGAACAGTTTTGGAATGGACGTTTGGAGATAAAGGTTAAATAGATGTTGGTAGACCGCAGAAAAATTGGCTAAGAACCATTTGGGACGATTTAATTGAAATAAGTATCACATGGGATCAAACGAATACTTAGGTAAAATGTTCGAACACATGGAATTACTTCCATGCCCCAATTCTCTTTTAGAGTTACTAGGCGTTGTTGTTGTTGTTGTTTTTGCTGTTATTACTGTTATCTTGTTAATATGGTTTTGTAATAATAATAATAATAATAATAATAATAATAATAATAATAATAATAATAATAATAATAATAATAATAATAATAGTTATTATTATTATTATTATTATATTATTATTATTATTATTATTATTATTATTATTATTATTATTATTATTATTATTATTATTATTATTATTATTATTATTATTATTATTATTATTATTATTATTATTATTATTATTATTATATTTATTATTATTATTATTATTATTATTATTATTATTATTATTATTATTATTATTATTATTATTATTATTATTATTATTATTATTATTATTATTATTATTATTATTATTATTATTATTATTATTATTATTATTATTATTATTATTATTATTATTATTATTATTATTATTATTATTATTATTATTATTATTATTATAACTCCGCCTAGTTTGGATTAGAAATGATTCAATCTAGCCAATCCCAAATCTGGATAAAGGAGGAGGGTTTAAGTGCAAGGTTAGCAACCTGACCTCTGTAAAAAAATTATGCTGCTACGGTAACAAAAGAGGAATTCATTCCGGCAAACAACGGCAAATAAGTGATTGCACGTGACAGAGTTACACAGATGGCAGGGTTGAGTGAAACCGAAAGGAAGCTCAATCTTCGATTTGTAGAATCTTCAATGCCAACGAGACTTTGTTGTTGTTGTTTTACTGTAATTGTTGTCTATTTGCCCCATGCTTATTTTTAAATCAAAAGGGTTTTGTATAATATACTATAATATTATTATTATTATACTTGTTTAAATGTCGGCATTTGTAAGCAATATTTACATGTTTATTGCTAAAAATGAATAGTACCGTCTAATAATGCAAATAATGTTCAACCTTGTTGTCATATTAATAAACTGTTTGCCCAGTTTTTAATCATTTATTCCTCCTAAACGCTCAACCAAAGCCTGATTGACAATCATTTGTTGGTCTTTGCTAAAACCTTTTTGTTACATTTGGATACAAAATAAAATTTGATAAAATTTGTGGCATATTTTTTCCTATTATGTGGGGGAAATGTAGTAATGATGATGATGATAATAATGATTGGGGAAGGGGATTGCTGTTTTGAATGCAATTTAAGTAAATAATTATTATTTTATTGTATGACTATATTAACATTTACCTTGTGAGTAACATGTTATTTGGATGATTTGATTCAAGAAGATTTACTGTGGTATGTGAACAGGTTTGTGTCAAAATCAATACAACATTGCTGATTTGCTTTTCTATCACTACTTAATTACATTAATTACATCTAAAACATTTTTAAGTATTACTTTAACAGTATTAACAAAAAATTAAATAAAAACTAACATTTTTTAAAACCACTATAGCTACATACTTTCATTTTAGACCAAAAATGAGAATTTAGACTTTTTTGAAAAATTACATACGTAGATACAATGAATTATGCATAAACTTTACTTTTGCGACAAATTATTCCAATATGATTATACGAACGCACATACATATAAAAAATTGTTATTCAGTACTGTTATTCAACTCCTCCTAGTTTGGATTAGAAATGATTCAATCTAGCCAATCCCAAGTCTGGATAAAGGAGGAGGGTTTAAGTGCAAGGTTAGCAACCTGGCCTCTGTAAAAAAATTATGCTGCTACGGTAACAATAAGAGGAATTCATTCCGGCAAACAACGGCAAATAAGTGATTGCACGTGACAGAGTTACACAGATGGTAGGGTTGAGTGAAAGCCGAAAGGATGCTCAATCTTCGATTTGCAGAATCTTCAATGTCAACGAGACTTTGTTGTTGTTGTTGTTGTCGTTGTTGTTGTTGTTTTGGTGTAATTGTTGTCTTTTTGCCCCATGCTTATTTTTAAATCAAAAGGGTTTTGTATAATATAATAATATAATATAGCTGTTATTCGAACAAATGGTCGTCTGTATGTAACCTGACACCGAATCAAACCGCCCAGTGTCTATAGCGCGAAATTCGAAACTGGATGATTGGAGAATCTCACCACCACTTGGCAAACAATGTGTTTATGATGGTTTACGTATACATTCACTTTCAATAGCAAAGTTCGGAGGCAACAAGATTGTTCCCCATCTAATTGCATTTTCAAAGTAAAGTTTGGACAAATCGAAAATTGAATTTTCTTTGTCGACTTTTGCTCAACCCTATCGACCCAGTCAAACCTCTACTTCTTCGTTGTCGCTTGCTGCCATGGCGTTTTCTTCAACCTTTATCCAATGCCAAATCTCAGCGATGTGGCGCTCGACACTAGCAACAATAGAATTACTCCCTACACGTTCAATGCTATATGCGTTTGAACAAATTGACCTTTTAGTAAAGTGAAACGATGGACCACCAGTGGTGTTAGTCAAACCTACACTCACCCAGTTACCAGTCTAGTACCTTTGATCACGACCTTACAACTGCTTCTGTTTTTGGGCCAAAAATTTTTAAGCCAATTGTAAAGTATCCACTAGTAACATCAACTTTTGTAAACGGTGAAATCGTTTAAATGTGGACAAACAGAAGTCCGAAAACTGGAGTGTCGCCACATGCGTCAATTCAACTGGCACACCTAATTGAAATCCATCTAAGTCGAGACATTGACAAGCCTGAGGTACCGCATTGTCCCATAAAGATGCCAAAACGGTCAAGTCTAAACGCGGCATTTTTGTATGCGTGTGTGCGTGTGGTGGCTGGATAAGTGAACAGACAGGTATGCATAAATGCAACAAAATAATAACAGACATCATGTTTTTGTGTCTGTACCTTTGTTGCTGCATCATTCTTTTTCCAAAAAAATCAAGAGAGACATTGATACTGTCTTTGTTTATCTCTACAGTTGTTACTATTATTATTATCATTATTAGTATTATTATTATTATTGTTGTTATTATTATTATTGTTATTATTATTATTATTATTATTATTATTATTATTATTATTATTATTATTATTATTATTATTATTATTATTATTATTATTATTATTATTATTATTATTATTATTATTATTATTATTATTATTATTATTATTATTATTATTATTATTATTATTATTATTATTATTATTATTATTATTATTATTATTATTATTATTATTATTATTATTATTATTATTATTATTATTATTATTATTATTATTATTGTTATTATTATTATTATTATTATTATTATTATTATTATTATTATTATTATTATTATTACTATTATTATTATTATTATTATTATTATTATTATTATTATTATTATTATTATTATTATTATTATTATTATTATTATTATTATTACTATTATTGTAATTATTATAACTATTATTATTCAGTATACGCACATCCAACAAATAAACGAACTCCTGCTAATAAAACTTGCACCAATTATGTGTACGTATGTATTTACGCCAATGTTGATAGGCTGACAAAAGTACACATGCGCACCAAGGCACATACACACACATATTACATATAAAGATATAAAAGGACTCAGTCATTTAACTGTAGTAGTATGGACAGAATGAAACAGATGAAACAATTGATCCCATTAGGTATATGTAGTCAATCAATAGACAAAGCTACAACAATGATTCTGATTGGTTAAAAATGGAAGGACAATTTCATAAACCTCTCAATTGTATGTATTTATTTATATACTATTGTTATCTAAATATATTAACTATGTATCTATGTTTATGCATGTGTGTGCGTGTACGTACAATAGTTTGTTTGTATTAATCTGATTCGAGTTGAGGTTAGAAAAAACAATATTTGGAGTGAAATTATGTTGTCCGTTTAGATGCTCTGGTTTCTATCGCCATCATCATCATCATCACCATCATCATTATTGTCCCACACACCTGTTTCATCTTTGATGCTCTTATCGTATCCCAATTGGTATTCTACTGTGACCGTCCACATCACAATTACCACATCTGTACAACACACATCACTTTCTAACTGATATATTTGCACATTTCTAGCGTATAATTTATTATTGGTAAGAGAACAAGATATATATATATATATATATATATATATATATATATATATATATATATATATACATATGTATATTGTTCTTGTGAGTTTTGACAATTAGTAAAAAGCTGTTGACAATCATCATTGGATTTATTGTTTCATTCGGTCAAAACACGGATAATCTTCAGTTTTGTCCTCTTATCACGTCATTTATTTACTGCCTCCCACGCATGCACACACACACACACAAGCACACATACATACATATTAATATACACACATCAACAGACATTGTGGAAAAGAAATATACATGAATCAACTTAAAAAACAATAAACACCGACATTCTTTTCAAAGTACAATTATTAAATGGATCGTATAGCATTGACGTGACAATTGTATGTACACGTTCGACTTTTCGACTTTCGATCGGTGAACATTTTGGTGGCAATAATTTTCTTTTTCAAACATATTTCGATTTGTTGCGGAAGTAGATTTTGTGCATTGCAATTAAAACTATTTTTATTGTTACCGTCGTAACTTCAACAACAATAAATTTCAATCGTGTGTAAACATATACGAACAATCAAGTAAGTTTGGTTTGTGTACATTGCATACTTGATAAAGTATGGAACAAGACTTTGTGATTTTTAAATTGTTATTAAAAATGGACTTAAATGTAAAGCTTTAATTTACTCAAAAGAACATTCAAATCTTTAATTTTTTTATACAATAACAGGGTTTAGATACCAGATTAGTGCGTCTGTGTGGTTGAAGCGCTCAATTCGTAGCCAGTTGGGTATACATGGGAGTCCAACCACCGGCAATGAATGCCCTTGTTCTAGGCTTTGTTAATTATCCACTTACTGAACAGTGATAATGTATAAAATAGTTTAAAAGTACAAAACGTTTGTTTTAATTTTAAAGAAAATTGTGTAATCAATGTGACCTTGTGTGCGCCAATTAATTTTCGCTTGACACTCAGTTATTTGAATTTTTTGATAATTTTGTTTTAATGTTCATTTTTAATCTAATGTTTTTGAGAAAGTTTCTAAAAAGCGGAGAATATTACCTAAAGTATTTTATGTGTAGCTTTTATATAGATATATATATTTTATTGTATAGTTTATTTTTAAGCAACTAATTTGCTTGTTTTTATTAATTTAAAAAAAATGTAAACATTCTTGGTTTTAACAATTTTATAATCATATTGGTATAAAATACTAGTTTTTATGTAACACTTTACTAATACTTGTAAGATAATGTTTAAGGAATGTTTTAGTACAATTAATAATTAAAGTGTCACATAACTAAATAAATTATACTGCATTGATTTTGACAGCAGCTTGTTCAATTACTGCATATATATATATATACAGAAAAAACGCTTTAAAATATACCCAAAATCTATAACACTGATTTTTTAAATATATCAAAATAGCTATTATAAAAGTGCTTATTTATTTGGTTTCTTCTAATTTAATCGAATTTATCAATTTCAACAATCAATAACTTATTGCAGTGATTTCAATATGCACAAATGCTTATCCATTGATTTAATTTTTTTCTAAAATTGGTAGGTGAGCTTAGATTTATTGCAAATAAGGATTTTTATCATATGATATGATATGATACATATGATTTCTAATTGATTGCCTAAAGCAACTGTGCTGTGTGGTTGTGAGAGAAATACACATTTTAAAACAAAACGACGTACCTCAAACACAAGTACAAAACGTGTTAAAAACCTTCGTAAAATTGATTTATCTATTTTGAATAAAGCCTACTTTTGTTCGAGGAGGGGTAATAAACAAGCTCCTTATGTACATGCTAATTATAAAAGGGTTATTGTAGGTGCAGCAGTGGATGAGTACTGTTTTGAAGGATAAGTCACTAGAAATGTCAACAATGGTATTTTGTACCAATGAAGTTGATGTGCTATAAAAATTATTGTTGTATTTGCAACACAATAGAGTCACATCGACTTTACTACATGGTAAAAATTATATATATATATATATATATATATGGGCTAATCTAAATTGATGAATATAGATAAACAATGTAACAAAAATTGATAAGAAGTAAAAATTTGTAGCGTAAAGTCAACTTAGTTTAGAGCATCATTCATAGTTGGCTAAATAATTTACAATAAATAAATACATTTGGCATGCAAATGAAATAAAAAATTGCACTTATTAGGCATAAAATGAAATTGCAGCTAGGTTCGGAATTTAAAAAAATGTAAATGTACATTTTTGATAAAATACCAATGTAGATACATTTTTTAAATTTATTTAAAATGTTTATTTTCAGTGTTTTTGAGTAAAAATAAATTTAGTCCATCCTCCAATTTCTCAATAGATTAAAACAAAATGTGTTACTGTAAGTACATGTTTTAATATAGGAAATATTTCAACATGTAGTGATGCAAATGTATTAAAGTGACCGGGTCGGTAAAGTGGTAGATTCGAAACTGGGGTACATATGGTCTGAGTCCTACCGGCGGTACTAAATGCTTGCCTTCAGTTGAACCGCCAAAGTGTCCTTTTTGTTGGAAGAGTATTTTTTTAATTTTGTTTATTTATCTATATTTTCTACTTTGAATGTTTTACGGGAAAAGCATCTTTCAACATTTTAGCAAAGCCGAACGTGGGCCTGCATTTTAGTGGGCCGGTTGTGGGATTCGAACCCCGATGCCTATCCAGGTCCGAATCGAGCGCTGTACCGCTAGACCACCCTGGCACATTCAACCAACCACATTAAAAATATAAAAATAAGAAATAACATTTTTCATATTTTCTAAATGTACTGTTTAGCAATAATTACACTTTGCTCAAACGTGCTAATAATACAATCGTTTGTACGGTATTTTAACAACTATAAACACTTCTATACTGATCGAATTGTCATTTAAAAAGCCAAAATAATTAACCATTTATTGTATTTTTGATTGATTAACATTTATTCAAAGTTCTATTTAATTGTTTTTCTGCATTCGTATACATCGATAAATGACAGAATTTTAACACCGAGGCTTGTAGACAGAAAAGCCGTGTCTTTAGTGAACTTCACGTGTCGCAATAAAATTGCTTAAATTGATTGACCGCTATCATTAGTCTTTTCATTATTGTCTTAATTGAGAGTAATTGGCCCATTTGACAAAATGAATAAAGTGCAATAACTTGAAATTTTATTATTCACAATTAAGTAATCAATTTTTTTCTATAAACCAAATTATTGACTTTATTGGAACTTTTAGATAAATAGTATTCGAGTGTCCGCTTGACGACAGTTATAACTAAATTTATGTAAAAACGAAATAAATTGGGCAAAATGATTGCACTGCTATAATTTTAAATATTATTATTATTATTGTGATTATTTTTTAATTTAAATATAAGTGCTTACGTAAGCAAAACACACGTGTGCCAGATGGCATTAATTTATAATGAATAATGTTTTTTCAAAGTTTTAAATATAAAATTTCAAATAATATTAAACAAAACGCTTTTGTACTTTGAAATCGTTCGTCTGTTTTATTAACCTATCACCTTTTTTATCAACTTAATGTTGAGCTTATTTTCCATATAATTTCAATTATTTAATTAACATTTTTCAAGGTATCTGTTAAAAAAATCAAAAGGAATAAAAAATACTTGATTTCATTTAATTGTTTAAAACAGTTGTAAGTGCAATTAAAATAAACGGAATATACAGTTTTAAATGTTTTAAAGCGATTGCAATGTATAGTATATAAACAATATTAAAAGAATATTGAGATAATATTTTCCCGCTGTATAATTGGAGAAAGAATCAAATCAGTTAATTTTAAGTTGGAAACAAGTTCTATAAACGCTTTTTATTATTTTTTACTACTTTGATCATTTTACGGGAAACATCTCTTAACAGTGGACATTTTAGCGAATCTAAATGTGGGGATCCAACCTATTATTAATATATATATATATATATATATATATATATATATATATATATATATATATATATATATATATATATATATATATATATATATATATATATATATATATATATATATATATATATATATATATATATATATATATATATATATATATATATATATAAGTAATTGCATTAAGTAATGTTATAAAGCCTAATCATCTATACAACATTAATTTTGACAACCTCGCATATACCTACTGTAATTATTAGTATGCTGACATTACAACAGTCTTCCAATTATTTTATCTATTTTTTAATAAATAAAATTATTATTTGATAAATTTATCAATGTTTACATTAAAAACATTTTTTGTATTTTATACTGTCAAATGTATTAAAAACTGCTTGATATATATAAATATTGTTTGAAAGTAGAACAATGGTGATTTAGTCATAGGAGTAGACATGGTCCATTGGTTGGTGTATTGCGTTTTTGGACAAGACGTTTTAAGAGGGCTCTAAACTGAAGCACAATTTTAGTCAAAATATCAGAGTTATAGTATCCGATCCCAAGTTCGGTTGAGGAAGGTAGAGGGTTTGAGCGCATAATTAGTAACCTGGCCTCTGTAAACAATTAACATTGCTAAAGAAACAACACAAGAGGACATCATTTTATTAAACTATGGCAAAGAAGATAAAGCAGCATGATTTTGATGACGTGGTTTGGCAAAATCTGCATAGAAATTCAATCTTTGATATGCAGGATCTTCAAACCAAGAATGTAAGGTGCAATTATATGAACCAATCTTGTTATCCCATGCTCTTCAGAGTGAAAGTGTTTTGAAATAATAATAATACGTCCATTTGAAGCGCATAACGTTGACCAAAGTAATACAATTTGAATTTTGCAAAACTTAGCAATGTATGTCAAAAAAATCATTGTTCGGAATAGTTCTAATACGCAAATGGTTTACTAAATACGACCGAAGCTGCTACATCATTGATTTTCATGCAAAAGTGCAAAAATTGTGTTAACCTTTAAATAAAAAAATGACAAAAATGTTTTGATTTTATCTACTTTGTACATAGCACCGTATTAGTACACATTGAATTAAATTAATCTCATTTTAATATAACTATCGATTGAAATGCATTTTTAATGGTTGTTTTGGGGGGCTTGACACGAATTGGACAAAACTCAAACTGAACGAATTTTAGCCAAGTAATTTTGCAAAATCATGACATTATTTATTAGCTTTAATTTTTTAATTTTAAAATATTTAAAATACACAACCGACTTATTGTAGAAGTTGTATGTTTGATTATCATAGGGAAAATTGCCAAAAACCTGGCAATATTTCGATGCAATTTTTTATAAAGTATAACTTTAATGTTCTTGTTTTGTGATAAAAAATTGTAACAAGTAAAAAAACCCCACATTTTATTCTCTACTTTTTACTAATAAAAAAATCATTTCTTGTAAATCATGTTTTACATTTTGAAAAAAAAACTGGTTAATTTAATCTTCAAGTTGCGCAATAATTTTTCGAATAAAAAATTCATTCTTTCATTTGATTGGTGACTACGTCACCTCTTCATAACAAGCGTGGAAGAATAACGAAGTTTTTTGGCTAATAAACGACATCCTTGTGACAGCGCCACTGTACGCAAAGATTAACGAGGCCGCCTGATGTTTTGTGAGGGAGATATTCTTAACCCAACGGCTACATATGGCACATACATACTTTAAGAAACCATTTAAGTATCCTGTGTGTATGCTTGCAACCACCCACCAATGTGGCATCCTAGTTATACAGCTGTGCACTCGGTCCCTGCTGTTATTAGTTTAGATACATGTGGACATCTAGTCAGGATGCACCACGTGGAGGAGAAACAGTCAGGAATACCACCATTATTGGAAATGGAGACTTTATAAGCATTACTCAAATCCTCAGGATTATTACTATCCCTCAAAAATGTACATTATTTATTTGTTACTATTTGAATGTTATACGAGAAACAGTTTCAGCAAGTAGATATTTAGCAAAGCCGGCGTCGGCACTCAAACCTGTACCCATCCAAGTTCGAATCAAGCGCTCTTCTACTTGGCCATTCGAGCACATTATTTTATCGTGTTTCACTTAAAATCGTAAAATTGTTTTAACAATGTAATCGGTATTCTTATTCTTATTTTTACCAAAATATCCGGTTATTAAATTAATTTGTAATAAAATACCATATTTCCAGTAAGAAAAAGTTACTTGTAACATTTTGCGGAGAAATAAAAACAGTTAGTAAACATTGTTGTAATTAAAACGTCACGTTAAAAGAATTTTTTTTAAACTATTAAACACACAAAAAAATTAATTGATACATTTTTATACATTTTAAAAAAAATGTCATTTTTATTAATATTATGAAGTAATCATAAAGTTAATGTTGTATTTAACAATTACATGTTTGATGTATTAAAAACAATATTCTCAATAGATAACAGTAAGAAGATAAATTAATAATAGGTTAATCATTATTAAAATATGTGTAAATTATGCAAGTATTGACTCTAAAATGACTTTTTCATTGTTTATTTTAAAACAAATAATTTTAAATAAATGTATAATTGAATATGAACTACTATATATATATATATATATATATATATATATATATATATTAACATTTATTTTTCTCAATATTTATTTTCGAAAAGTCATCGGGAAATAAAGATTAATTCGGACTCAGTACTGCCCAAAATTAATTATTTATATTTTAAAAGCGCTTGACTCGAGCCTGGGTAAACATCAATTCGATTTTCACCACTGGCATCAAATGTGGGCCCACTTCCGGCTTCTCCAAACTATCCACTACCAAAAGACATTTTCCGTAAAGCATTCAATGTAGGAAAAAAGAAAAGAAAAATAAATGATACAAATTGCATGATCGGTTCGATAATCGATAGCTAGATGTAGAAAATGTTTTCTTTGGTATGTTAAAAAATCTACACAAATAAATGTTGGATAATGCAGAATCACTTTGTCAAAATGAAAGATGCGACTAACCGACGTGAAAACTTTAATTTTTACAATACATTTAAAAGAAACAAAAATCGATAGAATTAGCTGCTAATTAATATTGCGTAAAAATTGAGAATGAGATTGTTTGTTGTCGAACTTGAAATTTATGACAAATTGAATTTACAAAACTAATTTTATGTTATACCGAGACAAAGATTGGTATTTTTAAAACTATTGCTTGTTTTTTCTGTGCACTATTTTCGTCCAGTTTAGTCATACACACACACACACCACTATTATTGCCCAGTTGGCCTGCCACAACAAACACGAATAATTGTCAAAGTGTGGTTTGCTTCTGTGTAAGTCTACCAATAATGCAAAAATAAAAATTATGTGCTTGGACACTATTGTTTTGTTTATGTTTGGTCATTTTTGAATTCGAATAGGACTTGTTGTTCTTATGTTTTTTGGAAAAAATATTTTTGTACAGAATATATATATATATATATATATATATATATATATACAAATTTATTGTGTATATTACCAATTATTAATAGAAGAAAGCATTGGACAAAACAAATGTAAAATAGTGTTGGTTAATTTAGGCTAAAGACATTGTAAACCCTTTGCAAAATATTTTCTAGTGGAATATAGAAACATATATGCTGAATCATCTACAATTAAACCTAAATGTTGGAGTTTACATTAGTATAATAATAATAATTGTTAATTGTGCCGTTGTTTATATATATATATATATATATATTTATATATATATATATATATATATATATATATATATATATATATATATATATATATATATACTGGTATTCGCTTGGTTTGTTTAGATTATATTTTAAATGGTATACATTCATACATACAATATAAACTGGCAAAATTATAAGTGCATTTGGCATTTCTTATTGTTTAAAAAACGGCCCTAGATACTGTGCGATATGATTATTGTTATTGTTTTTTCTTCAATATTATGTATACAAGTATACATTTATGTACGGTCCATAATCCTATTACCTGTGCGTCATTCTAATTTGCTTATAAAAGAAAATATTTGGTTGTTTATATATTTGTCATTTGTCCATCCTATTATTGAAACATTATTTTTTTACCACAAAAACTTCCAATCTTTTGTCTTGCATCGGGTTTTAAACTCCGACACCAATGCGCACATATGTAAATATTTATTTTAAATTAACATTTTTATTCGAAAGTGGGAAATAACAAAAATTTTGTCTTTTTGTCGTTTTTTGTACCAATTGAATTTTGATATTTTGAATTTTTGCAAGCACACTTTTTTGTTTCTAAAGTTTGATATTTTATCAAAGTATATTAGTTGAATTTGGAAAAATGGAATTAGATGTTTCAGAGAAGAGCAAAAAATCAATTTAGACGATTGTTGTAGCAAAAGTGCATAATGACTGATGTAATTCAATTTGGATGCAAATTATTCGAATCTGACCTAGAACTACAGCTTGAACGCGGCATATTTTGTTATTTAAACACACACACACACACACACATATATATACATGTAGAGTGCGTGTGTTGATTTTCAATTTTATAGTCCAATCAATGACGCTATTCGGTACATGTTATCCTGAATATTACATTACATAAATTTATAATTATTCAATTGACGTTTTTAGTATCAGTTGGATTAGTTTACATAATACTTTTTGTAACCGCCAATTTTGTTTGATAAGAAAAATGGATTTATAAAGCTTTAATTTTTAAAACAAAATTTAAAGTAATTAGTAACTAGTATTTGGATTCACGTCAATTAACAATTTTAGATAATCTTTTTTTAACGTTTTCTAGTACGATATTGAATGACGCTCTTATTATTACTAATAAAAACAAATTATTCTTGGGTATATTTAAGTTAATAATAATAATAATAATAATAATAATAATAATAATAATAATAATAATAATAATAATAAATTTTCATTGTGGTTGGTGATATAGTCACCTCTTTATTATTTCTGCATTTATACAGTATATTAAAACAATCAATTTCGTAGCCTTAATAAGCTTAACAATCGTAGAAAAATAATAAACTTTTTTGGCTGGTAGACGCCATAATTGTGACGGTTCCACTATTTACAAAAGTTCACGAGGCTGCCTGATTTTTGTCAGGGTTATCTTCTTTAGTCCAAGAGTATGGTATACGTATGGTATACGTTAAGTTACCTTTCAACTACTCTGGGTGTATGATTATACCCATACGTCGTAGAGGCCCAGTTATACCACTGTGAATTCGTTCCCTGCTGTTATTAGTCTAGATGCCTATGGGCATCTAGTCCAGGATGCACCACGTGAAGGAGGAACAGTTAGGAATATCAACATCATTGAAATTAATACCTTATAAGCATTACTGAAATTCTCAGGATCATTAGCATCCCTCCCCCCAAACGTTTGAGCAATTAACACCAACCAACTACAAAATTAACTATGACTTGTTTTGTTGCTTTCAAAAAGTTAAACTTTGTAGTAAATATATATTTATATTCTTATTATGTTTGTCAACAATACAATGTAGTCGTTCATTTTAAGTTGTAAAAGTTTGATAAAGTTAGTTTTACGTTGCATCTTATTTTGGTATTTAAAATGTCAATTTTCTAATTTGATAATAAAATAATGATAAGTTAACATGGGTTTAACTTAGCGTTTTTTTTGTAAAACATAACCTTAATAATTTTTAATAATAAAAATGGTTAAAGTTTTAGCAACTGGAGGAATAAAACATAATGTTTCGATTTACATTTAAATGCATGCACATTTATTTATTTATCTATTTATTATTTTATTTTTGCTGCTCTGAATGTTTTACGAGAAACATCTTTCAGCAGTGGACATTTTAGTAAAGCCGAACGTGGACCCACATTTGGTACCCATGGTGGGAATCGAACCCATGCTTACCCAGGTTTGAATCCAGCGCTGTACTGCCAGATTATTCCGGCACATTTGTATTTATACCAAGATCACATTAAAACAAATAACTTTTAAAAGTATTAGTTTATTAAACAATTAAAATTTAAAAATTAATTTTTGACGTTTTTGTTCTGATTAAAATTATAATGTCGTTACGTTGTTCATGTTGCGTTGAACAAATATAAACTTTATTAAACAATATCCCAAATTAAGCTCAAAAATTAATAGTTAAGTAATTATTATAGAAATTATGCAGATTACATTTATTGATTGTTGATTTTAATATAACTTATTTATGCATTTAAAAGGAAATATTCCTAAACAAATGTAGGATTAAATACAAAACACTATATAATTTATTATCATTTTTGATTCTTAATATTTATCTTAAAAAAGCCATCAGGTAATAAAGGTTAATTTAAATTTAATTTTGTCTCAATTATGTTCCGATTATATTTTACGGATTGTACATGCACCTGCTGATTTGTAAGCAAATAAGAACAGACTATTGTGGAAATTAAGCCAAAACAAAATATATGTTTATAGTAACTTTCTATTTACTTTTGATTATATTTAAACACCTTTGCTATTTTAAAAAGCAAACACAAAAATTCAAAACGAGTGACTCTCTTCTATTTATTTGGAACTAAATTAGTTATTAATTTGACACAATAAATAAACCTAGTATAAAAATATTCGTCTTTATTACAAAAAGTTTGAAAACTTAAAATTTAATTTTTTAAACTATTCAATAAACTAGTTTTGGGTAGAAACTAGGATGGTTTAGTGATACAGCGCTCGACTTGGATCTACGTGGGCATGAGTTCGAATCCCACCAGCGGTCCACATTTGGCTTTGCTAAATATCTACTGTCAAAAGATGTTTCCTGCAAAACATTCAAAGTAGTAAAATAAATAATAAAGAAATTTGATTAAATCTTTACTCTGGAGGTTGAAAGACAGCCTATATTTGATATCCATTGCATGGGTTAGGTGTAAATGATTAAATAGTTATCAAAACAAATTTTATCAAGTACCTTGAGCTGTGTTATTCCTGTTTCAATATTTGAGAACATTTTAAAGCTGAAATTAAATATACTAATGCAAAAGTAACATTTTCTTCAAAAATAATATTTTATTTAACATTTTTGAAAAGATTAACTTTCACTTTATCTACATTTGCATAGTTTACTTAAAAATTGAAATTGAAACATTACACGCGTTAAATTAATAGTTATTTTTTAAGTTGTCTCGTAATGGTACTAAAATGAATGTTGGGTAAACTTTTTTATTATACTGTAATCATATTATATATATATATATATATATATATATATATATATATATATATATATATATATATATATGAGTCCGCTTTATTGTTAAGAGTACACTTAAGCACCTGAGTCAATTGGTTTCAAAAAAGGCGATTACATTTATCTTTAAGTATTTTGTACTGTCTAACACACTTTTAAAAAATACATATACTTTGTAATTTCTTTAATATTTGAAGTTATATTTTATATTAATGTCTTTAAGTAACCTTTGATCATAAACTAATTTACATTTGTTGTAAAAATTTCAATTATTAATTATATTTATCAACAATATTGTATTTGTATTTACTTGTGTATCGTGTAATAAAACGATTTCTTATTTTAAATTATGTAGTCAGCGATAAAAGGTGTAAGTTTAATAACTACATTATGTAATATTTATTTCAATTAAGTTTTACTGTTTACTTGAATGCTTTACGAGAAACATTTTTTCAGCAAGTGGACATTTAGAAAGGTGATAGTCGCAATAATTGAACTTGATTCCACCCCCATTTTGAGTATAGCGCTCTGCCAACCCACGTTAGTAACGTTTCTAATAATTTTGGTGTAATAAAACCAATTAGTAATAAGTTGAATCGATGCAATTTCAAACCGCGCTTAAATACCCGATTTATTCCAAAAAAAACCCCAGCAATTTGATAGAAAATGTTTTGTTATAAAACCAGTTTATAAACAGGTACACATACATATGTACGTTGATTTGTTAGACTACAATGAATTAACAACTACACTTTAGAAATTTACAACTATTTGGTAGAGCAATCTTCAAACATGCTTGTATTGATTTAGTAATATTCTACGCCCTTTATTTAAAAATATAAATTTTAGACATATTTACCAAAGTTTAGCCTTTATATTAAATAGCAATTTGTTATTACAATTAACACTACATTTTTTACCAAAAAGTTTTATTTAAATAAACTAATAAATTAAATATTTAGTTTTTTCCTTTCTAAAAGAATTGAGGTTTTACTTAACGTTTGAAAATGCAACAAGCCGATTTTCAATTGTGATGTTTTTATTTACAAAAATAAAACAAACACTAAATACTTTCACAAACAACCATGCTTTAATAAATTTTAGCCTAATCTGCCCCCCAATTTACGACTACTATCAACATTCAATTTTATGTTGGCATTATTTTGTATTTTGTGTATCAGTAGCAAAAAATGAAGCTAATTAACAATTGAAATATTAAAAATATGTCTCACTCTGTTTGTTTCCTTTTGCGCTTAATAAATCGGCCGATTTATAGATTTCTTATGTCTGATTTCACAATCGTTTGTATTCTTCAAAAACTAAAATTGTTTGATTGAACGATTTGGAAATATAATTCCAATTGCATTAAAAGTTCTTCAATTTCTTTCATTTTAATAGCATCGCTTGTCGTATGTTTGATTCCGTTTTTCAATTTATTTTTACGCTGTACATCATCATCATCATCATCATCATTATCACTTTCCGGTTTGTAATATTTTCTAAAATAATATACAAACTGTCAATCTAAAATTTTTAATTTAAAAAACAAGAAAATAGTATTACTATTTTTTTCCCTAAAATTACTAATCATTCTAATCTGATTGTTGAATTTAGATGTTGGGTGTGAGAACATGGGGTCTATCCAATATTCAAAGAAACGACCTAATGATTGTTTGTTTGTTTTAGAAATGAATGCAAATTGAAAATAGTTTTCCAGATTTGGGGCATTGAGAAAAATACCTGTTATGTTAATTAAGATAATAATTAGTTAAATATGTGTATACAAAGTGTAGTAATTGGGATTGATTTGTTTCATGCGTCGTTAGTGTTTTTAAAGGTATTTCTGATGTTTATTATTATTATTATTATTATTATTATTATTATTATTATTATTATTATTATTATTATTATTATTATTATTATTATTATTATTATTAGTTGGTAGTAGTAGTAGTAGTAGTAGTAGTAGTAGTAGTAGTAGTAGTAGTAGTAGTAGTAGTAGTAGTAGTAGTAGTAGTAGTAGAAGTAATAGTAAATAAGAGGAACAATAGTCCCAAGTTAACTTTGAATATTTGTAATTGCGAGGTAGTCATCTATATTAATGTTTGTAAACTGTAAAATTTAATAAATTATTATTATTACTTTTTAATCGATAAATTGTTATACGTATACTTTTTATTTTTACTATGTACTTTATTGTTTGAACCAATTTACAGTAACAAAACAGTAGATATTGTTGAAAGCTGAAATAAGATAAAAAAACGGACTTAAACAGGAATGAAAACCATAATTAGAATACATATATACATCATTTTTAAATTGACACACGTAGATACAGTTTAAATAGAAAAAATATTTCTGAATTGTACTGTTTTAAGCTGTTTTTGTCAAAATTACGAGTATCAACATTCATGATACCGCTGTAAATTCCGTTTATTTTTTTATTTTAAATTAGTTTCTAACTAAAGTATACACAATTTAACGAGATTAAGATTATAATCACGGAAAGTCCACTTTGTGTTATTTTTTACTATTTCACATTATATATATATATATATATATATATATATATATATATATATATATATATATATATATATATATATATATATATATATATATTAATTCAATGGTCTAAATTGGGATTAATTTGTTTGGGTATACAGCATTATGGTTGTATGCAAAACATTTGTTTTCATTGTTTTGTTTTTATTTTGCGCCCAATTGTTTGATGGTTTGTAATAGCTCATTGTTTCCAGTCGAAGATTGGTCAGCTCGATAACATCTTGCATTTGAATGCAAGCAACAATGTTTTGTTGCATTCAAACCGCTATGGCGCATTTATTTATTTGTTGACAATGGGGAATAGTGTGTAATTAGAATGATAAGAGTTACATGGTTTTGTTTTAAAGGGGAGCAAGGGGCAGTGAAGGTAGGGAGCAATACATTTGCGCATTCGATTGTTTTTTTTCCAACACAAACAAAAGTATGCTATAATGTTTTATACAATTTAAGTCAATGATCTCCACAGCAAACAATACACACACACATACATATACAGTATATGGAGAAATATAGTAGATAATAATGATAATAATAATGATAATGGCTTTTATATTTTAATTTGGGGACAATATGCATTGTATTGGATAGAAAGAAAAGTTGAAATATCAAATGTATATATATATATATATATATATATATATATATATAATGTATATGCAAAACTCGCTGAGTTTAACAATGCATTTACGGGCTAAATGTAAGTCCATTTAACACATATCTTGATAATTATAATAAATAGAATAACAATACCAGCAGTAATTATAATACTTTATTAAAAAAGTTTTTTTTGTAATGATTCAACAAAAAACTGATAAGTTTGTGTTATAATGCACTGTTTGCAAAAAATAATGAAAGAGAAATTATTTATTCTATTGTTTTTTTTGTGAATAAATGAACATTTTATTGTTGTATACGAAGGACATTTTCGAATGCATTTTTTGTCAATTAAAGTCACTTATTTTAGTAATTATAAATAGAATTTTTAATAATAAATACCAGGTCGTTTTTCAATAGTATTTATTTGTTTTTAGCAATCGATAATATTTAATTGAATTTAATGAAATGCAAACAACGATAAAAAGCAATCATACAACCAACTACTGTTAGAGTAAAAACATTTTCAATTTTGTGCTACAACAACAACAAACGTTGATAGGAGAGCCACGTCCTTATTAGTTCCAATTTCGCACAGCATTCCAAATTTCTATATGAAGAGGTTGTCGGATGCGAATTGAACTTGAGGGGATATTTGAAGTTTGTTGGCTGAAAGACCGCTTCCTTGCAACCGGGCCAGTATTTACAGGGATTGATGGAACGATCTTCTTAGGGTGGAATTTGGGATTGACACCGGTTGACGGATCCACAAGCCTTACCGGCTACATGTGATAAATGGATGCCTTGAAATACCTTTTAGGCTTCTTGGGTATATGCTAGCACCAGTCCAGTGAAAACCCAGTTATACTGCCCTACACTCGGTCTCTGCCGTCATTAATCCAAACGCCTACGGCACATAGTCCAGGATGCAGTACGTGGTAGAGGAATAGTCGGAAATATCACAATTATTGGAATTTGAGATTTTATGAGCATTACTCAAATTATCGGAATCATTGGCATCTTAATTTGATACAGAAAGGCAAATAAACTTGTAAACTGAAATGTTACAATAAGAATTTATTTGGATAAACGACGTTAGTAAGTGTGGCTCTTGGTTTTCAAAATTGCACACCGAGTAACAGTTTAAAGAAAAAACGATTAACTAGGTGAATGAAACAATTATGTGTAAACTCCTGGATATTTTAAATAACACTTTTTATTAAACGTTCAGAGGTCATTTTTGCAAGTATTTTTATTTATTATTTTATTTTATGTTTTCTGCTTTGAATGTTTGCACGAGAAATATCTTTCAGCAGTGGACATTTTAGCGGAGCCAAATGTGGGCCCGCATTTTAGTGCCGGTGGTAAGATTCGAACCCATCCCCACCGAGGTCCAAATTCGATCATTGTACCGCTAGACCACCCCGGGATATGATAAATATTTTTCTCTTGTTAAGAAATATAATAAACTAATTTTTATAATTTGTTTTATATTAATCATTATAACGTTTTAAAAATTATATAGAAAGCCATGCTAACATTTTAAAATGTCCAATTGCTGTCAGTGCTGTCGGACATTGAGTGAATTTAAGTAGTATATAAATATATATTTGTAGTATAATACCATATTTGTACACACGAGATATAGGCAAATTTCGGGTTTAAAAATAATATTTTGATTTTTTTAAAAAGACCTAGTTAAGTTTATCTTAAAAGTTTTAAATTTAATAAATCATACATTATTGGTTATTGCCAGTGATGTGTATTGAGTGGAAAAAGTGAGTGATTTTGACTCAGTATTAATTATCTATAGTTCCAATCACTGCACTGCTTCGGGGTTAGGCTTGGACAACGCTATTGTAATATCATTATTGAAAAACATTATTGAAATTACTATATATATATATATATATATATATATATTACTTCAAGTTTCTTGTTTTAACAATTTTTATCAGTTTATTTATTGATTAATTAAATAAATACGGCTGAATTTTAGATGCTAAGACAACGGAATTTTGAGATTATATTAAGCCATACTTGAATAACTTTGAATTCCTTGTTGCAATCTACTTATTGCAATTAACTTTTGAAACTTAATGATGTATAGAAAGTCATAGTCCACACAATAACTCATTATTTTCATCTTTTGTAAAAAAAATATTAACTCGATATACAATAGAACAAAATGATATGACCATTTGGCAAAAAGTGCATTTTTATATTTTCAACTATTTAATTAATGGAAAAACAATTTTTTTACTTACAAGTACATATATTCATGATTTTAATGACGATGATGATGGTGATACATGAATGACATTTAGATAAACTGTCAAATCGAGACAATATGCAAATCTGTGCAGTATGTCAGGACCTATGGGGTAAAAGGAGGGAATTATTCACTTGCTTGTTAGCGGTTGTTACGTACAGCATTTGAGGACAATGGGCAATTATCATTAATCAGATTTACTATAAATAATAAATTTCCAGGGTCAGCTTCGACCTGACACCAAGGTGTTGCTTCAAGTTCGTGTCAAACTTGAAGGGCTCTGGACTACTGATGATTCCAAGCAAGGATGAAACAGCTGTACTGTGTTTCTGGTTGGCTCAAAGCAAGTGAATTTATTATTTAAATAAATGTGTCAATTCCACACTTGAAAACCCCATAGAAAATTGTAAACTATCAAATAATTATAATAGTGAAAAAATGAGTACATCGTAACATGTCGATGTTTACACAGTCCTTAAAAGTCTAACCGACGATTATTTTTTTATCAATAATCAATAAATTTTAATTATAATTAACGATTCAAAATAGAACATGTTTATTTGTATTTTCAATCTATTAAAAGGTTTCGTTAGGAATATACATGTGCGCAGGTATATATGTGTCTGTGTGTTTGTGTGTGTAAAGTAGTTCAAAGAATAATAATAAAAGGATGTGCTGTGTGATTTATTTTTGCACTGATAATAATGAAAAATCAAACAAAATATTTCAATTCCAATCTACTTGTACCTATTTATAAGTGTAAAAGTGATAAATGCTTATGATTGTAGTTCACAGACTTCAGAATTATATCGGAGATGACAGGTCGGTGTTGTTTACTGTTAACATGTTTGTGTCAACAGTCCTAATTGAAATTCAATGTTCTGCCCATGCCTATATATATATATATATATATATATCGTGTTCAGATAACCTTTTCATATCATCTAAATATTATGGATTCAGATTCATGTATATGTATGGTGTAGCTTTGTGTTGGTGGGTTTTATGCACTTTGAGAATATGCGTGATTGATCTGATACGGTACATGTAAGAAAAACGTTATTATTACTATTACTAGTACCACTACTTTCAATTTTTAAAATTGGTATTGGCATTTAGTTAAATATTTCAATATGTCTACATTTGGCATACAGTACAGGGTCCTCAATATTATGCTTTTTTCCTTGGCTATAACTAGAATTTTTTGACAATTGGGGTTATAACAATTTTCAACAAACAATTATTATTTGTATAAAATACATGTAGTTTGTTTCGGTTTATTATATTCACAAGTAATGTCAATTTTAACTAAACATAAATTGCAGAAAATAAACCAAGAATAATTGAACAAAGTTGTATGATGAGTAATTGGTTGATAACTAGTAATTTGAAAAATGTGTTATAGTGATCGCCGGTACAATCACTTTGTAAAACCACAATTGTTGTTCCAATTGTCTGTTTTTGTTTATTTATACGAATGTATTCGTGTTGGATATGATAAACTTGTTTTTGGTATAACTGTCTATGAGTAATTAACTTTATTGCAACTATAACATTAATTGTTTGGGATGTGTTTATTTTATTCTATTAACCTATTAACTAATTTGCCAATTATTTTTAACCAAGTATATGTATGTATTTTAGAAGGAAACAATGAGATTTATTAGAGAAAATAAAAACAATAATACAATATACCATTTAAAAAAATCTTTATTAAAATGTCAGTGTGATACAAACATGAAAATTGGCTCTAATCTTTCTTTTTATTATCGCAAGTTTACGTTAAAATTGTACTCATTTATTTTTTATATTCTCAAAATTAAAGTTCCATTTTACATATTTTGAATTCAATTTCGTTGATTTTGTTATTATGGCGTAATAGAAGAAATTCTATTATGCACAGAACACCATATTTGTGTGATTTTGAATTATAAAGTACATTTATCAAAACGCGCGTTCTTGATGAAAATTAGAACGTTTGGTTGCATTAGAGTTTGTGTACCTCATAAAATCAAACAAATTTAACACCAGTTCCGTTCAAGCAAACGTTGAATAATATTAGCAGTTTATAAGTGGCAGTTACTACATGCTAATAGAGACTTTACTAAAGTATTTACGTAGAATAAGTAAGAATAATTGTCGCTACTATCCAGTTTTTTAATTCCAATTATCATTATTATTGTTATTGTTATTATTATTAATATAATTTTTATTGCTATTATTATTATTATTATCATTACTTTGACGCTTCACGAGAAACATTTTTCAGCAAGCGGACAGTTTAGCAAAACTAAACAAGGGTCCGCATTTAGTACCGGTAGTGGGACTCAAACCTATGACCACCCACGTTTGAATTCAGCGTTGTACACCTACATCACCCTTTTGTTCTCAGGTGGATATTAAATGTTGAACACAACCATTAGAAATATTTTGTACATCGGGTGTTGAATTTTGATAATTTGCTTTTTTGCTGTTTTAGTAGCATTTCACTTTTTCACAAATGTAAGGATGCGACTCCTGCGTTCTAAAGCTCCTCTTCAATCCCCAATACACGGCCTTACGACTGGCAAAATCGAAGTCGTATGTTTTGTATTCGTTATAACATTCTACAAAAAATTAATAATTTTTAGAATACATGTTTATATTCAAACGTTAATTCGTTTTCATTTCGAATATTGCGTTTTTAAAAATTGACTAGAATAAAACATTTTCTAATATATATATAAATATATATACATATGGAAATATATATCTAAAAACACATTTGTGAAGATTAATTAATCGGGATTTATTAAATCAAAGAAAGGAACAGATTTTGTCAACAAAATTGCAAAAACTAACATTTCTTTTTAACCATTTTTCTATTTCATTTTACATACAAGACAGATTGTGGTTATTCGAACGATTTCCAAAAATGCTTTATTCTTAGTCATATATATATATATATATATATATATATATATATATATATATATATATATATAATTTATTTACATGCACCTTTATTGATTTTAATAAAACTTGAAACGTCTGTGTGCACATGTCTATCCAACATTCATTCTTTCAATCGATTGACTAGCAATAATTTTGGAATCTTCGCGACTAAGATGTTAGGGTTGTTTTCCAACAAAAATATTCAAAATACTTCAGTAAATTTCATTGTTAACATAGGTGGGGAAATGCATTTTAATGAATTGCAGTTTTTCTATTTACATAAATTATATATATATATATATGAATTGCAGTTTTTCTATTTACATAAATTATATATATATATATATATATTAATTTCCGGAACTTTTAACTGAAAAAAGTATAAATTTACTTTTGTTTTTTTTGTGACACGATTTTTTTTCAAGGAAAATTGCCTACTTTAAAAACATAATTTTCTTGTAATTATGCACTTACGGACATTCTTGTAATAAGATGTACGTAGAACGAGATTACATGTTCATCTACTTATGTGTCAATTTGCGGACTTGCGTTGATTTGTATTGTGTTCTTGTTTGCCAGTCAAGTACACATACATATTTAACAAGTTTGAAAATGCTTTGAGAATCTTTTGATGACTAATTATACACTACATTCCTCTTTTAATTTGCTCTTTTTCTTTTGAAAAAAACAAACAAACAAAATACCAAACGCTTTACATTTTATTTCATTAGACATGTAACTGACTGAGGTTTGTTTCACACCCAAACGCTAATTTATACACCAATGTACATTCAACACACTCACACTCACACACTCACACACGCATAGAGGTAGACAGTGACATATCCGCAAAACCGTCAGACACATTTAGTAAAAAAGGATTTGCTTGTTTTCCGGTTCACCTTGTCATCTTTTTTCTAACATTGGAGAACAGTAAATAATGCATTATTGCTGCGTAGCAGGGCACCAGGGACAAGTAGAATGTTTTGATCGATAAGATGGAGAAAATAAAGTTGGGATTTGTACAGCAATTGATTAATCCAATTGACAAGTGACTTTAAAATGAGAAGATTTTTTGTTCACTTTATGTTTCCCATCCTCCGATAATCAATGACAAATGAATTTGATTTTAAACGGTTTAAATGTTATTTCATTCATTATTTGGCACTTAAAAATAATAGTTTTGGAAAATAGTATTGCTTGTTTGTTTTTGAGATTAACACACAACCACCTCTCCATTAATTCCAAGTTTGCAGAGCATTCGGAAATCTTATACCAAGAGGTTGGCGGGTGCGAATTGAACTTGGGGGAAGGAATAAATGAAGGTTATTAGCTTGATGACCGCTTCCTTGTGACTACGCCAGTCATCACAGGAACTGACGGAGCCATCTGCCTCAGGATTATTAGGGGTTGACACCGGTTGACGGATCGACAAGCCTAACCGGCTACATATGGTAAACGGGTACCTTGAGATACCTTTTAGGCATCTTGGGTGTATGCTGACACCCATTCACTGAGCGGGAGCCAATTAAAAGCCCAGTTATACCGCTGTGCACTTTGTTTCTGCTGTTACTAGGGAAGATCACTATTGAAGCACTACTCAAATCCTCAAGATCATTAGCATCTCTTTTTTAGATTAACATTAAGATTTATCCTACTGTTGTAAAAATACATTCACATCCAATGATGAATATTTTGTAGGTAGATATTTTTAACTTTTGCATGTTTTAAATTTTCATATGTTGTTTTAATGGAGTTATTATTATTATTATTGGCCATATGTTTTTTAGTTCTATAGATTGTTAAACAACAAGACTGAACGTGAGGTCAATCTTCTGTACTTGTTCATTTTAAAAATAAGACTAGTTGATATTTTGTATTAATTTACAACACATGAAAAAGTTTACTTTGTACTGAAATAGGCCAGTTTATTATGATGTTAGATTCCGTTTCCCAATAAGCACTAGTTTCAATTTTACTACCGACAATAAATGTCCACTTGTCCAAAAGTGCCGGGGTGGTCCAGCGATACAGCGCTCGACTTAGACTTGGTGGATGTCGGTTCTAATCACTAAATGCGGGCCCACGTTCGGCTTTGCTGAAATGTCACCACTGCTGAAAGATGCGCCTTGCTCGTCAAAACATTCAAAGTTGTAAAAATTAAAAAATTAAAAATATTGTATTATGAAGGATCACGACATGATATGTACAATCCACGTAAAACGTATTTAAACATAAATTATAGCAATGGGGCAGCATAGAAAGAATTGTTTCTTTTTCTACACATATATTTCTGGTTTTGTGTATATGCACAAAATTAGTTCTGTTTATTATTTACTTTTGTAATATACACGCCTGCGCGTACATATGTACATGTTTTGTCTGTAATATTAGTCGTTGTATGATGCATTTCCACAAAGGTGTTTGATGTTTGAATGTGTTTCAGACGTATCTGTGTGTATGTATGTGTGTGTGTGATTGAGGAAAGAAGGCACACGTGTTGGTCTGCGATAAAGGCTTTGTTGCCACTTTTTGTGTTATTGGAACATTACCAATATCAAACAACTGCTTGATTTGTGGTCGGTTATTTGGACGGGTCAGTTCAAAGGTTACGGCTTGTTTGTTTGGTATGCTTCTGGTGACAATAATTGTCAGCCGTCGTTGACAAAACAGTTCATTATCCGAAAAGTGGGCTACAATAAATGCCTTTTTGTTAGGTATTTAAAAACCTACATAATTTAATTAATTCATTACTATTTATTTAGTATAATGGGATAATTAATGTTTGCCTAGTGTAATAAAGGAAATATACAAGCATTTGCCAAATATCTAGAAATTATTTTAAAACAAATTTAATAAGTTTTGTGGTTAAAAATAAACTTTTGTTTGCCTTTTTGTGCAACAAAATCTTGTCTTACTATCGTAAAATCCTCTATGATTCAAAGAGCATTGGAGCAACAAGATTGTTTTATGGAATTTTTGGTATTGAAAATTAAACTTTTATTCAGATTTTGGTCAATTTTCATTAACGAAATTGTGCTTTCACTTTTTTGTTGTAAACGTATACAATGGTTGTTGTTGTTATTGTTGTTGTTTTTAACAAGATTAAAAACCCCAGGTTATCAACCTTGTGCTCTAACCCTCCTTTCTTCTTAACCGGATTTGTGACCATCTTTAATGGAGTTATGTGACGAGGTATATCAACACAATGAACAATGGCATATTTGTTATATTTGAATTTTAATTCAATGTTATTTGTTGTAGTAGGTTCTCTTAGTAATTTTTATACACAGAATTGTAGGAAAACAAATTGTTACTTAATGAAGTAGAATGACATTTAATATGTAACATTGTACTGGGGGGTAGCACAACAGCTAAATTGTCAGACTTTTACCCTAAGGGTCAACAATTTAATTTCCGCTATTGCCATTGAATACAGGTCCCGGCTTCGATACAGTGAATGTCAATTTGATGTTTTTTGTAGACGATGTACACAATATATGTTAATGTTACAATTACGGATACATATTTAACAAAATCAATTTTATTAATGGGTTTTCTAGGGGTTTTATTAAATTTGTCAGATTCACTTTAATAATTTATGTACATGATTTCAGTTAATCAGGAGTACTGTACAGTTGTTTCACCTTTATTTGGAATCATCAGCAGTGCATACTTTTACACACACATGAATTTGAACCCACACCCTATTTGGTGTCAGGTCAGCGCCTTAACCGTCGAGTTTTATTAAAAATGTTAAGCTCAATTGAACTAAAATTAGTCAATATTTTTTAAACCTTTTATTTTGAAGAGGTGACAAGATTTTTGGCATTACAAATGTTTTATATAAAAAATACGAGCTGTCTTTCGGTTTTTACACTCCATCCTGCTATTGGAAATGTGTTGATTTCACTTCTCTGTTGTCGTTTGATTAGATAACATTCTTTTGCTGATGTTTTGCATTATTTTTTAATTTGGTCTAATTGATAATTTTTTACTTTAACATTCCTCCTTTCTCAACCAAACTTGGAACCGGCTACTTTGAAGTTGTAATACCAAAAATATGTAAATTTAATATTTTTGCAACTTATTTTGAGTTTACAGGCCTATAATATCATTTCATGTTTTAGACCATCTTTTTCCTGGGATGCTAATGATCCTGAGGATTTGAGTAATGCTTATAAAGTCTCAATTTCCAATGATGGTGATATTCCTGACTGTTAGTCCTCCACGTGGTGCATCCTGGACTAGGTGCTCCTAGGGATCTAGACTAATAACAGCAGGGTCCGAGTGCACAGCGGTATAACTGGGCTTCCGCTACGGCGGGTGGGTGCGAACATACACCCAGGATACTTAAAAGGTATCTAAAGGTATACGTATACCATATGTAGCCTTTGGGCTAAGGGAGATAACCCTGACAAAAAATCAGGCGGCCTCGTCAATCTTTGCGAACAGTGGCGACGTCACAAGGATGCCGTCTACTAGCCAAGAAACTTTGTTATTCTTCCACGTTTGTCTACGTTTGTGAAGTCATCGAAATCGATCGTTCTACATGTCGCATAAATATGGGAAATAATGAAGAGATGACCACGTCACCAACCAAAATGAATGAATGAATCTTTTTCCTCATTCTTACCTAATCGTTCTTATAAGACGACAGGGACAATTTTCAGTAAATATATACATTTTCATTTTGTTTACAAAAACAAGAAATATTAAATCAACCTTCTTATACAGAGCTTTATACTTTGTCACATAAGTTATTGAACTCAGTTTTTCTACATTGATTTGATCGGATACAGATTAGGCAAACTTTCAAACGATTTTGCTATAATTTACACAATATTGGAATAGATGTTGGTTTTTTACAACTTAGAAATTAGTTTTGCACTTTTGTGTACAAAACAGTTGCATTGCTGGGTTTGGCTTTATTGATCAACTTGGTAGTATTATAAACTTCATCAACTATGAAATAAAATTGGAATTTAGTAATTATGTTAATTGTTTATTTGTGAATTAATACTAACTATGAACAAGCCAAGTATACTTTCACTGAAGTATTCGATGCAATAGCGAACATAAATATGAATTGGATATTTCAAAAAGATTTTTACACGTTTGCGTGTCTAGAAATATTAAATACACAATGGTTATAATTTTGTCAACACTGTAAACATTTATTTACATTTTTATATTAAATTTATAGTTGAATGCTTAATTAATATACTTGGACCAACAATATATATTATAAAAATTTATGCAACTCTTACATATTATTTTTAAACTTAAATATTTGTTTCTGATTAAAAATTGTAATCAGGGAATAAGTTGCATATTTAATATGTATATTAATTTCTTTTAATAAGAAAAAATATTGAAAAAATTCCAGTATAATCAGTCTACGATCAGCCGATATTTATTTCTATTTATTTTTTAGGTTTGATTTTATTTTAATGATAAGAAGTACATATTTAAATAATTTATAACAATTCTGCGTGTATCTGGTTAGACTTTATTATGACTACACATATGGACTTCCCTTTGCTTATAAAAGAAATTAAAACTTATGATTGGTTTTCCTTTTTTTTAGTATGCATTGTTTTTTTATTAGGCATACCCAACATTGACATTTCTTTCTTTAAAATAAGTATTTTTAGGGTATTTTTTAGTTACATTTTTTCTTAAATTTTGGAATATGTCATGTTAGGTTCAATGCAACTGACTATTGATTAACAATGGCTATGTTGTTGTTCTAATGCCCTAATAGGAATGTAATGGAGTTAAAAGCATGTTATTTTATCCTAAGTTGATTAATTTGTTTAACTAAGTTATTGAAATAATACTTTAGACATATTTATTTATATATTGTAATTTATTTACGTTTACTACTTTAAATGTTTTACGAGAAGCATCTTTCAGAAGTAAACATTTTAACGAAGCCAAACGTGGGTCCACATTCTAGTGCCAGTGGTGGGATTCGAACATATGACCACCCAGGTCTAAGTTGAGCGCTGTACCGCTAGACCACCCCGGCATATAGATCAATTTTGAGTTTATTGTAAAGATCTATTATCTACTACCATCAGGGTTGCCCTATAATTATATGTTAACTTTAGCGTTATTTTCTTAATTTTAAATAATTCTATATATGCCTTGATACATTCCGCTTTATTGCCGGTGTGATCTTTTTTACATAATCGTAAATGCTAAGTATATTTTCGTTGGAGTATCTATGCAAACAATAATAATAATAATAATAATAATAATAATGATAATAATAATAATAATAATAATAATAATGTGTTGAGATAGCCTAGTGGTACAGCGCTCGACTCGAATCTGGATGGGCATAGGTTCGATTCCCATTATCGACACTAAATGTGGGCCCTCATTCGTTTTTGTTAGGTGTCAACTTGCTAAAAAATGTTTTCCGTAAAACATTCAGTTTAAAAAATTACATTTAGCGAATTTTGATCAAATTTTGTACTACTTTGTGTCCATTAACTCAATGTTTAATATAAATATTTGTAAATTGTACAAAAAAGACAAATAAAACTGACAGCATAGACGGATGATAACTAGAATCACTTGATAAATTTATATTGAACGCAAATTTATAGTGATTATTTGTAACAGATACCAAAATGGTAAGTTATTAATTATTGAAAAGAAGAATACCAAATTGGGTTATTTGCATTTGTTCCCTTGAGAAATAAAGCAATTTTAAGCAATGCGTATGAGACTAAAACAGTCTACTAAATTATTTAAGTTATATATATATATATATATATATATATATATATATATATATATATATATATATATATATCGGTAAATAATGTTATACTCAAAACAAATACCGAACAAAAAGATAAACAAGCTTTTTAATTTAAAAAGAAAATCAGTTACCAATCAGTTATTGTTAAGCAGTTACAATGAACGAATTGTATGCAGTATACAAATACTTCATTTGTCTTGTACTGCGTACAAAAAGTAATACGGGTAATTAAAAAATTGTGAATCATTATTATTGTGTTTGACGACACGTACTGGAAACGTGTTTGTATTTTTCTTATTACATGCATCTTTGATACATTGGAATAGGCTTAAATGTATGACAAAAATAGAAGTACATTGTCTGAAACTGGATTTTTAATATTAATAAATCTGTGTGTATGCGTGTACCATTTTGGTGCTGCGGTAAAACGTAATTTTTTACTTATTTATATGATGAGCTATTTCGTGTTCTTAACTTAAATTAATTATTTTCGTTTTTCACGTTAACATTTATCATCAATACAATGTCGTGTACGTTACCAAATTGCTATGTGTTTCGTGTATAGTAAAATGTGCAATGGGTCTCACGTTTAGTCTTGATTTAAATAGAAACACCATCTGCGATTCATGTTTGAAGTTTGCATAAAATACTTCATTACTAGACAGTAGTAAATATATCGATTATTTTTGCTTCAATTTCTAGTTTTTAACTTGCTGGACATATCAAACAAAAAAATGATAGCCATCATAAGTCTTGGAATTGACATAAACCTACTCTAAACATCTAAAATATGGCAATATTATGATTGTCACAAAGTCATTGAGTGTATTCGTAAAAAAAATAACAAAACGCAATATACTAAAATGCAAAATGGATTACAAATGGAGTCGAGTTGACATAATCTTAATATGATTTCGACAATAAAAAGATGGGTAAAAATATTTATTTTATATTATTAATCCAAAATACTTGTAAATTATTATTTTTACTATTGTACATAATTTATTCATGGCTTTGCATAAAATTAAATAGATTAATAAATCAAACAACTTTTATAAATAAATGAACAAAAGACCGAGTTAATTTTAATGATTACTTTAAAGTGCTAATATTTAGTCATGCCTCTAATATGTTGAAAACTGTTGAATCTGTTGACATTCAGATATCGAAACCCAATTTGTGTGCACAGAACAATTTGTACCATCATGAAACTTAACTTGGACTTAACATAGGCATGTTGTGTCTGTATAGTCATTAATGCTAAGTTAATCACATCATATTTTTCTATGTATATATACTGATTCTTTATGTTTGTGACTGAAGAGAATATTCAGAATGAATTCGTCTAACTTTACGTCCTCTATTATTTTTATTTGGAATTATAGAGGGAATCCAATGTTTTAAATTAAACAGTTTAAATATTCAAATGTGTACTGTTTAAAACCGAAGAGTTATGAGATGTGCATATATATAGTATACACATCTTGTGTTTTAATTAGATCTTACTTTCTAACAAACAACCTTTCATTTGGTCAATTCTCCCATTTATTTGCATTTTAAATGTAAATCGTTTTCTTATATATGTTTAATTAATAATTTTATTTATAAAAACTTCTTTTTCAAAGGCTTATCAAATACATATCTGTGATGCATTTTTTTCTTTCAATACAACTAGTGCATGCATAGTTTTGTTTGTTTATCCAAAAAATTAATTCTGTCTATTTGAACATTGAAAAGTCGACAATAATTTGAGTAGAATAAAGGAAATATTGAATTAAAATGAAATTATTGTTTGAGCAACGTGCTTCATATATATATATATATATATGTTGTGCAAGATTGCAACGTTGATGGACAGATGAATTTGATAAATTGCTGATTTGTGTTTTGTGACAAAATGCTTGCCTTATTTTTCTTTTCATTTCTTTTTTTAAAAATAAATATTTACATACAATTTATTTATAAGTTTGTAAAAATATCTTTCTTCATGATTATCATCTGAGACTTATTTTACACCCAAATTTATTGTAAATGTGTGTGTGTGTATGTGTTTGTACTCAATACAATTAAAATAGGAATAAACTTATGTAATGGAATCAGTAGTATTGCGCGCACACACACACACACACATACACATCTAATATGAGCTGAGAAAATGTAATATTTTTCTTCAACCAAACACAGGGGTTAGAAATATTTTACAACTCTAACCCCTTTCTATGTAAAAATATGAACGGTTTTGGTAATCTCGACCGTAATCAATCGGTTGTTGTTTGTTGTATAATTTTAATTGGATAGCGTTTATTTTTTAAAATAATAATAATAATAATAATAATAATAATAATAATAGTAGTAGTAGTAATGATAATAATAATAAAAATAATAACAGTAATTAATAATCGTTTCCAACTAAAAATTGACAAGTTTAGAAAGAGTGGAAACTAGTAATTTTATTGTACAAAAAAGGGAATTGATAGACGGGAGTAGGAATACGTTGCAATTGTTGTTGATTTGATTAAATCAAAGTGATAGGAAAAATATAAAAATATTGTAAAATTTGAATATTAAAAAAATTCATTCTTTATATTTTCAGACTTGTTGGATATGTCTTTATTCGGATTGTTGTTTCGGTCAGTTCATACTAGTTTTGTAAGTCAATTTTTATTGTTGTTTTGTTGTGTTTGTTAGACGCTTTCTGTTTTAACCAGGTTTTTATCAATCATGTGAGAGATTAGGATATAATTTTAATAATGATCCGTAAATATTTGTGAATATATTTAAGACAATATTCATATATGTATATATATATAATATGTGTATGTGCATAGCTAATTAACCTCTAGGATTTTCAAAGTATTGTTTATTTTTTGGTTTCAAACAAATTTGAGTAGTTCTGGAAGTTATCAAGTTAAAAATTGATCTGTTTCAAGTAGACAGACATCCGTTTATATGTGTTTGTATAGATGGTTGGGTGGCTGGCTGGCTGACTGACTGGCGTGTAAAGCAAAGATAAACCAAAATCTTGCTTAACCCAATATCAAACTTACTTGTGTGACTCATTTATTCCAATATCAAATGTCGGAATGCTAGTCTGTGTGTGTGTGTGTGAGTATGCTTACGAAAACCAAACCACCAAGACTGTGTAAATTGTCTAATTTCCATTTTTTCAAAATACATTTTGAATGGGTGTTGATGAATCGGCGCCTTGAACAACTCTTTCCATCCTTGTGACGTCCACAAAATTATTTGTGACAAACATTTTGGTATTTTTGGTCATGTACATTTGGAATTTGTTGTCAAACGTTTGTACTTTTAGTAGTTGCAATTTGAGTTCAAGCAAATGGTCGAATTGGAACCAAGTAACACATTTTAGTATGAAAAGTATAGATAATCTTTAACGGGTTATTGTTGTTCCAATAGTTTGATTCTTGCTTTGTAAAGTAAAGAAATGGAGGTTTGTTTCTTTTGTGTGTTGCACTTAAAATGTGTTTCAGCATGTGGACATTTTAGCACATTCCTAGACGATAGTACGCATTTAGTGCCGGTTTTGGAATTGAAACGTGTATCGATTTGCATGCTAATCTACCGTCTTAATTACTTATACTGCCGTACCTAGAAATATCGGGTGGTGTTGATTTTAAATTTGATTCCAAGTTTTATTTTTACTCAATTGTTTACTTGTTTGTTTGTTTATAAAAACGTTGATTTGAATTTTCAAAGTCTGCACACCTACTTGCAGGTATTTCGTTTGGAACTATTTTATCTTTTCTATACGTAAGCAAATAAACACATTTTGTCTTCTATATTGTGAAATATTTGAATATTACTGCAGGTCATAGTTCAATATTAATGATGCAGAGACAGTAGTCTTGTTTAGATGCCTATATTACGATTGTAAGGATTCAATTGTACAGTTTTATACATTTTTTCAAATTTTTCAATTTCCAGTTTATTTAATACTAATATGATAATAACAATAGGATTGTGTTTTTTAAACTTTATTTTTATTTACTTATTATTATTATTGTTAATATTATTATTATTATGCGCAACAAACGTAGGAATATAATATAGTTTCTTGGTAAATAGACGGTATCTTTGTGACGGTGCCATTGTTTAGAGAAACTAACAAGGCCGTCTGTTTTTTGTCAAGGTTTTATAAATTAATCTAATGGCTACATATAGTATACATATAACTTAAAATATCTTTTAAACTATGAGTTTCTAATCTATATTAGTCTAAAACAAGATTATTATTACTATTATTATTATTACTAGAAATTAAAACTTTAGTACAATTACTTAAATTTTTAGGACTATTATTTATAAATACTACAATGAAGATGTTTGATCATCAAGAGATACACTATTAGCATTCAGGTTACCATTATCTGATTTTAAATATCCACTTACCGCAATTTAATTTTAAGTTATTACTTGAGTACAGACTTTAATTAAAATAAACCAGTTTATATTGATAGTTTATAAATTAATAAAAAACGTGAAAGAAGCAACACTAAAATGTAATAATTTTTATACGTTCTTATTTCATTGGTTTATTTTAAAAGTACTAGACTTAAAACGGTGCAAGTCATGGGTTTGCGTTTTGCCGCCAAGCCTAGACGAGAACCCTGGTTTGTCCTTGCTATTTATTTACTGTAAAAACTTAAAGTGCTGATGGTATGACTCGAATCATATCCACCAAAGTAATCATATCGTTTGAATTATCTTAGGAATTTTAGGTTAAGTTGAATATACATGTAAAAAGAGTGTTAACTGGCTTGTTTAATATAAAATTAAAAGAACGTATTGCTTAATTAACAAAAATAATTTTAATTTGACCAAGTTGGAATTACGCTTTGAAATGAAAATGGATTACTAATTTGTTTATCAAGAAAATTAGAAAAGGAAATTTTTAATTAACTTTTGCAAAATAAAAAAAAGGTCACGTTACTGTAACAACACCCAACAAGCTTTCACACTTTGGTGGTCATATATATGTAAATAAATATGACATTTTATCAATTTAATATTAACAATTCATACATGATTAAAATTAATAAAAAACATGCAAAAATCAATTTTTAATTTATTGCTTTTTAATAACCTCAAAAGAATGGAATAGGGGAAAAAGTGGACGATGTTTGTAAGTTGATGAAACTTGCAAAAGATGTGTGTGGGTATATGTATGAAGAAAATAAATTATTATGATAATAATAATAATAATAATAATAATAATAATAATAATAATAATAATTATTATTATTATTATTATTATTTTGTTAATAATTTTTAATTAAAAAAGCATAGAAAAACAGTTAAAACATTGCCTTTAAAGTTTGTTAAATGAAAATAAAAATGTTGTAATAGATAGAATACGTATATAATAATAAATATATTGATGATAGAAAAGTGTAAACATTTTAATAAAAATGTGAAAGAATTATAATTTCTTATTGTTAAAAGAAACACGTTTGTAGCAAAAATAAAACAAATATTATCAAAATTGTTGTTTTTGTCTATTTTAATTTTAAATATTAAAACAAATGTTTTTAGTATATTTATTAGACTGTAATCCGTGTAATGTAAACGTATTATTTATTTAGTGTATTAACGAGACAATAAAGGGGAAGATTGATACCATGTATATATATATATATATATATATAATTATTTTATTTTATTTTTACTGCTTTAAATGTGTTACGCGAAACGTATTTTTTGCAGAAGACAGTTTAGCGAAGCCGAACGTGGGCCCGCATTTAGTGCTAGCAGTAGGGATCGAAGCCTTGCTTACCGAGGTTTGAGCATTATACTGTTAGACCACTCGAGCATATATATATATATATTTCATTCATTCATTTTGGTTGGTGACGTGGTCACCTCTTCATTATTTCCCATATTTTTACGACATGTAGAACGATCGATTTCGATGGCTTGACAAGCGTAGACAAACGTGGAAGAATAACAAAGTTTCTTGGCTGGTAGACGGCATCCTTGTGACGTCGCCACTGTTCGCATATATTGACGAGACCGCCTGATTTTTTGTCAGGGTTATCTCCTTTAGCCCAAGGGCTACATATGATATACGTATACCTTTAGATACCTCTTAAGTATCCTGGGTGTATGTTCGCACCCACCCGCCGTAGCGGAAGCCCAGTTATACCGCTGTGCACTCGGACCCTGCTGTTATTAGTCTAGATCCCTAGGGGCACCTAGTCCAGGATGCACCATGTGGAGGACTAACAGTCAGGAATATCACCATCATTGGAAATTGAGACTTTATAAGCATTACTCAAATCCTCAGGATCATTATATATATATATATATATATATATATATATATATATATATATATATATATATATATATATATATATATATATATATATATATATATAATGCCAAAATGTTGTTTTTATTAAAATAACATTTATATTACACGTATTTAATAAAGTAACCAATAGGCTGGTTGACAAATGCAATTTTTGCTTGTTTTTAATTGTGTGTTTAAGACGTTTATACAAAACAAAGTCGATAGGCTAAATGACATTTAGAAATGTAATATTTTTGACGCTTTTTCATAGTTTGACAAATGATGTAAATTATATATATATATATATATATATATATATATATATATATATATATATATATATATGTATATATACTTTACCCAAGCAATTAAAAAAACATTTTGAGTGTCAAAGCGAATAGATAATAATATATTTACATTTATAAACATTGGAACAATTTTTGTCAGTTTCACATGGTTAAACTGTTCATTTATTCGTTTCAAAATGCCTTCCTCTTGGTATAAGTGCTAATAAATGTTCTAAATTACCATCTTGTTTTGTTTGGGGGAGAAAAACAGTCTTATTGATTGGTGCGGCGAGGATTGATAATCGCAAAATAAATTTATGTGCAAATATAGAAACATTGGAAATTTCGGGGGAAAAAAATGGAACAAGTTGTTTTATTCAAGGTAAAAGCTAGTGTTTTTTGTAACTTTTGACAAGGACTAGATATGTACAAAACATAGATACATGATTAGTTTAAAAATATAGGTTCTACTGTAGACCATAAAAATTGATAATTATGTTGTTGGTTATATTGTTGGAAACAGTTAAATGTAGATTATGTGTACTTGTAATTTGCAACAAATTTCAATTAGGCTATTATAATGGAAATATGTGCGTTTAGAAATTGAGGAAAAATATCTTTTGAAGCGCTGGTTGTTTTAGTAAAAATAAAACAATATATATAAAATATTTTTTGCGCTTTGATTACTATTGGTCTTTGTGTAGCCAAATGACAGTAAAATGATTTGATTGCAATTTAACTTTTGCAAAAGCTTTAAAAGTGTTGTTCATTTTGTGCAATTTTAAAATGCAAATAATTAAAAAAAGACAACTGAAGCAACTGTAGGTTGTAAAAGATCAAAACCTGCTTCGGTATAAATAATGATAGCATTAATATTTATTTTATCGTTACTGCTTTCATTGTTTTACGCAAAACATTTTTCAGCAAGTGGGCATTTTAGCAAAGCCTGCATTTAGTGCCGGTGATGAGGATCCAAACCCATGCCTACTCAGGTTGAAGTCGAGCGCTGTTCCACTTGATCACTGCGGCATCGGCTTTTTAAAATCTTGTTCTTATTGTTTAAATGTTTTAGGGAAGACATTTTTTTAGCAAATAAACATTAAAAACAAACCAGACAAAGGCCCGTATTTAATATTGGTGGAGTATTCTAAATCCATATCCATTCAGATACAAGTTTGGTATTTCAGCTACTTTTGACAACCTAAAAAATGTTTAACAATATTAATAACACACGTATTAAACAGTAATAATACATTTATTTATTACTTTATTTTATGTTTATTATTTTGAATGTTTTACAAGAAACATCTTTCAACGGTGGATATTTTAGCCAAACCGAACGTGGGCCCGCATTTTAGTGCCGGTGGTTGGATTCGAACCCATGCACACCAAGGTCCAAATTCGAGCGTTGTATTGCTAGACTACCCCGGTAACTATAACTGTTGTATAATTGCCATTTGAAATATCAATAAAATATTTCAATGGAGATTTTTAATGTTGATTTAAAAAACAGTCATTTATACTTATTTGTATTTTCTCTATTAACAATTTTTTTTCCAATTTGGTCACACATACTCGGGCAAATTGTGTTTACTGAAATTCGTTGTTTGAAATAGAGTGTCGTTTTCTGTTGTTTTCTACAATCTTGTTAAAATATAATTTGGCTGTAAAAATGAAATGAAATTATTGAAAAAACCGATGTGATATAATTGAAATTTGTTTGATATATCCAAATTTTGTTTTTCTTTGATATAAAAAATGGTATTGTGTTGAAAAGAATGCCCAAAGTTTTACAAATATACAACTTAAATGTAAAGCTTTTTTATATATTGTAAATTTTAAGACAGTTGTTATTTTATTAAAACAAAATATTTATTATGTGTTTTGTGTCAATAATTGTAGTCACTTCAATGCTAACAAAAATTATGATGATATCTATTTTATCTAAATAATTTTTATCACTTTAATTTGGGCCTAACGGTAACTGTGCAAAACACTGTGTGATTCGTCTAAATTAACAATTTAAACATTAAAAGTAGAAAAAAAGTAATTGTACGTTAATGAAACAAAAGTATCGAAAACATTTTGCAAAAAATTGAAATATTTTGGCTAAAATTAAAAGGTGTATTTGAAGAAACACAGCTGTTGTTTTTACATTGTTGGTTTAAATAAAAATGAAAATAAATTGGTTTTAAACCCAAAAAAATTTTATTCAACCAAAGAATTTGGTTTATATATTCTTATAAAAATTAATTTTATAAATGTATTTATACCTTTTTTTGCAATAAAAATTGGTTACGGAAAATTGTTTTAATGTACCGAAGCAAAATAGTTTGTTTTATTTTTCAAAATTAATTTTGCAAATTTTCAGTGTTTCTATTAATTTAATTTAACTTAAATTTATTTTACTTTGTTCCTTTTAAAAAAAACCATTAAAGTCTAATTTTTACATAAAAATATACACTGATCTGTGTATTGGATGGGAATTATTTTTTATTTAACATGTAATTATTAATTTCTAATTATTATTTTGTGTTTTATGGATTAAAAAACAAAATGCATAGTTTTAATAAAGTAGTAATTTAAGTAGTATGTATGTAAATATTTCCAATGATGTAAATTATTTAAGCGACGTTTGAACATACGTGTAATTATAAAACGTTTAAAACAAAATAATAAGTCAGATGTTTCTTTAAAAGGTTTTATTTTAAAAAGTTTGATGCTAGCTGTATACAGAAAATTGAAATTAGATTCTCAATTTACAACTCATTTTATTTATTTATTTGTTTGTTTACAGTAATTTGAATTCACTGTTTCTCTTAATGCTTGGGTTGAACAGCTAGATGAAAAATTGCTTTAAAATTTTTTTATTTCGGATTCGATTTGAAATATTTCAATTAGCAAAATGTCAATTATAAAATCATCATGACTGCTAATGAAAATCCCGTGTGTGATTTAGACACCAAAGATGGACAAGCAATGAACCATTTTTTGCTTGGATCTCAATCTGCATTTGATCCAGTTGAAAGCATGGATCAAAATGATTTGAATAGAAAAATTCATAAATGTGGTACGTTTTATTTAATAATAATAATAATAATAATAATAATAATAATAATAATAATAATAATAATAATGATAAAAATTAATAATAATTATTATTAATGCCATGATTATGTTCATATTCATCGCTTATTTTCCAATACTAAATAACATGTGGTTTTTGTATTAAAAACAGTTTAAAAATTTGACTATACGTGACTCAAATTCAATTCAATATAATTTAAATTAAGAAAAACATTATCAATTTATAATTTGAAACAAAAACAAGACAAGAATATTTTATTGGTGTTAACATTGTAATGAAATTTAGATAAGATGTACACAATTATTTTATAATTTATTTTGAGCTCGTTAATATTATTTTTACATTTGTATCTTATACTTGTCATCTATCCATTATTATTCATTGTTGTATTTAACACAATGAAATATTCAATTTTTTTTGTTTTATCAAAAATAGTGGACAGTTGCAAACATCATTGACTAAGTTGCATTTTTTATGCATTTATCAAAACTATTTATCTCGTCGGTTAAATGTTCTCTAAATGATGCGCAATTAGATGTTATTTATTCCAATAAAAATTACTTTCTTTTTTCTATGTCCAAATAGTACTTTTCCCAACCTGGTCACTATTAAATGTTGTCACATTTTCACAAAAAATAGTTAAATTATTTAGATAATATTTTTTAATGCTCATGTTATCAATACTAATTTTTTTCGTTTTAAACGTTTTTACGATAAAAAAAAATCTTAATTACAGTTAGTTTTGTTAACTTGTCCAATTTACGCACATTTTTATCTAGAAATCTATGTTTCTGCAGTTAATTTTTTTGTTATTTTTTCCCTTAAATTTTGCACATATGTTTATATAAAATGAAAAATTATTTATTAGCCGTACCTATATGCGTTATTTAGTTGGAATATTTAAAAATTATTTTAGAGTGTTTTGTGTTGAAAAGCAACTTATTTTTGTATCTCAAGACAATATGTTTATATTTTTCTTGTTTGAACTTGCGGAGGTACAAAATGCAAATAATAAATATTAAACGTTTATTGTTATGCTATTTGGTTAGCGTGTTTCTTGGTTTTTACGGAAAACTTCCATTGCTTTAACAAGACATAAATATTTGATTTATTTTTCATATCTTACTCAGCTTAATTAAAATTCTTTTAATTTAAAATTTTTTATAGTTTTTAATTATTAAAATCCCTTTTGTTAACAATTTTGATAAATGAATGGTTATTTTTATGGAAATTGTACTATTTGAGAAATATGTTATTTGCTTAATGACAATAAAACACGAGAATACACTAGAATACACTAGAATGTATGTGAACGGTAAATAAAAAAAACAAGTGCAGCATAAAGGTTGGTGTGAACTGCAAAAATTAAATATGTTTTTTGTGTGTTTAAAAAGATTTAAAACTCAAGTTATAATATACCAAAAATAATTATGGAAAAATACATACATACATACATATATATATATATATATATAGGATTTTTATGTGTTTATGATGCAACGATTCTGTATTTGCATTTTTAGCTTTGCATTGACATATTTTTTGCAATAATAAAAACGTTGAAAGTTATTTGTTAAAAACCAATTTAGCATTATCAATTAATGTAGAGTTATTGGATAAAAATGAACATCTAAATTTCTAAATTTACAAAAAAAACATGGCATAATGTAGATATTTTAAAAATGTTTGTTAAATTAAGTGTAGGTTTGGAAATAAATAAATACAAGACTTGTTGTACTTGTATAAGGTACATTTAACAGGAAATGCAATTATACTGGGAAATACACGATTAACGTCATTGCATTTAGAAACAACTAGATACATCTTTGAAATAAATTATTTTTTTACGGCCAGTAAAGGCATTTTTGGTTTAAATATTGAATTAGTCATAAAGGTTATTGACTCAAGTTACCAGATGTATCTCCTGTTAGGTAAGAATTGTGGCTTACTAATGGGGCACTTATTGCAAACGGTCGTCTTTGACTGTGCTACAACGTACAGTTGTGCAAATAGACAAACCCCTGTTTGTTTCACTTATGCATGCGATGTGAACTTTAATCTAGATGCAGATTTGCCAATGTCGGCTCCATTCGTTCCGTCTATGTCAGCCATGTCACGTGACGGAGGTCGACACGATTGGCTTTCGTCTATCAACACCACCAATAACGCTCATGCCAATTCGTTTATGACCAAGCCCAACGGAAACAATCAGTTTGATTTGAAATGCTTGCAAACCATTGATCAGTCCCACATGTAAGTGATTACATTTTCGTTTTTACCCTAAATTGGTTGAGAAACGTTTTCACATATTAAATTGTTACCAACGTAGCTCCAATAGGTGCAGATGCAATACAACAATTAAATTACTCACGTAAATAAATGTTTAAATTTCGGCTACGAAAAGTAAACATGTCATTAGTGAAAATGTTTCTAATAAAATTATTCAAGTATTAAGAATTTTGAGAAAATGGATTACTTTGTGTTCAAAATTTGCACAATTATTAAAATAAGCACTTTAAAAATGTTTTTGAAACATTGAAACGCAACGTTTCTAGGCAAGATTTTATTCAATTGTTGCAGTTAAAATATTTTTTATCTATCGTTATACGCATATTTTGATTTAATTTTATATAGTTTTATTAAAACAACACATAATTACATTTGGCGTTTATTTTACAGATTATTAATTAATCTTACAATATTAAACGTATAGTAAACAATATATATATACTTAAAAAATGTTTTAGTACAACTTAAATATGCTTAATACAACTATCACAAAAACGAATTGATTATTTTGCGTTGATTTTGACAGTATTCCGTTTATCTACTATATATATATATATATATATATATTGTTACTATGCGTTCAATATTTTAAGTATTATTTTAGCAGTACAAGTAAATATTTTATACAAAACTTACATTTTATACCAATATTATTATAAAGTTCTAATGTATGTCAGAAACAAAAATATGATCATTTAAAAAAATTGAAAAACAAGCAAATTAGTTATTCATTTATTCTTCATTATTTCTATATTTATACGGCTTATTAAACAATCGATTTCGATGGCTTGATAAGCGTAGAGGAATAACGAGGTTTCTTTGGCTAATAGACGACATCCTTGTGACGGCGCTACTGTTCACAAAGATTAACGAGGCCGCCTGATTTTTTGTCAAGGAGATATGTTTAGCCTAACAGCTACACATGGTATACATGTACCTTAAGATGCCTTTTAAATATCATGACTGCATGCTTGCACTCACCCACCAAAGCGGATGAATTTTATAATAATATCGGTATAAAATATAAGTTTATGAAATATTTTACTTATACTGCTAAGATAATACTTAAAGAATGCTTTAGTTCAATTAAAATGTGCTTAATATAATTGAATGGTGTCACAAAATGGAATAAGTATTTTATATTAATTTTGACAGCATTCCGTTTATCTACTCTACATATAAATTGTTAGAATTTGGTTTGTATATATATAAACGTTTTTGTTTTGTTGACACATCTTATTAAAATAATGTACACTACTAGATACCAATTTTGTAAGATGGTAAAAAACAACCATTGTAATAGTATAAAAAATTGTACCATAATCCACAAATTAAAATTTTGTTTCATAAAACAAATTGTTTTATTCTATTTATTTAAATTTGTCAAATGCAATCATCCAATGTGAATGATTGATCAACGCTATTTTTACAAATGTGTACACGATTTATTTGACTTTGAGCGTTACCCAATTTGACGTACAATTATTTTACGTTTCGCACAAGTTCCAAATTAATTATTTATGTTGACAAAAACTAATTAGTTTAGTCTGTTAATATTGACACAAATATGGAATTTTAAAGCCCACAAAATAATATAAAATGCTTTATTTAATTTCATTTGAAAATTATTTGTTTTTTAAATCTTTTTTACCTAACCAATATATAAATTAATAATTTAAAATAATATTTAAATTGTCTATTTACATTTGTGCTTTTTAAAAGAAATCAAAAAATTTCTTTTTTTTTGCAATATTTAAAACCAAGTTTTTGTGTCAATCAAATCGTCATTGGGGTAAAAAAGATGTAGTCAGAATTGACATGAGATAATTTACGATATATTTTAAAAATATTATTATTATTATTATGAATAATAAATAAAAGCTAAATAAATAAAAAAGTTGTATTTTTTCAATGAACATAAAGTATTATTTGATTTTTTTGTTTGGAAACTAAGGTATTTTCGAAGCAAACAAACAGGCAGGCAGAATATAAAGATGTTGATGATAAGTTTTTTGGATGTACTGCACACAAGCATATATATATATATATATATATATATATATATATATATATATATATATATATATATATATATGCATAAAATAACTTTTAAAGCCAATCTGAAAAATAAAATAAAACAGATATCCATCATTAAGTCAATTGAAAATGAGAAAAATGCTTTCAATTATATATATATATATATATATATATATATATATATATATATATATATATATGGTACTGCACATTTTATTGTTCATTGTTATTTTTAGGTTGGTGGTAAATGCTGGGACGGGAGACAGTTTTTAAGAAATTTTAATTAAACAAAGTTATAAATATATATGCATTGTTGTATGAGAATTCTGTTTGCTCGTGTTTGATTAAAATTACTTGAGATTGACATTGTAATGGTTTAAAACAGCAGTCTTGTTTAAAAAATATTTTGTTTGTTTTTCTATTGTTGGAAAAATATTGGTTTAAAAGTAGGAATAACTGTATGAAATTGCTACTTAAGTGTTAAATTAATTTAATAATCGTATATATATATGATACGTGAGTCACACATTAGCGTTGTGTTTTGTTTTTTATTTGAAGTAAATAGTGTTGGACGATTAGTTTAATACTGTTAATAAAAGAACCGTGTTAGAGATTCTACTATTAATTTAAAAATAATTATAAAAAGCATTTTGAATTAGAACAAACTACATTGTAGCCAGTTGGATATATTAAATTTATAATATTGCTGTTTTTTAATACAACTCATTGTCTTTTAGAAAGATTTCTATTAATCCATATTTTGAGAGGAACGTGCAAAATAACAATAGTGATAATAATAGTAATAATAATAGTAATAATAATAATAATTATTATTATTATTCTACAAAAACTGTCTTAAAGTTTACTTTGTCAACTTAATTTGACCAGAAATTTGTTCAATTCTGAATTTGCTCAAAATATGGCTAAATCATCGTCTAATACGGAAGCGATGGCTGCAGCGGCAGCGGCTTTCAACGCGGTGCGTCGTTGGTTCAACAATCCCAATACAATGCCAACAGGCGACGGTTTAGCCAATGCTCCATGGTCCGACGCTGCAACAAATCCCGCCAATCAGTTTGCAGGAGCGCATTTTTTAAATTCTAAATGGACTAACAATTGTCAAAACAACGGCCAGTTTTTGGGAAATCATTGTTTGAATTATATGCCTTTTATCAATCGGGGACATCATAGTACGGGCTACATACCCAATCACCATACAGGCACTTCGTCGGTTTTACTTCGGGGCGGAAACAAACGATCGTATTCACAATCATCTGTCAACGAATTGTTCGATATATCCAGTCTAACACGCAGTTCCCAAGGTTCTTTAAATATTTTGCAGTCAACTAGGGGCTCGCATAGTGTTGGACCAAGTGCCGAGGGATCTTATGGACATTTGTCGGCTGGTGAGCAGGTTTTTTGTTATGAGTCAATTGCACTGTAGCAAAACGTTGTTTAGTAGTTATTTAGAAGATAATTAATAAGATTTTTTTAGATATAATTGAACATTTTTTAACTAGAGAATGCATATAAACTTTAATTGTTGTATATATAAAACATATTTCGAAAGTTAATTTAGACTTTACATTGTTTACCTGCATATTTAAAGTTGAACTTTATAATAGAAGTCTCTACTAATATTAATGCTTTCAATTATTATTTCTGTATAATAAAATAAAGCATCTATAAACATTTAAGTTAAAGAATTATTTCCTTAAATTCAATTTGTTGCTAAAAATAAGATTAAATGAAACTATATTAACAGTCTAACCAAGAGCATACCGAAGCGTCTAGGCTAATTGGTTAGAAAAAGGGCATTACATTTTTTATTATTATTTAAAAAATATTTATTACTTTGAATGTTTTACGAGAAACATCTTTCAGTAGTAGACATTTTAGCGACATTTTAGCGTGGGCCTGTATTTTAGTGCCGGTGGTGGGATTCAAACCCATGCTCACCGAGTTTCAAATTCGAGCGCTGTACCGCTAGACCAGCCCGGCACATTTGTTGATATAGTGTACATTACAAGAATCTGTTTGGTAACTAAAAGAATTTGACATACTTTATGTTTTATTTAATATTTAACGTTATATTTTGTGTTGATAATTTTACTCAACTTTTGATTATTACTTGAATGATATTTAGTATTAATTTTTAAAATTATGAACGTCCTATATTTTGATGAAATAGCAATTGTATTATATCCATAATGAAATGTGTGTAATATATATTAAAACTGAGTTCTTATTTTAAATTACTACTGCTTTTAGCTTAGATAGGTACGTAAACTGCACAATTGGTTTTATATATTAAATAAAAAAGCCGACATATTTATTATGTCTTCTACTAAACATATTTTACTTAATTATATTGTATATAACTAATGAAGTTTATTATATTACTTTAAAAAACGTACACTTGTGTTTTGTTAAAAAAGTTACGTTATATGGTAAAAATGACGCCATTTTATTATATAAAGTGCCGAGGTGGTTTGGCGGTGCTCTCCTCAAACATGGATAGGCATTGGCTCGATTATTGTCACCGGCACCATATGTGAACTCACATTCGGCTTCGCTAAAATATTTACTGTTGAAGAATTAATTCCGTAGTAAAAATAAATAAATAAAAACAGTCATACTTTATAATACAGAAAACAACCAATTTTCCATTTTTATTGCATTTGTGTGTGTGTGTGTGTGACAGCTTCGTTGGGAGCCAGTCCCAACGTTTCTGGATGCGCCAGTGGCGTGCGTCGTACGCCAAGTACGAATGGCAATTCTTCATCGTCCAATCACACTATGCCACCAGGAGGCATGTGTAGCGATGGTTCTCCATTCTGGTCGCCTATTTCGCCACAAACGACCAATTTTCTCAAAGCCCATTCCGATCACAATTCGTCGAGTGCCGGCAGTTCGCGCAGTGCTCACAGTATGTCGCATCGAGCACCATTTGGACATTTGGCCGTATTCAATTCGCATTCGCCCATTGTCAACTATTGCGACACCTATTCTAAGCGGTTTATAGAAAATGTCAAATCCAATCCGTCGTCCTCATCACCGTCCCCTTCGTCGACGTCGCCTTCCATATTGCAATCGGCAGCAATGGCTTTCGCTGCTGCAGCTGTCGCGGCGTCAAACAATCCAGCCAAACTTTTGCAAACCGACGTTTTTGACGGCTCCAAGTCGTGTGCCTCGACGTTGACCAACGTAAGTCAAATGTCGACCAACAACACCAACAACGAAGAGTTCAATTCGAAAAGCTCCTATCCGTTCAAGTCGCCTTCAACTGTTGTCGGATCCAAATCGATGCTCAATGCCCATTTGGTCGATTTGCATGGAAAATCGTTGACACCCACAACCGACTCAACCTTCAATTATCGATCGTCATCCTCTTCCATGTTTATGCCCAAATTTCCATGGCCATACGATCAAGTTGGCCTCAATTCGGACGTGTCCAATTCATTGCTACATGATTCGATCAAGTCGAAAGACTTTCTTCACATTTCGTCCAAACCAGCCGATTGGTCGGCTTACAACAATTGGCTCTATCAATCGGGCGGTCCTCTGGATCACATGAACAAGGAATTGAACGGCAGCCGCAATTGTACCAAAAAGACGTCGTCTTATTCGGCGATTCACCAACAACGACTGGGTTACAATGCACCAAACGAATTTGCCAATTCAATGCTTACCAAGGATTTGCTCAAACAGCATTGTGCTCTCAATGATGCTCAAAATAATAACAAGTCAATTTTGTGTTTGGCCAAAACGAAAATCAATGACGAAAGTCGACTGAAACAGTCGAAATCGAAAAATTCGTGTCGAAGCGAAGCGGCGGCTGCAGCGGTGGTCGAGGGCGACGAAGATGACGATTTGAATGACGATGGACGTGTTCCTCAAGAAGGCGATCCAGATTTTGTCGAAACGACATGCAAATGGGGCGATTGTACGATGCAGTTTGAAGATCAGGACAAGCTGGTCAAAGTAAGTGTTTGTGTGTGTATGTATGTGTGAATGGAAGACATTGAATGGTAGCGCGACTTTATGCGTTTGTACTTATAATGTAGTGGATTATTATTTGTATTTTATTGGGAGTATCAGTTTCACCGGTTTGAGTCAATCAGGAGCATTGTGCCACTGTTTCATTACTGCTAGGAATTGGTGGCCGTGCATACAATTAAAGTCTTACACAAATTTTAATCTACGTCCTTGTTATTAATAATTTTTATTTATGTTTACTACTTTGAATGTTCTATGGGAAACTTCTTTCGGTAGTGGACATTTTAGCAAAGCCAAACGTGGGCCCGCATTTTAGTACCGATGGTGGGATTCGAACCCATACCCACCGCTAGACTATCCCGGGTTTTAGATTAAAGTCTTATCTATTGAGTTATGGGTGGTTGACACAGACTTTGGAAATTTATTGATGGATGCTGATTGACAAGTAATTACAAATTCTGTGCGTTACTAAGGCTGACGAGTAAGTGAATGATTCGTCTTATCAGATTTTATAAATATTATTTAGCAAAACTTGACAATTCTAATACTATACAAGTTATAAAAGCATACACTTAAAACCTCATTGAAAAACGATTTCTATTGGTTGAAATTGTGACCTGAAAACCAAATTTGACGGTTATTAACATGTATCCTATATTGATTGAGTTTGTTCCTGTATGTACATGTCTGATATATGTATTTTTATGTTGGCCAATTCAGTAATTTATTAATAGGAATGAGGAAAATTCAAATAAAACCAAGATGAATTTTTTAACACATTTGGTGAATATTGAAACTTTTTCAATTGTCCTTATGATTTACTAAACAAGTTTACCTATACAGATGTGGTTCGATAATAGGGGTTGGGTAATATTTCAATTTGTTGAAACTTGAGATATCTGATAGCATACATTTTTTCTATATAAAATGCGGTAATTATGTGTTCTTTAACAAAAAATGAATGGTATACATATATATGCGGGCCCATGTTCAACTTTGCTAAAATGTCCATTGCTGAAAGATGTTTTCCGTAAAACATTCAACGTTGTAAAAATAAATAATATATATATATATATATATATGTATGTATATATAATATATTTTTAAAGCATATAAGCAACGAGCATATTATGAACAACAAAAAAAGTTTTGTATGTCTTTGGCGAGAATGTGTTCGCGGAACAAGACCGTTCAAAGCTCAATATATGTTGGTTGTGCATATGCGCCGACATACGGGAGAAAAACCGCACAAGTGTATCGTAAGTGTAAATTTGAATACATGCCAATTTAATGATTCAACTAAATAAATATAGGCCTTAAATATTATAATTACAAAACCCTTTTGTTTTGGAATAAGCATGGGGGTAACAAGGTAAAAATAACAACAAAAACAACAACAAATTGTCATAATTAAAAAAAATTTGGGGCAACAAAATGATTTCATATGTTTGAACATTTTGCCACAATGATTGTTTGATCCCCCCATGAGACATTCATTTTAATTAGATCTTACCAAATGGTTCTTAGCCAAGTTTTCTCTAGTCTACCAACCTCTATTTTGCCAAAACCGTTTTTGCTGGTTTTACAGGCTGTAAACGTAGAATGTGACCAAGTAATTTTCTTTGTTTAAGTGATGATTGAGCTTCCTTTCAGCTTTTATTAAACCCTGTCATCTGGATTGTACTATCACTTCTTTGCCGTTGTTTGCTAAAATGGAATTTTTTTATTGTCTTAGTAGCAATATGAAGTTGTTTACAGAAGCCAGGTTGCTAACCTTGTTCTCAAACCCTTCTCTTTTATACAGGCTTGGGACTGGCTAGATTGGTTTATTTCTAATCTTTTCTAGGCAGAGTTATATATATATATATATATATATATATATATATATATATATATACGTTCTACTATTTCAGTTTGAGGGCTGTATGTACAAAACGCTATTCTCGGTTGGAAAATTTGAAAACTCATCTCCGTAGTCATACAGGCGAAAAGCCTTATCAATGTGAAATTCCCGGATGCAACAAAGCTTTTAGCAACGCCTCGGATAGAGCCAAGCATCAAAACAGGACTCACAGCAACGAAAAGCCGTACACATGCAAAGTTGATGGCTGTTCCAAACGATACACCGATCCCAGTTCGTTGCGAAAGCATGTCAAGACGGTACACGGAGCTGATGTATGTTGTTGGTTTGTTCAATTAATAACAAACATGATTTAAAAGTCTATTTGCATACAAGTTGAAAATAAAGCATCAGATTTGAGGCTATCAGCATTCGCGATAACCCATGTTCGAATCCTGGCAGCAACATCTACCGAGACGCGGCGATTTTACGTACCCTTAGGATGTTAATGATCTTAAGGATTTGAGTAATGCTCATAAAGACTCAATTTCCAGTGATGTGTTTATTGTTGACATATGTTGCTATTTTCATGCATTTGCTAGAAATAATCATACATATTGTTTAAATTTTAATCGCCTTTCGAAATTTGTAATTTATATTTTGTTTCACTACAGAGCGTTATCTAAAAATAGAAAAGGTGTTGGCATTGTCAATGCATAAAAGTGGAAACTATATTTTTACTGTTTTATTCATTTGTTTATTACGTTCAGCTTTAATGCCTTACCTTAAGTACATTTAGCATATAAACGCATTTTTACTACCGGTCATAAAAATGTAACACTTAAAAATAGTGCAAATGATAGGAACAAAATAAACTAGAGACACATTTATATGATACTTGGTGTTTATGAGTGTAATAAATATATGTGAGTACTGTATTTGAAACAAAAAAATGAAAATAAATATACTTTCAATGAGTCATCATAAATCCGAATTGTATTATAGTGTAGGACTTATATTGGCTTGAAATGGAGATAAAATGCGTGGTACACCCACGCTTTGATAGTTACATTCGTAGCTCGATTCTATTTGATTTCGGATTAATAATCTAGATGAGCGTGGCATACACAAATATTTGTATTAATTGATGTTGACTTTGATGTGAAGGCATGCTTTCTGAATTTTACGGAAACTTTATCTGTGTAAAGTGGAAGCTTATATACGAAGCATAAATAAGTATGACATGCCTACTTTAAGTACTTCTTAATTAAGAACATTATTGTTTTTTAAATGTTTTGTAAACGACAATGTTTTAAGATTTTTAAATGAATAAAAATATGTAGTTTAAGTTATGAACATTATTTATTTGTAATGCATTACTCAAATGAACAAGAATAACCTTTGTCTTTATTCTGTGTTGTACAACAATCGCTCAATAAAGGGATGCTAATTCAATGGTTTCTTGTACAGGTTTTAATAATCCACTAGCAGTAGAATATATGCAATCGTAATATAGTATTTCTACTAGAGTTTTTAAACCAATAATGACAGTAACAATTGATTTTGTTTTGAAACACAAACATTTGTTTTAACTAATTGGGCAAATAAAGGAGTTGCATTTTATTTTGTTTTTATTGAACTAATTGTAATTGCGATCTGCGCAAGACATCATTCTTGACACTTCGAATTTAAAGTGTAACAAATGTTTTTTCTGCGCTACACTAAATCACCATGACTACATACCTAACATTATTTATTTGCCATTATCTTTTTATTCCCCATCATATATTTATAAATTACATATGTATATATAATTTTGTTTATATATAAAAACTATTTTTTTTGTGTAATTCATGAGAATTCATTTTGACAGAAATAAGTTATTATTATTATTATTATCATTATCATCATATACAGGAATTAATTTATCATTTTAAAATATAACTGTAAAAACAACATTTTAAACTCAAAAGGGTAATATTATCAAGGTGCCTTAAAATCAACTTTGACAAAAAATGTCATTACCACCAGTTCTATTATTTAATGCAAAATCTAGTGTTTACAAAATTAATTATATAAGCCTACTGATTAATGCAAAAATGTATGTTAACAATTGCCTTCAAGATCCTATTTCAGCGAATAGATGCTAATTTAGGATGCTAATTTAATTTGTCTAATTGTTATTTTGTACTTTTATCTTATATTGATTGTTTTGTTCATGGCACTAATTATGTGCTTCATATGTATTTATGTACTGAATCTACATCTAGTAAAACATTAAAGTTTATATATATATATATATATACTTGTTTATTTGGATTACTCAACTGGATAACCTTAGCTATAACAAAAAAGTTTATTTTTTCGGATCGACCTGTAGCAAGTCAGCAATATTAAAATGTTTGAACAGAAAAATCGATATTAATTATCGTATGATGTTGGCTCAATTAACTTACATGTTCAATTTTTATACATTACCAAACTGTAAACTTGTCGATGTGCATTTCAGGTGTATGCTACAAAAAAGCACAGAGGCGAAAGTTGGAGCGATCGTCCATTCAACAATTCCCACTACGGTCACTATTTGTCGGGAACTGACCGACCAAACAAGCGGTCGAACGGCCATTTTTCCAACTCACGAGGTCGTATGGGCGGCAAACACCAATCGGATTCGTCGGCGCCTCCTCGTGGCGATTCTGGCGAAGTGATTTCTAATCATCACTTGTCGACTAATCTGGCTGCCAATGGCCATGTCAATCCAACCGGTCTCAATGCGGACTGCCTGACTTGCTTCCATCGGTCCGTCTATTCCAACTTCCACAATTTTGACTTCTGTCCAGGTCAGTCCAACTATCTCAATTTTGGACCGGCCTCCGATGAAGTTGGAATGCGCCGATTAACAAATTCGTTTCAGACGAGACACATGTCTCCGTACGCCAATTGGGACAGCCTGGATTTGGATGAACGTTCCAATCAAACTCCTCGCCGAGGTGTACGGGCTGAAGAAAGTTCAAATGGATTGACCGTGATGACTTCTCCGCAATATCATACTGACGATCCAAATTATCTCATTAACACAAACATAAAATGTGAACCAATTTCAAATTATTTGTCCACCACGTGTCCACCACATACAAACCAGTTTACATCTTTTTCGCCTGTCTGTGTAACGTCCCAGTGCGAACCAACTTGTTTGTCAACCTACGATTGTGTTGTAGATGTAAATAAAAAATCGAAACATGCCGAATTTGTCAATTGTGACTTGATTAAAGTAGAACAAAATTCAAATGTAGCGCAAAATAATGCAGCACAAAAAACAGTTTGTTCGAATCAAATGAATCATTTTTTGGATTGTAATCAGTATGGTTTGGAATATAAATCAGGCGGTAATAGAATAAAAACTAAACAAAAAGAAAAAGTAAATTCGCGTTCGAATTCCAACAAAAAACTGGAAGTTTCCAATGACTTGTCTTATTCATCTTGTTCAAATTTAAAATCGGTAAGATATTGTATTCTTTTTCGTGTTGATGTTGACAGCGCGTTTTTAAACTAACGCGCTTCAATTACATGCACACTAACAAGTACAACTAGATTTTTTAGCTAAAATAAATAATAAATCAGTATATTAAAAACGTTTTTTTATTTACAAAACACGATTATATGTCAAATTTGGATGTAACATTCATATTTATAGTAAAAATAAATGTGAAACATGTACAACGTATATAATTAACAGTTTTATTAAGGAATGCATTTTTTCGGGCAACAATTAACAAGTTATTTTAGTTTGTTTTGCAGTATTCATTAAATATTTGAATATTCTTAAAATGTCCAAATTGAATCAAAACTAGTAATGGGAGTACATCTTTAGCTTTGAATGATCAATTATTCAATTGTAATTATTCAGCTGTAATGTAGACTGATATTTTGTTTTATTTGGTCTAAATTATCTTTCCTGCTCTCTAAATTTCAAACAGACTAACAAATTGGCTCAGTGTTCATCCAATTTGACCAATAATCAAATGTATTCGAGAAACGTTGACTTTGATTTTAAGCCAAAAATGGAGGACACCATTGGTCAAGATTATCAATGTGTAACCATGGATACTGGTAAAAATGATCAGCAATTACACACAAAATTTGACGATGCAGCATTAAAATCATGTGAGATTGTTGGGTTGAATAAAAATGTTCCCAAATCATGCGAAATCGAATCTGTTATTGGTCAAACATGTTCGCCAAATGGTAGGTTTATTTTAAACTACTTACAAGTAGTCTATAAATTTTAATGAAAAATAATTAAATTTTTGTAAAATGAAAAAATTACTTTTTAATCTATTTTAAAAAAATACAATCATATTTATATGTTTTAAAACAATCAGTTTAATTTAATATTAACACATATATAAATATCACCAAATATTAATATTGCTATTTTTATTTAATTGCAAACAAGTACAATGTTTGGAGTTGAATTGTAACGCTTAAAACAGCTTTTCTGTAAGTAAAATTAACTACCGATAGAATTTAAAATTTAAATCATAAATTTAAATGTTTAATAATGTATACGTTTTTGTTTCTATGTCAATCGAACTCTTGAAGTAAAATTTAAAAATTAATCTATTAATTGACTATTAACCTAACTTCTGCAAATACATCTTTAAAAATTCTAATGTTTTAAATTTTAACTAAGTCTTTTATTTATTAAAAGTGATGTATACCTACACTTTAGTTCAAATAATTTTTCAATCAATAAATAATATTAACAATATAAAATGTTGTATATTTTATCATTTTAAACTAACAACTGATGTTCTATTTTAATGTCTAAATTGTTTTGAAAACATTATTTCTAACTTAAAACTAATTTTGTTTAGATTATTGGGATGCAGAAAGTGGCACAGCTTCTTCTGGAATCGGGTCAGGTATATTGAACCCGACGCCTTCAAATAAATCCGACAAACCTGGACTATTAAATCACCATCATCCACATTATCTTATCCACTATCCGCAATTCCATCACCATCATCCTCACCATCATCATCATCATCAACATGAGCAACAGCAACAGCAACAATTATCTGATCATTGTCAAAATTCGTACACGCATACAATGCACAACCGAGATCAAAATTACACTGCAAATGAATCTATATGCTACAACAATCAACTTTACCAAAACGTAAACAATTATACTTCAAATCTGCCATTATCATCGTCATCATATTTTGACCTACCAACATCGATAGAAATTCAAAATGTCAAGTCAGAAACGGAATTTGTGTATTCCCAAAACGAAACGGCTTGTACTTTGCACAATTCCCAACATATGGCTTGTCAACAAAGTCCATTTGCTTCGCACGTTGTCATGACTCCGCAATCGTCAGATTTGGAACACGCGAGTGCTACAAGTTCACAAGTTAGCAGTGGCATCGGGTCGATGGTTAGTAATCATGGCAATCAGCATCGTGGTGTTGCACCAATAAACAATGAAAATACTAAGCGGCTGACCAATCCAAAACAATCACAAAGTGAAAAAAAGAATTTCAACAATCACAAATCACACGGCGGCGATAGAGACAATTATTCGTCTTGGTCTCAACCGCCCAACTCAAATTTTAATTCTAGCTATTTTAATACAAATTCGCCCAATGTGTTGGTATCTTCTCCCTGTTCCACCTATACCACCTCCACGTTTAAATCAAACGTTCAATTTCCAAATATAACATCACCATGTCGTCCACATTCAGCACAAGATTGCTGTCGAAATCAAAATGTCGTCCAGCATGGCGCAATTCAAAATTGTCAAAAGCCAATTGGCCCAACACTCGGTGCAAGTGCAAATCATTGTTCGTTGTCAGCCAATCAACATTTTTGTCCGCCATTTTACAAACACCAATCAGACAAACCAGATCAAGGTCATTATAATCCCAATTCGTGTTTGATCCAATCCGGTTCGAATTCTTCATTTTGTTTTGATCAAAACGAATCGTCCAATCAGTGGGACGATTTGATTAGTCAAACCAAACAATTGGAATTGCAATTGTCAAATTCGCAGTGTTCCAATTCAGATTCGTCTAAATGGTCGCTGCCCTACAATCCATGTCCCAATCATCCTTCTCTTCCTCAACACCACAGCCATCAACACAATCATCATCCACTGGAAAGCAGTACGCCGACATGTGGCATTCCTTCACAAACGTCGGCCTATTTGTACGAACCAAGATCGGAATGTGGTCAGTTGAACAAGTTCGAATTTTCTAACAAGTGCAATTCGACAACGTCGATGCACGACACCACCTATTTGTCGAATTGCTCGAACAATGAAACTGAAACGTTTGAAAATGCCTACATGTCAAGTGGAAACGATAGTCAAATGAAAAATTGCAATTATTCATCCCAAACGTATTCAAATTTGGTTCAGTCACGCGGTGGTCCCATCGATGTGTTCGATTCGATTCAACCATCAACTTCGTCCGAAGCTAATTTGATTCATTCTTTACTGTTTACACCGTCGTCATCATTTTCGTCGCAAACACCAACTATGCCATCGTCTACATCGAATCAAAATATTGATATAATGTACAAACAACATCAACACGAACAATCGGTTTGCAGTTCGCCACTTGCAACTGGCATTATTTCATCAACAACCAATTCTGCAGTTCTTAATAGTAATCCTAGAACACGTAATTTAACCGATCAATCCTTGACGCATTCGACCTCGTTTGTCTACACCAACGAACATGCCAGTCAAGCGCCACAACCTCTTCCTCCAACGCATGAAACCTACTGCATGTCCCAACATACAAAACCAAACGACAACCAAAATTCAAACTGTCAAACACTAAACAATTCGGTGAATTCGATGTTGTACTATCCTTTTCTAAATTCCATTTTCGAAAATTCATTGAATGACGACTTGAATACCTACAATTTATTTGCTTCGGCTAGTGAACAAATCAGTGATAATATGGTCGTTTGCAATGGTATTCCTCCCAAGACTATAGAACATCAAGATGCTTTTTTCTTCAATCATATGACTAATTAAAATATTTTGTACATTTATTTATAATTTGCCGACAAGATAAAATATGATTTATTTTCACATTTTTTTTCGAAATATAGTTTTTCCCTCCAATTGTTTGTTTGTGTTTCAAAAATCAACAAAAAAAATCCAACTTTTATCAACATTTAGTTTGTTTTGTTTTAATTTTGATTTCGAATAATACTCGATTTACACTTTTTTGTTGTTGTTCTTTTTTACCAAAAAGTGCAAGTACATAACATTTAATTTCGTAGATTTGTTTGAATTGACGTTGTGCGTGTGTGTGTGTGTGTGAATGCGTTATTTTCTAGGTGCCGGTGATCACAACGTATAATCAAGTTGCTAGATATTTAATAAAGCAAATATAAATTTTGTAAATTGGATAAAGCAACAAGTTTTCTTTTAAAAATTCATGTCAATAGAATACGAATTTTTTCATCGTACATTGGTTGTGTGATTGGATAACAGAGCGCCATTTGTAATCAAAACGTTTTTGTTCATTTATTTTTAACAGTTTTTTTTTGAACAGATAAAATCTTTTATTTAATAATAAATTTATTTTGATTGATTAACATTATAGTGAAAATTGTTATATTTTTAATCGATTTGCAATATTTTGTAAATTATAAATGTGTATCATTCCCATCAGTGTTATCACCATCATCATCCACAAAGCTAATTTGAGACACTGTAAATACTTTTTGTTAACCGTTGTAACTACTTAAATATTTATAAGTACTCTAAATTTTGTTGAAAATATTATACACTTGACTGATATTGTTCTGTTTTCTACATTATGTACGACAAATTATTATTTTTTCGGAATATTGAATAACTTGTGCAAAATGCACAAATACGGTATAACTTATTATAAAACAAATTTTTAGTACTTAAAAAATAATATCTTAATATCTCAATAGTCTGTGTTATTAAGAAATCTGGCTAAATCCACTCATTCTATCCATAGATTAAAAATATTAAATAAATAATGTTTTATATTTAATCCAGTTAAATAAAAATAAATTAGGTAAGTATATATACATTTGGAAAATACTGGCCAATGTTTCGATTTTTAAAATTAATTTAGCTTTCTATTAATCATTTTCAAAATGATTAACATACATTGCGTTGAAATTTTTGAGTGATTTTAAAGAGGTTTATTATTAACAGTGCAAGCATGTCCTCTACATTTATTGCCTTCGACCTTTTCATTATTATTAAGACATTTTTAAAATCACGTTTATACCGTTGTCCATCTTTCTTATTTCTTGTTAATATTGGTGACTGTTTGGGAAAGATAAGTAAAACTAATCAGTCTTTTAATCTTTATTATTAAGGGACTATATACTACAATATTGTATTTTAAAATATTGGAAATTTATTTAACAAAATACTCATTAATTATCAAGTATGTAAAACTTTAATAGCAATCTAAATAATTTTTTTAAACAAGTTAAAAAATTGAACAGTATTTTTTAAATGATTTTATATATATATATATATATAAAGCAAAAATGTTTTTATCCTTATAATATAAATAAAGTTAACGCCTTGCTATCGGTGTTTTAAAAAAATTTTTTTTTAATAATTATAATTTCTTTTCAAAAACAAAGTAACAAATCTTTTATATACAGAGTTGGCCAAAAATCGCTGAAATAATAGCCTTGTAGCTAATGGACGTGGGATTGGGCGTGACTGACGATATATACTAGATGCAGACCCCGGTTTATTGTTGGTATTCTACCGTTGTTTTACATACTTCAGTAGATAAGCATTCACTATTGTGGAATACGAAAACATGTTATTTACGCCACTGGAATAGATAAAAAATACAAGTAACGCGATTCGAAAACATTTTATAGATTCCTCAGGCCACAAGGCATTATATTAAAATTAGGAAGCAGTAATAGCCAAATTAAAAATAAAACAGACAAAAAATTAAGTTATAGAGATAAATGTGATTTTGATAGTGCAAACACTGAAGAATCACTAATTGATGCGTTGAAGAATATTTTTTTGAAATATTCAAGTAGTAAAAAACCCAAACAAAAATATTGCTGCACGTTTTGCTCGAATGCATACAGTGTTGCATCTAAAGTTGACAACAACCAAGTTGTCCCAACTAGTGTTTAGTCAAGTTTACTGCGCCTGCACGATTTAGCGGTACAGCGCTTAACTTAGATTTGATAGACATGGGTTTGAATCCTACCACCGACACTAAAATGCGGGCCTACGTTCAACCTCGCTAAAATGTCTACTGCTGAAAGATGTGTCCCGCAAAACATTCAAAGTAGTAAACATAAAAAAAAATGAAAAAATAGCTTTTTCTCGTTACTTAAAATTAAAAAAATTTTTAATAATAAATTTTAAAACGTAAGACGTTTTAAGGTCATTTCTTTTTATTAGAATGCAATGCTATTTATGGATTATATTAGACTTTGAAAAAACATTTGCTGTTTTTAATTTAATCGTATGGGATAGTTTTTACAGTATTTATGAAACAGTGGCAATAATTTTGTTTAATTTTTTATGTTTGTTACTCTAAATGTTTTGAAAAAACATCTTTCAGCAGTGGATATTTTAGAAAAACCAAAAGTGGTGCCGGTGGTGGGATTTAAATCTATACCAACCGAAGTCCAAATTGAGCACTGTACCGCTAGATCACAATTGTTATCTTATAAAGTTTGTCCTTTTGCTGCCAGGTTTTATTTGCACACAAACTGTAACAATGACAACTAATGCGTTTATCTTTCAGGTGGTTAAAAATATAATTATAGCGTTTTTTAATATAATATGATATGCTTTTAAAAATATCATTTATAAAGTTGGTAATTTATATAATAAAAGCGTGTAAAAAGTAACATGAAATATATTGTACATATTGTCATTTTTACAACACAATTTTGACGCAATACAATTTATATTAATCTTCAAAAAATATAAAAATAATAGACAGTGGTTGAAATATGAAAACAAAGCGTTGAGTGATGTAATACAATATAAACTGATGATTTTATATAATAGTATTATACAACTGCGTTAGGCAACACTTAACCGTTTTTAAAGAATATCTTTTGCTTAAATGTTGCCTAACGCAGTTGTATAATACTATTATATAAAATCATCAGTTTATATTGTATTACATCACTCAACGCTTTGTTTTCATATTTCAACCACTGTCTATTATTTTAAAATTTTTTAAAAATCAATATGAATTGCATTGCATCAAAATTGTGTTGTAAAAATGACAATACGTACAATATATTTCATGTTACTTTTTACACGCTTTTATTATACGTTAAAATTATAGTTACTGATAATGTAATATTTGCATATAGTAAAATTGTTCTATGATGTATTAAATATAAATTTAAAAATATTGTAGCTGAAATACAATTGCATAAATAAAATTCGGCTTTGGACAACTACAATTAGTGTTATCAAAATAGTGTTCTAAAAAAGAGTTATTATGAAAAACATATAATTAAAATAATGCTTATAATAAACTTAAAGATAACATAAAAACCAAAAATTAAAATACAGACGTTTAAGCTGAAATAAAAATTTTAAATGACCAGGTCTAACAAAATTAAAATAAAAAAAACATTAAAAAATATTTAAATAACTTAATTACGCCGTAATTTTGGATATTTTAGTAATACAGACGGACATTTAGAAACTAACTTTAAGGGTAATACATTTAAAGCAAAACAAAAATAAAATTGCAATTGTTTTTATGTTAAATTGTATACACTATGATCGGTTTCTTTTTAAATTATTTTTGTATTTCAAAATTACTCAAAATTACTTTGGTTACTAAATAATGTCAACAATTTAGGCTATGTATCAATGCACTTGAAGGGCGTGTCCGTTAAAAATAAATAAATTTCATACCAAGCTTAATATATTTCACTTTAGCAAATTTAGCTCATTTTGTAAAACATATTTATAAAATGGAAATATTTTACAAAACAATTAATTGAATCATTATGGAATATATTTTGATTAAATTTATTCTAATTTCTATTTTGACGTATTACTTTCCTCTAACATTTGGATGCTTGAGTACGTTGAATGTTTTTATTTAAAAAATGTATTTATTAATTAAAATTATTTTAAAAAGTACTTATATAATCTAAAAAGAAATATAAATAGATTGATAAATGTTTTATACAAAAAATAGTAAAAATAGCTATTTTAATTAATTATACGGTAAAATAAATATTTTTATTAAATTATTTATATATTTAAATTTGTAAAAAAACAACAGCGTTTAATAATCTGCTTCATAAATAATTTTTATTTGCAAAATAAAAATTATAAGAATATGCAAAATTTCTAAAAAAAATAGGAATATATTAAGACTATTATTGTTATAACTATTATTATTATTATTACTATTATTATGATTATGATTATGATTATGATTATGATTATGATTATGATTATGATTATGATTATGATTATGATTATGATTATGATTATGATCACTATTATTAAAATTTATTTGAGCGTTTTAGTAGAAGTAGCTGTTAGATTACACAAAAAACAAAGTATAATTACATAAATTTGGCGGTAATTGTGTCAAGTAAGATAAATTAAATATCATAAACAAAAAGCTATTTTTATAAAAATTATAATAACATGAAATTAGATAAAAAATTTTGTTTTTCTAAAAAATTATTATTGTTTTAATGCTGTAGACAATTTAAAAATTAATGTAATATTTACAGTTATGTAATAATGCATTACATAAACACCGTATTAAAAAACATATAATAACGGTATAAATAAATCTATTTAAAATTATAGATTAATAATATCCCACAAGGTAATATAGAAATGTAACTTAAAAGCGTTTAAAAATAATTGTATATATTACAATACCACTAAAACAATAGTACTTAAAATGTGTTAATAACAATAATGCCTTTTGTCACAAAAGTCCATAAAATACGTTTTAAATATCGGTTTTATTTATTATTTTAAATATAATTTGTAGGTCGATCTCGTACACAAGTAAATCTCAATGCAGTTGCATCATTTACTAATAAACCTATTTTGGGTAATGTTATATTTACAAGTAAGGGCAAACTTGTAAACGTAGTTGGAATTATTAGCGGACTGCCTGTAAACAAAGCGTTGGGTGTTCACATTCACGAATATGGAGACTTGTCGGCCAATTGTACAAAAATCGGAAGTCATTTTAATCCTACCAATAGGTAAATATTATTTTTTCCTTCTGTTGGTTTTTATAAATGTTAACAATTTTAGAGTAATAACTATATTAATTTAGTTAAATGTTAGAATTGTATACGCTGCTCACATATTTTGATGCTTAATGTAGTTATCAGTGTATTATACATAATAATAACAATAACGATAATTTCTTATTTCTTATTTATTTGTAAAATTTTTCACTTTGCCTTAAGATTTAAATTTAAGCACAAATCTTAGTACTACTTACAAAATTAAATTCTGTATAGAACAAAATAGCACTTCACGTGATTTGTTTAATTAAAACCAAAGAAAAGTAAAATCAATTAATACAATTAGTTAAAAATAAAATAATTATAATTCTATATTAATAATTATTAATTATTAATTAGTAAACAATTAATTGTTGGTACTACAGATTGCATTTAAAAAAATATTTTAACTTGTAATATTTTCTAATTCGATTCACATATTTAGAAGCTTGCAATTTTTATAACCAGTACATTGCAATTGTTTTGTAGTATACACGGCGGATTATCAACTGTTGCACGACATATCGGAGATTTAGGCAATGTTGCAGTAAATGCAAAGGGCATGATGCTAATCAATTTGACATTTGTCGGATGTAGCCCACTGATGTGTTTTGATTTTATGGGAAGATCAATTGCTGTCAATGCTGAAGCAGACGATTTGGGAGTGTGCAAAGATCCAAATAGTCAATCCAAAGGAGGTACTGGCAAAGAGTTGGCTTGTGCTGCAATTGCACGAAAACCCTAGTTTAATGATGAAATTTATGCACAAAAATGTTGCAATTGAATGTATATTTTTACGCATTATAACTAACAAATTCAGTACTGTTTTACTTAAATATATGTTGTATTTTATTATATATATTTATTATATATAGTAGTTCATTTAATATTGTAAAAAAGTTAGTACTATTATTACTATTATTATTATTATCATTATATGTTGTATAAAGTATTATTTTATCTTGTTAAATATATAATAAAAGTATACTTCACATATTAGTGTATACATTCTTCAAATTATAATACTTTTTAAAAATAATTAGATTACGTAGATTTTTAAATGTTAAATAAAAAAAAATTATTTAACCGTCGTTTCTAATAGATAAATTAGTAGAAAAATTATAGTTTTTAAAATTGCACATTTTTTATAAGTGTTTTGTTATAAAAATATTTAATATTTGCTTGTTTTAAATGTTAATAAAAATTAGATTTCAATTTATAAAATAATTATGTATGTAGTGGTTATTAACAATGTCTTACAATTATAAACATTTTAGTAATAAAATATCTATTAAAATTGTTGTAATTTTACAACCACAATTTGTACTACTACAATTTCGTTTTCAATCAGAAAAGTCAAAAAATTGCAGTTAATTAATGTTTTTAAGTTATTGTCTTAACTATATTATATATGTTTATGTTCAATTACATTAAATTAAGTGGTTATTGTCAGTTAAACAAATAAAAGCATCATTTTTGTTTATATATTTTAAATACATATTATAGTGGAGTACAATATATCGTTTGTTTAATGCTATTTAAAAAAAAAAAAGAAAATATAATTTTTATATTCAAAAATATAATACGGATTTTAATATCTAAAGTAAAAAAGCACTATTTTAAAAACCCGTATAATAATTAAAATTATATGTGTTTCTGTAATTAAAACGCACAAAAAACAATAACGTGAAACTGTTATACACTTAGGTATTTTTTATATCTGAATTTAATTATATATATATATACTGCGCTCTGAACTAAATTTTACTTTTAAACCAAATAAAATGCGTTTCTTTAAATATTAAAAACATTTAAATAGGACAACCAACGTAAAACTAAATTAAAAAGACAAAATAATTTTAAAAAGTAATTTTTATTACATGGAATCAATATTTTTAAAAATTACATAAAAAAAAATTAAATGATACTAGTGAAGGTGTACCATGTTTAATTTTGAACTAAAATATAGAATATTTTACTCTTTATGTAGAGTTAATAGGATTGACAAATAAATCATTGAACAATTACAAAAAGCCTAAACTTTTTAATAAATAAAATAATATAAATTGTTTAAATGTATTTTTCAAATCAAATTTGTTATATAGTCTTAGAACAATTGGTGCATAAACAAAATAACACAATGACAATTACGATTAAATAAATAAGAAAGTCAATCATCCATTTATTTATTATTCTTTCGTCTGCCTATAACAGAACAAGCAATTCTTTTGATACTTTGACTATTTAAACAAAATTCGGGTTCTTCCAAAGTGGACAATACCAGCGATCGTCCAATATAACCCTTGAACTCCAAAATGGTGCTTACAGGCACGTGTAAATTGATATCCACAAGGCCTTGCAAATTAGATCGCTGTGCTCCCAAAAAGCCCAAAGGAAGGTGTTGCGAACTTGAGCTGTTTATAAAATAATAATTAAAAAACGTATATATTTAATTACATTAAATGTTTTTTTTTAATTTTAATTGTAAAACAATTTGATAAAAAAATGACTTTATAAGTTGACGTGATAGTATACGATTTGTAATGTCTACTTGTTAAACCACGTTTTTCGTGAGGCATTTAAGCAATAACAATAAACGGTAATGATGTTGATAATAATAATAATAATAATAATAATAATAATAATAATAATAATAATAATAATAATAATAATAAAAACAATAAATTTAGTTGTAAACTTACTTGCGTGAACTTTCTACACGGCCTGTGTTTAAACAATTGTTTTGCAGTCCGCCAAATTTATTAATCGAAATAACAATAAATTGGTTTGGAGCAAAGCCTTTGACAGTGCCATTTATTTTTACATATTTTCTGTTCAGTCGACTGTACCATACAGTACCAATATAGGGTTTAACTTGAAAATTGGACACACCATTGATTATTGTTGTATTTCTTTTAAAATCTTAAATATAAGTAATAGTAAAATAATAAAAATTTACATTAGAAAAATTAAAAAAATACAATATGTATTTTTGATTAAACATATCTTACGATTAATTTAGAACAAATAGTAAATAACTAATGATTATTGTTAAAATTATGAATATTTAAATTATTTATAATATTTTTTAAATGTTTTAATTTATTAAAAATAGTAGTTGTATTATTTCATTAATAGAAATTTGAAATTAAATTAAAGCTTATTTGTTGTTTAAATTTAATAGCACATATACAATAGACTTGTTTAAAATAATCAAACATAATAGCAACTATATTCATATTCATTATTATTATTATTATTATTATTATTATTATTATTATTATTATTAAATTAAAATTTTAATATCTCACTAGAGGATACATTTAGCGTAAAATAAATTTTTATCATCAGTAAAAATAAATAAATAAATAATAACAAAATTAAAAAAGTTGTAGTACAAATGATGAGAACAAAATGAAATAATATATATATATATATATATATATATATATATATATATATATATACATATTTAACATAAACATTATAATAATGTTAATATCATGTTATAAAACATATAATTTAAATTATTGTGCTTAATAACAAGTTCATAAATAATTTCAAAAAAAACAATTCAAACTAAAAATTGTGCTTACTGTTTGCTTGAATAAAACCGAGAAGGAGATAGAAGAAAATAAAATATTTGTTAATCATTTTTGTTAAAACTTACATTTTTCCGTTAGTATATATATAGTTTAGAGATAATGCAATAGATTAAATAATACATAATCCTTTTTATTTTAAAAAAAATTTTAGTACTTATTATAAAAATATAAAGCTTAATATCATCATGATGTATATAAATCGTTACTTAAAAAGGTTTAAAAGTGTGCTGTAATATACAATAATTATATTTGTAAATATAGGTTGCATTTAATCTTTCATTTTTAAAAGTTTATTATTTATTATTGTTATTATACAAAAAACATTTTGCTTTAAAAATAAGGATGGGGCATATTGATTTGAGTTTACAAAAGACTGACATTGTTTTTCCAAGTCTGGATTTAATATTAATTTTAGTTTTTCCGTCTTTGTCAACAATATTTTTTAAATATATAGAAGAATCAACGGTATCAATATTTTGTCTACTTTCATTTGATGGGCAAATAATCATTTAACTTTGTGCACCACACTTTCGTCTTTAAATAGTTAATCTGTAAGCCAACACGAGAACTAATATCACTGAGACGAGTTGTTATATTTTGTATTATTTACATTTTTTTTAAATTAAAAAATCTTTAAGTACAAACTCTAATGTTCTAAATAGGATAAAAAACAGGATTTGTATTTGTTACTTGTATTTGCAAATAGCACCTTTACTTTGTAAAAATTAAATTATGTATTCCGTTTGTTCACTTAAAACAATAATACGTTCAAATTACATGTGCTTATACAAGTTCAATGATTGGCATTGGAAATCGTGTAACTGGATCCTTAAGCTCCTTTTCGGATCTGGTTTTCCTAATCTTTTGTTGTTTCTCGATCATTTGTCACAAAGACAAAGCTTTAAACCTTGTACTCTAACTTTCTTTTTTTTAAATCAACCATAAGATCACCTATATCCGAGTAAAAGTAAGCAATAATAACTTCTTCATAAATTTAAAATATGTAATTTAAGTTTATGAAAAGCCCAAAAAATTAAATTAGTATAAACATTATTAATAAAAAATAAAAGAAACTTTTTAAGTCGAGATTTGCAATACAAAATTAACAAATTGAAAATAAAAAATTAGAAGAGGAAGAAAAGATACACTATAATAGAGATAAACTAAGAACAAAATTTAATTACATCTAAATTTAAAAAAGTTTTAATACAAATAAATACATCTTATTAAATTTTAAAAGTAAATATATAACTTACAATTGTAATAATATTATAAAAATGTTTTTACTTTTGATATTAAAATAATGTTCTTGCTAAGTGTTGTACATATTTAATTTATTTTTTGTTGCATTTGACAATAATATAATAAATAAAGTATAGTTTTATTCTACCAATTTGTTTATTTTTTTATTATTATTGCTTGAATGTATTATACAAAAACATTTTAGTTAGTCAGCAATTTAGCAAAAGCACATGAGGTTTTGCATTTAGTGCCAGTAGTGGTATTCGAACCTATATGTATCCAAGTTTGAATTCAGCAATGTACCACTAAATCACCCAAAAAATTATATTTAATAATAAAAAATTAATTATTTATACCAAGGATATTAAAATGTAAAAACCTTATAATAATATTATGATTTTGTACATAAATTATTTTCAATATTTTAAAAATTTTTCGCAAATTATTATTATTAATTTAAAATAGTACCTGTTTTTAAAATCGGGCGTTGCACAAAACCAGCTGCAAAGGTATATTAAACAACAAATACACTTAGTTTCAAAATCGGTATTTTTTTAAACTACTTTATTTTCAGAACAAAGTACAATACAATTTAAACAAATAAAAGTATTACTTAATTAACTCTACGTATCAACTAAAATAGTTATATATATATATATATATATATATATATATATATATATATTATTTTTATTATTATTAAGCTTGAATATCTCACTAGAGATACATTCAGCATAAAATACATTTTTACCATCAATATAAAAAAAAGTAGTAGTACAAATAATGGGATCAAAATGAAATAAAATGTCATATGTTAATGAATATAAATATAGTCTATATAGTATGCATGTGATTTAAAAAATATATATATTCAAAATTGCTGTGCATAGAATGAGTCATTATAAGGCACACTTGTACTGTGAGATGTCCAAATTAGTTCAAATGAATGCGTAGGTGGAACAATTCCTACTTTGATAGGTATCTTAGTAGTTCAATTTTGTTTGATTCTGGATATATATATATATATATATATATATATATAATGTAAGCGTCATTTAAAATGATACACCAATTTTATTTACACACATACACAACTTTACTTATAAATGAATTCTGCATTTTAAAAATAATTTGCAAAATAATATGTAAGTAATAATAATAAGTAGAATAGTCAAGTATTAAATAAGTTTAAGCAATTTGGTTTAAGTTAATTTAAGTTCCATCCAAAATAATTCTAATAACTGCTAAAAATAATATTTTAAAATTTTAAAATTAAAAAAGAAATAAATATGCAACCACATTAAAATAATAAAGTTGTTCAGTTCAATTAAAGTTCTATTTTTGTAGCCAAACATTGTTGCACTGTATCTAATGTGGATAGTTCATAATGAATTTTTAATATCGTAAAGTGCATTTTTCTATATATGCTTTGTTTGTTGTTTGTATAGCAACGACATATGTTTTTTGTTGCTTGTAAAATAATGTTTCATCTTTTTCTGCTTTAACTGCTCTACGCCAAAAGCGCTTTAGCAGGTGAACATCTGGCAAACCCTTGGACAAAGGTACGCTTTAGTACCAATAATGAGACTCATATCCACATAGTTACGAGCCTATGATAATATATAGAAAATGTTTTCTAAATGGTATTTTTCTTTTTACAAATTGCCTTTATTAAACAGCAGGCAACATGTGTTAAAATAAAATACAACAGACACGGGTTAACTTATGCAATTCCAAATTAAGTGCTGACAATGTGTCATTTTGTGCTTTAAACATAGAGTAAAATTAATTAATATTTTTGTATTTTTATATGTTAAATAAAACCTAATAAATAAGTTAAACTAAAATGTAACTTTTTTGTGCAAATGTTACTTAATAAAATTTGTTTGATATTGTATAATGTAAAAAATATATTAAAATGAAGATGTTAATTTTATTATCATGTTTATATTTTAAAGTTATCTTAAATAAATTAAACTTAATTTTAACATAAAAAATACTAATTAAAATATGCCTGGGTGATCAAGCGGTATAGCGCTCAAATTTGGACCTCGGTGGGCATGGGTTCAAATCGCACTACCGGCACTAAAATGCGGACCCACGTTCGGCTTTGCTAAAATGTCCACTACTGAAAGATGTTTCTTGTAAAGCATTCAAAGTAATAAATATAAATTAAAAATAATAAAATACTCCCTGTAGTGAGGATAAGAAATGAACCGATCTAGCCAGTCTCAAGCCTGGATAAAGGAGGAGGTTTTGTGTCAGACAGGGCATTCGGCAGTAAAACCTACGCCAAAACACTAAAACGGTTATAATGTTTCATATTGGTTTGATAGACAAAAAAACCTTTTTATTATGCAGAAAAAGTGCATAAATATTTTAGTTACAAATATATAAACTTTTATTAATATTTGCTACTTACAGCGACTCCTCATAAAAGAGAGAAAAGTTGTAAAGAAGAAGAATTAATATTTTATGCTTCAATACTTTAATAAATAAACAGGTAGGATTGTAAACTTGGAATTTGTATTCTGTTAATAGTAATTGATATTTCTGAAAGCTTTAATTAATTAGACTAACTGTTGTAATCATTTTCAAGTCAAAAGCTGTAATGCTTTAAATTTATTTATTTTTGAATGTATTACAAGAAACATCTTTTAGCAATGGACATTTGAGCTAAGCTAAACGTGGATTCATATTTAGTGCCGGTGAAGAGAATTGAACCCGTGCTCATCTAGGTTCCAGTAGAGCGATGTACCGCTGGACTACACTGGCAATAATATGTACTGTTATTTTTTAATTATTTATAAAACATTATACTTCTACATTATTTTTATAATTTTATAAATAGTAAATAAGTCTTTAAAGTAAGAGGTGCAATTTTTAAAATAACAACATTTTTTAGTTAAGTTCAAACAATCAACTGTAGATTTTATGAAATAGGAACTTAATTACAGGCCTAATCACATATGTATATAATTAATTAAAATAATAATAATAATAATAATAATAAAAATAATAGTAATTTAGAAAATTTTTTAACATGTTAAATTCTCGTGTGTATGAATATATAAATAAATATAAACAATAAATGAATAATAAAATATAGAGTATAATTGACAATCATTTATTTCAATAAAGAATGTTTTAACTGTTGACTAATAGCAAACTCATCATTTTATTTTAAATTTTAATATAAAAAATTGTAATTTATTTTATCATTATATATATCCAAAAAAAAGTTTAGCTTATATATAATTTTTATTCCTATTATAGAGCACAACAATGAGTTTAATTTTGTTTCAAACAATTGGTTTTTTAAACGGGATTCAGTCATTTAACGCCCAATTTGTTAAAAAATACAAACAATTAAATAACTTTAAAGTTAGCTGAATAACACACTATAATTGTTTGACAAATAAATTTTAATAAAATTTTGTTTATGAACCAAAGTTAAACATTTATATGATCTGCCTATTAAAACAATAAGTAATTGTATTTGATTTGTTTTTCTAATTTTTATTTCATTGTATTTATGTAGCAAAAGTTGAATATAAAATTATGAATAGAATATTATTATTATTATTATTAAGCTTTAGTATCTCACTAGAGATAAAAATACAAATATAATATAATTAATTGGGTGTATATGTAAACAATACATTTAGCAAATTTTAGATTATTGTTTAGTGTGCAACATATATATATAATAGTATTAATTAAAATATTTATTTATATTAAACATTTTAAAACTTAGACGTAAACCGTATAATGAATTTTAAATTGTCCATTCAATTGTTACTAATAAATGTTTTAATATACTGCATAGCCTCTACGATAGGATGCCTCAGTAAGTTCAGCAAATATTTTAATTAAAAATGTTTTTTACACAATAAATGTATTTTTTATGCTTCAAAATTTAAATATTTTATCAGAAATTTACAAATATACAAACACATTACTATTTATACTATGCTATATAAAAGTTAAAGTTTTTATAATTGATTTGTATTATTTTTTGAGACAATGTATAATATACTACATCAATTAACTTACACGAACTACACCAAACATTTTACTAGATTTTAAATAATTATATAATAAAGCAAACTTTAAAAAATTAAAAAATCTTAAATGTGCCTGAATGGCAGAAATGGTTAGAGAGCTCTCTGAGAGGCTTTAGCTTTAAGTTTTACCGCCAGCACTAAATACAAGTCCCCGTTTGACGTTGCCAAATGTTTATTTGTCTTGAAAGGGTTTTGTAAAACATTTAAGCAATAACAATTAAATTAAATAAACAAAAGACATTTGCCTATAATATTGTAATTAATATTGTAATCGGCATGTAGAATACACACAAAATGCAGTATATAACAGAATAAAAATTGACAACGCTGCAGCAAGTTTTCACAAGGCACCAATTGTTGGCACAATTTGGATAACTGCTGTAGGACAACATTTGATACGTCTAAATGGTACAGTTGCCGGATTGCCTCCAAACGTTTGTCTAGGTGTACATATTCACGAATACGGAACGGTGGACAACAATTGTTTGAATACAGGCACACACTGGAATCCATTTCATAAGTGAGTTCATTTTACATTCGTTAATGCAAATTACACAACTATTGAATAATCGCTGTGGTCTAGCGGTACAGCGCTCGATTTGAACCTGGGTAGTCATAAGTTCGAATCCTGTTACCGGCACTAAAATGTGGGCCCACATTCGGCTTCGCTAGATTGTCTACTGATAAAAATGTTTCCCTTAATACATTCAAAGTAGCAAACATAAGATTTAAAATTTTTTTTAAATACTAACAAGTAAAATGAAAAATATTATATTGTTTATTTATTATCATTATTATTATTTACCAAACACTTTTGTTATAGATAATATGGGACAACAAGATTATTCCACGTGATTATAGTTTATTTTGTAAATATTGATAATTTAGTTCAATCCCAACACTCATATTGAATGCAAGTCTTGTCTAGAGCTACGCAAAATGTTTACTTTATAAAATGTTTTCAATACAACATTTAAGCAGTATAACTAAAATGAAATTTGTCAACTTTTACTATATATATATATATATACATATATACGCAATCTGTAGATTAACAAGTAGTGTATTTTGTTTAAACAATACAGAAATCACGGTGACTCCAATTCAACAATTCGCCATGCGGGAGATTTGGGAAATAATCGTGTCAATGCAAACGGTGTAATGAATATTGACATTTCTGTTTCGTCCGAACAGTTGGGCCAATTTAACGGATTTATGGGTCGTTCTATTAATATTCATGCAAGAAAAGACGATTTGGGCCAGGAACAGTTTCTCGAAAGCAAATTAAATGGCAACTCGGGGCCTGTTATTGCTTGTGCCACTATAGGATACCGAAAATCAACTGCACCGTTTATATCACGCTTGTTTCAATAAGACAGACTTTTTGTTAAAAACTGCAACTTGCTACAATGTTTTTAATGTTTAATATTTGTTAATATTTATTAAAGTCGATAGGTTTTAAATAACTAATTGGTTGTTGTAATTGTTTTTCTAACACATTATTATTAATATTGTTTTTAATAAATACATTTTTTAATTTTTTTTATAAAATTAACCATACATTCTAACTTAGGTATACCCATTTAAAATGTTTTAATAAATGTCAAAAAAATTAATTTTTTTCTTTTTATTTAGTATACGGCAAAAATATACATATATTTTAAAACGTTGGGTTCTATTTATAACTCCAAATAAAAATATAAAAAAACGTAAACCGTGAGATGAATTCATTTTGATATATTCTCGTCAGTCACAAACATATATATTTTGAAAAAATTAATCTAATTTTAAATGGGTTAAAACAAAATAATGTGTATCAGTATGACTAGAGTAATCATGTGCTACATCCGTACCCCCAATAAATATAAACTTGAGTCTTCTTTCATTTTTCCATTTTTTATAAAAGGTTTCTGTTTTTGGTTGTGTTGCAGTAGATTTTAGCTATCGGATGCTCTTCCTGCCTCAAACGCTTCTAAAATTGTTCATTTCTAATCCTCTCACAACGAAATTAAGTTTGAGTTTTGTTAATAACATTAAATTAAATTCCGTGTTTAGTTTTGCTCAGCATTCACATACTAAAATGTGTTTTTTGTAAAAGATTTAACCAACAGACCAAAAAATATAAATTACACTAATTTATATTCTAAAAACATTATACTACTTTCAAAATATAAGTACTAAAACAATTGACAAAAATATAATTAAACATTACTATTAATTGATTTATTTATTTTTACTACATTGAATATTTTACGGGAAACATCTATCTACAGTGGATACTTTATTAAAGCCAAAAGTAGACTTGCGTTTAGTATCAGTGGTGGAATTTAAACCCATGCCTACCCAGGTCCAAGTTAAGAGCTATACAGCTGGACAGCGGTTGAATAACCAATGATTTATTATTATTATTATTATTATTTACTATTTATGGTTATTGGCTTAGATATTTCAGTAGAAGTAGCTTTCAGCAAACAAAATATATGTACAATTATAAAAATACAATGCAATTAGCCGTATGTAACTCCAGTCCAAAAATAAATAAATAAAATAAGATTAAATTAGATAGGCTAAAAAAAACTCAAAATCAACATATATTCAAAAGCCATGTTTAATATGATATACATGAAGAGGCATGATATTACTTAGGAAACGTACTATAGTTAATAGTGTGCAAATATAACAGTATACATGTTTTTAAGTGAAATGCAGTATTACATAAGTTACTTTACTATTCTATAATATTGTGATATTTATAACGTCCGTGTGTTAAAAATGCAAACTGCAAAATTTTTAATTGTGATACTATTTTATTGTAAATTTATCAAAAAATATTTCAATTAGTTTAGAAAGCTGTTTTTAAGTTAATGTATAAAATATGTTTGGTTTTTTTAAACCGGTTTTTTGTTTATTACATTAGAATGCAAAACAATAATAAAACAAATTTGCTAATTTCTTATTGAGTATTTTGAATTTAAATTATTTTATTGTAACCGAACATTAAAAACTACAAAAAAGATTGGATTTATTTATGTAATAAAATTAAAAAAATTATTTGATATTTTATTATTTAAAAAATCTTTATTTATCAAGTAGATATTTAACAAAGCTCAGCAAGGACATGCGGTTAGTGTCAATTATATATATAATAACTAGTAAAACATTTACACAAAATATTAACTGACTTACAATCCAAAATTAAGTAAAATTATTAACATTAAATATATAATTAAATATTATAGAAATGCAAAACGTATCTAATTATCATAGTGACTAAATTGTTTTTTGTATATTTTGCTACAAAGTGTTAAATAATAAATAAGATGGCTTGTGTTTGCAACCACTTTATTTAAGTGTTTTGCTATGCTCTTGGTTAGAATGTTAATACAGTTTTATGTAATCTAAATTTTGACAAAAAAATTAATTTAAACAAATAATTTTTAAATTTAAATATGTTTATACATATTTTGTTTTATTTTATACAAAAAACAAACTAAATATCATTCATATTAGAAGTATTAAATGGCAATTTTCAAAAATATAACTACTTTTATTTTAGCTTGTGTTATATTTAAATTAAAATTTTTATTTAAACAAAATAAATTTTAATACAATTTAAATTAATTTCATGAGTTCATAACACAGATTACTATTTTTATTATTAATTGGGACCATGGTACAAGAAAATTACATTTTAGCTTAAAAAATTGTTATGTTACTATAAAAATACTACTGCTTAAATTAATCACTATAATTTTGTATATTAGGATTATTTTTAATTTTTATAAAAACAATATATTTGTGGCATAAATATTTTTAAACCGTAAAATTTTACCATTGTACTAAAATTTTATTCAAAGTAACTTATATCAGTAAGCAGTATATTAATCCCAAATAAAAATATGAAAAGACGTAAACTGTGAGATGAATTCATTTCGTATATTCTCGTCAGTCACAAACATGTAACATTTTAGTACATATATATACAAAAAGTATATATATGCACAAAAACAGTTTGTCACTACATTGAACTTAGTTTGGTCGTAATGTTTGTGTTCATGCATGTTTGTAAATTGTACTAACTTAAAGGTTATCTGTACCCCTTTTTTGTATATATATACTAAAATGTTATGTTTGTGACTGACGAGAATATACAAAATGAATTCATCTCACAGTTTACGTCCTCTCATATTATTATTTGGAATTATAAAGGGAATCCAATGCTTTAAAATATATTAATTCTTCTAAGTTTGTATTTTATTAACTACGATTAAAATTAATTAAAATTAAAATATTTTCATTTTGCTATTATAAAATATACTTTTAGTGCTTTCATTTTGTAATAAAATATTATCTAAATTTTCTAAAACTAAAAAGTTTAAACACATTATTTTTTCTGTTTCTTGCAAGCAAATAACTAAATTCAGGTTAATTATATTCTATAATTTAAAAAACTAGTGTATTTTATTGTGTTTCAGTTACGCTATATTTTTTAACAAACAAAGTTTTTAATATATTTACAAAAATACTCAAAATATTTTTAAAAACAATGCAATTTTTAAATTATTTTGACAAAATATATTGAATTTGAATTTTGATTTTTAAACCAACGTTTTTAAAAGTAATCGGTTTTTGAAAAACGGTTTTTGAATTATTTTAAATTATTTATTTCTGTAGACACATGTTATTGTAAACATATTTTTAAAAGTATTTAATAAAAAAATAAATAATAAAAATAATTATTAAATTTTTTAAAATTAATTTTTTAGTACTTTGGTGTCAACTGTCTGGGCTTAATCATCGTACAAAATCCAATATTGACACTTTATTTAAGTATAAATATATATAAAAAAATTTTTTAAAGTTAAATTTTATTTTGTACAATGTTTCAATAATTAGAGTTACACTGGATAATTCAAATCAAATTAGTTGTTGATATATAACCATTAGAGTTCCATATAATTTATTCTATTTGTTGTAGTCGGGTATATTCAGTGTTTACACTAACAATGTTTAATCTTGTATAAATTAAGCATAAAAATAATTGGAATATTATATTTTAAACGGAAACGCTATTTTAAAAATGACAATATATTGAAAGTGTTTAACTAGAAAATAAATCAATCGAGTTAAAATTTTATTGTTATTTTAAATCACTTCTAATTAAATTGTTGTAATAATTTGATAATTATACCATTAATTATATTAATATTAAATTTCTAATATTTACAACCTATGTTTATATATATATATATATATATATATATATATATAACTCCGTAACTAACTGCATTGTACAGTCAAAGTAACTAATAAAATTTATCAATTGAATATTTATTATGTCTTAGAAATAATAATAATACTAAAAATTACAAAAACTCTTATATATATATATATATATATATATATATATATATATATATATATATATATATATATACATATATATATTTACATATATACTAATTATCTAAACAAACTTTTAAAACGTTATTTAGAAGTATAAAATTACTAAGATTATTCTTCTTTAAGTATTTACGCATTACTGTACAACAAAAACGTTTTAAAGTTATATATAGAAGTTTCTTTATTAATTAATAATGACTAATAAAAAATTGAAAATATGTGAATTCTCGTATACCTGCGCTACTCTAATTTACCATGACACATATATAGCTTATTTTTATTAATCATAATATTAAAATTCAATAATATATAAACATATTATACTTATATTAATATATTTTTATTCCTTTTCTTATGCAATAAGTAATGAGAATTCGTTTCGACATGTCTATGTTATTATCATCAAAATCTAATAGTATAATTAATATTATTTTAAATCATTTATTAAATTAACATTTTAAAGGTAGAAGAAAATATGATCAATGTGCATTAAAATCAACTTTAAAAGAAAATATCTCATTGCTACTAATAATACCATTCAATGCAAAATCTATTGTTAATAAAACTAATAATTTGCGTCTACTAATCAATGGGAAAGTTTATATCAACAGTTGTTTTAAAATTATTTAAAAATTATGGCTAAACAAAACATATTAATAATAAAATTATGTTACTTCATGATTACATAAATTAATTAATTAACCTAATTTTTTATTTCTTACTTTTATTTTGCATGTTTTTCTTTTGTTTAATGACAATAATTATATGCTATGCATGTAAGTATGTATATGCAGAATGTACCCCCTATTTATATAATAATAAATTAATAAATAAGAAGGAAATAATTATCATATATTATATTATACAAAAGCCTTTTACTTTAAAAATAAGCATTAGTCAATAAGTTAACAATTACAGATAAAACAAAAACAAAGTCTTATAATTCAAAAAGAACATAAAACAACAAAATGTTTTCAAGTATTTGAACATTCTGCCAAACGTTTTGTTTGATTCCATGAAACATTCATTTTAATTAGATCTTCCCGAGTAGTTCTTAGTCAAGTTTTTTGTGGTTTACTAACTTTTCTTTCACCATTTTCAATTGTCTATTCTAACACCGTTCTTGCTGGTTTTTTGAGCGGTAAACGTAAAATTTAACCAGGTAATTTTCTTCACCTAATTGTGATGATATCATGTAGTAAACGAGAGTTAGTTTTTCTGATGATCTTATTATTTCAAATACGATCGCGTCAGGTAATCTTTAAAATACTTCTAAGACACCGGCGATGAAAAACATTTACCATCGTATTATTCTTGTTTGTTCGCTTCCACGTTTCACTCCTATATATTGCTATAAAAATGATTACTGATTCGTACAAACAAAGTTTTGTTTTTAGGCGGATGGAAGAACATGACTATATTGATTTGAGTCTATAGAATACTGACATTGACTTTCCAACTCTGGCTTTAACATCAATTTCGGTTTTTTCGTTTTTGCCAATAATGCTTCCCAGATATGTAAAGGAATCAACAGTATCAATATTTTGTTCACTAATGTCGATGGACAAATTATTGTTTGACTTAGTACACAACACTTTTGTCTTTGAACAATGAATCCGTAAGCCAATACGAGAACTGATATCACTGAGAAGTGTTGCATCATTTTTGGAGTTTTACTGAGTACACCAAAATCATCTGCAAAATCCAAATCTGATAATCTGCCATGGTTTCATTCGATACCATAAGACAAATTATTCATGGATCGAGTTATAGTAAAATTAATTACCAGAAGAAACAAAAACGGTGATAAAATACATCCTTGACGTACTCCCATGACAATTTCATACATAACAGTATAACCACATTTTGTACAAACACAACTTGAATTTTGGCATGACAAATATGACATAATATTCACATATTTCAACGGTATGCAGTAAAAATTAACAATTTTCACAAAGATTCTTAATAAATACTAATAAAGCTTTTTTAAAATCAGTAAAGTTAATTGTAAGTGATTGTTCAAATTCTTGAATTTGTTCAATAATGTTACGGAGGGTCAGTATTTGTTCAACTTCTACCTTTTCGAAAACCTGCTTGTAATTCTCAAGGATGTTTAGCTACAGCATTATATAAACGGTTTAAAATTATTTTGCAAAAAATCTTACTAGCAACAGACAATAAGGTTATTCCGCGTCAATTATTGCAATCGTTTAGGCTTTATTTTGGAAACAGTATCAATTACTCCTTGCCACCAATCATTTAGAACTTGTTTATTAGGCCATATAACATTAAATAAATGATCAAGCTTACTTACTACAACATCACCTTCATGTTTGAGCATCTCTGCAGTTATCTCGTCAAGTCCTCCTGCCTTGTTGTTTTTCAACCTTTTAATTGCATAAATCACTTCAGTTACAGAAATGTCATCGATACATAGACACTTCTAGGAGTAACAAAACTAATAATAATGCATTTGCATTAGAAAACCCAATCAATCTATAAAACAAAATTATTTTCACCAATAGAAATCTAACATTAATAATCTGGTATATAAAAGTTTGGTTTATGCTTCAACCTAGTAAGGAAAATTGTGCTACATTTATTTTCCAAAGTGGCGCGTTTTTTGTCTTTTTAAGTCTTTTTAATGTTTTTAAGAAAAACAGATTGTTAACTTTGAGTTCAACACCCATTTTCTTTCTATCAGACTTCTTCTATTTTATATATTTTAAATATTTTGTAAATTAACAAAAAACTTTCTATTAAACAAGTTTTAATACATTTAATGTTTTATTAAATAAATTCAAGTATAATTTAAATTATATATGCATATATGCCAACGTTTTAAATATCACAAATAAAACACAAATTATTATTTGTAAAAAAGTTATATTAATAGTTTAAGATTAGCAAAGTGCCGGAAATGCGAGTAATACATTACTGGACTCATACTTAGGTGTTTATAGTTCCACTAGCACAAGAATGTAAACCTTTGTTTGGCCTTGATACAATATTCACCAGCTAAAATGTTTGATTATGAAGTAATAATAAAAATTACTATTTCTGTTTTTTACTAACAAATAATTAAATTCGGGTTAATTATATTCCATAATTTAAAAAAACTAGTGTATTTTATTCTTACAATAATTATTTTTTTAAAAATAAGTTTTTAATATTTTTATAAAAATACCCAAAATATTTGTAAAAACATTAATATAATTTTTAAATTGTTTTGACAAGATATACTACATTTTCTATTTTAATTTTTATGCAAATATTAATTTTTTTAACTTAAATTTGAAAGTAAAACAATATTTTTAAGTAAAAAAAATGCAATGTTTTGAAACTAATTCGTTTTTGAATTATTTCAAAATATTTATTTTTACGGAAACCTGTTATTGTAAACATATTTAAAAATATATATATGAAAAAAAAATAATAAAAAAAATTAACTAAATAGTTTTTTTAAATAATAAAATTTTTAAAAAACACTTCCAAGCGGCACATTTGTAAACTAGATAAAATGTCGGTTTATTACGTGAAGCCAAAAACAATAACATATTGATAATTAATGATGTCTGTGTAGGGATTCAACTTGATGATGTGCGAAACCCGGTCTTCTATATCCAACAGTGGCACAAGCAATGATGCGTCCAGAATTTCCTGACAATTTGCTGGCAAGAGTATTTCCTTTACCCAAATCGTCCATACGTTCATGGATATTGATTGCTCGACCCAAAAATCCGTTGTAAAACAATAAATATACGGACGACACATTAAGATCTACACGCATAACGCCATGCTTATCGACACATTGGTTTCCAAGATCTCCTATGTGGCGTTTAGCTTGAATTGACACTACCATGAGTTCTACATTAACAAAGTTATACATTTTTATATATTTATATATTTTAAATTGTTACAACTTTGTACAATTTATTTAGATGAAAAATTATTAAATTAATTATTTTTAATTACAAGTGTACATTTGCTGATTATTTGGAGCATTAATAAACAAAACATTTACTGTATTACAATAAATAAATCAATATATAACAATCATAATTATCCATATTTCTATAAATTTTAAATTTAATTGCTTTTTACTCAACGCACTACATATTATTGGAATATATTAATAATATATGATTTTCTTTGAATTTCTAATTAATTTAGTTGGCAATAGGTTATTTTGAATATATTATAATTAGTATTATTGTGATAAAAACAAATAAAAATAATCTTGAATAACCAATTAGTTGTTGCAATGATTGTCAATAGTGCTTACTCATTTAACGGATTCCAGTGTCCGCCCGTATCCGAACAATTATTACTCAAAGCTCCAAATTCGTGTACGTGCATTCCCAAGCATTTATTTGGAGGCAATCCACGAACGGTACCGTTTATACGCATTGATATGGAGTCAATACTTGTTATCCAGAGTGAACCCACAATTGGTGCTTTGCTGTAATCTGCTTGAGCATCATCATTGTAGAAATCCATTGTAGACACTTTATTTAAATATAAATATATAAATAATATTTTTAAAGATACATTTTATTTTGTACAATGTTTCAATAATTAGAGTTATACTAGATAATTTAAATCAAATTAGTTGAGTTTCATATAATTTATTCCATTTGCTGTAGTCGGGTATATTCACTGTTTACACTAACTATTTTTAATATTACATAAATTATGTACAAATATAATTGGAAAATTTTATTTTGAACTAATACGTTATATTTTGTTACAATCAGATTTCCAATTTTTACAACTTATACATATATATATATATTACTCAATGACTTACTGCATTTTACAGCCAAAGTAACAATCATAAAATTGATCAATTTAATAGTCATTATGTCTTAGAAATAATAAAATTGAAAATTTCAAAAACGTTTAATTATTTATACATATATGGATTATCTGAAAAAAACTTTAAATTCTTGTTATTTTAAAATTTTAAGCTTATTTTTGTTTAAATATTTATGGAAAAAACGTATTGCTTTTGAAAGAAGCTTGTTTATATATATTACTCATCTATGGATGTATGTGTAGACGTTTTTTATAAAGTAATAATAACTATTTAAACAATTGCAAATATGTAGGTCCCCATATTCTTACGCTACTCTAATTTACCATAACACATAGATAACTAATTTTTATATGTCATTACCTTAAAATTTAATAATATATATTTGAAGAACATATAAATATATAATTATATTTATATTTATATATTTCTTTTCTTTTCTTTGTGCAATAATTAATTATTGTTAAGATCCAATAGTAGAATTAATTTTTATTTTGTACTTAATAGTTTGTTTAAAAACTTTTTAAAAATACATGTTAAATATTAAAGAAAATATCACCATAGTTGATGTCAATGTGCTTTAAAATTAACTTTAACAGAAATTATGCCACTGCCACTAATATTACCGTCCAATGCAAAATCTATTTGTTGATATAATTTGCGTCTTTTAATAAATGCGAAAGTTAATGTCATCACCTGTTTTACATTAATTTAATCATCCTGGCTAAAAAAAATACCTTGATGATAAACTAAGGTCACTTACTAATTAATGAATTTGCCTATTTTTACATTGTACTTTTATTTTGCATTGTTCTTTTTCTGTTTAATGACGATAATTATATGCTTTACTAGGTATGTATATACTAAATATACCTTTATTCATTTAATAATAAATAAATAAATAAGAAGGAAATGATAAACAAATAATAAATTAAATTTAGAAATTGAGCCAATTCCTTATTTCAACGTAGTTATTTGACTCAATCGTTTGATCTAACTACATTATTTAAAATAAGATTTTGTTTTATTGTACAATATGCAATATTATAGCAGAAAAAGAATACAATTATAGTTTGAAAAATGTATACATTAATAAAAATAAAAGATTAATTTAATAAAAAAATTGCAGAGCGTATTAAAATATTTAAATAACCTATAGTTTTTAATTGGATTAAAGAACACATTCCTAAATGGATCAACAAGAGGTCAAACGGATGTGAACATTTATACATAGAAGAAGTTCCATATTACATCATTTACTGCAAACCGAACATCAAATTGATTTCAACAATTGTTTAAAAGTGTCAATTGCTTCTTAGGCTTTGAATCTGTTTATATTCACAAATCAAAACCTACTTTGAGTGCACAAAAACAGTTTGTTACTACATTAACTTTGGTGTGGTCGTAATGTTTGTGTTTGTGTATGCTAGTGATTTGTACTAACTTAAATATATTATCTGTACTCCCTCGTTTGTATATATATATATACTGAAATTTTATGTATTTATGACTAACAAGAATATACAAAATGAATTCATTTCACAGTTTATTTCGTATTATAAAGAGAACCCAATGCTTTAATATTAATTATTACTACCCCTTTTTCAAAACACTTTATTTTATTTTTTAGTATTCTCTTGGTTAGGCTGTCAATTTAGTTTTACATAATTTAATTTTTAATAAGAACGTTTTTTAAAAAAATAATTTTTTTTACAATTAGGTATTTAGGTATGCTTATAAATGTTCACTTTTACTATATTAAGAAAATTAATTAACATTAATGTTGGTACTCTAAAGTGACAATTGTTAAAACGATGACTATATGTATTTTATCCCGTGTAGATTGAGATTTTGGAGTAAACCAATTAAATTTAAATTTAAATTAGGTTAATTTGTAGTAACATTGGACATTTATCTTTTTAATAATTGTGGTTTGTAGATTTATATATAACAATTTAGATTAAAAACACTCCAATTTGTTGTATTGAGGTGATCTAATGTACAGATTCAAACTTGAATTTATGTAATTATGGGTTCCAGTCCTACCACAGGTACTAAATGGTGCCTCCTTTGACTACAATTAACGTCTATTTGCAGATAAATATTTTCCATTTAAAATTTAAACAGTAACAACTAAAATAATTCATAATAAAATCCCAATGTTTAATAAATTTGGTATGGTTTATAACATTATTATTATTATTCCATGCGTATTTTCAACAAATCAAGGAAAATAGTTTATAAAGCAGGCTTTACAGTGTAACATGTTTGGGTAAACAACATGTTATATTTAAAATTTTCTGTTTTATTTATAATGGAAAAAACTTAAAAAATTTGACAAAAATTTATTGTGTTCTTTTGTGAATAGCCAAAGCAAAATACGTTTATGTATCTTTGATATTAGCAAATGGTACACAATTAATGCCAATAGCGAAACTCAAAGTCATTTTTATTTAAATACAAGTTTGGCACGTTAGCCAACCGCATCAATAAGCCAAAATTCGTTTACTTCTTTACCAAAAATCTTTCTTAAATATATTTTACGTTTTATTATTACTTTTGTGCTTATAAATGAACCATAATTGTAACTGTTTTTAAAATGAAAATCCGGCTAATTTAATTTTGTAATTTTGTTTAAAATAGTTAATATTCTTTTAATGATCGTTTATGTAATTAAACAAAATCCAATTTATGATTCTATATATACATTTTACATAGTTTGCATATTCAATAAATAAAGTTTAAAGTTCTACACTCGTACAAAAACGTAATCCATCGAGGACTGGCGTTTAGTGTCAATAATTAAACTCAAACGCATGCTTATTCACTTTTAAATTTAGCACTATAAATATCAGTACAAGCCAAGTATTTGTTATATTTAACATTGTTGCCTGACACAATTTCCAGCAAATTTAGTTAAAACCAACAAACATGCATATAAAAATAATTAAAAAACAATAATAATAACTGTATGATTTTTTACTAATAAACTAAAATATACAAACACTTTAAAATTATACGACAGTTAAAAACTAGATAAAATGTCGGTTTATTACGTGAAGCCAAAAACAATAACATATTGATAATTAATGATGTCTGTGTAGGGATTCAACTTGATGATGTGCGAAACCCGGTCTTCTATATCCAACAGTGGCACAAGCAATGATGCGTCCAGAATTTCCTGACAATTTGCTGGCAAGAGTATTTCCTTTACCCAAATCGTCCATACGTTCATGGATATTGATTGCTCGACCCAAAAATCCGTTGTAAAACAATAAATATACGGACGACACATTAAGATCTACACGCATAACGCCATGCTTATCGACACATTGGTTTCCAAGATCTCCTATGTGACGTTCAGTTGAATTAAGACTACCATGAGTTCTATAATGACAAAGTTATTATACATTTTACACATTCAAAATATATTTCATACCGTTACAAATTTGTATAATTTAGTTGGGTCAAAAATTATCAAATTAATTATTTTCAATTACAAGTGTACATTTGCTGATTATTTGGAGCAGTAACAAACAATACATTTACTGTATTACAATAAATAAATCAATATATAACAGTTATAATTAACCATATTTCTGTAAATTTTAAATTTAATTGCTTCTCACTCAACGCACTATCATTGAATATATTAATAATATATGATTTTCTTTGAATTTCTAATTAATTTAGTTGGCAATAGGTTATTTTGAATATATTATAATTAGTATTATTGTGATAAAAACAAATAAAAATAATCTTGAATAACCAATTAGTTGTTGCAATGATTGTCAATAGTGCTTACTCATTTAACGGATTCCAGTGTCCGCCCGTATCCGAACAATTATTACTCAAAGCTCCAAATTCGTGTACGTGCATTCCCAAGCATTTATTTGGAGGCAATCCACGAACGGTACCGTTTATACGCATTGATATGGAGTCAATACTTGTTATCCAGAGTGAACCCACAATTGGTGCTTTGCTGTAATCTGCTTGAGCATCATCATTGTAGAAATCCATTGTAGACACTTTATTTAAATATAAATATATAAATAATATTTTTAAAGATACATTTTATTTTGTACAATGTTTCAATAATTAGAGTTATACTAGATAATTTAAATCAAATTAGTTGAGTTTCATATAATTTATTCCATTTGCTGTAGTCGGGTATATTCACTGTTTACACTAACTATTTTTAATATTACATAAATTATGTACAAATATAATTGGAATATTTAACTTTAATTTTAAACGTTATTTTAAAAATTACGATGTATTAAATCTATTTGATTATAAAATGAATAAATTCAAATAAATTTGAACAAACTCTTATCGTTATTTTAAATTACTACTAATTGAATTATTGTAATTAATTGTTTATTATAACATAAAGATAGTTATTTTATATTAAAATTAAACTTCCAATGTTTATATCCTATGTTTATATGTATATATACAAAATAAGGGACGTTTGTAAAGTTAATTCAATATTACTTTTTAACTTACAGCATTGTACAGCTAAAGCAAATATCGTAAAAATGATTAATTGAATATTCATGACGTCCTGTAAATAATAAAATTAAACTTTTGAGAAACGTTTAGCGATTTATATAAACCACTGTACATTATGTAACTTGTAAAAATCAATACCATCTAAAGTACTGAATCGCTCATCTTTTAATGCCTTACATAACAGATTATTATTTTGTTATTATATTTATAATTATTTAAAATCTATAAAAAAAATAATAGTATGTAATAATTTTATTATTATCTGCTAATCTATATTAATGAAATTGGGTTATGTTTAGTGAAAATGTGTTGATGGATATAGATATACACACATATGTCTATGTAGATGTAAACATAAATATATATTAATTATCTCAAAATAATTTATAAACACATCATTTAGACCTTTAAATTTATTAACCTTATTTTAAAAAAATTAAAGCAATCGCAAATTTTAACCTTGTTATTTAATTTTAAATGAAAAAATGACTACAGTATTTATTTGGTTTTATTTGGCATTTTGAAGAATGTCGAAATCGCGACAATAATTTAATTAATTTTACAAAATGTGACTACTTTTTTACTACGTATTACAATTAATAAAATAATAAAAAATGTTTAATATATTCTTTGTTAACAAATAACTAAATTTTTGTAAATTGTGTTTTACAATTTGTGAAGATAAATTTTGTTCTGTTTGTTTTTTCAATGGCAAAATTAATACAAATTTTGCATTTTTGAAAGAAATTGATAGCAAAACTCACATTCATTTTTATTCAAATGCAAGTATGACATGTTAGCCAACTGTATCAATGCTTTAAATGCAAATACCTGCTAACTACAGAGGCATCAGCTTACTTTGCATAGCTGCCAAAATTGCCACCTCAGCAATAGTTGAACGGATTCGCCCGGAGAGGGAGAAAACCACTCGTCTTAATCAAACGGGTTTTCGCCCTGGTATGGGATGCATCGATCAAATTTATACGCTTCGACGAATTCTTGAATTTCGGGCAAAGTTTCAGCGTCCTACGTATGTAGCGTTCATTGACTACTCTTCAGCTTTTGACTCGCTGAACAGAAAACGACTCTGGATAGCTATGTTACGTGATGGAACTCCGCTGAAACTTGTAAATCTCCTACATGCTTTGTACAAGAACTCAACTGCTGTAATCCGTAATTGCAACAGATCTACTACAAAGCCATTCGAAATTTGCAGTGGTGTCTCAAGGCTGTGTGGCTGCTCCACTTTTGTTCAACTATGCAATTGATGCTATATTTGCCAAGGTCTCTGGACTAATGGAAGGCGTGTATGTTGGTACAAAGCCCATCACCGACTTAGAATACGCCGACGATGCTATTCTGCTAGCTGAAAATAAAGATCAACTACAGAGAGCATTGGATTTCCTTGTGATCGTTTCTGGTAAATTTGGCCTGAAGATCAATCCCAAAAAATCAGTCATCATGACGTCACAGGCTCCTGATGCGAGGATTATATTGAATGATGTTGTGCTTCCCAATGTAAAGCAATTTACGTATCTGGGCTCTTCAATTACTTCTGACGGAGGTTCACCTAACGAAGTAAATCGTCAAATTTGTTTGGCTGCTGCTGCGTTTGGGAAACTTGCTAATCCATTATGGAGACGAAAAAACATCAATCCAAAGATAAAGATGAATATTTTCTCTTCATTGGTTCGCACAGTGCTTCTATACGCAGCTGAAACCTGGACTCTTACAGGGTCTGAGATCTCGAAGCTTAACAAATTTGAGGCAAGATGTCTCAGATATATTTGGCACAATACTCATTTCGCATCATCCATATCAGGAGACTGGACAAAAAAGATCAGTATCCATCAAATTCGAGATGACCTCCAATTCCATGATCTTCCTTCCTTGGTGTCGCGAGAACGTAGATTGCGCTGGTTTGGTCACGTTCTTCGTAAAAATCCTAATGCAATCTCACGTTCAGTAACTTTGGCTTGTCCAAACGCCGATTGGAAGAAAAGGAAAGGTGGTCAGAAACGTACTTGGATGGACGCTGTTCGGGACGATCTTTACCTTATATTGGCCGGGGCTATTTCTTGGAAACAATGGCAAAGTTGCTGGACTGACATATCTGTGCTCGCCTCCGAAAATTGTGAACAATGGAGGGGAATTATTCGTGATGCTTTGAAAACTTGGAACTAATAAAGAGGTGGCTTTGCCACCAACTTTTGTTGTTGTTGTTGTTTTTTAAAATGCGTCTATTTTTTACCACATTTTATAGTAACACCGTTTCTGAACTATATTTTATGTTCTTTTATTTAGATAAAGTTTATAAATCTTTAGTTATATGATATTAAATAAAATTAATTAACATTAATGTTGGTTCTGTGAAGTGACAATTGTTAAAAGAATAGCTATTGGTATTTTATTCCCTATAAATTGAATTTCGGGGTAAACCAATTAATTTTAGACAATATTCGAGTTAATTTAAACTAACGTTGTTGTTTTTTAACAGCAAATCCAGTAAACAATTCTGCATGCTTGAAATAAAGTAGCAAATGGTACACAATTAGTGCTGGTAGCGAAACTCATTTTTATTTTTATTCAAATACACGTTTGGCACGTTAGCCAACTGCATCAATGCGGAAAAATGCGTTTATTTCTTTACCAAGTTTTGGAAGAAAAATTTTCTAAAAATATATTTTACCTTTATCATTACATTTGTGCTTATTAATTAACCATAATCGTAACTATTTTCGAATTGAAAATGCAACTAATTTAATTTAATTTGTAATTTAATTTAAAATACTTAAGGGTTTTCTGGAAAAAATATGACATCTTTTAATGATTGTTTACGTAATTCAACAATATCAAATTTATGATTTTATTCATCCATGTTACATAATTTGCATCAAGAAAAAATTACAAAATTTGTAGTAATTATAAAATGATGTAATCGTAAATGATGTAATCGTTTTTTAAATAATAGTAGCATTGCAAAATTATAAGTTTATTATTGAATGTTTTTTGGGAATCATGTTTTATTAAGTAGATATTTATCGACGCCGAATAGAGGGCCGCATTTAGCGCTAGTGATAGAGATCAAGTTACAAATGTAATTTTGTTAATAAATGTATTAGTTATTAAAACATTATGACTACATTAAAATAGTTCTATTATCTACGGTTAAAGGTCAGAAATGAACTAATCCAACCAGTCCCAAACCCAAACAAAAGATTAGAATTTGAGCACCAAGTTAGCAGCCTGGCCTTTGTCACAATCTACATTGCTACAGAAACAATAAAAGGATGGTATTCCGGCAAACAACGGCAAAAAGTAATAAAAATTTTGGATATTATCGAAATGCAATAGATAGGTTAAAGACATTTGACAAATGAAAATACATTAATTTTATATTCTGGACCTGAAAACCATCCTATTCATGGAGTTAATTTTATGTTAGGTAAAAACGCTACTAAAGTTACGATCGGATCGAAGCTCATGATTGAACACTAGATATGCAAAAGTAACAATTGTGCAAATATATACCCCTACTGAGGCTACTGATGAAAACCAAAAAGATGTTTTTTACCAACAATTACAAAATTTATTGGATCATGTTCCTAAATAAAACATTAAAATATTGATCAAATATTTTAATGCAAAATTAAACAAAGACAGAACGGGGTACTTCTCAAATTTAGAACTACATGGTTATGTTTATAGCATAAATGACAATGGTTATAGGTTATGAAGGCTAAACAGTCACTATAGAATGAGTGTTGACAACACATTTTTTGTTCACAAATATATACATATAGCAACGTGGATTTCTCCAGATGGAAACACAGCAAACGAGTGTGACTACATTTGCTTTAGCACAAAATGGCAATCTTTCTTGCAAGATGTACGTACATATCTCGGTACAGATTTTGTTTCTGGTCACAATGTTGTTATGAAAAAGGTAGTTTAATATTAAAGAGAATAAAAATCACAAAAAAGGTTACTGTCATTTTTGTGTGAAAAACTTAAGCAGCCAAATATCTCAAACGAATTCTACAATTTGTTTATTGCTTTATCTGTTTTAATGTTGGGAAAAGGAATGCCTTTGGTAGTGAACAACATTCTTAGTTGGATTGATGGAATGATCCTTTTTACGGTTGCTTTTAGCCGGATTTTGAAAAGATTTATAATATCATTTCCCCTAAATTGTAATTTAAATGTCTGTGACTCTACTAAGAAACAATTGATTTCAACAGTTTTGTGGAATTTAATTGATATCAAAAAGAAAACAAAATTAAAAAAGAGCAATCTAACAATCCTGTTAGTTGGGAAATAACCAATAAGTATAGAACCTCAAATAATCCTAACCACTGGCAAGTAAGTGAATGATCCCTTCTATTAGAGCTTTTACCATACAGGTTTAATAGTCTATATGACCTATGTTTTAAAATTGTTTATTTAAAATACCTGTAATTTTTAAAGTTTAAATTTATTTAACCAAATTAAAGCAGTAGAATCCATTTTTAATTTAAAAATTAAATGTATTTTAATTTTCACATTTGATTTCAAAAAATAATTTTTAATACGTTTTTTTAAGTTTTATGTGCAAATATTTTTGTTGAAGTAAAGGTTATTTATTAATTGACAATTTGTGTAAGTATATATTTAATAAACAAATTTTTAAGCAGTAAAGCTTTGTTTACTTATCAAATATTACAATCAATTTTTAGTATTTTTCACATAAGTCAGTTATATTAACTGTCAACCTGTTAATATTAATTTATTATTGTTATAACAAGACCCTTTTGCTTAAAACGTAGTCTGGGGTAACAAAGTAGTTGCATAATTTAAAAAGAACATGGACCAACAAAATAATTTTGTGTTCAAACTTTTTGCCAAACTTTTTGTTTAATTTTATGAGATACTCAGTTCAATTAGATCTTTCCAAACGGTTCTTAACAAAGTTCTTTGTGGTCTACCAACCATTTTTACCGTCATTAATTGTTTATTCCAAAAACGTTCTTTCTTGTCTTTCGGGCGGTAAACGTTTAATTTGACCACGCAATTCTTTTCATTTAATCAAAGATTAAGTTTATTCTTACCCAACGTTGTCATCTAGATCGCACTATTAGTTATTTGCCATTATATACCATAATATTATTGTTTTTGTAGCAGTATCGATTATTTACAGAGATCAGGTTGCTAATCTTGCGCTCAAACCTTCCTCCTTTATCCAGGCTTAAAACTGGTTAGATTGGTTTATTTCTGATCTTTTCTATGCAGAGTTGTTTTTTCAAAATAATTTTTTAAATTTTATTTAAAGCGATGGAAAGGAGACAATCAATAAAACATTAAATTAAAATATAATTTTGTCATTTAAATTACGCATTTTAAAAATTAATATAAATAACATAAATCAATAAAACATTTTAACATGTGCTATGCATTTTAAATTTGCACTTTATTATATTATAGAACATGTCTAGCAAAATGTTTGTATAATTACTTATTATTAAAAACAATACTGATTAATTTTTATTATAATAACAGTAGTGACAATAATATTTTAATCATTTTTAAAACGAAGTTGCAGAAATAACCAAACCGTTAAACTTGTGTTTCGTTAAACAGAAGTTTGAATCTCGCCAATGGTTCGATATAAAGAGAGAGAGGTGGATAGATTTGTAAAATGCAAAATATTTTTTAAATATGTATTATCATTTTTTAAACACCAGATAGGACGTAAATTGAAGTTCATTTAACACTTGAAAGGTATGTACTGCTAATTAGAAATAAGAATAAAACAGCTGTACAATGCTCCTGGTTGATTGAAACCAAGTGTATTTATTATTTAAGTAAATCAAGCAATTCTAATATTTTATTTTTAAAAACCCATTAATAAACATAAAATTATTTGTATATTTATTATTTAGGCAAATGTTTTAAACATGAAATACATATATATATACTGAGGTGGTAAAAGTTGTTTGAGCACAGGATTTAAACATGTGTGAGCATGGGTTCGAGTCCCATTTCTAACACAAATGCTAGTTTCTTTTGGCATTCTACTGATAAGTACAGCGCCTGACTCAAACTTGGATAATTATGAGTTTGATCTCCACCCTTGTTCAGCTTTGCTAAATGTCCAGTTGCTAAGCAATGTGTCTTGTAAAACATTTGAGCAGCAACAATCGAATGAATAAAAATAATTGCTACAAATGTTTTCCCAAAAAAACACTGAAACAGTCAAAACCAAGTGAACAAAGCAAACAAATATTTTATTAGTACTTAACAAAACAGCTGAAAAATGTTATACATTAAACACAATATAATATTCACGGCAAAAAGTATTTATAAAATACTTAAAAATTATTTATAAAAAACTAATCTTTACATGCGCAATTAATATTATTGACCGTGATTGGTATGTTAGATAACAAGCTATAAATATAAAAATAAAGTGCGATAATTTATATTGTAATTATAAAACATATAATGAATAAATTAATACACTTGAATTATTTGTTACTAATATTTTTTCTTTTACTGCACGCTAATATTAACAACTGTAAAAGTAAGCAATTATTAAGTAATATTTTTTACTATATACATATATATATATATATATATTAAAAAATTATTTTTAAATTATTTTTTAATCATTTGGTTATATTTTTTATGTATCTATTAAACCAAAACAAAAGAAAAAATACTTTTAAAAATATTGCATTACTAATTGCAATTAATAATATTGCTATTTAATTAAACAAAACGTTTAAAAAGATTATATATTTTTTGTAGTGTATGACATATAAAATTGATTAATAAACGCTTTACAAGGTAGAAAACACTTTTTTTTAGAGTCTATATATTTGAGTCTATATATATTTGTAGAACATTGGAAAACCAAAAAACCAGTTGTACTAGCATGCAATTTTTTAACAAATACAACAAACAACTCTATTTCAATAATAGTAAAAAAACATAATAATATACATGTGCTTGGTACAATTGAAAACACAATTACTAATAACACAATAAACATTGCTGTTCACAAAAAAGGTAATTTGGAGCAGAGTTGTACTAAAACAGGATCAGTATATGTAATACACAATTGGTATGTCAATTAATTTTCTATTATTGTCTAAAACTTTTGCTAAAATATTTTTTAATAAATTGACTTTTGGCATAGATAAGAGGTTTATACTTAGTGTCAATAATGAGATTTAATAACCACTTTACTAAGATAAAATTTTATAAATTTAGCAACCGTTGTTACGGCATAATAATAAACTATTTTAGTAAATATACATTCGCTATCAATTAACATATTTTTATAAAAACATTTTTGTTGTACATCAATTTTTAAAATTATTTTTTAACAAGTTATTAATTAAATTAATGTTGTTTTAAAATAAAAAATTAATACAGACATATTTGGTTTAAAGTATAAAAAAAAATAATTTGAAAGCATAATAACAAAAGTTTAAATATACTTTTTAAAGTAACTGTTTGAAATAAAATATTAATGTGTTTGTATTTTTAAACTAAACACAGTTCATATTTTAAAATGTTAAAAAATATTTTAAATTAACATTTTTTAATATAATAATTATATTTATTAAAACAAAAAAAATATTTTTAAAATAATAAAAAAATTTTTTTAGGTTTAGAAAAGCTAAGAATATTTATCCCAACATTCATGTTGAAGCCAAAGGTTTTACTCAGATTGACGTGGTTATACACTCCAAAAAACTTGCATCTACTAGAAAACTTTTGGGAAAATCACTTGTTTTTGCTAATTCTGGAAATGTTACAAAAGCAATATATTTAACATGTTGCAAAATTACTAAGGCACGTAATTAAACATAATTAAAAATTATAAAAATTGCAACTAAACTTTACAACAGTTCCAATTTAATGTATTGATTTTGTATTTTAACAAATAAAAATAATTTATACTTTTTTAGTTAAATATGTAATGTCTAACATTATTATTACTATTATTATTATTATTATTGTTATTTTATTTTTATTAATTGAATATTTTTCAAAACAGCGTTTTAGTAAATAAACCAAAATTTTTATGTTTTTTCAAAACCTTTGTAAATCACAGTCAAGCAATTTTGTACCTTATCAAACAACCCGTTGACTTTACACAAAAAATTAAAAAAATTATTCTATTTTGTATAATTAACTTTTATTAATTTTAACTTATGTAAAATAATTACATTTATTTTCTATTTTACAAGTACAAAAATGTTTTAAAAACATCTTAACACTAAACATATTTAAAATATCTAATAACAACTTTAAGTAATTTATTAGTATAAAGTAATAAAGTGTTAATAAAATTTTTTTATTATAGTAATAAATTAATGACAATAAATAATTTAATAATTTAAGCATATTATTATAAATAAACTAGATGTTTAACAATAAGTTATAAATGTAAAACGTAATTTATTATTGAGTCCAATTATGTTTTAACAGCGCATCAACAATTTGCACAAGAAGTTAATTAAATAAATTAAGCAAACAAACGACAACAGTAATAATAATATATGTATAATGCTTTTTTAATATGTAATAATAAATTTATATTATTAAACATTTAGAATTCTAACGTACAGGATACAGGAGTAGGAAAAACTTTTTAATTCTTGGTTTTGAAATATTAAAATATCTGGGGTGGGAGAAGAATAAAAAACTGGGAAAAAATGAATAAAATAATGAAAGAAAACTAAATAAAATTAACGAGGGCATACTTGTTATAAACCTGCCTAAAAGAATAAAGGGAAGGTGCCGAAACAATATGAGACGGTAGATTATTCCATGCTGTAATAACCCTATAAAAGAAATAACATTCGCGGATACGAGTATGTGCTCTAGGTTTTAGAAACTTAAACTGATGTCTCCATAACAAACAAAAAACATATTACTACAACTTGAACTAATAAGTTAGTAAACTAAAATAAGATTATCGAAGGAGTCTTTTATCGGATAAACGGAATAATTTTAGTAATTTTAATCGATTGATGTGATCTACATTTTGAACAATCATAGGTATTTTGGAAGCACTTTTTTAAATTTGATCTAAACGATGAATATCTCTTTTAAGGATAAGGAACCTAACTTGAATACAATATTCAATGTGAGGTTTTATATAGAGCATATATAGTAAACGTACGCCGTTGCAAGAAATATTACCTAAATTACATTTTAAAAAATTGATAAGCCTAAAACCTCTTGCTCAGCTACAGTGTGATGCGCTGAGAATCAATGGAAAGGAGTGAAAGTTACACATAAGTCTTTTATAAATTAGACTAAGATGATGACAACATCACTTAAGGCAGAAGCTTTAAAGGTATTGCCAGAAGGTCTACGGAAACTGATATGTTCTCATTTAGAAATTTTATAAGGGAGCGCATTTTTGGATGTCCAATCCTAAATGTTGAAAATAACTTGTTGTAAGACCTCGGGGTTAGAGCTCCATATTTTAACATTGTCAACATAAAGCAAAATGTGAGATTGAACTACTAAAGACAAGTCATTAATAAATATGATAAAAAGCAATTGACCAAGAACCGACTCTGGGAGAACACATGAGGTTATTCCTCCGATAAAGATAATATCTTATCCAATCATGCAAAGGTCTTACAATTTTAAAAAACTTTAACTTATCTAATAACAAAGAATGGAAGACTTTGCAGAGACCTTAGCAAAGTCGAAGGGGTATGGTCTAACAGGGAAGTAAGGCTATTAGTATAATGTTAGGTTTGTATTACAGGATCATTGTGGCATAAAACTATGCTGTGAAGGACTAATTAGATTATTTTGTAGAAACAAACTCTATTTTATACAGTTAAAATGTATAAATAATATGCTATCATTATACAAAAATTTTAATTGTATTAAAATTAAAGGCGATTATACTGTTAACACTAAAACTTTTACAGAAATATGTTAAGAAAATATTTTGTTACTATTTCTGTTTCTACTGGTAGTTAATTATTTATGACACAATTACTAAATATTTTAGTTTATAATATTAAGTAAAACTTGAAAATATTAATTAACTTAAACTTTTAAATGACATTTGACTATTTAATTAAAAATCAGAATTTTTGCAAAATACATTCCCGTAACGTAAATTATCCAGTTGGATTACGTCCTCATAGTCGGGAAATAAAAATGATGTGCATAATTTTAAGTATATTAATTTTTGTTTAAATTAATAAATAACATATCTTATAATAATATATTTAATCTAAATTTATAAAATATTAAGGTCGGTGGCGTTAAACATCCTCTCGTCCCTGCTAATGATTCTGGAAGAGGGCACCCTTTTAAGTTATCCGAATCAAGAGTAAGATCCCGGCTACGTCTAAACCATTTCTTGTATAGGGTCATATTCACATGGAATCTTTTACCAAACCACGTTGTTTCAGCTTTGTTTATTGACTTCTTTAAATTTACTGGATAACACAGAGATTTAAACTATAATAGTCAAGACTTTCATCTATTTAAAAATCGTTGTGGTACTTATTAATAGTAACTTTTTAAATGTCGGTTTAAATAAAACAGAGTAGCAGACAGATAAATAAACAGATAAATAGTTTTTACTACCGAGGTTTAAAAAACATTGTGAAGCAGCGTAATTACAATTTAATTAATACAATTATAAAAAATGCTAAGTTTTATTTACTACTTAACATTATTCAATTAAACAAAGTGATTTTTTGACAAATTTAACGTTTACTATTGAAAAACATTAAAAATGGTTTTAGGATGGTTACTTGAAAACGATTAATAGTTGTAAATTTGGTTAAAAATTGTTTAAAAAATATAATTAATACAATATTGCATAAAATAAAATAAACGGTTAAAAAAATAATCACAATCAACTTTGAAGATTATGGATTTTAGAACAGATGAATTTGCACAAATAAAATAATTTCCTTATATTTATTTTTTAAAATAATTTACAATAAATAATATTTTTAATTGTAAATTAAATGCAATTATCATTATTATTTTGTTTAAAAATATTTAAAACAAATTAACTTTAAAAAAACTTTTTATAAAAAATAATTATAATATATATTTAAAATAATATTATAATTATAAAAATAATTTAAAATTAATTTTTAATTTTTAAATTATTTATATTCATATAGTGTTATAATGTTGCGAATACCATCTTTCAATAAAAGGTGCTATTTTCAAAGTGTTGGTTAGAAAATTAGATTACCTTTTGATGTGCATGTTTCTTTTTAAATGTATTTTTATAAATTTATACAATAAATAATTTATGCATATGATAGTGTATTGCAAAGTGTTACTTTAGAATTTTATAACATTGTGTTAATAAGTGTAGTGATTGACGAAAAGATATTTAGTTATTTGTTATGTATGCTTATTTTTTGCATTTTGTGGGTTATTTAAGTTTATATTATGTGTGTTATATGTATTTTAGTGATTATTTAGGTCATTGTTTATACTAAATTATTTCAATAATGTCATTGAATTCAAATCTCAACACTATTTTGGAAAATTACAATGCTCCTTCTGTTAACGACTTCTTTTTGATCAAACCAATAAGTCGAGGAGCATTTGGGTATGTATATTATTATTATTAACGTATTTTTAGGAAAGTATTTTTGGGAGCTAAATGCAAAAATCCAGATAAACTTTTTGCTATTAAAATAGTATCCAAAAAAGAAATCAAGAAAAAGAATCTAGTTGAAAAAGGTATTTTGTTAACTGAAAATATTTTAGTGACATGCGAGCGTAATGCTTTAGCAGTTAGTAAATGTCCATATATTGTACATCTATACTATTCGCTTCAAACTGCTAATCATATATATTTGGTATGTATGGAATTCCCTCTAATCTTTTATAGATTATGGAGTATTTAATTGGTGGAGATTTAAAATCTTTATTGTTAGTAATTGGTTATTTACGTGAAAGAGATGCAGCAATTTATACTATTGAAATGAGCATAGCTCTTGAGTATCTTCATAATCATGGGATAATTCATAGGGATCTGAAGCCTGATAACGTGCTTATTGATTCTGTGGGACATCTTAAATTGACAGACTTTGGTTTGTCATCAAGTTCATGGAAACGACGTGAGTTAACATATTTAACATGCTAACAAACGCATATATATATATATAGCTTTACAGGCAAGTGATGTATTGAACACTCCTCCTATGAATGCATTTCCGATGCATTACTATCGCACCCCGGGACAACTGATTTCGTTAACGACTGATTTGGCTTTCGTATGTTTTATAAATATTTAAGTATTTTTATTATTACTAGTGTTTTTTTATTTACATAGATACTACATTATAAAATAAATGTAAATGCCTATTTTTTAACAAACTGCTTATATATATATATATATATATATATATATATATATATATATATATATATATATATATATATAAGGTTAACTTTTATTGTGGTCTAATCTGTTTCTTGCTTTTGAATGATAACATGGTCAATTTCTATTGTGTAGTGTATTAGGATTTTGTGATATAGTGTTGCATAATATTAATAACTAATTTTATGAAGTTTTAGTAGGATTGACTATCTTTTATAAGCTTATTTTTCTGACAACTATTATATGTGGTCTTAACAGTTGGTAATTTTGGTTTTTAGGCATGAATTTTAGTATTTTATCACGTAAGGTTTATATTTTAGTTTTTTAATAACATCCTTGGTAAAATGCATATTTGGTAACTTTTTACTGTAATTAATATTGATTATCTATTTTTTAGAGTGAAACTCCAAATGACAGTTGTAAGTCAAAAACTGATGAAAAAATGATAGTTGATTCGGAAGATTCATTGAATTGTCACACCAACACTTGCGAAACAGCTTTAACTTTGGAGGTATTCTCTTGAAGTTAAACATGTATTATGTAATAATGATTGTTGTATATATATATATATATATATATATATATATATATATATATATATATATATATATATATATATATATATATATATATATATATATATATATATATATAATCATTTGGGTTATTTTTGGATGTTTAATTTTTATTAGTATGGTAATTACTATTGAAATTTTTATAATTAGTAGTATTTTGTTTGTAGTTGTTGAAGTATTTGTCTACTGAATAAATGAAACTTTAGTATAAATATGCATAAACATAACATAGCATAAGTTGGCAGCATAGGCACTCCTTTACTAATTCCAAGTTTGTATAGCAACTTGACTTCGTATTAAGATTTAACAATTAAATTTATTAATTTTATAATAAGTTTAGAATGAAGTCAATATGTAGTGGTTTTTTGAAGTGTTGAACTGAAATTAGTTATGTTTAGTATTCATTTAAATTTATAGATATACAGTTGGTGAAAAACGAGATTTTGAAAATAAGTTTAGGTGATTGGTCACATTTTAAAAATAGGAGATACTCGTTTTTTAACATATTACTTTATCAATATTGACAAGAAATCACGTAGAAATATCAAAAAACGTTTATATTTTTATAATTTTTTTAAATGAACTAAATATAATTACTGATGACTTATGTTATTTCAATATATAGTTGGTATAAAAAAACGAATTCTTAAATAAAAAAATGGAAAATTATAAGCTTTAGTACTGCAACTGTGCACCTACTGTAGTTTAATCTTATTAGTTATCCAAACCTAAATAAAAAACAACTTATGGCACTAAAACTCAATTTAGGGCGAGGAGATTTCATACAATTAAATTGGTGCAGTTTACATGCTACAACGGTTTTGTAATATTATTTGCTAATGCATTTATTATTATTTTTGTTGATGATGATAGTAATAAACATTTATGTTTTTTAACCGACCTTTATTATAACGCAGAATGTATCTTCACCAATACAAAATTGTAAATATTCGAACAAGATGTTGAACCAATTATCTAACATTCAGTCTGGAGAACATTGTTTTTCTCCCATTGAGAAGGTCAGACTGAATAAATATTGCTCGCCTATAGATGCGAGTTCATGTGGAGATATTTGTAAGTGAAAGCTAACTGTTTGGCGAAACATTTAGAAGTACATCTTTATTTATCATATATATATTATATATATCAAAAATTGAAAACTAAGAGTTTACTGACAAGTACCATTTTAGACCCTGTATATATATATATATATATATATATATGATGTAAAACTGGTATATAATTCATTTTTTATACAGTTTAAGATGTTTATTTTTGCCGTTAGACCCACATTTATTAACTTAATTTTACATTTTTTTTAATTCGTAACTTTAGACGGAATGTCCTTAATTGATATTGATCCCGATTATTCCCTAATGTCAAAAGCGATTAGTTCATCGTCGTTTTTAAACAACACACCTTTACGATCGTCGCGCTGTATTTTGACCAAAAAGGTACATATTTATATGGAAAAATAAGTGGATCTTATTGGTTTTGTTAATTTAAGTGATGTAAATGTTTTGTTAGTGTGTTACAAATTGATATTTAATTTTATGTTTAGCCTCAACGATTTTGTTTGACGCATAATTACATGTACTTTCCTAAAATTTAATTTATTAATGTTCTTTATTGAATGTTAGGTAGTACTACATGAGAATAGTTTTCACTGAAGGGTTTTATCTCCGATTGTTGATAACCCTAGTGAGTAGGAATTGAATTCACCTGTATAATCAGCATTTTTATTTTGTAACCGATTATAGTTGTGATTTATTAGAGACAAAATATAGAATTAAATTTTTTTATTTTATGTTTGCTACTTTGAATGTTTTACGAGAAACATCTTTCAGCAGTGGACATTTTAGCAAAGCCGAACGTGGGCCCGCTTTTTAGTGCCGTTGATGGGATTCGAACCCATGCCTACCGAAGTCCGAATTCGAGCGCTGTACCGCTAGACCATCCCGGCACATATGTATATGTTTGATTGTTTTACGAAAAGCACAAGAAAATTCTTTTAAAGCTACAGATCTATAAAATGGAAAAATATTCCGTAGGTGTTTTATGGTGACATTGGATAGACTGAACACTGTTGAATTGTTTTTTAATCGTATTTTTTTACAATAGCATTGGTTAAGATTTAAACAAGGATGTTAAATTTATCTATTTTAAAAGTCCCACGCTATAGCCCTTCTAGACAATCCAAGTAGTTTCAGTGCCAAGTCCAAATCAACACCAATCGCGGATTGTGATTCGTCTTTTTCCAAACCATCATGTGTCCGATTCGAACCCAATATGGATAGTGTAAAGCGTCAAGGACACGAGTCGTTGGAAGTCCCCCAACTTTTGGGAACGCCTGAATATTTAGCACCCGAATTGTTGCTTAGTCCGCTTTCCAACAATGCATCCGACAACCCGGCTGTCGATTGGTGGTCGTTGGGTATTATTTTATTTGAAATGCTTACGGGTATAACTCCTTTTGCAGATGAAAATCCCGAGGATATATTTAGGAATATACTTTGTGGCCGTATGTTACTTTGTGTTTTTTAATTCTGTTGCATTATATATAAAAATATATGTATATATACTTTAGTGTAGTATCTTGAATAGTTGTTTTCATATGGTCAACATACATTAGAAAGTAATGGTTTTTTGAATGATAGAAGACATTTTTATAACAGCACCACTGTTTACAAAATTTGGCGCAACCATTTGATTTTCTATCAGACAAATGGTCACATATTTTTATACCTTGAAATAGCTTTTAACTTTCTTGGACACTAGCATCTTTATACTCATTCACCAGTGTTCATATTTGCTGTTGTACACTCGGTCCAGGATGCACCAAGTGAGTTTAGACTATCACTATTATCGTAACTATAGACGACATAAAATGTGAGTTTTATTAATGTTTTCATAATTGTAGCATTTTTATTTAAGTAAATTACGCAAATAGTGTAATGATTATCCGCTGCATGCCGACCTTTTCAATATTTTCTACTAACCGTGGTACATGTTACTATCTTGCATAATTATTTTGTTAATTTAGTGTGATCACAATTGAACTGGTGATCTATGGTGACTTGGGTCTGAGTTCGAATTCCACTATTGATATCATTTACACTATAAGGTTATCGATGCACGGCATTTGAACATGCAGCTTAACTGTTATCTTTCATTATTATTTTAATAGTGAATTGCTTCAATGGACAATAAACGCTTAAGGTCAAATTTACCCTTTTAAACTTTACTTAAATTGTCAGATTACTCGTGGCCCAATGATGATGTTTCCGATGGCGAATGTAAACAAGAGACAGTTTCTCAATCAGCCAAAGACGTCGTTTCGAATTTGCTGAATATGTTGCCCACACGGCGATTAATGTTTGCCAAGCAGCTACGATCTTGCACATTTTTTTCGTTTGTGGACAATTGGAATAATTTGAACACGTTGAAAATGCCATTTATTCCATGTCCAACCAATTCAACTGATACTTCTTATTTTGACGTAGGCATTTTTAGTTTTTTTCTTCCTGTTTTGTTTGAGAGACAGAACTAACAACAAAATTTGTTGATAGAGCCACTTCTTCACTAGTTCCAAGTTAGCATAGCATTCCGAATTGTTATATAAAGAGGTTGTCGGATGCGAATTGAACTTGGGGAGGGGGGATAAATGGAGTTTCTTGTCTAGAAAATCGCTTCCTTGCAACGACCCATTGTTTACGTGAATTGTCAAGACGATTTTTTAGGCAAATTGGGTGTTGACGCTGGTTGACGGATCAACAAGCCTGAGCGGCTACATGGGATACTTTGCGGTACCTTTTAAGCACTTTGGGTGTATGGTAGCAACCATTTACTAATAGGATATCCAGTGAAAGCCTAAACATATAGCTGTGCATTCGGTCCCTGTTGTATCAATGTTGTTGATATTCTGAAGTGAGACCAGCAATTGTATTATTTCAACTTTAACGTTTTTGGTGTGTTTTTATTTTTTTTAATGAGTAAGGGGGTTAAATATATTGTTAGCTTTTTGTTATTTTTGTATTTACAAAGCATCTCAAACAATTCTCATATTGTATATGCTTGAAAGATTTTGCGTTTATACAACAAGTAATGAAGTATTTGGCAAATAGACAGTATTCTTATGACAATGCTGCTGTTCATAAAAATGGACGAAAGTGTTTTTTTGTTGGGGTTATCTTTTTAATCCGTTTTGGTGGACAGTTACAAGCATGAATTGAAGTTCCTTATAAGTATGTGTATGCTATGCATTCGGTATCTGAACCATGTTAGTTTGAATCCAGAATAATCTGTTAACATTGTCAACCTCAAAATACATTTGAGATTTAAAGTTTAATGGCTAAAAGCATAATGTAGTGCGCATCTTTTAATACAGTATTTAATATGATTATATTAGTTTATTTTGTTGGAACAACTAGGTGATACAGCTTAAGTAAATAATGATGCATTGACAATGGCTTAAAGGATATATTGTGCTAGTAATGTTGGTCATACTTAATGAACCTTACACATTTTTCAATACACCTGTATTTATATGTTTAGTGTGAAATCATGGTGTTTTAAACGTGATATTTTTTCAGATTCGAAATCAGTACAATCAGTACGAATTGTCGAACAGTGGAGAAGTTAAATTCAATGTTTCAAACCATTAAATGTACATTTATTTTATTTTGTGTATTTTGTATATTCAAATTTTTACGGTAATGTGCTTATGATTTGTCTAAAATTATTTTATTTTTATACATTTTATTTTATTCAAAATATATTATTCAATTGTCTAATTTTATACTTCATATTTTGATTAGAATCGGGTAGATACAATTCCTAAAGGATTCAATTGCATTGCTTGCCTCAAAATATAATTTAGTTTTTAAAAAATATCAAGGACTTTTGGCATTAATTTAACAGTTTATGTTCTTCCTTTAGCAGTAATTTGAGATTTTGATATAATTTTAAACAAGGCATGAACAATGCAACTGGTGATTGATGATAATCTTCAAAAGTCAACTATACAATTAATAGGACTTTTGATTTTATGGTTTATATTTAAATAAATGTTAAAGAATATGAGATGCTTAAATGTACTCAGAAAAACATCGTCTAGAGGGATCAGAAATGAATAGATCTAGTCAATCCCAAACCTGTATGAAGAAATAGTATTTGTGACAGGAAGGGCATCAGGTAGTAAAAAACCAATGTCAAAACTATTTAATAGTTATAATGCCTGAAATTGGTTTAATATAGAACCCAATGGAGAAAAGTTGTAAAAGAAGAAGTACGCAGCAAACCTGTTAAATGTGAAAAAATAACTTAATTTTTACCAATTTTGTTAATTAATATTTAATAATTTATAATTGTTTAAAAAAAACTTACATTTCAAAGAAATAATAAATGTTAAATATAAAATTGTTTACAAAAAATACATAATTTAATTTTATCGCAAATTAGAAGTATTCTGTCGATTCTTCATCTAGGAAAGGAGGTCTCATAAATTCGAGCTTGTAAAGATCTGTAGTTCTAATTGAAAATGGTTTGAATTCCTTATAAATTTTATCAAAATCTTCAATTAAAACTGTTGCAAGCTTGTCACACGTTTTGGTTATTGCATCTTGACTTAAAGCAATTTGATCATTTATTGTTTGCTCTAACAACTTGATTTTTAAGTTTTTCTCATCTAACGTTTTGTTAAATTCATCATGCAAGTGGTTGTTTTCCAATTGCTTTTGTTCAACTGTTTCAGTTAATTCTTCAATCTTTTTTTCTAGTGTTTTTATTCGCTCGTGTAATGTAGTTGCGTTTGCTTCATATTCAGTTATGAGATATGCCGTATGTGATTTGTTATCTTCTCTAGCAGTTTCTAGAGCAATAGCAGATTTTACTCTGTCATTGTAAGCTATAAGACGCCTGTGTTTAGCTAATTCAGATACATATAGGGCATGATTTAATTCCCCTTGTAAATTTTTTACTTGGTTTTTTGATATTTCTAAAGCATCATTTTCTGGGTTTGATGTTTTCTTTCCCTTTTTACTTTTTCCTTTATTTTTAACTGATTTTGACATTGTTCAATTTTAATTAAATATTATTAGTTTAGAATAGATCTAAAAATGTTAAAAATATAAGTTTACTATAGTGTACAACAAAAAATTAGTTACTAGTTAAAAATTAATTAAATGACTATGTTTACTTGATAAAGTTGAATTTAACCAATGTAAATTTTAAAATTCAGTAATGTTTAAAATAGTCAAGTGTATTATGTATAAATATGTTTTCAGTTAATAATAAAGCATGAGTATAAAACAGCGTTTAAAAAAATTAACATTGTCTAAATGAAATAGCTGAACTACATTTTGCGTATATTTTATACGAACAATGGCGCACGTAACTTTTAAGTAATGTAGAAATTTTTAAAATATTTTAGTGTTATAATGATTGTTACAGTTTATTACTATTATGATAATTATTTAATAAGAATTTATCTTGTATTAACAAACGTTACATTTTTTTTTGTTCTGTAAATCAACGTTTGTTTAGTCACATTAAAACATTGTAAACTAAACTTAATTATGCAACAAATAAATAAAAATTACAAAAATAAAATTAATAATAATTATGACAATTAATTAAATAACCATAACAAAATGTTTTTCATACATTTTATAATCACAACTTGGTACAACTTTAAAAAACTAGCTTAAATTATAAATAACTTTATCTACAAAAATTTAGAAATTATGATGTTTTACAAACAAAAATTAAATTAACTGATAACATAACAAAATAATATGTATATTTTAAAACAAATAAAATTAATAATAAATTTAATTACTAACATTATTTAAGCGTTATAAAAATTATTTATTATAATAACTTAATTAAAAACACTCGTCAAACATTATGTTTATGCAAAAAAATATTATTATTGCATTTGTTGTAAAAAATTGTATTAATTTAATAATAAATTTAATATTAAAATTAAAACATTATATTAAATAACTTTTTTTTCATATTTTACAAATTTGTTTTTTGCAAGATACTAAACGTTATAACAACAGGATCAGATCAACCTTGTGTTGGTTTGTTCAAAGAAAAGGTTTAGAATTCTAAATTATTTACTAAATAAAATATTTATAAACAATAAAATTTTAATATTATTATAGTTATTAATAACATAAATATTATTTAAAATACTATTAAAAAAATTTAAAAATAATTTATTTAGTATATTCGTAATTGTGTTTTTAAAATTGTATTACACGTGTAAAATAAAACATAATTATTAAAATAATAAAAATAACTATTGCATAACATATATATATATATGTTAACCAAAAATATTTATCTATAATCATTTTTACAGTAATTAATACATTATCTATTTTTTTTAATTTAAAAATTAAGATTATTTCAGGATTTCAGGATTTTAGGAGTTTTCACGGGTTGAATAGTCTAAAACGCTTTTTAGTACTCGGTTCTCCAATTGTCACAAGTTTTCAGGAGAAAAATGAAATGGATAGTGTGGTAAAGGGGGAATAATAACAAAAAAAATTTGAAATTAAGATAAATTCAGTACTTTTGCATTGCAATGCAAAATGTTTTATTAACTCTTTTTTAGTTACTCTTGGATATAATTTTTGGTTTTACTTTATTTTGTATTATTAAAAGTTCCATGCTTTACTTTATCTCTTATTTTCTCTTTCTCCTTTTCCGATTATTGAAACGTGTCCAATGAACCCATGCACTAACTTTTGTAAAACGTGCTTTAATCACATTGTTACAGGTTGCAGGTTGGTTCACGAGTTGAGTAGGAAACCATCTCCTTTTGATTCTCAGTTTAAATGTATCGACATTTTCGTATTAAGAAAAAACAAATTTAAACAAAATTTAAATTTAAATAAAACATCAATATAACAGGATGATATTGTGATAAAATCATATAAAATTGGGGAGGGCATAGAGATCATATGCTGTCTTAAATGATGTAAGAGATTTATGATTAACCACCTTTAAAGGTAGACTATTCTATGCGTTGATATCTCTCTAAAAAAAGGGATAGAGTCTTAACTTGAAATGTATTTTGGGTTTATTAATTTTGAGATTATGACCTGCAAGAGTTCTTGGCTAACTTAAAGTAATGTCGGAAGCAGCCAAATGATAAAAGTTGATATATCAAAATAAAATCACCCCGAAGCCTTTTATCGCATAAAAGAAAGAATTTTAGAAAAGAGAGTTTGTCTTGATAGAGCAAATGCTTTAAAGACCTAGGTAATATTGAGATTTAAAAATAGGTGTAGTAACCTGGGTAAAATATTCTAAATGCGGCCTGATATAGAGCATGTAAAGCAGACAAATGCATCCCGAGAGAAGCTACCTAAATTCCTTTTAAAGAATTTGGTTGACCAATAGAAAATTTGAATTGCTCTAGTATGACAACCTGTGAAGTTAAGTGAAGAGTTTATTAATACTCCTAGATCCTTTATGGACTTAACAGATTCTCTCGGTTGGAAGTCATGATGGGCATTGTGAAGACGTTCCCGGATGGTTTACCGAAGGACATATGCTTACACTTAGCTAAATTTAGTGGAAGAAAGTTTTTAACAACCCATTTATAAATGTTAGTGATGTCGACCTGCAGTAGATCAGAGTTGGAACCCCAGATTTTAACATCATCTGCATAAAGCAGAATGTTGAACTGAACTACTGCTGGTAAATCACTGATGAATAGGATAAACAATAAAAGTCCTAGTACCGACACTTGGGGCACACCTGAACTAATTTGGCAAGGAAGGGATAAATCTGTGCCGGTTCAAACCCTAAAAAAGCAATTCAATGAAAAATCTAAAATCTAAGTAAGGATTGGCCCAGTAATGCCAAAGTAGATCGTGAGGTACTTTATCAAACGCTTTTGCTAATTCAAAGTAAATGGCATCAAGTGATATATATATATATATATATTTAGATAAAAGCTTTTTGAGAAATATATTCTTTATAAAAAATAATAACGGGTAAATAATACTTTAATTAATTTTTTTTATATCTACAAAAATTAACAAAATTGTAAATGCAAATTAAACAAAAAGTAAAACAAGTTTACAAAATAAAAAACAAAAATTTGGAATAAACTACAAGTGATAAATTATGCAAAATAAACGAGAAAAAAATAAACAAATAGAAAAAAGTTCATATTTTTTCTAATTTCCATGAATCACAGCACAATAATCGCAAAATACAACCATAAGAGATCACTAAGGTAAAGCACAATCAAAATTAATTATCTAAAGGAAGAACACAAATGCCAACCCAACCTTCATGTGCGATTAGAGGAGAAGCAAATGACCAGTTCCAATTAGAAAATAACTTGGGCTGACCCTCCAAATAATTTTCGACGCGTTCATTTTGTGTCTTCTGATTATCGCCCACTAAATTCTGTAAGTGTCAAAACAGAAATAAATGTACAAAAAATAAGATAATTAATAATCATAAACTAAATACATTATGTTTTAAAAAGCGAGCAACTTTTGTAAAAAGCAAAACCAACTTACCAATTAGTAACAATTGGTAATCACAACCATGTTTATTTATTTGTTTTAAATTTAAAAAAATATCAACATTTTAGTTGCATAGTTTTACAGAAAAATTCTAATCAAGAAATACTACTGTCACACTAAATCTAATTATATATATATATATATAATACTAAGCCTTTTTGCTGGTAAAATAAGCATGGGGTAATAAGAAAACAATTACAGCAAAACAATAACAAAGTCTCGTTGATATTGAAAATTCTGCAAATCGAAGATTGAGCTTCCTTTCGGCATTCACTCAACCCTGTCATCTGTGTAACTCTGTCATCCAGATACGTGCGATCACTTCTTTGCCGTTGTTTGCCGGAATGGCGTCCTCTTGGTTGTTTCCGCAACAGTATGAATTTTTTAGAGGCCAGGTTGCTAACCTTGTGCTCAAACCATCCTCCTTTATCCAGGCTTGGGACTGGCTAAATTGAATTATTTCTGATCCAAAGTTATATTTTACAAAGTCATCATAAAGTTAATTATATGTTTAATAAATATAAATTTTGACTATTAAACAATATATATATATATATATATATATATATATATATATATATAAGTGCTGAAAGCTACTTTAGCTGAAATTTCTAAGCCAATCCCAATTTTATGATATGGAATTTTCTACTGTGTATTTACAAAAACAAACATTTGTTAGTAATTATGAAATACTTTGTACAATTTGTCACTATTTATAAAAATGTCAATCTAAATTAAAATTTTAATTTAGATTAAACGCTGTCCCAATATTTTTTTCAATAATTTTGAATAACAATTTGCTTGTTTACCGTATTTGTTGACAAAATAGAGCAATTCGTCGAAGTTGGAGTTGTCCAACATAATGACGATGACATTAATTGAGATGTATATCCACTTGATTCGTTGAATGACGAACCGTGACCAGCCAAATTGGGGGATTGAAGCAACAAATTGGAAACATTATCGCAATTTATTTGTTTTGATTGGGAAAAAAGTGAAAAATTGTATTTGGTTGAAGCAGGAGGTTTGAAACATTCGACGGTTTGCAAATTAGAAATGCCATCATATCCACCTAAAAATACGCATGTAAAATCATTCAATCGTAAGCTTAAGAAACACCTAAATAATACATGAGTATGCTTTAAAAATAAAACTCATTTAAACTATTTTAATCAAAAGTTTTATGTTTGGATAAACCATTGGCACATAATGGAAGCGTTTGTTTGATTTCGCTGAATATTCACTTGCTAAAAATGTTGCATTGTCAAACATGCAAGCACCAGAAATCCAATAAATAAAACTTAATTGGTAAAAATAGAACAATGCTATCATTTGCAATTAAAATATCAACATACCAATTGCATAAAGAACACCGGCAGTTACGGCTAAACCAACACGTGACCGCGGAACAGACATGGAACGAATCTCGGTCCACTGTCCCATCAACCCATTTTTGTTTGGACCGGGCAAAGGGTCGAACATTTCGACACTGCTAAGAAATGACGAACCACAATAACCTCCAGCCACAATAATCCGATCCCTAAATACCGTCGCACCGAGGCGACACCGACGATGCCTCATACTTGCAACCGGAGTCCATGGTGTTGCCCCATAAATTGTAGCCACCGATTGGTGTTGTTTAATGGAAGAATTTCTTTTGTTTGCCAAAAGGAGACGACCGTTTGAATTGGTTCGTGGATTGTACGACTCGACTGAAGAAAATACGGCCAATCCGTTGTGTCCCCCCAGAGCATACAAACAGTCGTCGTTCAATGCAACCAATCCACCAGCAGATCGCGGCTCGTTCATGCTGGGTATGACGTGCCAACTAGGACAAAACAACAATTAGGCAAAATATTAATCAAAGGAGCGAACGATAAATGTGATTCAAAACAAACGTTGAGGGAACAATAAATTTAACTTTGCAAACCGAAAAGGCATACGCAAACAGAATTTTGGATTTAAATACACAACATGCATATACAAAACCTATTATAACATTGTATTAACAATAATATCTAAAAAGATGGAGACTAGCAATTAAAACATTTTGCTGCTACAATCAACATAATCAAAAAGACCTTATTTACATAGTGCATAAATGAATGCACTCAACGATATTCAATCAGTATCATTTAAAAAGTTAAAGATGGTGTCTTGATTTAATTCCTAAATGTTTAATTCAAAAATCCAAAGCTCCTACTATAATAGGATAAGTTGGATTCGAAAAAAATATATAACGACAAAAACAAAACTGGTAAAACGTTATGAACCCAAAACCTGACTCCACTTGAAATCATTGGAGGGGTTGAATTTACGCTCTAATTAACATCTACGGTTAGCATATCTTAAGTGTCGTTTATTAAGTTCACATTGTAAAAATTAATAGTTTGCGGGCTTTCAGTAATTTAGACTAACCTAGGTAATAATAACCGGTGGCTGTCTAATTTTGTAGAATCTGCTAGTGTCACAAATTTTAGCAAACGTCATTTTAATAAATTTAAATATTAAAACTTCAAAAAACAAACATATATTACTAACACGTTCTTTCCAGACACTTCAATAAATAGCCATGTATATCACGTGCCAACAAACCACACAAAAAATACTCACACGTCGGTTTCCGGATCGTACATTTCGCAAGTTCGCAAAGACATTTGACCGTTGTAACCACCACAAATGTATACGTAGCCACGAAGAGTTGCAGCTCCCATGGCACTTCGTCGACAATTCATGGGTGCAACAGTTTTCCATTTTTTCGTTTTGGGATTAAACACTTCCGTTTTGTTGAGTCGATTAAAACCATCAAATCCGCCAATTGCGTAAATAAGTCCTAAAATCAATCCACCAAAAAAACACAATTGTATTATATAGTAACAAAACTTCATTTTGGTACTAAGTTATCAACCAATGTCTAAACGACTCCACTTTAATTAGTTTCTAATAATTGTTTTACATTGAAATACACTTTGTAAATAATTTTCCTTGTATATTAGTAATGATATAGTAATTGTACATATGCTACGCTAATTTAAAACATATTCCTTTCTACTTGTTAAAATTCACATTAAAAATAATACAAATATTTAATTGATATTATCGTTAACCAATTATTTAGTACATATTACCATTGCATTAAGATATCAAAAAAATAAACTACCTATGCATATAAATCATACATTAATTACAAAATACTTGTTAAAGAAATTTATACATAAAAAATAATAAATTAATAAACTAATGAAACGTAACTCTGCCTAGTTTGAATTAGAAATGATTCAATCTAGCTAGTGTTAATTCTGAATAAAAGAGGAGGGTTTGAGCGCAAGGTTAGCAACCTGGCCTCTGTAAAAAGCTTATACTGCTACAGAAACAATCAAGAGGACGCCATTCCGGCAAACAACGGCAAAGAAGTGATCGCACGTATCTGGATGACAGAGTTACATGGATGAGAAGATTGAGTGAAAGTGGAAAGAAAGTGTAATCTTCGATTTGCAGAATCTTCAATACCAACAAAACTTTGTTATTTTTGTTCTTGTTGTTTTGCTGTAATTGTTGTTTTATTGCCCCATAATTATTTTTAATGCAAAAGGGTTTTATATTATATATATATATATATATATATATATATATATATATATATATATATATATATATAATGTAGTACCGTTGAGAGAAACTACACCAATTCGGCTACGTTTGGATAACATATGTTCGGTCAATTCCCAACGACCCAAGGACGGATGAAATGCTTCAACTAAATCATGACAATCTCCGTTTTTAGTCAAACCGCCCACGGCATAAATTGCACCAAATACATCCTGGCATCTTCGAGGACCATAATTAAATGTCTTCAATGCTTTTTCGGGCATTAGTAGAGCATCGCGTATTCCATCTATAAAATCCCTATAATCGAATATCAATAAAACGAAATTCTAATAAAAATGAAATAAAATAGAAAATGCATAAACACATACTGTTATTAAAATATTCCTTTTTATAAACATATTTTTCATACAAGATACAGTAGATGCATAGGAATTTTAAAAATCAACAATTTGTTTCATTAACTTATTAACCATTTTTGTCAACTCAATGCTAAACAACTTTTCTAATATATTTCTAATTACTTAACTAAAATATCCCAAAATATAATCATTTTCTTAATTATTTAAACACCTAAATTAAGTATGCAGTTTTAAACAATTATACAGGATTTTAAATAATTGCATAATAATTTAATAAACAAAACAACAGTTTTAGCACTACAAAAGTGAAATTAATTATATAATTTATAAAAAATTATTTACAAATTATTTTACAATGTATAAAAACAAAAAAACTCAAATTATTTTAAGTTAGAAACAAGTTCTATAAAAGATTTACTAGCATCGTAAAATAGAAAATAATATGTAGAATTATTTTTAACTTTTAAAAATTGTTTAACATCTATATAGAAATAAACATTGAACTGTTTATTCTAAAATAATTTATGGTATAATTTTTTTTGCAAGTTTACATTTTTCTGCTTAAAAAATAATTTAAGTCTAGTAATTAATAAAACATACTTTTAAAATTAATGCAATTTTTAATTGTTTAAAGTTATAAATACTTGACTAGCAAAAGCACCAAAATTATATTATTGCCTCAAAAAAGTTCAAACCTTAATGTAGTTATAACTTCTTTAAATTACCTTAAACAAAAATGCAAAAGGCTAAAAAGTACAAATCAACTTAACAACAATATTAATCGTGTAATGTAAAATAAAATTCCACCACACGTTAATATACGGAAGAATTCCTAACTTAAACGCTTATACAAAATTATTTTAAAAAAAACATTTCCTAAATATTAAAAATGTGGTTTTTATTACTAACCGGCATAATATACTGCATCGAATCAATGGATGACGAGAAATAACTGAGAAAATGAAATCAACTGAAATCAAAGAAAAACGAATACACTTTAAAAGGTCTGGTAAATATGAAAGCCTTGATTGGTTGTGAATGAAATCATTTTGAGCATAAGTGGAAATTAAATCAATTTTGTTGTTTTCATTGTCACCACAATTAACATTCAGTTCGGATGTCTTTTCAGTAGATTGAATATATAATTTAAATTTATCTTCTTTATTTCCATTGGTTTCAAATTCAACCCAAGACATTATAATAAAAAATATTTGTTCTTCGCTAGATACATTGAGTTCATCCGATTCAATAAATTTTATCAATTCGAAACCTTCAAGATTAAGAAATGAAGGAGTACGAGCAACTGATTCAAAGTTTTGGAAAATGAAAGTATCACAAACGGACACCAAATCGATACATAAAAAGCTCTGAGCTAATTTACGCATCGGTAATACTATATCAACGTTTAGTCTAAATAATATATAAAGAAATACAAATAACATTTAGTAACTTCAAAATGTATACAAAAATATAGCTTACATTAAACTGCACAATAATGCCATCGGTTTCACATAAATTATGTCAAATAAATTAAAAACATATACTTTAAAAATACGTATTTTAAAATACGAAAAATATAATGAAATTATTAACTTGATATAAAAAGGATTCTTGTTTCATTCTAAATACTGACAATCAAATGTATACACATCGTTCAAAAATAAATAAAATAAAACTAAAAAGTACTAATATATTATATGACGACTGCTAAATGTGTTTAATTACAATTTCACCATTCTTTAAATTCTGCGTCTAAAAATAGTACCAATAGTATTGATACGATTATTTTAATAAATAAAAAAATCAATAAAAAATAACTGACGTGAGTAAACTTGAGAGGTATTAAGATTCATTTTTTCATATTTTATTATTTGATACCAATTCATATATATATATATATATATATATATATCAACATTTGACCTTAATATAAATGGCTAAAATGATCATAAGCAGCTACATACTCATCACAGATATGTACAGTTTAATATTTTTATTCATGCACGATGCAATTATTAATATGCATTATATATTAAAAAGTAAAATATATTAAAACTTAACCAAGCCCGCTAGGTAAGAAACACGTCACGCTACACGTCCATTAGAGCATTATATATCTTTTTCTCTATTCTTCTTTTTGAGGATTATTGCAGTGTTTTTGTATTAAAATACGTAATTTGATTTATTATTACTTTTGGATACTTATTATTCTTCCTCGTTTTCCATAATTATTAACTGTTCTACCATCTACCTTAATTTCAATTTTTTTCTGTGACTAATCGCCCTTTACCTCACCATCTAATTCATATTCCCTCTAAAATGTTAAGACAATTTAAGAATAGAGTACTAAAAAAACTTTGATCTAGTCAACTTGTACATAATCCGGAATCCTAAATTGTTTACATAAAGATAACAACCATATTTCACAAAATAAACACAATTCAAGAAAATAAATAAATTATCCAAAGGTTAATCGTAAATATATAAAAGTAGTGACAGTTAAGATAAAACTAAAGTTTTATTTAAAAAATAATTAAAATATCTATTTAAAATCAAATTTTACCTTTCACTAATATATTTGCAACAAACACTACGAACATTATTCAATTGTAAAAAATTAGCACCAATTAAAATAGACTGTACGTTACGTGAATTAATTTGAACCAAACCAGTATAAGCAAAATTAACAAATGCCTCTAAAGCACTAAAAAAATTAAAATTATTAAAAGTATACCATGAATCCAATCCATAAATAACAATCTCTTTTTTAAGTGATTCCGACATATTGCTAAGAAACATTCCGTTAAAAAATGGAATTGTTGCAGCTAAAACAACTTTATGAGCAGTAAATCGGCAATCATCACACTGTTTAAAACATAATACTAGTAAAAAAACGTACTATTAAAGTGATATCACATAGTTTTCCATTTCTTCTCATGTTATCTAAAGTTGTAAATCCACATTTATAAACCTCTTGATCATGATATTTCAAATTTTCTGGTGGTTGACTCTATATTGTTAATTTTAAACAATAATATCCTTACTGATGTTACCATTACACCAAATTAACACAAAAATATAGATAAAATATTATGTAACGCAACTCTCCAAATATTTAACATAATAATAATGTTTAATAATTGTTTAAAACAATACATTATATATATATATATAAACTTTTGTAAAATTTAAATTAATCTTATATTTTTATTACAAATTTTGTATTAATTAACAATATTTATATTTTACATGTTTAAAAATAATTTTAAAAATCGCAATGTGAGTCTCAGGTCATGCCAAAAGTCAATGCTTACACATTATAGTATAAAATTTGTACCATTATTTTTTTATTATTTTTTACAAATTTTTATTTAAAACATTTAATTATATTTTTCTTAATTTTTTCCGTTTTTAAAATTTTTTCTTTTACTTTGCCTTCTATTCCTATTTCCTGCAGATCTTCAAAATACAATAAAACTAAGGATAATACCGTTTTTTTTATTTAATTCATGTAACTACATAAACTATATAAATTTATAGTATTTATTCTATAACAATCCATTTTTATGGTTAATTTATTTTATTTTTAAGCATTTTATTTTATTAATAATCTGAATAGTAGTACTAAAAAATACTTTTCGGTTTGATGAATATCAGTGTGTTTGTTGTATTTTATTGTTTTCCTTTATTTTTTTATTTTTAAGCCTTTTGCATTTAAAAACAGGAAAAATTAAAACTGTTTTATATGATTGTACATTACATTTTTGGTTTTAAATATGCATATCAAAGACTGAAATTATATTTAGATTCTGCCAAAGCTCATTTTCGGAATCATGTTTTCACTTCTTTGCTGTAGTTAAATAAAATGATATTTCCTTGTTCTTTTTTAACAATATTTTTGCAAAGGCTAAATTGCTTATTTTTTGTTCAATCATTCCACATTTTCAAACTGGACTTGAGACTATTTACGGTAGAATTACATCTAACTGCACTTTTAATTTTTGGCATTAAACATTCGGTATGTTTTAAATTAACTCTATTCAAAATACTATTTTAATAATATTTTAATAAAATTTAAATGCACTTTATGTAATTAAATATTTTCATAAAAAAATTTATACATTTTGTGATGATTTTGACATTTAGCTATGCATATATTCAACTTTGTACCACTAAGTAAAATAATGTAAATTTCAATGTTCTGTAATTTTTTCGTTTTTCCTTAATATAATTACGACTGAAAAAGCTAGTTTTTAAAAATAACTTTTGAACAATACTACTCTATCTATAAATTTTTTTTTCTAATAAAGTTATATGAAAATTTGCAGAGATTTTTGATAGCGCTCGGCACAAACAAAATTTTTATTAAAAATATGGGATAATTAAATGCCTACATTTTAGATTATTTTTTAATATAAAAATATCTATTCAGTACTACTTTAAGAAAAACTTTTAATTTAAATGACTAGACCTGTAAATTGGTTTATACCTCAAAAATGCAATATTGTAAAAGCTTTTTTGAGTAATAAATTATTATTATTATTATTATTGTTGTTGTTAATTGGAAACAAATAGCGGACGGATTATAGACAACATTTGAATTTGTAAATTTTTCGCTACGTTTGTTTATAAAATCTCAATCTAGTCGACTCAAATGCGTTAACAACTTAAAACACATAAAAACGTTAGTTCAGGTAATTAGGTAAAATCACGAGTTATGTAGGAGGAAACTCCTTTTTGTACTCGGAGGAATAATCCCATTCAATACTCTTAAGATAATTCCTTAAACCCTCAAAATTAGCATTACTGAAATCGGGGATATGCGCAGAACTGAGTTTGGCAATAGAGGCTGTATTAGAGAGATAAACCTCGTAGGCCAAGTCAGAATAATTACTCTTACCCAGCGGAGGAAAAACATTGATAGTATCTATTATATAAGGGACATTAGTGAGTACTAAATCCAAACAAGATGAAGAACAATCAACCCTATGTCTAGTAGTAGAGGACACATGTTGAAAAAATGCATTCTTGATGCAAAATTAAAAAAAATTGGAATTGAAGAACTTACCCGGGCTAGATAGGGTATCCCAACTAATAGAAGGGGCATTAAAGTCGCCCATAAGTATTTGATATTTATGAAGGGAGGCGAAGATTGAATTGAGTTCTTGCAATAAAACAAAGTTAGGGGCCTCAGGGAGGGAAGGAGGTCTATAAAGAATAAAGAATGTAACATAGTCTTCAAGTGAGAGATAAATAGAGATAGAAAACAAGTCAAATCGATGACTTGTAGCAACAAGGGGAGGGAGGAGGGAGTAATTTGGGCCATCTTTAATAAAAAAGAGACAACCACCGCATCTAGTTCGTTTAGAATATAACCGGATAATACTATAGTCTTGGATTGGCAATTTATTATCGAGTATATCGTCCGACAGCCAGGTTTCAGTAATGCCAATAATATGGGGTTTAGCATTGAGAATTAAAAAACTTAACTCAGTATGCTTATTAAGGAGACTACAGACATTGGTGTAAAATACTTTTAATAAAGAAATGCAGGAAGAAAAAGTAGCGATCCTGTTCTTTTTAGACAATAGAGGAATTGGATATGGCTCCGGGGCGTTGGTGAAAAATCCTGAAATTGAGGACGTGGGGCGGGCTATTATTGAGTCTAAGGGGGGTTAACTTAACTATTGGGATAGCAGCTAATTTTAGACAAGATGTGTGAAACAACAACGGGGATTAACTAATCCTATCCGTTGTAGAGTAAAACTTATGCAGACAATCTCCGGGAATTGAGACTTAACAGCCGACCAATTACTGAAAATATCCGAAGCTATGTCTGAGGTTTTGAAGGAGACTATAAGTGGGGGGGGGGAAGACGCCGTTTACATGTCATAGGCCTAGCCTTGAAACTAATTGGCTGGGCATGGCAGATCTTAACTATCTCGAAAACAATCTTTTTAAAGTTAATGGCGGTGTCAGGAATACCTATAACTATTAAATTATTTTCCCTCCTTTTGTTAGCAGCATATTGTTTAGCAGCTAATAAGATTTCGTTTTGAGAAAGTTTAATAACCGCATTAGAAATAAAAGAGAGAGAAACTTTCTCAAATGTTGAGATGAGGGTCCCAACTGAGTCTTTGAGCTGATTATTTTTGTCAAAATGTTTATTAGAACATACATGTAAAGTTGATTGAAACTCAACTAATTCCTCCACAGATTTGTTAATGTTGGTGTTACTGAGTTTAATTTCGTTGACTAGATCTAAAGTGAGGTCTAATTTAACATCTATTTTAGGGTCAGACTTAGTGATAGAGCGGAGATAGGCGACAAGAGAGGAATCTGATAACTAGATACAATTTAAACAATTAAATTCGACATTACTGGTAGCCAAATCGTTGTAAATACTTTCGGAAAGACTAGTACAATTTTTGTAAAACCAGGTGTTACACTTGGAACAAAACATACCAGTCTTTCCGGACTTATTACACCCCCGACAGCCACAAATTGCTAACTGAAAAAGTTTTATCACTAGATCAAAAATTTCTAAAATGCAATAAAAATAAAATATCACAAGCAAAGCAATGTGATAATCGGGTAAAAGATACTATAAAATGGAGGATCAAGCCCGACACATACAAATCGTACTTAAAATAAACAATTTGGCAATTAAAATTGCACGATTACACAAAGCACACAGAATTACACAAAAACTAAACAAATAACACAAAAAATCACGTAAAACACGTAAACGCTTTAGCAAGCGCAAAAACAATAAGCAACTTTTGAGTGCACGTCACGCAAGCGTATCGCACGGATTGAAGCAGTCCGTACATTTTTTAACCTAATATTGAACAATTTAATTTTACCCTATATAATTAATTTTCTAAAAAAAACTTATTATTTTTTAAACCATTTAAATTATATTTTAAAATAATAAAAAAACAATTATATTAAGCTTTGTGATATTTGGAGGCAATTGCATAAATGTAACGTTTGTTTTAGTCAATGATTTTTCACTTTGTAGAACTAAAAATACATTAATTTTTTAAATATAAATTAAAAAATTGTTTTTATTAATTTTTTTAATGTTCTATCTATCACATTGAGGTCCAGTAATAAATATAACATTGAATAATATACCAATTTTAGTGCTATCTTAAACAACTTCTATTTCGACCCTATTTTAATAAATTTTTGATGTTATTACATTTTAAGATATCTAAATTTATTATCTGTTAAAAAATATAATAAAATTGAATACAAAATTCCATCAAAATAAAGTGAACCTGTAATTGTTTAAGATAGCAATAACATTGGTGAAATCAGTTATTTTATATTTAACGTTGGACCTCAACATGATAGATTATTGAACAGTTAATTTAAACAATACTCTATTTTATATTTAAGAAAAGATAACATAATTACCAGTCATCCAGATGAGTAAAACATTTTGAAGAAATACTTAAGCAGTTAACATCGAACATCCTTATAAAATTTGACAAAGATGAAAAAAGAAATATAGTTTAAAAATCTGGAAATATGTATTAATGACACTTCTTTAACTAAAATAATCTATGCAATTCAAATGTTAAAAAATAACTAAGCAGGAGAACTTAATGAAGTAACCACAAAAACGCCCAAACATTGAAGCGGATTTAATCATAACTCGATCTATGAATAATTTGTCACATGGCTTCAAATAGAACTATGGCAAATTAACAGATTTGGACTTTCCAAGTGATGCTGGTCTACTTAGTAAGACTTTAGAAATGATGCAAAATATGACAACACATCTCAGTGATGTTAATTTTCATGTTAATCGACGGATTAACTGTTTAAAGACGAAATTGTTTTTTTCATATATAATGTTCTTCTATCCGCTTGAAGACAAAACTTTGTTTGTACGCATTAATAATCGTTCCTACGGCAATATATGGATGTGAAACGTGGAAGCAAACAGACAACGTTTATAAGATTGTAAATATTTTTTATTACCGGTGTCTTAAAAGTATTTTAAAAATTACTTGATGCGATTACATTTAAAACAGTAAGCTTATAATAAAAACAAACTTTTGTTTACTACAAGTGGTTATTACAATTACACGAAGAAAATTACTTTACTCAAATTCAAATTGACAATGGTACAAGAAGGGTTCATAAACCATATAAATGTTGGCTAAGAACAATTCGAAAAAATCTAATTGAAGTGAATGTTTTATTAAATCAAGCAAGAATATCAGCAAAATGTTCAAACACATGGAATAACTTTGTTGCCACATGTTCTTTTTAAATTATTGGACTTTGCTGTTGTTTAAATGCATGAAGTTATTACAATTCGGTTTATGAATACTTTTACTTATGGCAATAAGTGGAACGATGCAAACTAACAGATTTAGACTTTACAGATAATATTGGATTACTCAATAAAATATCTTATGACAACACTTTTTGCTACGAAAAGTTTTGAGTTGTTTAAATTGTTGGCGCTGTGCTTTAAAAATTAAAAAATTTTAAATTTTTGTTTAATGCTGCTATCACTTTTTAACGTCGTTTGCCGGAATAGTGTCTATGGTTTTGCACTAATTTTCTACAAAGGACAAATTGTTAACCTTATGATCAAACTTGTCTCGTTTTACAGCCAGAATTGGAGCTGGCTATAATCGATTAATACTGTTCACATGAAACTAAAATGAATAATGGTTGCGTACTAGTCACATATTTATCGACTTTCACAATGAACTATTATAATAAAGTGGATGCAATTCAAGTAACTACATAGATTTTACACAGATATGCATATAACACTAGGTAGAAATTTACATAGGATAAAGGTTATAACTACAATAGAACTTGGTGTAATCTTATGCTTATACTTTGCTACATTTGGTTAAATAATGTTGTGGTAAGACATTAATTTTATCTCACCTTACTATAAAAGTTGTTTATCTTATCCAGAAATACAAAAGTACAAACAACATGAAGCTGGTGTGTGAAAATGTTTTTTAACCGTCTTTTTGTTATGGATTAATAATTATTATGCTAAATAAAAAACTAAAAATTAAACTAATATTATTTTGTAGTCAAAGCATTAAAAACATTTAAATTGGTAATTTAAAAGCAGTATAAATTTGTTAAGATTGGGAATAATATCATATAAACTGCATTCTTAAACAAATATTTAAAAAATTTTTAGCTTGTGTCTAAAAACATTAGAATAAATTTTAAAATTATTTAATAAATATTACAATATTTAAAATATACAAACGGAATTAATTGTACTGATAACTATACATAAATTTTAAAAAACCATTTAAACACTTTCGTTTAGTTGATTATTTTTTAAAAACATATTCAACTTTTAAGCAGAACTAATCTTACAGAAAAATGACAATAATCAATATGTACTTCTAAATTTACAACTACATATTTTAATGTTTCATTTGAGATTTGTTGAAACATTTTAATGATAAAAAATACAAGATAAAAATTTAAAATAAATTTTGTAATACATAAAACATTAAGTTACTAAAATGTTATTTAAAAAATTAAACAAGTTAAAATATGATAGGTAATTTATTAAAAATTACAATCTAGTTTGTAAAAATGTCAGATAGACCTTTCACAAAACCTTTTTACAACGTTTTGGGTACTAAATAAAAACGACTTTTAAAATCAAAAACTGACAGTAATTACTAAAACATTGCCCATGTTAAGGCAAACACTCTATATGTATGATAACTTTTTACAAGTTTATTAATTTTTGCATAAAAGCCTTTGTAGATAAACAAGGGTCTTCTTAATAAAACAAAAAACTAATTTAACATTTAAAAAAATTGAAATAGAAAAAATAAATAGATAAAACAATAATGAGAGATTAAATAAATTTTTTTATTTAATCTACAAATGAGCAGTGCAATTGGAATTTTTAAATGAATTATTTTTTAAAGCACTTACAACTGTTTGAATTGACAACCAATTTAATTTCTTTATACTCATTAAAATAATATATTGTTATCACTTTTAATTATTAACTACTTAATATAGATAATATGTTATTAGTATTTTAACAAAAGTATCAATTATGCCTTAAAAACAATTGCTTAATTAATATTCACAACGTTACTTAATTGATTTATAATTAACAGCACTCACACAACTTACAAAGTAAAAGATTTATATATATATATATATATATATATATATATATATATATATATATAGGTGAAATCGATTTTAAGCTGCACGTTGATTTATTAATTTCTTTTATATTTTAATATCCGTTTCAGCTAAAAGTTAGCTAAATAATTTACTATTAACGTTAAAGTTATTAGTGGTTTTTAAGCATGTCGATTCTTGAATATGTCTACTGATATACCAGAGCATGTTATACCAACGAAAATAATAACATAATTATTTCTTAACATGTTTTCCAAATTTACATTGAATATTAAAAACTGAATGTTTAAATGTGTAGCATGACACACAAAGATTGTGTTTGATCAACAGTGTTAAACTGTCAGTGTTTAAATTGTATTTATGATTTTAAAAATCAATAAAGTAATGTGAACGTAATGATAGCAGTCCTATCATTAAGTTAAAATTGACATTGTCATTTTAATTAACGATTGAAGACAATTGTCACATTTGTTTGATTAAATTTTTATTTTTCTAAATTCATGGTTTTATTTTTTAATCAAAAACAAAAGAACACCTTTAGTGTGCACATTAATTTTGCCTTTGTTCAAACTGAAATATGTCAAAAATTACGTTTTTAATATAGGTAGAAATAAATTTTTTTTTAATAAATGCCCTTCTTTGATAAATTAAAATGATATTAACATTGTTGTTTAAATTACAAAAATAACAGTTATTATTAGTAAAATTTATAGTTATAAAAATACTTTATATATTAGAATTTTGTTTTATTGTTTTACTTTTCCACACGATGTTATTTTATTTCAAATAGTATGTATTACAAATTTACGATTAGTGCATCAAATTATCCATACAAACCAACCAACCCATTTAATTTTTAAAATGTACTTTTGTTGTCAATCAATTTTAAATTTATACATGGTTGTATTTTCTAAAATTAAAAATGGTCAATTTAGATAAAAACATTGTTAATAATCATTAGTTATCGGCAATTGGTAAAAAGAACAACATTTAAAAAATAAAGTCATTATATATTGTATTGATTGGAATATTTTTCAACAAGTAAAATCTAAGACAATAGCCTGCATTTAGTCTTTTTATGAATACAACGTTTTTTCTTCTACTCATTTAAGTTCATTATTATTTAATATTGTTATCAGTAATTTTGTAATGTTGTTTAAATAACAAAAACAATCGATTAAGAATTATTTGATTTTATTTAAAACACTTATTACGACTATTATAGTTGAAGTAGGTCTTTTTAAATTAACTTAAAGTAGAAATTTTGTATATTTCTCTATGTACTTATTCTTGAATAAGATATTCAAATATAGAAGTGACATAGTAGCACACGTGCTTGCTCATTTATTTAACGTTCTATAACATAATGAACAAGTTCCAAATAATTGACGCCATGGTGTACATAATTGTTACTGTTCTTAAAAGAGAAAGTATTAACGATTACAATAATTGGGGTGGGATAACTCTATTGCTTGTACCTAGTAAAGTCTTTTGCAAAGTAATTTTAAACCATGTAAGTAAGGCGATAAATAAACGTTTTAGAGAACAACAAGCAGGTTTACGGAAAAAATTGTATAGAGCAATATTCATTTTCCGTAACATTAATAAACAACGTCAAGAATTTCAGCAATTACTTACAGTCAACTTTATTAATTTTATCAAAGCTTATGAAAGAGCATATCAAAACTCCTTGTAAAAAATTGTTCAATTTTACAGAATACCATTGAACTATGTAAATATTATGCGTTCGTTATACCAAAATTCAAGTTATTGTGTTCGAACAAAACGTGGTAACTGTGCTAATTTTGAAATTGTCACAGCAGTCAGTCAAGGATGTATTTTGTCACTGTTTTTGTTTCTCCTGCTAATCGATTTTATCATGACTCGGTCCATGAATAATTTGTTTTACGGAATCAAATAGAATCAAGGCAAATTAACAGATTCGGACTTTGCAGATTATATTGGTGTACACGTTTTTCCTATCATATCCACTTTTGATCGATTTATTATTAATCCAATGCACAATTGTTTTGTGCTAAGTCTAATTATCCAATAAAAGAAAATATGTACATGAATGGTCAAAAAAAAAAAATTTTTGTTTTTATAAATTTAGTATTATGTAGTAAAGAACATGTGAAATGTGTGCACTTGAAATAAATAAGAATTTGCTTTGAGTACATTGATTATTTTGAAATCTTTAAAATAATAAAATTTTAAATATATACTACCAACATATTTTGTGCTATTTATGGAAAATTACATGTAGATCATATATAGTAGTTTATTGATTTTATGTTAATTATTTGTTTAATACTTGTGTTTAATACTTAATCCCAAAACTAATCTGTTCGAAATTTAAATTTTTGATGGGAAAACAAGTTTTTCAATAACTGATAATTATTAACGAAGTATTTAATTGGTACACTGTTTTTAATGAATTTAACCTAAAAACAGTTATTTGGTAAATTGGTAATGAGTTATTAATAAAATGTTTTCTATTTAGGTTAAATATTTTAACTGAAAGTAACACAATGTAAATTGAAAACGCTCATGTATTTTAAACAAATTTGTTGGGTTAAGATGTTTTTCAATCATTATTATATTATATTATTGTATATTATATAAATAATTCAATCTAGCCAGTCCCAAACTTGGATAAAGGAGGGTTTGAGCGCAAGGTTAGCAACCTGGCCTCTGTAAAAAATTTATACTACTACGGAAACAATCAAGGGGACGCCATTCCGACAAACAACTGCAAAAAAGTGATCTCATGTATCTGGATAACAAAGTTACACAGATGACAGAGTTGGGTGAAAGCCGAAAGGAAGCTCAATCTTCGATTTGCAGAATCTTCAATGTCAACGAAACTTTGTTGTTGTTGTTTTGCTGTAATTGTTGTCTTATTTTTCAAGCAAAAGGGTTTTGTATTATATATATATATATATATATATATATAATATTAAATTCTCCTTAGTATGTTTGGTCGATAAAGGAAAAAAGTTAGGTCAAAAGTTTGACAACTTGGCCTCTTTAAACAAATATTATTAAAGGATTGACAAAGGATACCATTTCATTAATCTATGGCAATCTATCAATGACAAAATTGGGTGTAATGTAGAAGAAAGCACAATGTAGAAGAAAGCACAATGTTCAATACCAAATTTGTAATGGACAATCACATAAAATAATTTTGTTTTTCTGACCTTTTTAGAACCAAAAGGTTTTACAAAAATAATAAATAACTCATTATGTTTGCTTAAACAAATAAACAAAGACTGATTCATAGTTACGACCATGGTTTTTGAATTGGACAGAACAAGGTTTGAATCTGGGTCCCGCCTACAACTTAACATTAAGTTTTTAAATATTAGGTTATTTTGAAATCTTGATCGGCTACACTGCAATCCTAATTTTATTACAGCTAAGTAGCTAAAGCTTTTGATTTAAAATTGGGTTTTAATTCCGTTAGCGGTACCAAATACAGACCAAGAGCAAGACGAAAAAGATACATTCGAGAAAAAACTTAAAGAAACAATCTACATTTTTTAAATCTAGAAAATAATATTTGGCACTGACTTAAATGTCCGCTTACAACGGTCTAAAAAGGGGTTAAAATGTTACAGTAGTCGGGGAATTGGAGATACGAGGGCAAGTGGCCCTAACAAGATTAATCTGTATAGTCTCAAGACATAATTCTAACCAACACGTTTAAAAAAAAGAACCAATTGGCAATTTATTAGAGAGGCAAAAGATAAAGCATCAAGAACAGACTTGAAATTAATGACAAACTACAAAGTGATAAATGGGAGGTAATAACACAATATCAAAATGTGTTAATAAAAAGAAGTTTTTAAAATGAATAAACAAAAATAAGAAATAAATAAAGAAGATAAATGTAGAAACTAAAAAAAGTCAATTTGAAAATCATTTGACGGACAAAAAAGTGCAAGAATAGTGGGTATTGAATGGCCAAGGGATTACGTAGTCAATCCAGGACGTTCTTAAGTTAACATTAGCGAAAAAGGCATTAACGAATGTTAGTGATAGAAATAAAAACTTAAAATATAATAAAGTTTAAAAAAAATGGGATACATACAAAATGGATATTAATAAATTAAAATGTTAACAAAGAAAAAGGAAACAGAAACGGCGGTAGCAGTGACAAAAGCAGGAGCGTAAAACGTATCGTAAATAAACGTAGAAACATTTGAAGAAAAGATGTTATATAGTATTTCAAAAAGCAGAAACAATTTTTGAAAAAACTGAATATTAAATAAATAAAAATTAAAAGAAAAATAATACTAACAAAATATAGAATTTTAAAAAACAATACAATGTCTTCTAAAATGTTTAAATTTTTAAAACAAAGAAATTTTCCTTGTAGTAACTAAAAATGGAACACCCAACCAAAATGTTTTAGAAATACCCTGAGAATAGGTAATCAAAGCAATAGGAGAGATTAATGAAAATTTACCAAAGCCATATGGGATAATTTATGAAACAATGCTTAATATATCTTGGAATCGACTGACTATATTTACAAAGATGATATAAAATAAAGAGAAAATAATTCACGAAAAAGTGTTATTAAGCTAATCTACAAAAAGACCATGACTGTGGTAATTATAGAGACGTAAAGCTTTGTAAAAAGTATTATTGATAAAAGGATATTTAACAAAACAGATATTGAAAAAAAAACAATTTGGTTTTGCATGAAGGAAAAGTATAAATTACGCTATCTTTCCTGTGCAAAAAATATTTAAAAAACAGGGAATCCATATAGCTGTTATTAATGTTTTAGACATACAATAAATTCCCAAGACAGGAGCTGTAAAAATGTATGAGAAGAAAAGGTTCTTTAGAATAATTTGTAAGTATTATATAAAATATGTGTAGTAGTATACAAACATTAGTGAGAATCATTATAAGATAGATTGAGGCCTTCCTAGTCCAGAATGACCTACATTGAAATTCGGCCTTATGTTTCTATTTGTTTAATCTAATAGTACATGTGATAACAAAATTTGAAAAGGTTTTGTATCAGCATTTGCTAAAATCAAAATCAATAGAAATTTTACAATCTTTCATCATTGGTATTGTAACAAAGAAGATTGCGATGGTTTGGACGCATTTTTCGTGGGAATCCTGATACAATCTCGCCTTAGGTCGTCCAAATGCTATTTGCCAAGAAAAGGTGGTCAGAAACGCATTGGGACAAATGCTATTCGGGACAGTTTCCGAGATATTTTGGCCGGTGTTTTCTCTTGAAAACAATGTCGTTTGACTGACATATTTCTACATACCTCCAAAATATGTAAATAGTAGAAAAGGATCATTAGAAATGCAGCAAACTTGGAACTAGTGAAGGGGTGGCTTTGACAGCAAATTTTCTTGTCGAGTATTTAAAATAAATATTTTTTATCAAACTGAGGGTGAAATTCTAAGCAAATCCATGAATACTATAGCGTTACAAGTCTTAGTTTAAACTTTTCAATATCTTCTCCATGTCTCCATAAACTGTATACATTGACAATTTTTGCAAAATAACTAGAATTAAGTTAATTCGAAGAAGCACATAAAATCCAATCATTTTAAAGGAAACGATTATTAATTAGACAAATCAATAGTAATACAAGATTATACATTTATTTTGATCCAATCATGTAGCATATATGTACAGATATATCCAAAGTCTTTGAGTGATCCCACATATTAATCAATACAATGTAATGCAATCAATGTGAAAAAATTAAACATGGTTAATAAGTTATTTCAAAGGTAAATATTGTGAATAAGTAAATAATGTCAATTTTTTTATTTACTTAAAATTCAATTAACTAACAATTGTATAACATTGATTTAAAATTTTAATTTATTTTATCCAACAACGCGTTCATCGTGCTCGTCATATAAATGTTTTTTACTAATAAACTTCATTCTTATTAATGTGTTTTCAAGGGTGAACTATTAGAATTGTCAGATTCATTTGAATAATAAATCCGCTTGGTTTCAGTCAACCAGGAGCACTGTACAGCTGTTTCATTCTTGATTGGTATCAGTAGTGTATACCTAATGCATTGAGAATCCTTGTAGTCCCAATTTTAAGTAATGGCGATATTTTTGTCACCTCCACGTTGCGCAACCTTGACTGAGTGCACCTACACTAACACAGCGAACGACCGAGCGCAGTGATATAATTGGCTTCTCTTTTAGCGGATAGGTGCATGCACAGACCCAGAGTATGTAAAAGGTATTTTAAGGTGTACAAATAAGGGTTAAGGGAGATAACCTTGGCAATAAACTAGACAGCCTTGAGCATTTTTGCTACCAGTGGCATCGTTACAAGGATACCGTATCTATTAGTCGAAACTTTATTATTTTCTTACGTTTGTCATCTTTATAAGACCACTAAAGTCGTACAAATGTAAAAACAATGAAATGGTAACTACAACACCAACCACAATGAATATTAAGCTGTTTGAGATTAGATGGATAACTGTAATCAAGGTTCAAAATTTTTAAGTTAAACAGTTTCTACTACTAAGTTACATTATAGTTTCATGCTTCCATCATAACAGCCCAATATTTTAAAAATCGAAATCGAAACACTCAACTTTGAATTATTTTGTTTCCTCCAAAGACGAAATCCTACCAGAGTAGCACGAGTGTCTACGAGGCCAGATTCGCAACTTGATAAGCACAGGTTCAAATCCCATTACCGGCACTTAGGAAGAATCGTCTGGAGTTTGGCTTACTATCCACTTGCTCAAAAAGGTTTCTTTTTAAATATTGAAGCAATAAAAGAATCAATTGGCATTAAGTGTTTTTATTAAATATTATTAGATTAAAGAACCCTTTGGAAAAATTAATTAATCCATACTTACCATTGTAGACCAGAAGTAAGGTATTTTATCCGATTCATCCACACTGGTACAATGGAAACAACATAAACCCTACTAATCTCTACAGCCAATTGGGAACACCCAAAAGTAGATATACATTTTAATATTAGTTTTCTTTTAAATACTTCACTAAATTTTCTATTTTTATTTTGGTTGATGCGGTCACCTCTTCATTATTTCTATATTTATACGACATATAAACGATCGACTTCAATGGCATGACAAGCGTAGTAAACGTAGAAAAATAAGTTTCTTGGCTAATAGATAGCATCCTTGTGACGTCGCCACTTTCCACAAAAATCAACAAGGCCACCTGATTTTGTGTCAGTGTTATGTCCCTTAACCCAAGGACTACACCGACGACACCGAACCACGATCGATAAGTGACTCAACGGACAAATCATAATGAAGTCCGATTGTGGGACAGACAGCCAGTGGAGTGGATAACAAAGTAATAAATATTCAAGTGAATCTGACAATACTAATATAACATTTCCAAAAAGTAATAAACGTTGGTGGCAGAGCCACCTCTTTATTAGTTCCAAGTTCTCATAGCATCACGAATAATTCCTTTCCACTGTTCACGATTTTCGGAGGCGTTCACAGATATGTCAGTCCAACGACTTTGCCATTGTTTCCAAAATAAAGCCCCGGCCAAAATACAGTGAAGATCGTCCCGAACAGCATCCATCCAAGTACGTTTCTGACCACCTTTCCTTTCTTCTAATCAGCATTTAGACAAGCCAAAGTTACGGAACGTGCGATTTCTACGAAGAACGTATCCAATCCAGCGCAATCTTCGTTGTCGAAATACCAAAAAAGGAAGTTTGTGAAATTGAAGGTCATTTTGAATTTGGCAATTACTGATCTTTTTCGTCCCATCCCTTGATACAGATGATGCGAGATGAGTGTTGTGCCATATATATCTGAGACATTTCGCCTCAAATTTGTTAACCTTCATGATCTCCAGGTTTCAGTTGGATACAGAAGCACTGTGCGAACCAATAAAGAGAAAATGTTCATCGTTGTCTTCGGATTGATGTATTTCGTCTCCAAAGTAGATTAGCAAATTTTCCAAACGCAGCAGCAGCTAAACATATTCGACGATTTATTTCATTAGATAAACCACTGTCAGAAGTAATCGAAGAACCCAGATACGTAAATTGCTTTACATTAGGAAGCACCGCATCATTTAATACAATCCTCGCATCAGGAGCCTTTGGCGACATGATGACTGATTTTTGGGACTGATCTTCAGACCATATCCACCGGAAACTTACACAAGAAAATCCAATGCACCTGCAACTGATCTTCATCTTCAGCTAGAAGAACAGCATCGTCAGCGTATTCGGTAATAGGCTTTGTACCAACATACACGCCTTCCATTTGTTCAGAAACCTTGGCAAATATAACATCGATTGCATAGTTCAACAAAAGTGGAGCAAATTTCAAACGGTCTTGTAGTAGATTTGTTGCAAATGCGGATTGCAGCAGTTGAGTTCTTGTACAGAGTACGTAGGAGAATCACAAGTTTTAACGGGGTTCCATCACGTAAGACTTTATAAGCATTACTCAAATCCTCAAGATCATTAACATTCCACTTTTTTGTAGCTTTACTAGACATGCATCCAGCACATTACTAAACACCCATATTTTACTATGGGGTCGTTCGATGTTCATATTATAATTGTCAGATTTATTAAATAATAAACCTTCTTAGTTTCAGTTAATAAGGAGCACTGTACAGCTGTTTCGTCTGTTAAAACTAATCAATAATGCACTATGAACATTACTATTATTAATTATGTTAGTTTTTATTCTAAAAGGAAAATTAATAGTACAGACGTTTCAATTCATCAAGAAACATCAAACGTAAATTAAGAACCCCACCTAACCAACCATCCAATAAACAAAAAAATTTCAAAAATCAATAAATAGATCACAGATCACGTGTATGTGCAACTTTATCCAATAACACACAAATTAAGATAATCAAAAATATCTTAGAAATAATAAGTTCAAAATGAATGCAACTGCTTTCCATAGGTTGTCCATAAGGAGTTAATCAAAATAAATTGGTGAATCACCCAAGTACACTATGTAGTGTACAAAAAAATGAAAACAGCAATTGATAAACTGAATAAAAAACATTTTCAACAACTAAAGAAAGATACATCATTGGAGGCTGTTTGACTGTAACTGATCAAGATTAAACATTCCAATAAATACCTATGTACTAAAATTTATGCACGGAATGTGGCATAACCATACACCCATCAAATGAAAATGCTTTAGGTTTACAAAACCAATCAAGTTAGTGAAACGTCCAAAACGTTACACATTAAAAACTTTTCCTTCTGTGTATTAGGGGTCGGGAAACGTATCAACGTTGGGCGGTACGGGAGCATATGGCTGACTGGAAACCGGTTTTTCTGTTTGAGCTGATAAATTTATATCCTGATTGACATTGGTATCGTTATTTGTATTCACGTCACAACCCTCAAGATTGACCTAAACAATAAAAAACAAAAATGAAGTGTACTTTTTCGATTAAAGAGTAACACCAAAAACATTGAAATAAATTCTTTTATTTATGTTTACCAAGGCCAAACATTACTGCAATTGGTAACTGATTTTAAAATGTCATTTCGCTTAAGAAGTTGTGAAATAAGAAGATTGTTCTATATAAATACACCCTTTAATAAAGTGTAGCATTAATCCCACGATAGTAATATCTTTGCTCACGCTAATAATGTACAATATTTTTGTATATATTTAATCATACTCAATGTGCTTCCACTAATGCTAATAATAATAATAATGATAATAATAATAATAATATCCTCCCAAATAGTTCTTAGTCAAACTTTCTGTAAACTACAAATCCTTCCTTTACTATCTTCTCTGACAGAATGACAAGTACTCCTATCTAAATCATTAGAAAACTGTTATTATGCCATATATTATTAAATAAGTGAGCAAATTCGCACAAATTTCTATAGTTACCTTGTCAAGCCCTCTTGCTGCATTATCTTCTAACGTCTAAATAACATTAAATATTTTTTACCAAAATGTCATTACTAAATACTTCCAGTTTTATAACCATATCCGTGCCTACTCATTTCGATAATTGTTCATCATTTGTTAGAAATAAATGGCCATCTTTTGATGGAGTATTAATCCAATTTTTAACCACAAACAGTTGTTTCGTTATTTTACACGGTTGTGGAATTATTCTTTACTGCAGCTGTATACAGTTCTTTGGTTTCGTTTACCAAACATTTATTATTATTGTTGTTGTGACAGCACATGTTGACTTTTTAATCTAAGTTTCTAAACGTTTTAACCAGCATTTTCTGATTAACAAGTTCGCCAAAGTCGCATCTCTTTAACCACGTTTTCTATTTGAAATCCATTGTTACTTAGTTAAACCACATAGTCTATTTAACACATAAAACAGTAAAACAATTTCTATCATCAAAATTTTCTATTCGTTGCAACTCTTGAAATCTGTTCATTAATAAGTCGTAGAATTGACTGTTTAAGTTTTTACATGCTAATAGGAATAATTTTGTCCTTCTATGCCCTTCAAATTTTAATGAACATTTCCCAAAAACAATGTTGTAATTAGAACCAACATCCGCGCCATGATATACACGTACATATGGTAAAAACGAAAATTACTTTGTAGTAATACTAATGTAGTCAATTTCATTAGTTGAGTTTCCGTCTAAAGAAATCTACAATACTTGATAAGTATTTTTATAAGCAAAAAATATGTTGCCAGGGCATATCTACAATGGCTGCATAATGTAAACAACCCATTATCATTTATAAAATCAGTAAAGCTATGCGGTCGAATAGTCAAAAGGTGTCCAGTTCTGTTCTTATTCAAATGGGGCAATACAATTCCCAATCAATATGTTAATTCCCCCATATTGATATGTTTTCTAACAAATTTTATAATCTTTTTATTTCTCTTTGGCAGCCCCAGTGGAGATATACTTGTACGACTGTTACACATTTGCAAATCTAGTACCAAATCTGACTGAAGTAATACGGTCGCCCATAGGCACTTATTCAAAATGAACTTTAGCAACATTTTTATTCAACATAACGTGAAGTTTATGGATATGGTGTATTTCATTCTTAGACCACAGAATTGATGCACATCGACCGTTTAAATATTATTTGACCTAATTGATATCTAAAATGGGTAAATTGTATTGCACCACTTCTGTAGACTTTTCCAACTATCTACTTCTAAAGAATGTGTGCATATTCAGAAAACCCAAGGCATTACCATTTTTCATATTAAATATCCTACAAGAATAAAACCAAACTTTTTAGCTTTCAATTCTTTGCTGTTTATTGTAATGACAACTTATTGGTGTTTCGGTAGCAGTAGTAATTTTTCACAGAGACAAGACTGCTAACACTGATACTTCTAATTCTGCTTCCAGTTCAACAGGACTAGAAATCGGATATAATAATGTTAATTATCAGTTGACTTTATCGGTAACAATAATACCAATATCAATTAAGTAACTTAAGTCAAAACAAAATAAATGTCATTCAAGCTGTTGTAAAATGTAATGCATATAAAAATCGATGCATTTAAACATTATAGTGTGCATTAACACTGTGTAATTTATGTTATAAATCATCTGCTTATAAAGTCTCAATTTCCAATAATGGTGACATTCCTGACTGTTCGTCCTCCACGTGGTGCATCCTGGACTAGGTGCCTATAGGCATGTAGACTAATAACAGCAGGGTCCGAGTGCACAGCGGTATAACTGGGCTTCCGCTACGGCGGATGGGTGCGAACATACACCCAGGATACTTAAAAAGTATCTAAAGGTATACGTATACCATATGTAGCCCTTGGGCTAAGGGAGATAACCCTTATAAAAAATCAGGCGGCCTCGTCAATCTTTGCGAACAGTAGCGACGTCCAAGGATGCCGTCTACCAGCCAAAAAACTTTGTTATTCTTCCACGTTTGTTACGCTTATCAAGCCGTCGAAATCGACCGTTTATATGTTGTATAAATATGGAAAATAATGAAGAGGTGACCACGTCACCAACCAAAATGACTTTTCTACAACTTAAATGAATATATATTGCATCAAACGACACATCTTTCAGTTGTATTTAAAATAAAATTAAGAAAGATTCATACAATAGTATGAAAATATATTTACTCCGCATTGAACTAATGAGCTATAAATAATACAGAAAACTTCACATACAAGAAATTTTAACTCATATGCTGATTAAAGTATAGAAACCCTTAAAATGGTAAAATTATTATTATTGATGTGATCACCTCTTCATTATTTCTATATTTATACGGTATATTAAACGTAACAAACGTAGAATAACGAAACTCCTTGTAACAGCACCATTGTTCGCTAAAGTTGACGAGATCGTCTGATTTTTTTCTCAGTCCAAAGGCTACATATGATGTACCTTTTAAGTATCCTGGGTGTATGCTTGCACTCATTCGCCCAAGTGGAAGCCAAGTTGTACCGCTGTGCACTCGGTCCCTGCTGTTATTAGTCTAAATGCCTATGGACACCTAGTCCTGGATGTACCATGTGAAGGAGGAAGAAACACGAATATTACCATAATTACTTAAATCCTTAGAATCATTAGTATCCCATTACTAAAAACTGTTTCTTGCAAAACATTCAAACAGTGAAAATCGAATTTAAAATTTTGTGAATCTTCTTACATCTCTCCCATGCAAACTGCATCGTCTGCATATTGAGAAACCGCTATTATAATGTTTATAACTTTTAAATAACTCAACAGCCTCATTTTCATTCATTTTGGTTGGTGATCACGTGGTCACCTCTTCATTATTCCCCATATTTATACGACATAGCAAACGATCGATTTCGATGGCTTGATAAGCGTAACACAAACGTAGAAGAAAAACAAAGTTTTTTGGCTGGTAGACGGCATCCTTGTGACGTCGCTACTGTTCGCAAAGATTGACGAGGCCGCCTGATTTTTTATAAGGGTTATCTCCCTTAGCCCAAGGGCTACATATGGTATACGTATACCTTTAGATACTTTTTAAGTATCCTGGGTGTATGTTCGCACCCACCCGCCGTAACGGAAGCCCAGTTATACCGCTGTGCACTCGGACCCTGCTGTTATTAGTCTACATGCTTATAGGCACCTAGTCCAGGATGCACCACGTGGAGGACTAACGGTCAGGAATATCACCATCATTGGAAATTGAGACTTTATAAGCATTACTCAAATCCTCAGGGTCATTAGCATCCCAACAGCTTCATCAATCTACTATTATTATTATTTATTATTTTATTTTTATTTATGTTTACTACTTTGAATGTTTTACGAGAAACATCTTTCAGCAGTGGACAATTAGCGAAGCCAAACGTGGGCCCACATTTAGTGCCGGTGGTGGGATTCGAACTCATGTCCACCGAGGTCCGAATTCGAGCGCTGTACCGCTAGACCACCCCGGCACCAATACAGAAAAATATAAGGAAGGAAAGCAAGCAATAATCTATTAGCTGCATTGTAGAATTATCGTTTTGGGTATCTTTCACTTTCCGACTTGTAATGTAAGTTGCATGGATGGCCTGCACATAAAATAATTTCAAATTCATACATACCAAACGATTTTCGTAATACTTGAGTTATTATTAAAATAATTATTTGCAATGAATTATCAAAAAATATCGAACAATGGAAAACGTAAAACATACTTCAGTATTATCGCGTTGCGTTTCTCCTGACCGAAGCTTTCCGCAGCAACAATAACAACACAAACAACAGCAGCAACACGTACACAAAAACAGCGAACAAACAAAACACTACAAATTGGAATACAATATTGTATAACAATCTATCAACTTGCCAAAAATTATTATTGACACAAATAAAACATAGATAAAGGTTACTCAACAATTTTTAAACCTATATTGTATCAATCAATCAATTAACTGGTAACATGTTTATTTATTTATTGTATCTACATTCATGAGACATTTCGTAAAAAAAACCCGTCATTATTTCAAATTTAATGTGCAGTAAGCGTAGTAAAGGAATAAAGTTTAATGAATAATAGACGGTATCCTCGTAACGACACCACTGTTTACAAAAATTAACAAAACCGCTTAATTAAACGTCTACATATAGTATTTGTATACCTTAAAATATATTTTAAATACTCTAACTGTATACTTGTACTCATCTGCCAAGTTATACCTCAGAGTACTCAATCCCAGATTTGTGGTACATAAAGCTACGGAAAAAAAATTATCACCATTAGCAGTACTCAAATTCTGAAAATCATTAGCATCCCGCGACAGTAAAATACCAGCACCAAACCTTTTATAACAATACCTCAATTCGGTTTATAAAAGCTAAAGCATCTCCCTTACACGACGTCCATAATCCGCGTCTAAATTGTGTACCAAATTGGAAAAGGATATTTAGTCCAAGGCGGGTCAAACTAAAAAATCTCGGTCTAATGATGTCTGGAATAAGATTTAAAAGTAAATATTATAAATATTGGTTTATAAACAGGCAACGGAAAAAAATTTCCAAACTCTTAAATTGGATAAACTTAAATAAACTCTATCCAGAAGAAACAAAGTAAAAACGTAAGTACGTAAAAACATCTGGAACGTCATAAATTGTTATACAGTAGAAAGTCGGAAAAAAACGGAACTGTCATCAGATTCTCAAGTAAGGTAAGAGATAACCTACTTAAAGTAAAATAATTCAGTAAAAGAGGAATAACTGTAAAAGTGAACATGAAATATGAAAATCTCCTCAAGCTGAATGTGAACAAGATAAAAGAGATAAATTTAGAAAAAAATTTAAGGAAACAATCCAACATTTTTAATTCTAGAAAATAATATTTGGCACTGATTTAAATGTCCACTTACAACAGTCTAAAAAGGAGTTAAAATGTTATAGTAGTCAGGGAATTGGAGATAGAAGGGCAAGTGACCCAAACAAAATTAATTTGTATAGTCTTAATACATTATCCTAACCAACACGTTTTTCAAAAAGATAAATGGAAAGTAATAGCACAATATCAAGATGTGCTAATAAAAATGGTTTTAAAACGAATAAAGAAAATAAATGTAGAAACTGAAAGCAATTAATTTAATAATCAATTTACGAACACGATTTCACATAACCTTTTTACAGAACTACAAATCTACGAAAAAAGTGCAAAAGGGGATATTGAATAGCTAAAAAATTACAAAGTCAATCCAGAACGTGCTTAAGTTAACATTGAGGGAAAAAGCATTTAAATGTCTGTAAAAAGAAATAAAAATTTAACAAGCTTTAAAAGATCAAAAGATGTTTTAAAAAAGAAATGGGATACATATGGAATGGAAATTAATAAATTAAAATATTAACAAAAAGAAAGTAGACAATGGTAGCAGTAACAAAAGCAAGGGCGTGAGACGTATTGTATATAAAAATAAAAACATTTAAAGAGAAGGAGCTATGTAGTATTTCAAAAATCAGAAACAATTATTGAAAAATCTGAATACCAAATAAATGTAAAATGAAAGAAAAATAATAGTATAAAATTACTTCAATCTTCGAAGGTGTCTAGATTAGACAAAATAAGAGATTTGGAAAGTGGAGATTAGTCACATTGTACAAAAGAGAACAATAAGAAGTCATTCTTAACAATAAAAGTAAAAAAGCAAGGCAGTCTAAATAAGCAATAAATTATTTTTTTTTAAATTAATGAGATACTGCTAACAGAACTAGATGGAGGAACAACTTAGTATAAAAGGGAAAAGAAAAAATATCGTACTTCTGAAATCAGTAAAAATACAGTATATTTAAAAAAAATTAAAAACAGTTACAATTGTCGAAATATGTACATGTTAAACCTAATTTCTGATATAATTAGTATATCCATTTTAAAAATATAATTTGCTACATATATAAATACAAAATACAAAATTATTTCAAAATTAAAATTACCAAAACACACGGATTTTCAAGTGCTAAAAACGAGTTCAAATCCTTTTCATCAACATGATCAATCAAATAGATTCCAAACGCTCCATATCTATCATACAACTTGCGTTTTACATCGCTACTTAAAATTTGATAAGCTCTATTAATTTCTCTAAACTTTAAAATATGAATATAAACATATTTATAACATACTTTTTCAGTAGCAACTAGATCACCAGGATTTTTATCGGGATGATAACGTAAGGCAAGCTAACAGTTAATATATAATAACTTACTCTGCGATATGACCGTTTAATCTCATCAGTTGATGCTTTTTTTTCTAGTTCTAAAATCTCATAAAAATTGACAACTTCAGACCTATATTTTAATCAAAAAAGAAAAAACTTACTGCTCTGTATATTGTGTATAATTTGCTGTTCTCGTAGATAAGTTAGTCATGTAGGTGTCTAATACTTAATAAAGCATTATTTAGCAGTCTAACAATTGTATAAACAAAAATAAAAACGATAAAACCAACGTAGTAAGTCTGTAACAGAACAAGCTGATACACAAAATATCTAGGAGCACGAAGACCACCTACGTATCGGAGACCTTAAATAGGGCAAACGACCAAACATTTTAAAGTCTGGACTAATTTTTTTTAATATTTATAAAATATTTATTTAATAATAATAATAAATACAATAAATATTTTAATATAAAAAATAAATTAATAACTAATTAAATTTACGGTGACGTTTCGCGAGATTATGCTCGCGTCACGTTGCACATTAAATGGGGTTTACAGGTTGGTACACGAGTTAAGTAGGAGACAATCTCTTTTTGATCCTCGGTTCTGATGTATCGGCAATATCGTATTCAGAAAGGAAAAGAAAATAAAACAAAGATTAAAATAAAAAATCGTCAACCACTGGTGAAAATGGATAGGGCATAACGATCATAAGCAGTCTTGAATGATGGGACCGAGTTGGCATTAACTACCTGAGAAAGAAGACTGTTCCAAGCGTTAATAACCCTGTGTGAAAAATGGTGGAACCTCAACCTGGATTGCACTCTGGATTTAGTCAATTTCAGGTTGTGTCCCCTACAAGGGTTATTGGATAGTGTAAAGAAAGAAGGGGAGTAGCCAGATGTTAAGTATTGATATACCAAAATAAGATCCCCCCGCCTCTTTATTTTAAAAAATAACTTTAGAGAGAGGAGTCTTTCCTAATAAGGAAGATGTCTTAGAGACCAAATTTTAGATATTACCTTTGTACTTTTTGAAGATTAAATGAGTCAGATTTTAGTATAGGAGCAGTGACCTGTGCGCAGTATTCTAAGTGCGGTTTGATATAAAGCATATAAAGCAGATGCACACATTTAGGGGAAAGACTACCTAGATTTCTTTTAAAAAACTTAATTAATCGATGGCAAGTTTGGGTAGCTTTAGTATAATGCCCTGTAAACTTCAAAGCAGAGTCTATGGTCACACCCAGATCTTTTATAGATGTAACCGTTTCTATCCTATGGGTGTCTTGAGAATATATTCCCTGATGGCTTACCAAACGATATATGCTTACATTTCAATAGATTTAGAGGAAGAGAATTATTTACAGACCATTGACAAATGTTATTGATGTCAACCTGAAGCTGGCTAGGATTCGACCCCCAGATCTTGACATAATCTGCATAAAGCAGAATATTGGACAAGACCACTTGAGGTAGGTCATTTATAAATAAAATAAACAGAAGTGGCCCTAACACTAATCCTTGAGGAACACTCGAACTAATAAGGCAAGGAGGAGATATATTAGTGCCTAATCGTACACTAAAAAAGGGGTTTGCGAGAAAATCGGTTATCCAAGCTAGGATAGACCCAGAGATCCCAAATAACCTTAGTTTTGCCAAAAGTAGATTATGGGGCACTTTGTCAAATGCCTTAGCGAAGTCAAAATAGATAGCATCTACTGACGACCTAGAGTCCAATAGACTCGTATAGACTCGGTATAAGTTATTAAATTGGTGAGGCAAGACCTATGGGGAAGAAAACATGTTGTACTAGGTTAATTAGCTATGTTTAATAACAAAGTCAAGTAGATGAGACCTTTATTAGTCTTTTTCATGACTTTACTAGGTGTAGATAGTATACTAATAGGTCTGTAACTCTCTGGCATAAAACCTAGAGCCTGATTTAAATATTGGCCTAATAAATGCAGACTTCCAGATAAGTGGAAGTTGCCCAACTAGAAGGGAGAGATTAAAGATATGGGCTAGATGAGGAGCCAGTAATCCCTGCACATTCTTTTAGAACTCTAGGATAGATGGGATCGTCGGCGCCACAGGAAGATGATTTAAGGCTTTCAAGTTGTTTATGAACTAAGCGTAAAATCCTAATTATTGCCTGAAAAGCACCAATAAATTAACTTATAAATGTTTGTTTATTTAGTTTATTTGTTGTTTGTGACTGTGTGTCAATTTGGCACTTGTTTGAATTTTGACTGCAATAACGTGGAACAGTTCGCTAACCAAACGTCAACGTTTATCATTTACACAAAGAATATTTTATATTCGTGAGTTTTACTTTAACGGATATTTAAAAAACGTAGTAATAAAAAAGTTTCTGCAAGTAAAACAAAGGTAAATTGGTAATAAGGGCGTTTGCGTATAGACTGTCCAACTTGATCAAACAAGTCAATTGTAAGATAAGGAATCTTACAAAAGTTAGCGAACTTATTACGTCGCTATTGGAAACAACAATTTTGTGAATTTGCTGACAAGAAATGATTTAGCGAAATTTTTGCGTCGCTATCGAAAACGGCAAATTTGTATATTTGCAAAACAAAAACTAATTTGCGAACCTCTAACGTCGCAATTAAAAGGTCATCGATCTGATTTAATTTACTGGAAGAGATTGAATAAATGTACAAATGTCACAAAAATCACTATCTTCACCTGTGTTGTTAAAGGAGAAACACGAAGAACAGCTTGAAAATGAAAAATGGAAAGAAATTAGAGATAAAAATATATTGGATATGGAAAGGGATGAAAGAGTTCAATCAGTTAATGGGTTTAATAATAACTCAATTGCGAATGATAGAGAAACTGATGAATTAGTTTTAGACAAGTATCCTAGATACATTTACGGTTTGATGGATCTCTCAAAAAGGGAAATTACAAGATTTGATGGAAATCCTATGAAATATTGGTTGTTCATAAAAAACTTCGACGTTAGTGTTTGCAGAAAAACCAACAATCCGGAATTAAGACTAAGTTATCTCATACATTATTGCGGGGGTAAAGCCAAGGAAACAATAGAACATTGTACTATTTTTAATTCACAAAGAGGTTATTTAAAGGCTCGTAAACTTTTAGAGAAGCGTTTTGGTCAAAACCATGTTATATGTCATTCTATGATTGATAATTTAATTGATGGTTCAGGTCTACGGTCAGAAGATACTCGAATTTTAAATCAATTTGCTCGAGAGTTACGAGTTTGTAAAATGACATTAAGTAAGATCGGATGCTATGCAGACTCTACCTTTTATAGAACACTAAGGGCGATTTCTCAACGACAACCTGTTTACATGCAAAATTTGTGAATTGAAAAAACTGTTCAGATTATAAGAGAAGGTAGACAACCTTGTTTAGCTAATTTAGCGGACTTGGCAGAAGATAGAGTTGAAATAATAAATAGTACCTTTTGACCAGTTAACAATTTAAAGCGTACAAATCCAAGGAGATCATTCACCGCTACTAGAAAGTTAGAAAAAAACGATAATAAAACCGCAGAATGCGTTGTGTGTATTGAACGACACTCTTTGGATAAGTGTTCATTGTTTCTAGAAAATTCAATCGAAAATCGCGTTAAATTGTTAAGGAAATTTAGACTTTGTTTTAACTGTTTGAAGCGTAATCATACATCTACTCATTGTCAAAACCCAATGCGTTGTCAAACCTGGTTGTGGAAAAAGACATAACACTTTAATTCATAACGAAAATCAGTAATACATTTAAATGAAAACAATACTCTGACAACGAAACCAAATATAAATTCAAACGAAACCTTTACTCCATCAGCAGCGCTATCGGTCGTACCAATATTAGTTTGTTATAATGGAACAACTGTTCAAACATGTGCATTTTTAAATAATGGTTTTGATTTAACTCTAGTTGATGCACGTTTAATTAAAAAAATGGGAATTAGTGGTAAATCAAGGAAATTGAGAATTACAACTGTAAATGGAGAAACGATAAGCTCTTGTTTAGAAATATTTGATTTAACTATTACTTCAATTGACAATTGTGTTTCGTTAAAGTTAAATACGGTGTGGAGTGTAAATAAATTACCAAAGGTTAAACGGATAGTTCCGACTAAAAAGCAGTTGCGTACGTGGAACCATTTAACAGATTTACAGTTTCCTTACGTTGGAAATAATGAAGCTTTGATTTTGATAGAAAGTGATGTGTCCGAAGTTCATTTAACTTTACAACATAAAGTAGGTTGCATAGGGCAACCATATGCCATTCAAACAATACTAAGATGGACACTTTTTAGACCTTTGAACTTCGATATTTTAAAGAATTTAAATTTGAATCATATATCGACTTTGGATTACGAATTATCATTACAATTAGAAAAGGTGTATAACGAAGAATTTACGATAGAGCTCATCAATAAAAGCAATGTCAGGTCCTGCGTTTTTATTACAACAAAGTCAGTTTTGGTCAAGTGATAATAAAACGATTGAATTGTCCGTGTTACAAATTACGAAATTAAAGAAAAAGGGGGCTTTAATACATACCATTTGTTGATAATTCGTTAGCAAACTATTTAGCAAGATTTAGTTCTGGAGAAACTAGCTAATGTTTTAGATGCTTAAGGTTTATTCACAACCTTGAATCAAAGAGGAATTATCGAAGGAACATTATTGTTGGATATTTGAAACCCCTAGAGAGGAAGCATCGAAGAAATTAATTTTAAAGTAGTTCAGCATGCTGTGTTCTTACAAGGAAATAAAAAGTCTAAAGATATAGAATATGATGTCAGAGATGATGCAAATAATCAACTGTATTGTTGCAAGATGTGCTTAGAAAATCAACAACAGGAGATAGTCTTTAAATTGGAATTAAAGAAAATAAATGCTGGAAGTAAATTACTTGATAAAACTAGTCGTTTCGTAAATTAAACCTATTTAAATTTTTACGATTATTACGAGTTGAGAAGATTGCAAAGAAGTCCATTGCCTCAATACCGACATCCGGTAATCCTGCCTAACAAAACATTATGTCACTGATTTAATTGTTAATGATTATCATTGTAACAATAAACATTCTGGTTTGTCCCATACAATGAATGATATACGAGAAAGTGTTTGGATCTTAAAATGTAACTCAGCGGTTAAAAAAAATTTAAAGAAATGTATGATTTGCAAACGTATAAACGCTAAGCCATGCAAACAAACAATGGCACCGCTTCCAATTAGCCGTTTTAAATTTGATTCGCGTCCCTTCAATTCAGTTGGAGTTGATTATTTTGAACCGTTTTACGTTAAAAGAGGACAAAGGTTGGAAAAAAGATACGGATGTTTATTTACATGTTTGACTGTCAGAGCCGTACACATTGAAGTTGCTTATACGTTAGACACTGATTCATTTATATGTGCTTTTGATCGATTCATGGTAAAAAGGGGCTGTCCTCAACACATATTTAGTGATAATGGATCTAATTTTCGAGGCGCCGAAGTAGAATTGCAAGAAATTATGCAAAAATGGAATCAAGTAAAAATAGCAGGGGTATTGGTAAACAAAAGATGCGAATGGCATTTTAATCCTTTAACAGCCAGTCATAGAGGTGGTATTTGGGAGCGAATTATTTGTTCAATAAGAAACATTTTGAGGACAATGTTACACGAAAGGCCAGTATCAGATAAAACGTTTTTAACATTTTTGATTGAAGCAGAAGAAATATTAAATAACCGGCCACTCGTAAACTTATCAAGTGAGGATGAGAATATAAGTGCATTAACTCCGAATAAGTTGTTATTTATTTACAAGATACCTATCAAATTGACGGATGAAAATAATAAAATTGAAATATTCAATAGAAAATGGAAGGAAGCTCAACATTTAGCGGATATATTTTGGAAACGATGGCTACGTAAATACGTCCCAACTTTACTAATAAGAAACAAATAGTTTAAAAGTGAACGTAACCTTTCAGAAGGTGACTGTTCAATCGTAGACAAGGATACACCAAGGAAACAGTGGCCGATGGGGCTTATAGAAAACGTTCAAACGGATGGAGATGGATTGGTACGCACGATTAATGTTATAGAACAACCAAGGGTGTTTTCGAAAGAGATGTTAGAGTGTATGCCTACTCGAAAAGTACGAATTTGGTCTTATCAAATTCAACGTAAACATTGATTTTACTCAATTGTACAAGCCTGTTAAACAAGTTTGCCCTTGTGTAAATTGTAATTGTTTATGTTTTATATTATTCTATAAACCCTCTTTAATAAGGTTATTATTACCAGTTTGTGTTCTGTTTATCGAATTTTACTTGTTTCGGTTGAATACATCATAAAATTTTGCCAAGCTTGCTGTGTGAATTGTAATTAACTATCTTATTACCTTTATTATTGAGGTTTGTGCTCGTTTGTTGATTTATTTATTCGTTGAGTAAAACATTAAATTTTACTAATTTGTCGAGGCTTTATCGGAACATGTCCTTCCCTTGTGTGTGTTGCAATTAATTGGACTTGTTTATGCAAAAATTATGAATTTGTTAACCACTTTTCAGACGTGGTGATTATTAATGTTGTATTATATTTGTTAAATTTCTTAACCTATTTGATTAAACTATTTGTTGTGTAAATTGTGAAATTATTATTAGTGAACTATTAGCATGCCTTTGCAATATACATAATTGTATGTATGGTTTAATTTAAGTGTTAAACGTGCTTGCTTGTATTACATTTTGTTTATTCTGAGGTTAAAAAATGGACGTATAACCGTCAATATTGGTCGAATGTTAATTGCCTACCTTTGGTCGAAATTCCATACTAATCGATTGTGAATAGTGAACAACGTTCAAAAACAATTCACTCTTGTAATCATCTAAATTAAACATTGATAAACATACAAGACTTTCTATTCAATTTATTGGTGCTTTGGGTGGGAGTGTAAAATCTTAATTATTGCTTGAAAAGCACCAATAAATTAACGTATAAATGTTTGTTTATTTGCGTTTATTTGGTTCTTTGTGACTGTGTGTCAATTTGGCACTTGTTTGAATTTAAATATAATAACGTTAAACAGTTTGCTATAAGCTGTTTTCTATTAACATTGTGTTTATTATTATTATTATTTTTATTTTTATATAACATTAGTTGTTCTTGATCGTGTATTGTATCCTATATTACTATTATATTCATGTTGATTTATGTATATTGATGTAAATTTAAGAGTTGTCATATTTATTTTAATATTGTATTATAAAACCAAACGTCAACGTTTATTATTTTATTAATAAAAAATATTTTATATTTGTGAGTTTTACTTCAACAAATATTTAAAGAACGATTATTGAGTAGTAATAAAAAGTTCTTGCAAGTAAAACAAGGGTAAATTAGTAATAAGGGCGTTTGCGTATAACTGTCCAACTGATCAAACAAGTCAATTGTAAGATAAAGGAATTCTTACACTAAGATCAGAACAGCGAACCGAGCCGAGTCTAGATGGTGAAGTGGAGGAGGATCAGATTGTTGAACACTGATTTAAAGTATTCACTAAACTTATACAAGCTTCACCCTAGCTAGGAGTGTACCATTGACTTTTTAGGCAAGGTAGGAGTATTCAGAAGTACGCTTCATCTTAATAAATTTGAACAAGGTGTATTTATTTCATTAGCTTTTATAAGAGTTTAGAACCTTAAGATCCCTATGGTCTTAATTAGTCTGGAGCATTGGTTCCTGATTAGAATATAATTATAATAGAAAGAAGGAAGCTTAGAAGATTTCCAAAGATAGAAAAAGCCTATTCCGCCTCTGATTAAACGAACGATTTTTCTGGGAGCCTGGGACTAGTGTGAAAAGCACTGATGGGGGAACGAAAACTATTGATACCTGTTTTAATAAGACTTACAAAGTGGGAATACGCCTGTTCTAGATTATTAGCGTATACAGGACTCCGGTCCGCCGAGGTAAGGAATTGACAAAAGTTTACAAAGTCAGCATTTCTAAAATCAGGGATCGGTGATGGGTTTTCACGCTTAATCGTAGAACCACAAGGAGAGAGGAACACTTGGAAAAACAAGGGAATATGGTCACTGTTCCCAAAAGGGGGTAGGTAGGAGATAGAGTCAATATAAGAGAATTCGTTTGTGAAAACAAGGTCAAAGCATGGTAAGGATTGACCGAGTCTATACCTAATAGGAGCTGAAACATGTTAAGTAAGAGCATGTTTGATGCTAAACTTTAGAATTATATTATCAAAATGATTTGAGCCAGAGAGAGATTGCCAATTGATGAAAGGACAGTTAAAATCCCCCATTAAGATGCGGTGTTTGTAAGGGAGAGAGAGGTAGAGTTTGAGTTCAGAAACAAAAGCCTCATTAGAGGTTTTTGATAATGAGGGAGAGCGATAGAATAAAGAGCAAAGAGTGTAAAAGCCTAGTGCCAAATGAATTGACTCATAGTCAACCTGAGGAATACTTTGGTGAAAAGAAACGGTATAGGATAAGTCATTTCTTATATAGAGGAGACAACCACCCTTTTTCCCTTTACTAGAGTCTTGCCTGACTATACTATAACCCAATATAAATATTTTGCTGTCAAGTATATTTACGGAGAGCCAGGTCTCGGTGATACCAACAATATGAGGACAGGAGTTACTAACTTCCTCTCGTATTTTAGATAATTTATTAATTAGACTTAAGGCATTTGTGTAGAGAACCTTTATAGAGGAGAGGTGGGGAGAAAAAGATATAATTTCCTGAGGCGATGTATTGTAGGGAAAGGCGTATGGCTTCGGGGAGGAATCCGAAAAGTTGGTATATCATAGGTGGTAAACTTTAGTGGGGTAAGTTGAACAAAGGGAGTTCTACTATCTAGAGAGGTTAAAGCCCTCGCAAAGTTTTTAACGCGTTTATCCCTAGAGAAATCATTAAAAAGACGAATTCCCGGAAAGGTTGAGCGAGCCTTAAACCAGCCCTCCATAATTTCATCCTTAATAAAGATCGACTTAAAAGTAACCAAGATGGGAGGGGCTGAATGGGGTCGCTTACAGGAGAGTTTGCATAATTTAAAATGATTAACCTTGGGGGAGTAAGAGGAGATTATATTCGACACTAACTCCTTATAGTTAGTGACACTACTCTTAATGCCTTTGATTATAATGTTACAATCACGTTTAATATCCTCAACGTGTTGCTTGGTGGCAGTCAGGATTTCTTCCTGGGACAGTCTTAGTACCGTTTTTGCTGCTAGGGAAGAAGGGTTAGAATTGGAAATATGGTCCTTAAGGGTATGTAGTTCCGACATAACACTATTTGAAAGGTGGGAGATTAAGGCGTTTATGGCCTCAGCTTTGGCTTGAGATTCAGAGAGCTTATGTACCGTTGTTTCTAAAGTACGCGAGATTTCGTCTAACCTAGCATCAGAACTATGAATCTTAGAAAGGATAGTTTTAGAGTCTAGAAGAGTTTAAGTATATCATCCAATTTGTTACTGCTGGCCGGAGGCAATGCTGTAGATCGATTTCATTATCTGCAGTCCATGCATTTATAATCCAGCGGACTATTTGCAAGCTGCGAATAGTGATCAGAGGATAACCCCGAGCACGCCAAAAAAAAAGTTTATTGACAGGTATTATTTTAGACCCTAAATGGACCGAGTTATGATGAAACCAATTACCAGAAGAAACAAAAACGATGACAAAATACATTCTTGACGTACTATTGTGATAATTTTAAACATAGCAGCTTAATTACTTTTTGTTTAAACACATTAACTTAAATTTTAGCATAACAAACGCATAATATTCACATAAAAGTGTAACAGCGACAATTTATAATTATTATTATTTACAAACTTGAAAAAAAATAGATAACTTTATTAATTACAAATATCAGAAACTATTTCTAAAAACAGTGTTTTATTAATTTTAATAATGTTTTAATAATGATGCAACGACCTAAAAACATAACCTTGAATTTACCAATCAGATAATTCAGGGAACAGTATATCATTAAAAATATTAATTTTAATTTAAATATATAATAAATAATAATTAATTTTTTAAAAAAATAATTGCAAATTAACAAGTAAACAAAAATTTTATTAAAAATAATATTTTTACGCAAAACATTTGTTTGTTTACACTTTCTTGTTAAGGCCGATGCTTTCAGTTAGTTGCGCTAATTGAATATGGTATTTTTAACTAATTGATAACCGTTTATTTTAATCTTATTAATCACATTTTTATTGTATGAAGTATTCGAACAAAAATATAAGGTTGTGTAGAAATTGATGCTTTACTTAAGTACGTGTGATTTATCGACTAATTTGATTTACTTTAACCGTTTATTGTTTGTTATTTATTTTAGTATCAATTTCCAGTCGTGAGAATTGCACAACGAACACTTGTTTCAAATGCTTTGAAGTCATATTCGTGTTTGAATGCCAAGCCCATATCCAGCACCTGTATAGTCCCAGTGAACAATTTTCACACTTCTCTAGCACGAAGAGATATTGATCAGGCTGCAAAGTATATTGGTGCTGGTGCCGCTACAGCTGGAATGGCTGGATCTGGAGCTGGTATTGGTATGATTTTCGGAAATTTGATTATGGCGGTATCGAGAAATCCTGGAATGAAAAATCAGTTGTTCAGTTTTGCCGTGTTGGGATTTGCCATGTGTGAAGCCATTGGTTTGTTTTGTCTGGGAATGGCCTTCCTCATTATATTTGTATTTTAATTGTATTCGGTAATCTTGTAGATTGTTAAATAGATTTGTACTTAGTAAATAGCTGATTTTTATTTAATGTTTTATTGACTTGTATTTCTTAATAGTCTGACAATAGTGTGTTTACATGTAGTAGGATATTTTAACGCAAATTTTATTTATTGAGTATTTTGGTAGATTTAGAATGTTGACAAGTTACAAGCATATTGTAGCTGAATCTTTTGCGTATAAGTTATTATAGGTATTATTTGCCATGAGTAATGTGTGTAAGCTGTTATTAAAAATGAGACTGACTTTGCTACCAAGTTTTGTTGTTTATTGCAAGGTTTTGATTATTATCCTTATTATGAACCGACTGTAAAAATGACATTTTTTAATGTTAGTTAAAATTGTTATTAACAGAATTTAGTAGGTTTTTAAGACTTAAAATAAAATTTCGTGTTTGTGTTCATCACGAATTTTGTGGATGCTGATGTTTTTTGTCCAATCATTTAATAAAGAGGATGTTAATTGCGTTGAGGTTGTTAAAGATGCATGTAACGCTAACTGTGAGCGTTTTATGGCGGTTGGATTAATTGCCGATGAATCTATGCTAAGTATGTATTGGTCTAGCAATCATCCTTTGATTTACAGTATAAATTGGAGTAATCAGTTTTTATCATACAATTCAGTTTTTACTCGGTCGCTACTATACAACTTATAATTGTTGTGATTTCCCCACTGTTGTTATGGCGAGCATTAATCTTTATCTTTACTGTTGTATAATTCAAATATGCTTGCTTGTTCTATATTTTTGAATTCGGAGTGCAATGCTCTTGTTCTACTTTTTTGGCTTGCTTATGAAGATGAAAAGTAATGAACAGTCAGTTTGGGTCTTTTGAGTTGATTAAACCAGAAAAGCCCAAAAACTAGCTGTACTTAATCAATTACTACAATTTATGTAAACAACTGTATTTGATAACTAGATTTTAAATCATCATCATCAAGGATAAACATCCCCCACCGGTTATTATCACTCAGGGTAGTCCAACAAAAACCAAATCGTCTGTAAAAACGTCAACTTTTGTAGTGTGTACTCAAAGAACGACACTTGAGGTGTGCTGACATTAAATGTTTATTACATCCCGAGTTAAACCCTCCAATGATCTCTGTTGGCTGCATAGGGTAAACAAACGGACGCCCATTTAAATAATTCATTTGGACGAGTGGGCTTAGCATAAATAAAAGGACTGAGTTCGCATGCTACAATGTCTGTCCAAATTTTCCGTTGGCCGCCTGGCCTTCTTTTCCATCCGGGTAATGGGTGGACTTCCATAGCTATTCTGGCTGGATGAGTGGGCGATCTACGTAAAACATGGCCAATCCATTTTAATCGTCTTTCTTTAACGGTGCTAGAGATACATGGTCAATAAATGTTAAGAGACTTACAAATATCTAGGAATGGTCGAAATATTTTACTAGTTATTGAATGAGTGCGTTCAATAGAGGACAACGAGCGAAACCATATAGATCTTAAACAGCTTTGCTCAAAAAGAACAAGCTTTTGCGTATCCACTTGGGTGAGAGTCCAAGTTTCGCATGCGTAAAGAAGAATGGAACGCACTAAACTCATATATTCTAATCTTGGTTTTAATAGAAATATTACTTTTGTTCCATAAAGGTTTACTTAAACGCTCAAAAGCTGCAGCAGAGAGGCGAATACGACACCGAATCTCTGAAGAGCTGGATCCTTTACTATCTATGATCGAACCTAGGTACGTAAATTCATCGATTACAGGGAGTGGGCTACCATTAACAGTGATTGGATTTCTAAAGGGGACGTTAGCTAAAACCACTGTTTTTTTAGTATTAAGATATAAACCGTATTTATCTGAGGCTTTTTGGGTAAGTTTAACCGCATTTTGCAAATCTTCTTCGGTTTCTGCCATAAGAACCGCATCGTCTGCATATTGAAGATCCGCTATCTTGCGACCATCATGAGTTATACAGCCCTCAAATGACCGAGACACTTTATCAAAAATGTCATCAACTACAAAATTGAAGAGCGTGGGAGCTAAAACACATCCTTGGCGAACACCTGAATTTATGTAGATTGCATCTGTTAAAGAATCACCATTCCATATTACTGCGTTTGATGAAATGTATAACGATTTAATAATGTTGACAATCTTGGCAGGAATTCCTTTGGTAATAAGAAGATTCCACAGCAGGTTGCAATCAACAGAATCAAAGGCAGCTGAATAATATATAAATACACAATAAGTAGGCTGTTGGTATCGCGACCGAAGTTCTAACATTCTAAAAACAGTATGGATTTGATCGACGCATCCCATCCCAGGACGAAATCCAGCCTGGTTGGCTCGTGTTCGACACTCGTTCACCACGGATCTTGCGTAAGATAATATTTGCCAAAATTTTTGAAGCCCCGCAAAGTAAACTGATTCCTCTATAATTAGCGGGGTCAGTTGTGTCTCCTTTCTTATGGATTGGGATTATAATAGCTTGTGTCCATGCTTCTGGAATTTTCTCTTCTTTCCAAATGGAGTTTATCAAGGAATATAAATCTTGAATAATATTTATCCCGCCATACTTAAAAACTTCTATTGGTATGCCATCTACTCCTGTAGCCTTCCCATCTTTCAGTTAATGGCATGCTAAGATAATTTCTTCGTGCAAGGGGTACTCTGTCGAAACTACGTATGGGGGATCGGGGGGTTGTGTATGGAGTTGATTGGAAACCTTTGCCGTTTCATGTTTGATGGGATTAAGTAATTTCGCAAAGTGTGATGTCCATTGATCTGCAGAGATCGCCGATGAGCGTTGATTTTGGAAGGAATGTCCTTTGCAAAGTTCATTGATCTTTATGAATAAGGTTTGAGTATTGTTACGCATTGCAGCATTCTCTAATTCCTCAGCTACATGCGACCAATATTTCTCTTGATCATTATTGAAATTCATTATATATTCCTGTATCTTCTTGTCTCTATTCAATTTTCTGTGCTGGTATTTGTTCAAAAATTCATTTCGTAATACTTCTGTGGAGTTGGAAATCTGAAATGTTGATCGTATGTTGAGTTTCCTGGGTAATAACATAGTTTAGATGTGATTAAGTTCCAATTATGTTCTACTTTATTGTTATTATTTATGGAAGGACCAGCATTTACATATGCTTTTTTAAATGATTCCTGAATATGGGACGCATTTTTAATAGATTTATAGTCTGGGCGATTAAAGTGCTTTCGTTTGGATCGAAGTTTAAGTGAGAGTGTGCACTTTAATAACCCGTGATCACTTCCATTTTTCGTTCCAGTACAGCAACCGTGGAATGCACGCACGTCTTTAATTGATGAGAACCAGTTACGAGAGACAAGAACATAGTCAATTTGTGAGCGGCAATCTTGTCTCTTATACGTGGTTAAGTGACGTGGATGATGTTGGAACATTGTGTTAGTGACTACTAAATCATGTTGTAACGCATAGGTACTAAGATAGTCACCATTTGAGCAATTGCTATTGCAAGTCGTCTATTTGCCAACTGCTGAGCAGCAAGCAGCACTTAACCTAGCGTTAAAATCCCCCATTACCATTATAAAATTCGATTTGTTTTCTAAATTAGTAGTTGTGGCCGCCAATAGTTCATAAAATGTTTGTATTTCTGACTTTGTGTGACTTGATGTGGGAGCGTATACATTTACTATACCTAAAATTAAAGTCCCAGTCTGAAAACGGGCGGTTATAAGTTTAGAATTAATAGGGCACCAATCAATAAGAGCTTCCGTCGCACTTGAAGACGTAATGATCGCAACACCATATTTGGCGGGTCCAGAAACATTACATTGAGAAGGCTAAAAGGTTGATCCTGAAGGTAATTTTATAGCACAAGTTCCTAAATGAGGGGTTTCTTGAACACATAGAATATTAACATTATGACGGTTAGACTCAGCAGCAACACAATCTTGCGCAGTCAGTGTCGACAATGAGCGCACGTTCCATGAGCCAACGTTAAGCGGACATTTTGGTTTTAATGGGCAAATCCTAGATTTAATAACCGGTGCATTATCGCGAGTAATATTCACAGAGCAGGCAGTAGCGTCGCTAGTCACATTCTGCCTTGTTTGAGCTCTAAGAATGGTGTTTTTTTGAATTTGGTCATCAGTATCTGTCCTGTTGACCACGGCCTTTAATTGATTTTTGAGATAGTTTCGACCGCGAGTATATAGACCAGTTAGCTGCGGCCAGCCATCCTGGTGAGAAGACGAGCAATTTTTAAACCACCTTTTCTAGGCCCCTCTTTGAGTGGAACAAGCAGTGCTGTCCCTAAATAGGGCTGCTTGGTGATAATACTCAGGGTGACACCGATAACCGTTGTCGCCTTCTTGTCAAAGCGTTAACGACATTAACGCCTGAGTATCCGTTTGGTCCACGGCTGTTTACTTGACACAGCCTTATTCACAGCTAACATTTATTGCTAAAGGTCATTCCACTATCCGCCACCTGTGGACGCGCTAAGTAGGGGTTGGTCTCCCCCCTTAGAACTAGGTTTTAAAAGCTTATTAGTGTGGTTACTGTTTGTAAGTAGAGAGTAGTCCAGAGCAGTAATACCAAATCTAGCAAATAACCGAACTTAAAAAGGTGGTGTTTTTACCAATTAGTTACTTTGCCACTTTTAAGTTTAGAAAAAATAACTAAAAATTGAACTTTTATAAGAACCAAATATTTTCTCAATTTTTGTTAGAAAAAAAGACAGTTGAATTTTTTTGTTAAATAGTGTTATTTGCTTGGTGGGGGGATTACTAGTATACGCCGTGTAAACTGAACTGCTGGACTTATTTTTCAAATAATGTTTGATTGTATACGGCCTTTATCTGTAAATAAAGTGAACGTTGTGCTATGAATGCAGTTGTATCATTGTTGTTTTTAGCTGGAGTAAAAAGCGTATTAGATAAACTTTAGCTTGACAGCATTTAGATCTTATGGAATTTATCTAGTATTACTTAAAATTAGGTTTTTGCCAAAAATAATAGTTAAATATTTGAAAAACGTATCGATATTAACATTGGCATTAATTACGGTTATTGAGCATTTGGATAAGTTTAATTGCAAAAACGCTGTAGTAATATAATCTTCCAGTCGATTAACAAGCTAGCAGTGAATGGGAATAAACAAAATAATATCTTAATGTGCTGGATTTGATGCACAGTGCAGAATGAAAAATAGTAGGAATACTAAACTATACTGGACAATCTAATCTTATTTCCCGAATGCAGAGAATGTTGGTAATGTAACAATTTAGTTCCAGTTGTATACACCTAGCTTGACCGTACATTCCATGTTCCATATGTGAGAAGATTACGAATGTATATTAAACCTAGAAAGATAGATGAGCTGTTTAAGGAATAGACCGCTTCCTTGTGACAATTCCAGTGTTCACATAAATTGACAAGGCCTTCTTGGGGAGTGGTGCTGCTTAACGGATCTATAAAAAGCATCAGAGAACATTTCACGTTTATGTGACTGAGTCAGGATAGAATCTTATATACTCTTCTGTGAAATCTTGGTAACTTTTGTCCTTCGACGGTTGCTTAAAGGAAATCAGCTGCTCTGGCGACTCAGTAGCTAATTCTATCCAATATTTTGTCAGTTATAAGCTTTATAAAGTGTTATACAGGATGTAAAGGCTTAAGACATAATTTTTTGTCAGAGTCAATTATTTAGCTAAAACGGTTACAAACGAATACCTAGAGATACTCTTTAAGCATCTTGGCTATGTGTTAGAACCCATCCAATAAACAATTAACCAGTGGAATCCTCCAGTTATGTCGCTATGCACTAAATTCCTGTTCTGATTAGTGTGCACTCCGTCCATGACGCACCACATGAAGAAATAGTTAGGAAAATCATTATTAAAAATTGAGACTAAGTAATACTTAAATCCTCAGGGCTATTGTCAAATATGCACACGCCCAGTATATTCACAAATAAAAGTAATTAAAGATTTCTAAATATTGTCAAAATTTCTCGTAACAATTATGCAAATAACTATTTTAAAATTTTCTGTGAAAGTTAAATACAAAAATTTCAAGATGATTCGGATGCGCACTTTAAAAAATAATTTAAAGTGATTTGGAGTTAATCACCGTTACAACCTACATTATTTATTATTGTTTTGCATTTTTCCTTGTCTCTAAAAATTTATTTAGATGTATATATTATTAAATTGTATAATATTACCTCTTACTCAACCAAAAATGTTAAATCGATATATCTTTAAACAGGACTTCTAAATCAAATATATTAACTAAGTTAGAGTTGCGTCACTTGGTTCAAACAAAACATCAAGTAAACTTTAATGATTGCTTTAAAGTGTTGATAACTACTCAACCTACTAATATGTTAAAAACACTTGAATCTATTTACATTTACACATTAAAACCCATTTTGTGTGCACAAAAACAATTTGTAACTCCATTAAATTTAGCGTGGACTTAACATATGCATATTGCATATGTGTATATATGTATAGTTATAGATGTTAAATTAATTACATCATATAATTTCATATAAACTCCGCCTAGTTTGGATTAGAAATGATTTAATCTAGCCAGTCCCAAGCCTGGATAAAGGAGAAGGGTTTGAGCGCAAGGTTGGCAACCTGGCCTCTGTAAAAATTTATACTGCCGCAGAAACAATGAAAGATGACGTCATTCCGGCAAACAACAACGTTTCTGGATGGCAAAGTTACCAGATGACAAGGTTGAGTAAAAGCCGAAAGAAAGCGCAATCTTCGATTTGCAGAATATTTAACGCCAACGAGACTTTGTTACTGTTTTGCTGTAATTGTTTTCTTATTGCCCCATGCTTATTCTTAAAGCAAAAGGGTTTTGTAATAATAATAATAAATTTCATATATATATATACTGATTCTTTATATGTTTGACTGAAGAGAATATACAAAACGAATTCATCTCACAGTTTACGTCTTCTATTATTTTTGTTTGGAATTATAAAGGGAACCCAATGCTTTAAATAACATACTATTCAGATATTCATTATTTCGAAGTCTGTAAAACAGCTGAACTATTTCTTTCAATAATTTCTACTCAAAAAAAAAAATGTACATTTGACCAATTTAAGGAACAATAGATTTAGCTAACAATTGCCAGCGTTACCCCCCGGCTACTAACCATGTCCTCTAACTCTTTTATTTACTCCATGGGACATGAAAACGACTGCGATTGATTCATCCTGAAAGTATAACTGCATTTGTCCGCCACAACAGAACACTTGACATACAATTACACCTTAAATTTATGCTCTTTAGGCATAAACCGGGGGCGCTACTAATACTAATAAGGATTCAGTTCCAAATCACAATACTGGATTAAAAAATATTCACCGTTACACTTTTAAAGAAGTAAAAATAACTTTTGTTTTCGTCTCCATGTGATACATCTTGGACTCAAATCAACACGGACCAGGGACCAAGTGCACAGCGATGTAAATGGGCTCTTGCTTCGACAGATATGTGCATACATACATCTATTTAAAGGTGTCTTATGGTATACGTATACCATATGTAGCCATCGGGCTAAAGAGATAACCATAACAAAAAACATTATGCAAACTTGTTACTTTTTGCAAACACGCTGTTATTCTCCTACGTTTGTTGTGCTTAGAAAACAATTAGAATTGATTGTTCGATATGCTGTATGAATACAGAAATCACTAAGTCCCCCAAAAAAAACATGGAAAGTATATTTTATTTATAGCTGGTAAAGTAGTCACTTTCAATTTCTATATTTGTACAGTATATTAAATAATCGACTCTGATAACCATATATTATAACAGGATTTATTAGTCAATAGATACCGCTATTCGCAAAGATTAACAAGGTAGCTCAATTTTTTATCAGTTCTTTCTTTTCCCGAAAGCTACATATGGTATTCGCATACCTAAACAAAGCATTTAAGTAAACTGGGTGTATACTTGCAGATATCTGCCGCCGCTCAAATCCAGTTAGTGGTATGCACTCGGTCCCTGTTGTGTTTATATAGGACCTCACGTACACCTTATCCATAATGCGGTACGTAGAGGTGACAATTAAGAATACAAGTATTATTAAAAATTGAGTCTTTATAATTATTACTTTCATCTTCAGGATCATTAACATCCCAATCATTGAAAATTAAAACTTCCTAAAATATTGATATTCCACTAGCGCAAATCTAACTAAAATCACTAAAAAACTAATTCATATAAAAAATCGGTTCAAAATTTTGAAAAGGTAATCATTTCAAATATTAAGTACAACTCGTAATCGTCAAAAAAGTCTACATTTCTTTTTATAAACAATGTTTAAACCCAAAAATTCTCATATCAAAAAAGATAATCAATAAGTCACAGTTTTCACAAATGCATTTTCCTTCATGTAAGCACCCGTTATTAAAAAAAACACAAGACTATCAAAAAACATTAATTTACTAAGTACAAATCTATTCAACAGTCTACAAGATTACCGAATACAATTAAAATACAAATATAATGAGGAAGGCCATTCCCAGACAAAACAAACCAATGGCTTCACACATGGCAAATCCCAACACGGCAAAACTGAACAACTGATTTTTCATTCCAGGATTTCTCGATACCGCCATAATCAAATTTCCGAAAATCATACCAATACCAGCTCCAGATCCAGCCATTCCAGCTGTAGCGGCACCAGCACCAATATACTTTGCAGCCTGATCAATATCTCTTCGTGCTAGAGAAGTGTGAAAATTGTTCACTGGGACTATACAGGTGCTGGATATGGGCTTGGCATTCAAACACGAATATGACTTCAAAGCATTTGAAGCAAGTGTTCGTTGTGCGATTCTCACGACTGGAAATTGATACTAAAATAAATAACAAACAATAAACGGTTAAAGTAAATCAAATGTGTTAATACATTATATATTATGAGCTGCCTAACCTTACTCTAAAATTCCTTGGACAAAGATAATCTCTTATTCTGATTGCACACACACAAATGAGGCATCAATATGTACACAACCTTATATTTTTGTTCTAAAACTACATATTATGAAAATATAATATTAATAAAATTAAAATAAAACAACGATTATCAACCAGTTAAAAATCGACCTTCGTACCATATTCAATTACCGCAACTGGCCTTAATGACGGTACAACGGGGTGAAAACAAACATAATTTTTGTGTTTGTAGGTTTATGTTAATAGTATTTTTTACTAAAAATGTTTTATCTGTAATTTGTAGGTATATTTTAAAATTTTTAATACAGTTTACAGTGACATATTTTAATCTGTTTTTAAACTAAAATGTTTAAAAATAATTTAAAAAACAGTATTTTTATTACTTACCTAAAGTCATAAAAAAAATAATTTAATTTAAAAATAAGTTTATGTTAATTAAAGTATTAGTGATAACCACAATTGAGTAAATAACAAAAAAAAAACAAATTAAATTTAGATTTACGTATAAAATACAAAAAATTAAAAAATATTTATATTATATTTTTGTTTTAACGATTTTTAATTTATTAAACAAATATTTTGTTATTTTAATATAAGTAAATCAGCAGGAATCGCATAAGAATCTTTACCTATGTAAACAATATAAAATTTGAAAATAATTTGATATGCAGTAGCATCATCAAAATGTTGAACCGTTTAAAAATAATACTAATAAGATTAAATGATTGTCTAAAGACTCTAATCTTCTTTTAAATTCACAAAAATAGAAAATAAAAAAATTTACAACAACAAAGCCCTCTTAGCTTTACACAACTTGAATTTTCAGTTTGACTCAAAAACACTAATATAAACCCCAGTAATTATTCTAAGTATCTTGGAGTCATTCTGAATAATAAAATAATTTAATCTAAACACTTAAATCTAGTAATTACAAAAAATAAGCATCTTTGCTGTTATATAATAATCTTTTATTGGGACTGCTACTAGCCAATGTGTGAAACGATCGATACACGTTAAAATATAACTACTACTTTTTAAATAGGGTAATGATCCTACCAAGTCTATATGTACATGACATGGGATACATTGCCGTTCACAGATTTTAATACCCATGTGCATGTTTTGTCAATTAATTTTTGAGAAGCTGCTATTCCCGGGGTGATAAAGATTGTGTAGAACATCAAAAACTTTGCATCAAAACCTCGGGGAAACTAACAGACAAGAACATCCTTTGCTTCTCCTGATGGAGCTTTGATTTTTTCTAAAATTAAGCTCGATTGATGTACCTCATATAGTAATGCAGTATATTTCTGTTGCGTTTTTGTAATTTATAAAAATAGTAAAATTAATTGTTATAGTAATAAAAATTTATAAAATTATTTGAATCATTTTCATTTAGAATTTTGTCCTCTACAGTATGTAAATATAAATTATTTGGCAATAGTAAATCGCAGAACAATATTTTAGATTACACAAAAACTTTTTTGATGGAAATTAACTGAAGGTGTAATTATTTACCCGTACCAAGTTAAATTAAGATAAATCAAGGCTGAGATCTTAGTGAGATCTTACACCTATTAATTATAAGGTTTTTATTTTTTATCTATTATTTGTCTAATATTTATAATAGTTACTGTCAACTACATTTTATACATTTCCGTTAGACTTGTTTATTAATCTGCTCCATGTCGTAATAAAATAACAATTGTAAATGTTTACATAAAATAAAAGAATTTAGAAATATTAATCTAAACAGATAAACAATTTTAATAAAAATTTTACAATAATATTTATCATAAAGTACAAATTAGTAATAAATTAAATTGATAATGGGTTGTTTTATCAACTATATCACAATAGACACTCAAGAATAACCGTAATACATTTCTTAAGTATTAAAATTCTGTTTTTATGATTGAAAAATATTACAAGTAAGAAAAATAATATAATTAAAAAATATTTTAAAAATAAATTGATAATTTGTGAACTGACACGTAGCTTTTTAACTGTCGTATAAAATCACATCATGCCTGATTCCTTTCTAAACAAGTACTATGCATAATTCGACCGAATATATTGATTATTTGAAAACGCACCGTAGTATTACAAATTAAAGCGAGTGTTCAATTAAAAATTGTAGATATAAAAGATTAGACGCAATATAGTCATTGTGTTAAAGATTTGCTTTAGTTAAAATTTATAATTTTGTGTTTTGTAGTATTCAGATATAGGTGGTAATTTAGTGGCTATTTCTCAAATTCGCATTTTTGTTTTTAAGTATGTGATTTATTATAAGATAAAAAAGCATTTGCACAAAACTATAATAACTGTATATTTAAATAGAAGAAAGTAATTATTTGTCAAAAAATTGTAGCATTTAACCAAAATAAAAATAGTGAAAATAGTATTTTGTAGAACACATTTGTAATTTTGAATTGAACCAGGTTGTTTCGTTTTAATTTAACTGTAATATGTTCTGTTTAAATAATAATTATTTAATTATTTAATTAAGTAAAAACGTGCGTATAACTTACTAAGCAATTTAGAAGTTTGGGTATGTTTATGCTATTAAATGCAAGTGTTGTAATGACAAAACATAACAAAACACTTTTTATTGTTCAAAAATTTGGAATTCCAAAACATTAAATATTTATTTTAAAAATTTAAAAATTAATTATTCATTTTATTTGATTGGTTACTGTTTGAGAGACAAACGTAATTATAACGCCGGACTTAAAACTAGATAGATACATTTGGGATTTTACCTCCAACACTAAATGTAGGTTTTGTTTGGTTTTCACTAATTGTCCATTTGTTAGAAAATTTTTCTTGTAAAACACTTAAGTAGTAAAAATTAAATGATAATGTTTACCAGAAAATAACTCCGCCTAGTTTGAATCAGAAATAATTCAATCTAGCTAGTCTCAAGCCTGGATAAAGGAAGAGGGTTTGAGCGCAAGGTTAGCAACCTGGCCTCTGTAAAAAAATTATATTGTTACAAAAATAATAAAAGGACATAATTCCGGCAAAAAACGGCAAAAAAGTAATCTGAATAACAGAGTTACATAGATAACAGAGTTGAGTGAAAGTCGAAAAAGCTCAATCTTCGATTTGCAGAATGTTTAATGCCAAAACATTAACCAGTGTTGAAACATGGAATGTGAGAAGGTAAATGTTGTACGTTATAAAATTTTTAGTTGTATTTAATTGGTCGAAATTTGAGTAAATTTTATTAGATGTGGGTTTTGCTCTCTGATTAGTTTATTTTCTAGTTAAGCTGTACTTGGATATTTTGAGCACTATTTAATGTAAATTTTTTTGTTCTCGTCTCATTTTGCAATGGCGTTAGTTGGTGCACCGGATTGGACTGGACGGACTGGACGTAGTTATTCCAATTAGAAGAAGGTAAAAAATGCTATTTATGCTTTTAAAACAAATACCAATAGTGAGTTTCATCACTGTGTATCTGAATTAAACCATGGAGGAGTTAAAGAATATCCATACAAGAAAGTTTTTTACATATGCACTTTTTACCAAAAGCGAAAATCTGAAAGTACCGGACTTCGTAAAACCAAGTAGCTTCATTTTTGTGTAATTTCTTGTAGAATTAAAAATTTAAATTGCCCAGCACGGTTAAAGTGAAGAACGATAAATATGTTATAGCCGAACCGAATTTAAAGCACAAACACACATGCTAAAGTGAAAAAATTGCAATTGATCCTGAAAGGAGAAGGCTATCCAAGGAGGAAGAATTTGAGTTGAAATTATTATTTATGCAAAAATGCCCTATTTCCCAAATTCAGATATACGCCCGTGACAAATTTATAAAAGAAGTCACAACGAGGGATTAGTATAATCTTTGGTAGAAATTGGGTCACAGTACGATGAGATTTAACCTGATTTTTAGAAATTGTAAACCCTGAATAAACGCTGACCCGTTTAAAGGAAGAAGGATTAGTGGCACTGTACTTTGTACAAGTGGGCTTACGTTTTGGTGAATAATTATGCAGACAAGAGATTATTTTGTATTTTTTGCAGTATAATCCAAATAAATTTTATTATATTGTGTTCGTTTGTTGTTTATTACAAAAATTGAGGAACATTTGCGATAGTTAGAATAACAGTAAAATGGGAAATTGTTTGATTGTTTAATTGATGTCCTTAGTTAACGCGTGTAATAAAACTTGAATAAACAGGCTTGAATAAGTAACCAGAATTGGATATTTTATGTCGCCATTACTTTAGAACCCTAAAATCACTGTACTATTACCTCAAAATAACACTAGTATTATACTTATCCATCTCAGTTTCTATAAGGATCGACCTAATTTGTTAAGAAAACATTATTTGATTTAATGTATGTAAAGTATAAGCAACCCTTTCCATTTATTCTGCCCAATTGCATTACTTTTGTTGTAGTAACAACATTTATTAACGGTTAAATATTTATTTGTCCGGTTTAATGCATTTAATGCAATCCAACCTAATAAGAATATGTCACCTGATATAGTCATGTAATTTTGATTGCTGTTGTAGTAATCGTAGGTCATTCATTTCTAGCAATAAAATGCAGAAAATTGATTTGAAACTAATCATTAAAATCGCACTTAACATGAGTCACTTTTAATATAATACGTTGACGGAATATAGGTAATTGAATCAGGATGCACATAATCATTTTTTAAGTTGGACATTGCTAAATTTGATTGTGTTTACTTAACCGATCTCAGGAGTCAAAATTTTTCACGAGTTGAGTAGGCCAAAACGCCTTTTAGTACTCGGTTCTCAAATTATCTCAAATTTTCAAGGCGGAAAAATGAAATGGATGGTGAGGTAAAGGGGGATTAGTCACAGAAAAAATATTTGAAATCAAGATAAAATCAAGATAGATAGTGAAGTTAACATATATAGAAAATGAGCAAAAATTATAAATATTTAAAAAATAATAATAATAAAACAAGTGCCTATTACAATGCAAAAAACACTGCAACAATCTTCAAAAAAGAAGAAAAGAGAAAAGGATGAATAACGCTCCAATGGACGTGTAGCGTAACCTGCGCCTTACCTCAATTGGGTATTTATTTTAGACAGCACGATGAATAACTTTTTCCTGCAATAAATAGATAAATATTACTATTATTTGTACTCTTATTAATTTTAACTACTGGATCAACTTGTTATTATCATGGAACAGTAGGCACAATTTTCAGTGATAACAGTAATCATGAATAATAATTCTAAAAATTTCTACTTTTTATCTTAGTTTTTAATCAAGCATAGATAGTTATGTTTATGGCCATGCATTATGTGATAGTGTTTACCATTTGTAAAAACAACCTTCTTATTCACCTTGTCTCATTAGTCAATAAGCGCATATACATTACATGCACATGATACACAAAAATAACATCCAAATTTAAGACTTGCAATACTGATACAACAATGCAATATCTCCTGTCCCAGTTTTTAATTAGTAAGTAAATCTAAGATTATTTTAAACAATAATTAAGTATTATTTGTACAGTACTTAACTGTCCATTTATTGGTAAATCAAAAGGCTTGTGTAACATTATTGACGGTTAGCACATAACGGGTATTTTATGTGATTTTCACATCATGTGATAATGTAAAAATAACATTTTAGTTTGGTTTAATAATAAAATAATAAAATAACAATTTTTTATTTTAGGAAACATCCTAATATGACTCAGAAAATGCAGGTTTAGTTAAATGATACTTATTACATTGTAACAAAAATCAACATAATCATAAAATATGACCCTTGTCGTAGTTTATTATAATAATATTATTATATTATTATAATCTAGAAACTTCAGATATAGTATTAAAAATTTTTTGTAAATTGATAACATCTACTTTAATGATAATCTGTAATTTACCATTTATACATAATTATTTTCTTCTAGATATTTTTACACTGGAAATATGCATTTTTTATTAATTACCTCTAGAATAACTACATTTATATACCATTAAGCAATAATAAAAATTATATAAAATGGTTTTAGAAGAATTAGTACGAATAATCAGTAATGTAGGTGTATATTTTTCCTATGCAATATTATTCATTGATCATAAACCATTTTTTTAATTTTTAATTCTCATTGTGCTATCCGAATGTAGTCATTTCAGGGCAGTATGTATTTTAGGCTTAGACAAACGACCTTCGTTTTAATATGAGATAAAATCACTATAGTCAAAATATCATGCTGTTTGTATTAAACCATACAACATAAGTAATACACTTATCGATCGTAGTCATGTGACATCAACTCACTGTGTTAACAAAACATTGCTTGATGCAATATATGTAAAGTATAAGCTATTCTTTCCATTTATTTATTGATTTGCATCCCATTTTATTGTAGTGCTGTTGAATGCATATACAATGAGTCAAAGAAGTTTTGATAACAAAGTTGTTTTATTTAACCATAAAACAAGGGTTGACTTTATGAGTTTAAAGTACAAAATAACAATGATTATAATGTTCTGGTTAAGATTGAAAAATGAATTACAATTAATAATAAATAAGAATTTACAAATATTATTAACAAAAACCAAATAGAAAACTTTTTCACACGATTGTTTACTTCTAACAAATAATGAGCAATTATTTAGATGGGTAGAGCATTAAAAGAAGTACGTAATCAGCCCATTACAAATACATTCATAGATTTTAATAATGATAATGATGTAAATGTGACTCAAAATTCGGAAATATGTATTGATGACATTTTGGTAACTCAAGTATTATTAACAAAAACTAGATAGAAAATTTTTTTAAAATATAAATGAATAGAATATAGTGTTAAAAATGACAAGAAGATCACATATACACGTAAGTGCAGAACCAATATGTACTTAAATTCATGTCTGCCGTATTTAGCAAGGTTATTATCCAATCCCAACAAAGTTCAAAGTGACCTTTACATTAGCCTATCCAAATCATGAGTATGTTTTTTTTGTTTTTTTTGGTCTGACTAATTACCGTTGTTTGTAATCTGCCCATTTTAATTTGTGACCATTTATTATCCTTCATCCAGGGTATTATTTTATTAGCCATACTCACTCATGAGTTATGAGTCATTCGCATTTCATGTTACTGACATGTTGCACACTATTAACCATAGTGTCCCCTAAATAATAACATGCCTCTTTACACATATTATATTGAACATGACTTTTAAATATACGTTAATTTTGAGGTTTTTTTTTCTTTTTTAGCCTATGTAATTTAACCTTACTTTTCTTATTTATTTTTGCACTGATGTTACACACTGCTAATTGTATTGTATTTTTATAATTGTACATATTTTTTGTGTGCTAAAAACTACTTCTATTAAAATATCTAAGTCAATAACTATAAATAGTAATAATAATAATAATAAAATTGTACTATACAAAAATTGCACCAAAATAGAAACGAATGTAATTTATAAAAACAATCCATTATTTTAGTTAATAATTCGTATGGGTAAATGAAAAAATTAAATATTTTTTTACTGCTTATAAAGATTAAATTTTAGTATTTTGCAACTTGTAATAATTTAGTACATAAAACAATTATTTTCTAAAAAGCAACGGTTGCATAAACAAAAATACAATTTTAAATTATTCTGTGTTTCTCATTCTAATCGGCAAGTGTTAACCGTCATATAAAAAAAAATTATAAAATTTTATGATTATAATTTGGACCAATAAAAATGGTTTTAGTGTGAATATGTCCGTTTTCAATAGACATGTCAATAAAATCACAAAAACCAATAGAAAATAAGCTTTTTATTATTTACTGTTGGTAAAAAAGTAGTCAGTATATTGGGATTAAATTGTTAATTTGGGGAAAAAATGCAGTTTTATTTATTTATTAAAGTTATTAAATTATTAGTTCTAAAATGTATTGCAGTAACACTAAAATGTTTTATTAAATGTTAATTTTCTATTTGTAGAAACACTATTAGTAATGCACGTACTATTATCAGTTAATTTAAAGCATTGTATATAGTTTTTGGTTCTAATCTGTTTTTACACTTTTTATTTACTTAATTTATAGAAATAGTTAACAATATTCCAATTATTAATGTGTCATATTAACAAAAGAAAGAAATTACATTATAACTATTGCATAGAATGAACAATAAGTACGTAAACTAAAATCGATAAGGGTTCACTACTGTAATGAATTTTTACTATTGACTAACGTTTCGCTGTAATGAAATTAATGTAGTTCATCGTAATTATATAGGTCTTTTGTAGATAATAATAGATACAGTATAGAAGGCTCCTTATAACCTGAAATAATGTATCGTAAAATCAATAATTTATTTGCATTTGTTAAAAAAACGGCACATACACAATTCTTAATTACATGTTTTTTTACGTAAGGAACACAGAATAACGTAAAATCGTATTTTTTTTATAATGTACTACATTATTACAAATAGCTAAATTCTACAATTTAATCTTTATAAGCAATAAAAAGGTTATTAAAATTTTTTATTTACCTATGCTAATTATTAACTGAGGGGTTGGTTTTATATGGTATATTGTTTTTTAATTCAGTGCAATATTGTATAGTATAACTTTACTATTTTTAACACTATATTTCCATTATTTATATTGTAAAAGAGGTTTCTATTTGGCTTTTGTTAATAATACTTGTAAATCCTTATTTAGTATTAATGGTAATTCATTATTAAATCTTTAACCAGAACTTCATAATCGTTGTTATTTTGTACTTTAAACTCATAAAATTAACCGTTGTTTTATGGTCAAATAAAACAACTCTGTCATCAAAACTTCTTTGACTCATTGTATATGCATTCAATAGCACTACGATAAAATGGGATGCAAATCGATAAAGGAATGGAGATAATAGCTTATACTTCACACATATTGCATCAAGTAATGTTTTGTTTAACACAGTGAGTTGATGTCACAGAACTACGATTGATAAATGTATTACTAATGTTATATGGTTTAATACAAACAGCATGATATTTTGACTACAGTGATTGCATCCCATATGAAAATGAAGGTCGTTTGTCTGAACCTAAAATACATACTGCCCTGGAATGACTACATTGGGATAGCACAATGAGAATAAAAAACTTTAAAATGTGGTTTATAATCAATGAAGTAAAGTTTCTAGATGATAATAATATAATAATATAATTATTATAATGAACTACGACAAGGGATCATATTTCATGATTATGTTGGGTTTTTGTTACAATGTAATAAGTATCATTTAACTGAAGCTGCATTTTACTGAGAGTCATATTAGGATGTTTCCTAAAATAAGAGATAGTTATTTCATTTAATACCTATTTTACGGTAGAATGTAACAACAGTATCATTAAACCAGACTATAATGTTATTTTTACAATATCACATGATATGAGAATCACATAAAATACCCGTTATGTGCTTAACCGTCAATAATCTTACACAAGCCTTTTGATTTACCAATAAATGGACAGGAGATATTTTATTGTCGTATCAGTATTGCAGGTCTTAAATCTGGAGGTTATTTTTGTGTATCATGTGCATAATGTATATGCGCTCATTAACTAATAGGACAAGGTAAATGAGAAGGCTGTTTTTACAAATAGTAAGCACTATCACATGATGCATGGCCATGAACATAACTGTATATGCTTGATTAAAAACTAAGACAGGGAGTCGGAAGAAGTTATTTATTGTGCTATGTCTAAAATAAATACTCAATTGAGATCGGTTAAGTAAACAGAATCAAATTTAGCAATGTTCAACTTAAAAATGATTATGTGCATCTTGATTCAATCACCTATATATTGTCAATGTATTATATTAAAAGTGACTCGTGTTAAGTGCGATCTTAGTAAATAGTTTCAAACCAATTTCCTGCATTTCTTTACAAACGAGGTCGATCTTTATGGAAACTGAGATGGATAAGTATAATACTAGTGTTATTTTGAGGCAACAGTACAGTGAGTTCAGAGTTCTAAAGTAATGGCTGCATAAAATATCCCATTTTGGTTACTTATTCGAGCCTGTTTACCCAAGTTTTATCACACGCATTAACTTAGGACATCAAACAAGTTCCCATTTTACCGTTATTCTAACAATCGCAAATGTTCCTCAATTTTTGTAATAAACAAAAAATAAACATAATATAATAAAATTTATTTAGATTACACTACAAAAAAATACAAAATAATTTCTTGTCTGCATAATTATTCACCAAAACGTAAGCCCACTTATACAAAGTACAGTGCCACTAATTCTTCTTCCTTTAAACGTATTCAGCATTTTTTCAGGTTTAAAATTTCTAAAAATTAGGTTAAATCTCATCGTACTGTGACCCAATTTTTACCAAAAATTATACAAATCCCTCGTTATGACTTCTTTTTCAAATTTCTCCTCCTTGAATAGCCTTCTCCTGTCAGGATTAATTGCAATTTCTTCATTTGAGCATGTGTTTTCGTGCTTCGAATTCGGTGCGGCTATAACATATTTATCGTTCCTTAGTTTAACCGTGCTAGACAATTTAAATTTTTAATTCTACAAGAAATTACATAAAAATGAAGCTACTTGGTTTTACGAAGTCCGGTACTTTGAGATTCTCGCTTTTGGTAAAAAGCGCATATGTAAAAAACTTTCTTGTATGGAAATCCTTTAACTTCTCCATGGTTTAGTTCAGATACACAGTGATAAAACTCACTATTGGTATTTGTTTTAAAAGCGTGAATAGCATTTTTTACCTCCTTCTAATTGAAATAACTACGTCCAGTCCAGTCCGGTGCACCAACTAACGCAATTGCAAAATGAGGCGAGAGCAAAAAAATTTACATTAAATAGTGCTTAAAATATCCAATTACAGCTTAACTAGACAATAACCAATCAGAGAACAGAACCCACAACCAATAAAATTTACTCAAATTATATGACGTACAACAATTGCCTTCTAATCTAAATCCTGTAATTAAGAACTGTATGTGTAAGTAAAGGTATACTATAAGTGCCGTTTTCTAGCCAATGCACCGCAAGGTGAGGCGCGCGTCACGCTACACGTCCATTGGAGCGTTATTCATCCTTTTCTCTTTCTTTTTTTAATGATTATTGCAGTGTTTTTTGCATTGTAATAGGTACTTGTTTTATTATTTTTTTGTATATTTTAATTTTTGCTTGTTTTCTATAATTGTTAACTTTTACTATCTACCTTGATTTTATCTTGATTTCAAATATTTTTTCTGTGATTAATCCCCCTTTACCTCACCATCCATTTCATTTTCCCCCTGAAAACTTGAGACAATTTGAGAACCGAGTACTAAAAGGCGTTTTGGCCTTCTCAATTCGTAAAAATCCTGAATCTTGAATATAAATTATTAACCTTTGATAATACATTATGTCAGTTTATAAAAAGCCTCCTATACTAAGTAATGGGTCGATTATACCATATGAGTAGACTTTTTGGATAAGTTTGTTGTGATGTATTTTGACAAATGCTTCTGTAGATCGATGTAAAAAACGGTAATTTATTTTCTTGATTTTTATTTTGTGTGTTATAGTTAAATTAAATTTTATAATTTTATAAATAATATATAATATATACATATATATTAAAAATCATAACTACCTTCCGCCTTTGTCATCAGAACTGTGCTTGTAATTTTTTATCATGTTCTAATAATATTTTTTTTAAACGCTAAAATATTTTTTTTAAAACAAAGTTTATTATATTTGCTGAAATAAAATATTTTTTTTTATATTTTGATATAAACTTAAACATTTGAATCTAATGTAAGATTAATAACAGCATAACATATAAATTATTGTTTTTAAAATATTTGCATAAAAATATTTAAATAAAAATTTTACGTTTAATGTTTATACATTAAAACATTAATTTAAATTTATTTATAGTTTGTTTTAATAAGTACTGTCGGTTGTTTCGCTACTTCGGCTTATTTCACTTCGCCTGTATTTTCTCATAATTATGGTGTGTAGTTTACTAGTTTTAAAATAGATAATTGTTTAATAACTGTATGATCACCTCTAATTGAAAATTTTAATTATTAATTTATAATTGTTTTAGTATCAATTTCCAGTCGTGAGAATCGCACAACGAACACTGCTTCAAATGCTTTGAAGTCATATTCGTGTTTGAATGCCAAGCCCATATCCAGCACCTGTATAGTCCCAGTGAACAATTTTCACACTTCTCTAGCACGAAGAGATATTGATCAGGCTGCAAAGTATATTGGTGCTGGTGCCGCTACAGCTGGAATGGCTGGATCTGGAGCTGGTATTGGTATGATTTTCGGAAATTTGATTATGGCGGTATCGAGAAATCCTGGAATGAAAAATCAGTTGTTCAGTTTTGCCGTGTTGGGATTTGCCATGTGTGAAGCCATTGGTTTGTTTTGTCTGGGAATGGCCTTCCTCATCATATTTGTATTTTAAACATATTCTTATTTAGCTTTATTTGAAAGCATTTTACTTACTGAGATTTGTACTCTTTTAGTCAATTGGTGAATAGCTTGAATAAATTTTTTAGTGATGTTGGTGTTTACTTATTTTAACATTTTAGAAGGTATTAACAAAGGTAATTTGTTTATTCGCGTTTTGAAGTAAAAGCTTAGAACTGCTTGTTTATATTTTTATTTAATTAAATGATAAAAATATGCCTTCTAAACAGTTCACTCAAGTAATGTTAGATTATTCTAATAATAAGACTAATGATGTCTCGATTGGGTATGTTGAATTCATTTTTGTAAGCACCTTATCAGTGTTAATTGTTCAAATTACGCATGATTAGTTAGCGGCGTCGCTTTTTGTGCGATTTAGTCCGAGGCTGGTTTTGAATAATGAACCATTTATTGCAATTATTAGGTTTCAGTCTTGTTGCGTTCTAGATATATTTTAGAAATCAGGGTTAAGTCCACATGGATAACATGATTCCATGATATTTACACAGTAAGAAATGTAGTAGGTAAACGCTTTTATTAATGTTTATTTTTGTTTTCGTTAGTACGAGTAATCTGAATTATCTTTTAAAGACTCAATTTGTGCTTTGGGTTGCTATAAACAACAATAGTATGAATGGGAAACAATGGCAAAGTCGCTGGACTGACATTTCTGTGTTTGCCTCCGAAAACCGTCAACAATGGAGAGGAATAATTCGTGTTGCTTTGAGAACTTGGAACTAATAGAGAGGTGGCTTAGCCACCAACCTTGTGCATAAAACCAATAGTATTTATAAACCTTGCTTAATTGTACACGACCGCTACAGACAGTCACCTCTAATTTTAAGTTCGCATAAGATCCCAAATAATCCTTCGCCGTTAGGCGGAAAAATTGCCCACCTTTTTGGGATTCTAATGATCCTGATTATTATAAAGTCTCAAATTCCAGTGGTAGTTATACCTCCACACGGTGCATCGTGGATTAGGTGCCTACAGACTAGACTAATAATAGCAACGACTGAGTATACACTTGTATGGTTGAGAATTCACAGGACTCCCGCTCTAGGAATGGGTGCTAGCATACAGTCAATGCTGCTAAAAGGTATCACGTTACATCCATTTACCACATATAAGCGGTTAGGCTTGTTTATCCGTTTACCCCCAATTCTCCCGAAAAGGATCGCAGTCAATTCCTGTGAACACAGTTATCGTTGGAAGGAAGCGTTCTTGTAGCCAAGAGTTTTGATTTGTCCCCCAAGTTCTAGTCGCAGGTTGGCAATATAATTTTAAGACAAATTGAATACTACAGATTCTCCATTGGTAAGACCGCGTTTATGTGGTTACTTTTACTAAAATATGTAAGCCATTATCAATAATTAAAAGGTAGGTAATAATAAAGTTTGTTTATAGAATGACTGGAATCTATTAACAAGAAGTAACCCATTGAATAGTGGTTTATAGAAGTAATCTTTTAAACAAATCCAAAGTAATGTAATAATGTAAAGTAATTTATGTGAAATGTTGAATTTTTAAACGACAATCAAATTAATCAAGTTTTGGGCAGGAGGTAGACGCGTAGAATTTGGTTCATTGTATTCGTTGATTGATAAATGTTTGACGCATTGAATTGATCCACCTTTAAAATAATGTTAAATTTATTTATTGCGTTTGAATACAATTTCGCTTTTTTTAAATATTTCTTAATGTGTCCCGACTAACCTTTTAGACAATTGCTATGGCAAAATATTGTATGGACCCTAGTAATGCCTATAAAGTTTCAATTTCTAATGATATTCCTAACTGTCACCTCCGATATGGACTGGATGCACCTAAGCATTTAGACTAACACAGCAGATACCGAGTGTATAACGGTGTAACTGGATTTTCATTTTGTCGGATATGTGTAAGCATACACCCAGTGTACTTAAAAGGTTTGTTTAGGTTTATAAATACCCTATGTAGCCGTAGGATCAAGGGAGGAAATCCTGACAAAAGATCAAGCGACCTCGTCAGTCTTCGTGAACAGTAGATCTATTACAAGAATACCGTCTATTGACTAAAAAACTTCTTTGTTTTCCTATATTTGTTGTAGTTATGAAATCGTTTGCTTAATACACTAAATATCGAAATAATCAAAATGTAACTACGTTATCAAACTCAATAATAATAGATTTTATCTTTATCATTAGATACCTAATAGTTGTGTTGGTTTAAGAATTCATAGCAATTGTAGTTTAAAAATCAAACAAATGTCAGTATATTATAAAACTGCTAGTTTTCATGATTTGTTTATATATATATATATCCTCGGTGGACATGGGTTCGAATCCCATCGCCGGCACTAAAATGTGGGCCCACGTTTGGCTTCGCTAATTATCCACTGCTGAAAGATGTTTCTCGTAAAACATTCAAAGTAGCAAACATTATATATATATATATATACATTGAAATCGAATAAACAGGTTTAGAACAAAAATCTAGATGCTATTTGGATATAAAGTGTTGTGGTTGTTAGAGTTACGGTGGGATATTTAATTTAACGATATTATTATTAATAATAATGGCTGCGTTCATGTTGAATATAAGCCTACTAAAATAGATACACAAAATGAAGCAACGTCTCAGATACAATATTAATTAGTAGCCTTTAATTAAATTATCTATTTTTCATTGTACAAGTTCAGGTTGTCATTTCCCGCATAATTTTTGAAACAGTAATAACCTTTTCTCTAACGTTGACAAACTTTAGAGATGATTTTTAAATTATACTAATAAAAAGTAATACAAGGAAAAATGGGGGATTATTTAGTGTGAATAAACATGAAAACAATTATTATATACACTCTGATACGAGTAAAGACCTACATCTCTTACTATAATACATGAGTAAATTTATCAACTACAAGAAGCGGAGTCCTATTTACCGCAATTAATTAAAAAGATGTACTGATTTTTTTATGTTTAGATGTAAGCCATATTTACATGAAGTTTCTTGTATTAGACTGCATTTTGTAGATCAAGACACCCCCATTAGAACTGTATTTTTGATATACTATAGATCTATTAATGTGCGTTTATTATAAATTTTGCCGCTTTCCAGCAATCGAGAAGTTTCGTAAAGATTTGCACTAGTTTCTTAGAAATTAGAAAGGGTCAGAGCTAAAACACATTTTTAACAGACTCTTGCGTTGATACGAATTAGAAATTTTAATATGCATTACTGCTCTAAACGACATATACAGTTTTATAATATTAACAGGTTCAGTAAAAAATCTTGTTAATGAGTAGATTCTACAATTAATTGTAATCAACAACTAGGTAGTCTTAAAAAAACAATGTACATAAGTTAAATAATGTACTGACAATAGAAAATGGAAAATGTTTTAGTTAAAATGAACTAGTTAATAATATCAAAAGGGAATATAGCAACAACAATGTAAACAAATAATGACAATTGAACAAAGAATTATTGATTTTCATCAGAAACATTAATTTAATAATTGTGAAATTAAAAGTAATTTATTTGAAATTAATTTGATCGATTGCAATTCAATAAAAAACGGTTTATCAGTATTTTTGACCGTCATTGTTATACTTATTTGTCTACCTACTGCAGTATATTTACAGTATTTTTCAATTACAACGGTTATTATCCTATTAGGTAGTCAAAACCTATATAAAAGTCGTTACTTAAGTGCAAATGTTACTGCACTTTCATTAAGAAACCAAAGTTACTTGTATAATGTGATTACTATTGTAACATTTCTATTCCACTACTCACTTCAATCTTAAAAATTGACAATAAAAAATACAACTTACTGATTTTTTCCATCCGACGTTGTAGCTTCAAAATAGTAGGCTGGACAATCTGTATACATGGGCAAAAGAAGGAATCCCAATTCGTTTTGCACAATGCCCAAAACTTCCGGTCTAATAGATTGCAAATGTACCCTAATTTTGTCGCCATCCAATTTGTTTAAATAAACCTCACCTGACTTGTCCGAACATTTGGTATTCAACGAAGTTGAAAACCTTTGTGTTTGAGTCCATAAATTTTGTTGGTCTTTTTTACGATGATCCATTCTAACCGTGTTAAAAACATTTGACGATGGTGCGACAGTACTTCGACTGCCTTGTGGCAACTGTGACGACGATGTTGCATATAGCGACGGCGGTTTGCAATTCCGATAGGTCGGATTTGAAATGTGCACAACGTTTGAAGTTAGACTGTTTGTTGGTGTTGATGCACAAGGTGGCGGTAGGCTCGTGAACTGCATCGAATTTGATGATGCTATCTGTTCCAAATAGATGAGGCGCATCCCAGCTACCAATTGCTGGCAAATGGGAAGTTTGTCGGCTCGAGCAGCATAGATAGCCAACGACATGTCCCATTTTAGTTTGCAAAAGGTACGTGTGAGTAGGGGAGCGTTGGTGTGCTTCGAATTCTTCATACTGATTTTACGTTCGACAGGAATGTTGGATGAATTTAATTGAACGGCTTCTGGTCCAACTTCTACTGAATTAGATATAAGTAGTTTTGTTAGATCAAAATCCAAATACCGCGTGTTGGCACGTGATAAAGACTTGCTTCGCGATTTGTGATATTTCCACGCATTTTGATTGTACAAACACCATAGTAGATAACCCGACTTGATGATCGAGACGTCCTTTTGATTGGTAGTGATAAAAGCAAAACGGGATTGTCACGTTATTTGTACAATTTAGAAAAATTTAATATAACATAACTATTACATAATAATGATACATTTAGTGCGTTCAAAAGTCACACATTAAGGGGCTTAAAATATCAATTTTTACAAATTAAATTGTTTAATTAAAATAATTTAAAATACATGTAAAAGATAATTTAAATAATAATTATCAGATGGGTTGGAGTCACATCACCGCACTAAATGCGGGTCTACATTGGGCTTTGCTAAAATATCTACTGCTAAAAAATGTTTCTTGTAAAACATTCAAAGCAGTAAAAAATAAAAAAATATATGCATCGTTTATTAATTTCCTAGCACATGCTTACTTGATCAGCAATACAATTTATTATTATTATCGTTATAATTATTACTTGAATGCCCCATGAAAAACATATTTTAACAAGTGGATATCTCGGCAAAGCCAAACGAAGACCCGCATTTACAGTGGCCGTGGTAGCACTCAAGCCTATGCCCACCCGACATAAACTTTAGGAATGTTTCAGTTTCAAAACGACGTTTGCACATGTTTCACCACTAAAACCAAATTGTTTAGTAGTGGACCAGTATTTGAGCTAATAGCACCGACGTGACCGACTCGAAACTGCATTTGAGTCTCGACACCAGCATTGAATGCAAGCCGTCAACTAGGGCTTTATTAAACTTCCACTTACCAACAATAAAAAACAAGCAATAGGAAACTCAAATTCAATAATAGCAGATAAATGGATTTGTGCATAGGTATAGTTAAAAATTACATTGTTGACAATTGAAAAAAACCCTAGCATGTCAAAAAAATCGCGAATACATTTTAATATACATAATTTGAATCATTATAAAAATGATATAAGAAAAAGCATTTTAATTATTTCAAAAAAAACAACATAATATTTGTTTAAAATTTATAAAAAACTACTACACTACAAATCGAATATTACTTGGAAACATGTAGTAAATATTTGTTTTTTTAGCATAAAAGCAAAAGATTAAGAAACCTGTTAACTTTTGTAATCTAGTGAAAAGTTTTCATTTTTTTATCCAAAAATTATCCAAGTCAACAACTGTTGTAATAAAAAATTTTTGAATGTTACACATATTGTTAACTTCGAATATTCCAACATTTTCTAATTGAAAACACTTGAACCCAACTGTAATTAGTGTTTGAAAAATTCCAATATCACATCTATTTATTCATAAATATGAAAGAACAAACACACATAAACACTGTACATATGCATAAACATAAATTCAAATGGTACCAATTTTCATTGAATAGACGAGTCGACTAGTTCGAATTATATACAAAGAATTTAAACAGAGCAAACGTTACAAAGTTAGTAACTAATTGACCTAAAAAATCCATTCTCTATTATATATATATATATATATATATATATATATATATATATATATAAAATAAAATGATAAAATGAATTATGTAGATAATATGTATGTATGTGTTTAGTATAAATAATTCATACAAGTTATAACATTTAATTTAAGTTTTAAAACATAATCAATAAATAAATAAGCCTTTATTGAATAATAATTTAAAAATGTAATAAATGGAATTCAAATATTTATAGTAAAAGTAGCTAAAACGTGATAACATTGCTTTGAAAAATGTGCATATGCGTATTAGTTAACAAAAGGCGTTGTATACGCTTCTATACACGTATATTGCATTCTTCATTGCTCATCGACTGTAGTTTGCTATTTTGGGAGTGATAACACGTGACCTACGAATTAGGTAGCCCGAAGAATTGAGTCTAAGTATCGCTTGTTGTTTAAACTTGATCCACCTAATGGTATTATAATCGTAAAAAAAGAATCTTATACGCCTCCAATGCTCTACACTACAATTAAGTTGCCTTCCCAATGTTCTTACATTCTAGTATATAGATACTGTTTGACCCTAGTCTTTTGACCATTCAGTGTTTTATTTTAACTCTATTTGGCTATGCTTTTGTTGTTAGCGTGCGATTCGATTATTTATCGTCAGTTAAGGGTTCAAGGCCCTTAATCAATTATACTACGCAATATCAAATTAAATTACACATACAACCAATCTAAATTATAAACAAAAATTTAGAATACTAAACAGTCGAATAACAACAAATTAAATGCACAACTTTTGAAAATAAAACCAACATTATTTGTTTAAATGTTGGATTAATAAATTAATAAATATTACTATTTGTTATAAATTACCTCATCTTTATTTTGAATTACTGCTTCCAAGATTTCATTGGTGGGCGGTTTCAAGTTTAAATTCAATCTGTAATAACAGACTACACAAACACGTTCAAGTGTATTATTTAGATGAGCAATCGGTGCTTTATAATTTGAACAAGATCGACAAAATATCTGAAAAACAATCAACGAAATAAAACGGTTTTGAAGTTATCGTATTATATAATACATTGCATGTCTATTATTCATAATTAAATGTTTTGTCAAAACAAAAACTGGTGAATTTGGAAAAAATGCTAAGGTTATTAAATCGATCAATAGCGAAACAAAATAAAATGTTTGAAACTTCGATATTTAGTTTCACATAAACAAAGATAGAAATGGTATATCAGAATGACTACGGTGCTATACGACGTAAATATGGATGCGGAGTCCCACCACAGGCACTAAATACGGGCCCTTGTCTGGAGGATTTTCTAAATATCTATTTTACGTAACCACTATTCTTACCAATATTATAAATCAATACAGAAAATTGCAAATTATGTTTTAATTTTCTATTTAAGAATTAATAAATTAGTATGTGTATCAAAATGTGCTTATTTTAAAATAATCTCTTTTTTTCAATTGACAATTAATAAGTTGCGCAATCAACTTTCGATTTAAATCAATAAAAAGTCAATTCATAAATTGCCGGTTTTTCTATTTGTTACATTTAAATATTTGACAATCGGCTAAGAACCATTCGCTTCAAGAAGCAAATTGAGTCTTTATAAAAAATAATTGCATTTTGTAAAGGTAGAATTCAAAATCTTTAATCATTAAGCAATAACAAGTAATTTTGTTCTACTTTATTTAATAAGAAACTGAGAAACATTTAAATCACATTGTTATTTGTTGATTGAACACTATCCTTTAATTACAAGACATATATTGAAAATATTGCAAACGTATTACCAAACTGTTAAAACTTACTCCCCCACACGCTCGACAATGATGTCTTCGATTAATGACGGTGAAGTTAGTACAACAATGACAGCACATCGTGGACTCTTCATCTTTTATCCATTCAGATGCCAAATCTTCTGTTTGATCGGAAGACTACCAACAAGAAAGGCAATGATTTTGATTAGAGTGTCAATAACGTGGCTTACAAAACATTCAATGAATTAGGTAGGTAGTGCAAAATTGTAATACCATTTTTGTCAAAACAAAACTGAATCAAGGGATTGAGTGAGATTAACTATGTTTACAATAAAAATACAAATGACATATATACGTGGATTAGTAGAAAAGTGGTTTATCTATATGAACTTCGTTTCCTAATTATGAAATAGGCGGTTCTCAGGCCAGTGACCTTTGTCTTTTTGAGATTAGACAATCCAGCCCAATTACCCATATTTCCAGTCTGCTTATCATGTTCCATGTCTTATTTTCAGCTTGTTTTTTAACATTCATACTCACACATATGAGCAGTCATATTTGGTATATGTCAGCTGTAGTCCGTCTTAAATTAAATAATATGTCTTTTATTGGAAAGCATTTGTAGTATGACTATATTTGATTATTGATTAATTATGTTTAATTGCGTATCACGAATTTAACTTTTTCTGTTATCTGACACTGGTTTAATTATTGCTAATTATTTTATTTTATTATTAAAAAAATATTTTACTACTTTAAATGTTTCTCGAGAAACATCTTTCCATAGTAAACATTTTAATAAGGGCGAACGTAGTCTCGCATTCGGTGCCGGTGGTGGGAATAAAACCCATGCCCACCAAGGTTACAGTCAGGCGCTAGACCACCTCGGAACATTTTAATAATTTATTTTATAATTGCACTTATTTTTGTCTGCTCAAAGTTATATATATATATATATATATATATATATATGCTCAAAGTATATAAACCAGTAACCGTAAAAGTAATAGTAATAGTAATAATAATAATAATAATAGTAATAATAATAATAATAATAGTTATTATTATTATTATTATTATAAACATAAAAATCACAATACAAGACCAAAAATTGGTTATCGCTACTTGAACTCTCAACCATCTAATTAGGAAACAAAGTTCTTATCTGTAAGTAACTCAGATACAATAATATAGTAAACTCTCGTAACAATTATTATTTAAAATAATAACAATGAAAATGATCATTTTAAAAATGCAGCAAAAAGTTATTATGTAGGAATAAGTAAGTACAGTGACAAAGTAGGTAAACTCGAATCCCAGTAAATAAAAGTTTGAATTCACTATCATCACTAAATGAAAACTCCCGGCATTAAAAGTGCAAAACATGAAAAATACAAATTTATAAAAAACGGTTTAAATAAAGCATATTTCATTTGGAAAATCAAACCGAATCTAAGTATAACTCTTGCAATGTAAGATACATTAGTCCTTGTTGTTCATTCTTTTACAATAAACACGGTTATTTAATACAGTTGCATACACAGTGCCACATTCATTCAAAGAAATGTATGTAAATGAAAATAGTAAAAAAAATTAACTTACCAACTTGTCACTGTCCACTGAGTTAACTCGATTTTTATTTGCACAAGAATCAATTACTTTTTGAATTTCCGTCCACCATGCTTTCATTTCTTCATGTGTTCTGTAAACAAGCAATGGTTAATTTAAATGCCAATAAATGAGTCTAAACTAACAATGATCAATTTGATTGAAATATATACATTTTAACAAAAGGGAATGTTAATGACCTTGAGTGATGCTTGTAAAGTGATACTCCTGACTATCACCTCCTTGTAGTGCATCTTGGATTAGGTGCTCATAGCCTAACGCAACGGGGATCAAGTGCACAACGGCATAAAGTATATGTATATAACTGTTGGGCTAAGCGAGATAGGCCTGACAAAAATCAGGTCAACTCGTCAATCTTTACGAACAGTGGTGCCGTTAGAAACATTTTGTCTATTAGCCAATAAAATTTGTTATAGTCCTACGTTTGTTACGCTTGTCAAGCTATTAAATTCGCTGTATAAATATGAAAATAAAGAAGAGGTAACTATGTTACTAACCAAAATGAATAATTAAATTTACGAACACTTTATTCTCTTGTTTCGCAAATTTAATTTCCACATTCCATGTTGTTGAGCCATTTATTTAAAAAAAGTTTTATTTGCTTTTTACTGCTTGGGTGTTTTTTGCCAAGTGGACCTATGAATAAGCCAAACAAAGGCCCGCATTTCATGACCGTAGTGGGACTCTAACCCATGTCTACCTAGTTTCCGAGTCTACTGTTCAACCAATCATGCCACCAAATATATTGATTATATATTCGGAAGAAGGTATAATAAGTTTTGTCCACATAATATGTGTGCTTGTGGACATAAACGAGGTTACACAATTGTAGATATCAATGACTAATAATCGGCGCCATGATTAAATAATCAGATTCCCTGTGATAAAATTCTCTTTCCAATTAAGTGTGCAAAGGTTGATAAAATAACTTAATAAGCAATGTTATTTTTAGTTGTTTAGATACAACAACAATATACATGTTAAATGTATTAAATATTTTATAGTCAAACCATTTTAAATAAACATAAATGCATTGTACTTTCAAATATTTTGCATTGACTGAATTACTTTAACATTTTGTCATAAGCTTTTATAGAGTGAATTATATTTTAAGCAATATTTATTTACAAATTTTATTGCCTCTTTTTTAAATAATTCAAATGTTATTTAAAGTAAACTCTTTCATTTCATGTGCACTATATTGTATCAAATCGATAGTGACACAAATATTTGAAATTAGGTGACAGTAATTTCATTTATACTACAGAATGAATAGTAGCTGACAGTTTTCAATTCATTGTTAGACAAACCGGAAACAAAATGGCGTTCACTCAAGTCGTTGTTATAATCAAATCGATAACCGACAATAACGTTTTTCGCGTATAAAACGAATTAAGTTGAATTATTTAGACGGTCTCATTGTGTGTAGGATGTAATTTTTGTGCATAAGTCAAACGTAACCAGCATTACATGTACATCCCGATCAATTAGGTTGGAATTAATAGTGTATCTGAATATGATCGTTATATTTTTTTAAATGTAACAGTGATATTGTTTTCACTTTAATTAGAATCAACACGATGAAGTACAAAACTATTATTATTACTTGTAATAGAAGTTTTTGGGGTAAATGCTTTTGTAATTTGTACAATATTAGAACTGACAGATTCACCAGATAATAAGTACATTTGCTTTGAGTCAACCAGGAACAATTTCTCTCCCTCTCTTTCTCTCTCTCTCTCTCTCTCTCTATATATATATATATATAACAAACCTGTTAACGTAGGAATCATTCCACCCACGCATTTATTTGAACTAATTGGACATCCTACAGCATATTGTAACTAAGCCTTATAATGACTCATTCAAAGCATAGTAGTTTTGATTTATTATTTTTTGAACCACATGTTTACTGTATTGATTATATTTATGTTCATTATTACATCACATTCTACTTCATTTTGTTCCCATTATTTGTACTACTACTCTTTTGTAATTTTATTGTTATGCTATTTATTTATTTTTATTGATGGTGAAAATGTATATATATATATATATATATATATATATATATATATATATATATATATCAATAGTTGTAGAATATATAAAACAATCCCCTGCCACAGTTTCATATACAAGTGGAAACTCATATTCACAACAAAGATTAAAAAAAGTTTCTAAATTAATAAGTACAATTTTTGTGATGCCGCTAATATTCATATAAGTTAACAAAGCCGCTTGATTTTTGTCAGGATTACCTTCTTTAGCAGAAAGGCTACATGTAACATACATAGACTTGAAGATACCTTTTAAATAACCTAGATGTATGTTGCATCCGTTCTTCAAGGTGAAAGTACAATTAAACTGATGGGCACTGAGTCTCCTGTTAGTTTGAGTCCAGTATTCATCCCGATGTGGTATAACAAGGAAACAGATTTACCATCTTCATTAAAAATTTAAACTTTATAAGCATTATTCAAAGACCATTAGTACTACCTTAGGAATCATTAAATATTTTAAAGGTATGCACTGCTCACAGTTTTCAACAATAACCAAACAACTGTACAATGCTATTATTATAATACCATGCCTCTTTACGCATATCATATTGAACGTGACTTTTGAATATACGTTGATTTTGAGTTTTTTAGCCTATGTAATTTAATCTTATTTTACTTATTTATTTATTTATTTTTGGACTGATGTTACATACTACTAATTGTATTGCATTTCTATAATTGTACATATTTTTTGTGTGCTGAAAGCTACTTCTACTGAAGTATCTAAGCCAATAACCATAAATAAATAAATAAATAAAAAAAACTGACAGTTTTATTCTTACACAAATTGTAGAACCTAATGTTGCATTGGGTAAATAACAAAATTATCGTACGTTTTATTAAATGTTGGCAATAAAACCTACGCAAATGCAAGTTCAACACAAATTTCTTTGGCCTTGATACGAAAACAGTTGGGAACGCCAAATTCTTCGTCTTCATGAATTTCAAAAATCTTTTAAAATTACAAAATGAATTAATAAACAATGTTTTGATGTATATTAAGATATTTAAATTTACTGTGAGATAATTAGGAAATAAATATTTTGATTGTCTCATACAATGTCTTAAAGTCAAAAAAGCGACATGTCATATGATTACCTAATTAATTGTTAAATCAATTTGTTTTCTTATATTAAATAAAATCTAAGTTAAAAATGCAAAAATATAAATCTATATTTTGTTATTGTGTTAAACATGGTGCTTTTTTTTGCTTTGAAGCAATAGTTGTTAGTGTAAACATATTTTTATTTTAATGTCTTTCAACATACAGATGATAATAATAAAAGAACTCAACCGAAGCCAGTTCCAAGTCGAATTGTAAAAAGTGGAAGATTTGTGCGCAAGGTTATCGGACTGATCTCTTAAAAATAATATTGCTACAAACGTGCTAACATGACTGCAATGACTGCAATGACAAAGTTAAATTAAAGTCGAAAGAAAACTTAATCTGCAATACTAAAAATTAAACCAACGTGAAACATGAAATATGGGCACTTTTTGAAGTAGACAGTAAAATAAAAATAGTTCCAGGAATCAAAAAACATAATTTAGATATTTTCAAAATTATCAAAATGTGAAGGATATTTTATAACCAGAAATGTATTAATTGTATGTTCTGGAAATAAAAAATAATGAACTTTTATAGTTTTGTAAAATTTAAATGATCTCAAAAAAATCGATTTAGAGATCATGTTATTTAGAAAATATTTAATGACAAATATGAAACATTAGCTCAACAGGCAAAGAAATACTGCCACAATAACAAACATTAGTGGTTAAAAAACAAACGTAAAAAAATAGATGAAACAGCAGAAAAAATATTCCAATGATAACATTTCTGTAACTGAATTCATCTATGCAATTCAAACGTTAAAAATAATAAAGCAAGATGGTTTAACCAAGTAACCACAGAGGTGCTCAACTATAGAAGTGATATAGTTGTATGCAAGCTTGCTCATTCATATGCCACAATGATCAAGTTCCAAATAATTGGAAGCAATGGGTAATTTTTATTCTGTCTAAAATGAAGTTTGACCGATTGCAACAATTGGTGCAAAATGACCCTATTATCTGTTGCTGGTAAGGTGTTTTGCAAAGTAATTTGAAACCGTTTGAGTAATGCAGCAGATAAACATTTTTAACTTCAACAAACGGGTTGTTTTAAAAAAGGGGTTACACTAAACAAATATTCACTTTCCTTAACAATGCTAATAATTAAAACAATATTTCTAGTTAATTTTATTACTATTTTATAAACGCTTTTGACAACGTTAATTGAGAACATTTGTAAAATATTATTAAACTCAAAAGAATACCGTTAATGTTTTGCGTTTGTTATACCATATTTCTACATAATCAAACTTTAATTTATAAAACGTTTATATTTAATGTACTCATTGCAAATTTTAAAAATATTAATGACTTCATAGCAACAAAATCTTAATAAATAAAAATTTATCAAACTTTTAAAGTAATTTTAACTATAAATACACACTATCTACTTAAATAAAACGTAAAAATATAAAAATAAATAAATAAAATTTATTTTTATAACTTTTACGCAAAAGCCAGATTAAAAGCTATTAATAAAGTTATTTTAAAACTTAATCTGTACACTATTTAAAAAATTAGATGCAAAAAATGTATAACACTAAATATTTTTAAACAAAAAATAAATAAACAAAATAAAAATAATTAATAATAAAATACCTAAGTTGTTTATTGATAACTTTTGAATAAAAATGATTAACAATTAAACAAATCTAATGTAAATTTGTGTTTTAAGAGAGCTATAAAATTTCTGGGTAATAAAATAATTCAAATAAAAATTTTTAATTATTAATTTTTAATAACTTGCATCAATAAAAAACTATTTAACTAACAAACTGTACAGTTTAGGATTAGATAAATAATTATTCAATATAATTATTTTAATTGTTAACCAAATTTTATACTTTTTAAAATAAACTTACTTTCATGCCTTTAATTTGAATTTCTGTTTTTACTGAATAAAATCCAGCAGAATTAAGAGGTTCAGTAATTATTAAATAATCTGAAAACTTTTAAAAATAAAAATAAAATTAGTAAATAAAAACAAAATGTAACTTTAGTAGAAATAAAATACATTATTATTTACTAAAAAAATAAAACAATATTTTTAAAACGTTATGTAAAATATCAAATACGTGTTTATATAAATTATGTTGTAAATAAATGTTTGCTAAATAAATTTGTGATTTACAACAAAACTTGTAGTAGTAATGCTGTTTTTAAAATAACTAATAGTTAATTAACTAAAAACGCAAAAAGTTTTTATTTCCCATAAAAAGAGCATGACCATATAATTATTACAAAAGTGCATTTTTGTAAAACAACCATGTATAATGTTTTGATATTAGTAATAGAATATATACACATTTAAACTTAGGTACATTTATGATAAATGCCATAACTAATTATTTTTTAAAATCTAGTCTAAAAGGCTGTTACGTATAACAATTAAAGGAATAAATTTCATATGAATTTTATAATAAAACTTTCATTTTTGTGAAACTAATTAAGTAGACAACTGTTATTAAATAACTAAAATAAGTATTTAAAATATTTTAAAAAGAATTCATTTATTACAACACAAAAACTTACAAGAAATAAATAACGTTCAAGTAAACGTTTTTGTAATGAACGACGGGGTACTTTTTTCACCGTACCTTCTTTATAAAGTAAAGGAATGCATGTCGGAAATGTACTTAAACCTTCAAGTTTTAATAAAGCTTCATGAGCAAGTTGAATCTTATCCTGAAATATATTTTTTTAAATGAGGTAACATATTTTTATAAAATAAAAATAAATTTTAAATAGGCGGTAAATATTAAATGTAAATTATAAACATTGAAAACAGTGCAACAACAAATTAATTACTGAAAAATGATATTTATACAAATTATTATAATAAAATATATTATTCTTAATATTTCTAGTAAAATCATGTATATATATATATATATATATATATATATATATATATATATATATATATATAAGTTACCTGATGAATAACTTCATTTTGAGAAGCATTAAGAATATCAGTAATCACATCATTTGCTTCTGTTATTAAAAAGTTATGCTAAATAATTAATTACTTTGAGCGTCTGCATACTGAGAATCGTCTTTGCACATTTTATCTTTAAGCCCTAACTCAAATAACAATAAATTATATAATAATTAAATACAAAACATACTAGAAATAAGTAACTTAAAACGTATGAGAGAGTTATTTACGTTGTAAAATATTCCCAAAACATCTTGAATGCGTTGTTCATCAAATTTAGAGGTTTGCTATATTTTTTAAATAAGCATTTCATTAAGAAATATTAAAAAAATTAAACAAATAATAAATATTTAAAAAATAATAAATCTTAAAATAAACCAGTAAATAATGTATAATTAAACCTTTCGTACAATAAACGTAATAAATTTTATTATAACACTAATAAATGTTGTTTTACTAATATAAAATAACCAATATATGTTTATTCATATAAATAACAATTTTAATAATTTGCCAGAGTTATCTAGCGGTACAGCGCTCGATTTGGACCTCGGTGGGTATGGGTTCAAATCCCACTACCGGCCCTAAAATGCTGATCCACATTCGGCTTTGCTAAAATATCTACTGTTGAAAGATGTTTCTCATAAAACATTCAAAGTAATAAATATAAAAAATAATAATAATATTTTTAAAGTTCTACAATTTGTATTAATTACTTAAAAAAACATTATATTTGTAAATTATAAAAAATTATCAATAAATTAAATAACTATTTTTTTACTTTTAACATTTACAACAATGTAATACATAAATATTAATTTTTATAAGTACCAATTTTATTTTTAAAAAGCCAGCATCACGTTTTCCATTTGATGAGTTGTATTTAATTATAGATATAATTACTCTCCTTTGTTTAATTTGTGTCTAATTGATTACACATTAACGTATTTAAATTAAACCCAGTTATATATTTATTAATGTTACATAAAATCATGTTAAAAATAACTTAAGCTAAAGTATTGCACATACATAATTAACAATTAATAAATGTTTAAACACCTATGTACTTGTGAAAATTGAGTTCAAGACAATAACGCTTATAACATTTTACATACATAATGTAAACTAAAAATTACAAATCTTACAATAATTTTTGTAGAAATAGATTTAAATTCTTTATTATTTACATAAAAATCAGAAAAAGTCGGGTAAATTGCTGCATATTGTCGTAAAAAGCTTTTGTAAATCTTTAAATGGGGTATTTCTTTGTCATCAGTAAATAAACGTGGTAAGACAACTTTACCGTTTTGTAAAACAGAAAAACTGTTATTTAAATGAGTATGTAGTTCATATAAGGAAGAAACATCTCTAAAAATTGAACGAATAATAATATTTTGATTTAAATTAATTGATTGCATTGCTTCGTTGTAAATATCCTGTAAAATAATATAATAAAAAATAATTACTTTTAAAATTCTTATTGATTCACATAATTTAGACTCGAAATTTATCATTTCTTGAAAAATAGCGTTCACAGTTTTCTTTCTATTACACATTAATGTTCGTTCATGATCAGTGTCATACAATAATTCATTATTATCCGCTTTAAAACGTCCCGTCTTAGCTTGAGCAATTAAATGTTTTATTCTGTTTCTTCCAGAATCATCGATAAGGTTTAAAAACCTATCTTCTTTATTTTCAAATTGTGAATCCATATCATTATCATCACCATTTTGCTTTTCATTAGAAATACTAAGCCGTTTTAATTTGTTTTTCATGTCAGATAAAAAATATGGATGAAAAATGTCTAAATAAAAGATTAATTCATTACAGGTTGGAGATAGTGACATAATAAAAAATATTTGAAAATCTGCCAATCATGAAGGACGAATTTATTTCGTAAATATTAATAAGTTATAACTATTTTCTTATATAATTTTGTTTCAAAAAATTTTTAAAATTAATAATTAAAAATTATTTAATAAAAAAATAATCACAACAATGTTATTTTAAAATAATTATTATATAATTTGATTTAAACAAAATAAACTACGACAATTTTTAAACAGGTTACAAGTTAATACCCAAGTTTAGTAAGAGAAAAATCCTTTTAATCTTTAATTCGGATGTATCAGTATTATCAAGTTGAAAGGGAAAGAAAATTAAGCAAAAAATAATAAAATAAAAATAAGAAGAAGGGATGTTATTAGAAACTCGTTAACTTTATAAATTACTTGTTTTAAATTTGGGAAATACGATTGCGTATTGCACTTTGTTAAAAATTTCTACGTTTTGCTATTTAGTGTTTTTTGTTTATCAATTTTAGATATCCATGTATTTACTGTGTTTTGTTTTACTTTTCTGGTTTCAGGTTTGTACACGAGTTAAATAGGAGGAAAACCCTTTTTAATACTTTGTTTAGGGTTACAGGTTACAGGTTAATACACGAGTTGATTAGGAGAGATCTCCTTATGGTCCTCGGTTCAAAAATATCAATATCAATCAATTAAAGATATAAGATAAAGCAATGAAAATGAAAAATGAATTAAATTAAACGAAATTAGATAATGCAAACTTGTCATATAATAATTTAAAAGCATGGAGATTGGGAGCATCAACAATGTAAAATGGGAGGTTATTCCAGGTAGATATGACCTATGGGAGAAAAAGTGCTGCTTGATCTTCTTATTCGCCCGGAGCTTAAGCAGCTTAAATTTGTGTCCTCTACGATTATCTTCTGATTTAGTGAAGTAAGGATATATAGAGTCAGACTTAAATAATTGGTAGACTAGAATTAAGTCGCCTCGGAGTCTCCTATCTGTTAATGGGAAGAGATGTAAACTGGAAAGCCTATCACCATACGGGAGGGTACTTAAGAGCCGTAGGTATTTTTGTGAATTTTCTTTAGACCTTTTCTAACAAGGTCGAGTCTTTGATGAGCACTGGGGAGGTTACTTGGACGCAGTATTCGAGATGAGGTCTAATATATAACATATATAAAAGTCGGGATAGGTCCGGCGAGATTTTTCCTAGGTGTCGCCTTGAAAAATGCATAAGATGTATACATTTCTGGAAGGCCTTGGAATGATGAGAGTAGAAAAATGAAGAGATGAATCAAATATTACTCCCAAGTCTTTGACTGTATGTACTTTAGAATGAGCGAGCTGTTCAGGTAGCGGTACATAATAACTGTTAGAGTTCCTTTTACCCAAAGCTAAATGGAAACATTTAGACCAATTTAAAGGGAGTTTATTAGCAGAGGACCAATTATTAATATTCTTTATATCTGATTGCAGTAATTCAGGGTTGGAGCCCCCAGATCTTCACATCGTCAGCATAGAGCAGGATGTTCGAGCGAACTACTGTTGGTAAGTCATTGATAAAAAGGATAAATAGTAAAGGGCCTAGGACCGAACCTTGTGGAACTCCTGAGCTAATTGTGCACCAGGGAGAGGAGTCACAACCTAATTTGACACTAAAGCTACGATTCGTTAAAAATTCCCTGATCCAGAAAGGAGGAGAGCCAGAGATACCTAGGTTAACTAGTTTGTTTAGTAACAACCTGTATGGAACCTTATCAAAGGCCTTCGCGAAATCAAAATAAATGGAATCAACACTATGTTCTTGATCAAGAAAGGATGTAAGACAGTCAGCGTAAGACAATAAATTAGTGAGACACGATCTTTGTGGCAAAAAACCGTGCTGGGCCGGATGGATCATCTTATTCTTGAGGAGAAAATCCATTAAATGATGTTTAATTATCCTTTCTAACGCTTTGCTTGGGGCAGATAAAATACTAATTGGCCTATAACTTAATGGGGAGTAGCGATCACCTGACTTATAAATAGGTCTGATGTAAGCTTGTTTTCAGACATTAGGAAGAGCCCTGTTATAAGTGATTGACTAAAAATTTTTGCTAATATGGGGGATATAATTTCTGCACAGTCCTTCAGAACACGAGAGTAGATGCCATCAGGACCACGGGAAGTGGATTTAAGTTTGATAAGCTGATGTAATACTGTAGGAATGGAGACAGTAGGCGAGGTTACTACTAGGGACGAGTTAATATTAGAGGGGGGATAATCATTATCTGTTGAATATACTGACTTGAAATAAGAGCTAAAGGACGAGCAGACCTCCAGAGGAGGGAGGAAAGAACCACTATTACTTTTCAGCCATAGACGAGAAACACCGCAAACCCTTTGACGTTTTATATATTTAAATAAAATGTTTCGGTCTGCTTTCAATTTTAATAATAACTTGTGAAGCTGTTTGTTTTTGAATGCTCTAATTGAAGCTACACAACCATTACGTAAAGCTAAATATTGGTAATAGAAACAAGGTAGTTTCGAAGCTTTCCATTTATTAAAAGCTACATTACGCATTTGAATACGACGCTTTAAAGAACGCGGGAAGTTGAACTTGGGAGGGGTAGAGAGACTAAAAGGAACGAATTTATTAATGCCTTCATTTATGATTTGATTAAAACGAGAGTAATTGGTGTCAACACTATTCTTAGTTGAGAAACCCCAATCTGAGTGACTTAAGAAATTTCGTAAACCAGCAAAGTTTGCTCTGCGAAAATCTGAGATTGGCTCAATTTTAGGCTTTGGCACCCAGTCGAAAGACGAAGGAAGATGAACAGAAAAAGACAGAAGAGAGTGATCACTTTTTCCAAGAGGAGGCAAATGATTAACGTAGTCAATTAAGGAGGAGGAATTTGTAAAGATGAGGTCCAAACAAGAAGGCATACAACCAGATCGAAATCTAGTAGGTGCTGAAACATGTTGAGTATAAGTATTGACAAGGCTGAAATGAAGAAGAGTGTCGAAATAGTTAGTGGATGAGGAGAGAGAGTGCCAGTTTATAGAAGGGTTATTAAAATTACCAAGAATAATAGAGTGTTTAAAAGAAGCAGAGTAAACATGTCCAAGTTCACCTAATAGAGCGTCATTAGCTTCTTTTGTGAGTGAGGGAGGCCTATAGAGAAGTGAGAAAAGGATTTGTTCCTTAGCCGAGGAATTTACTAATAAGTGGAGAAATTTATACCCAGCTGAAATTCCGTACGAAGAAAAAGTGATCGTAGAGAAGCTAATGTTTAATCTAACATAAAATAAACAACCCCCACATCTACCTCTAACAGAATCAAGTCCGACTAAATTGTAACCGCTAATGGAAATTTCACTATCAAGAATGTCTTCTGAAAGCCAGGTTTCTACAATCCCTAAAATATGAGGAGTTCTTAGCGCAATCAATGATTTTATTTTATCTAATTTATTAAAAAAACTAAAAGCATTTGTGTAAAACACATTTAAGCTACGGGGAATGGAAGTAGGGGTGTGGGCATGGTTAATTTGTGGACAAATAGGTGCTGACTCCGAGGCGCAAGGGGAAAATCCTGTATATTGGTGATACAAGAATCACTTCTTAGCTTGAGAGGGGTTAATTTAACTAAAGGGATCAATGATAGTTTAGAGCACAGGTAGTTAGAATTCACAACATTCCTATCCAAAGTAGGATCATATTTATGCATACGAAGCTTTGGGAAAAGGGAACGTACTGAAGACCAGTTGCTTAAGATTTCACTGACTATGTCAGAGGAAACACAGGAAACAATAACTGGGGGGAAGGAATGAGGTCGTTTACAAGTCATACGTGTTACCTTGAACCCGGAAGCAGTCGGAAGACAGGCTTTGATGGCCTCAAGTGCAACCTCTTTAAAATTCAAGGCTGAGAGAGGGATGCCTCTTACTATTACATTGTTTTCTCTTCTTTTATCGCGAGCGTAAAGTTTAGCGGCGGATAAAATTTCTTCTTGGGAAAGACGCAAAACCGCATTTGTAACTGAGGAAGGGGGATTGTTTTTAACATAAGAGGTGAGAGTAGTGATAGAGGCCTTTAGGGAGCTAATCTCGGCCTCATGTTTAGAAGAAAGGGTACTATAGGAGCTTTAAAGTTCGACTACCGAACTCCTAAAAAGAGAGTTGCTAGTGGTTAACTCCTTGACCAAAGTGATGAGCTCGTCAAGATTTGGTATCTGACATAGATGGTGTAGAATGATGGTTACATAGCCACAGGCAATTCATGCAAATGAAGTCAACTTTGCTGTTGGCAGAGATGATTGTAGTGAGACTCAGACAACCCTGTACACTTTTCGTGAAACCAAAAATGGCACTTAGAGCAAAGCATACCTGTCTTTACTGATTTACTACAGCCTCGCCAACCACAGATAAAAATTTGGGCTTCTGCCAACATAATCTGTACTGAGAAAAATATAAAAGTAATAAACAAAATATCACAATGCAAACCAAAGTGATAATCAGTAGAAGAAATGAAATTTCAAGCACGATACAAAAAGATCGTACAGGATCAGGCAATTAAGCAACACAAATTGCAAAATTGCACACAAAGCACACTAAAACACTAAAATACCAATTACATAAAACACCAAAAACACCAAACAAAAACGTGAACGCGTAATAACGAGCAAGCACAAATGACAAAAAACTTTTGACCTGTAACGTCACACAAGCGTATCGCACAGATTCAGATATTTGTATTTATTTGCGTTACGTTTGTGTCTTGCTGTACCACTAATTTTTTACTGTATTTAAGCGATTATTATTGGTTTTTTCTTGGTGATATATTTTGTTTTTTCTTCTTACTTTCACAGTTAAAATTTATATAATGGTTATAGCTCAATCTTGTTTATCTGTTAATTATGGCAATGCAAAAACAGTAAAAACATGAATTTTTATGCTCTTTCTTGTAATTGACTTCTTAAGGCGTGTTTCAGGTTTCAGGTTTGTACAAGAGTTAAATAGGAGAAAAACTCCTTTCAATACTCTGTTCAAGGTATCAAGCATCAATGAAAAATAAATTTAAAAAAAAGATAGAAGTAAATTACAAAAGAAAATCATTAAGTAAACTTGAGTAGGTATAATTTGTCATATGCAGATTTAAACGCCTGAAGGGAAGGGGCTAAAACGACATGCAGGGGCAGGTTATTCCATGCGGTGATAACTCTAAACGAGAAATGATGAAGTCCTAGTCGGGATTGAACTCGCGGCTTGGAGAGCTTAAAAGAGGGTGTCCTCTGCGGGAATCATGGGAGAGGGCAAACATGTGCTTAAAATGGGTAGAGTTTAAGAGTTTAAAAGAAACTAGAATAAGGTCGCCCCGGAGTCTCCTATCTTTTTTAGTGGGAAGAGACGAAGCGCTTCCATTCGCTTGGGGTAAGGAAGACTCTTTAGGGTACGTGGGAGTCTGGTGAAGCTTCTTTGAACTTTATCAAGTTTAACTATATCTGCCCTTAGGATAGGCGACGTTACTTGAATACAATATTCGAGATGCGGCCTAATGTATAATTGATAAAGAAGTCGGGTACAGCTAGCTGGAATATTTCCTAAATTACGCCTAAAAATTTCATAAGTCGATAGCAGGTTAACGATGCTCTATTATGGTGTGACGAGAAGCTAAGGGATGAATTGAAAGTCACACCAAGATCTTTCACCGTGTCAACTGTAGAAATAGTCTGAGCACTAGGAACAATATGTCGGTTTCCTGAGGATTTTCCAAATAAGAAATGATTACATTTAGAAATATTTAGGGGGGAGCGCATTATTCTTAGACCACTAGAAAATGTTAAGAACATCCTGTTGTAGTTGTTCGGGGTTAGAGCCCCAGATTTTAACATCATCAGCATAAAGCAGGATGTTGGATTGAACAACTGTGGGCAGATCATTGATATAGATTTAAAAAGAAGGGGACCCAGGACAGATCCCTGAGGGACCCCCAAAGAGATTGGGGAGAGAGGCTACACTACTTAGTTTGACACAGAACTTACGATTAGTGAGAAAGTCACGTATCCAGTCAAGGAGCAAAGGACTTATTCCAAAAGTTTTTAGCTTACCGAGTAGAGCTGAATGCGGAACTTTATCGAAAGCTTTGCAAAAGTCGAAGAAATTACATCGACTGATGATGATCGATCCAGCATGCCGGTAATGCTCTTTGAGAACGTCAGAAGATTGGAAAGACGGGATCTCCCAGGCATAAACTCATGTTGGGCGGAATTTATTAGGTTGTTCGTAGAGATAAAGTTAACCAAATGTGATTTAATGATTTCACAAATAGTTTTTTCACTATAAATGCATGGATTACGGATGTGAAATTGAAATTAGCTGGAATGGTGATAATTATATATACCTAGCCAAATCAAAAGAAATCAGGACCGAGATCCCACATTTAATCTTCCCGATGTGCTAACAAACTTTACTTGAGAGTTCTCAAAAAATATGCCTTAGCTTCTACTCCTTTTCTAACGCAATTTTAATTACTCCATTTAGTTGAGAGAATTACCCGTGATTTGGAACCTTACCTTTATTCGTCCTATTCATGTTCCAGGTTCAAACCAGATAACTTTAGGCCTACCAGAATTCCATCAAGATCAAGTTAATACTTGGAGAATATCATTAAGTCCCAGTTTGCTAGTTTTATCATTGAAAATTACTTCATAAATCCTGCTCAACAGGAGTTTATGCCAATGAGATCCTGCCTTTCTAACCTTCTAGCGTTTACTGAAAGCATCACTTGCTCGCCATTAGTCGACGCAATGTACTTCGACTTTTGCTGCATTGCTAAGTAAACTAAAATCATTCGGGACGTCATTCACTGCTGGAATAGATACATAATTTTCTTACTAACCATCAAGTCAGTGTTAAATTAGGTAGCACGGCCTCCACCCCCACTCAAACTACCTCAGGAATCAGTTTTAGGCCCCCTACTTTTTATTATTTTATGTTAATGACTGCACTCGACTTCTCTGTCAACTTTATATTAGGCCGCACCTTAAATATTGTGTTCAAGTAATGTCTCCCATTCTAAGGGCAGATCTAATTAAACTTGATAAGGTGCCACGTGCCCTTACCCTAAGCATATGCAAGCTCTTTGACTCTTCCCATTGCCAGATAGGCCACTCCAGGGCGATCTTATTCACACTCCTTAACTCAAATCAGTTTAAGCACTTATTCTTCCTCTCCAATAATTCGCGTAGAGGACACCCTTTCTAAACCTAAAGTTTAATCCTGGTTAAGTCTCCATCAATTTTTCTAGAGGGTTATTTCTACCTAGGAATGCTTGCTTCCACATGTTGTTTTGGCCACGTCCCTTCAGGCTTTCAAATTGGTCTATAATAAACACTACCTTCTCAGGTATTAAATAAAAATGGTAAACATTCTTTTATTAAATTTCAAACATCATACAAGATTATTCATTAGGACCAGCCAAACATGTAACCCAAGGCTTTTGAAAATAAACCCGATTCTCTATCTTGCCTTACCTGTAAATAATAAATAAAATTAAAAGCAATCAATAAATTTGAAATAACCAACTTTTACATATATATATTACCCAAAACACTGGAAAGGCATATTAAAGCATATAACTATTGTATGTCAAAACATTAGATAGTCCTGTTATGAAAAGAGCCGCATGTTTATTGGGTATACACGATTTTCATTATATAAACGGAGAGAAAATTGTTAAGAACCTAAAACTAATTTAGATCACTAGTAAATCGACCGAATTCACATCAAAATGAATCATTGTCACTTGGAGCATTTTTGCACATAAATGCTAGGATAATCGAGTGGTTAAAACTCCAGATTATCAGTACATGACAACGTAGTTGTAATGTTGAATCTCCTTCCTTCGAATTTTTTTACATTTAGTAATAAGACTTACAACGCTATCATCATTCATTCATTTGGCTAGTGACATAGTCGACTTTGATTGCTTGATAAATGTTAATGGGATGCTAATGATCCTGAGGATTTGAGTAATGCTTATAAAGTCTCAATTTCCAATGATGGTGATATTCCTGACTGTTAGTCCTCCATGTGGTGCATCCTGGACTAGGTGCCCCTAGGGATCTAGACTAATAACAGCAGGGTCCGAGTGCACAGCGGTATAACTGGGCTTCCGCTACGGCGGGTGGGTGCGAACATACACCCATGATACTTAAAAGGTATCTAAAAGTATACATATACCATATGTAGCCCTTGGGCTAAGGGAGATAACCCTGAAAAAATCAGGCGGCCTCGTCAATCTTTGCGAACAGTGGCGACGTCACAAGGATGCTGTCTACCAGCCAAGAAACTTTGTTATTCTTCCACGTTTGTCTACGCTTGTCAAGCCATCGAAATCGATCGTTCTACATGTCGCATAAATATGGGAAATAATGAAGAGGTGACCACGTCACCAACCAAAAATGAATGAAATGATAAATGTTAAATGTTGAAAAATAGCTGTTTCTTGACTGATAAACAGCTTACTTGTGACGCGTCACTGTTCACAAAAAATAATGAGGTCGCCTAATGTCTTGTATAGGTTGTCTCCCTTAGACAAATGATTACATATGGTATACGTATACCTTAACATCCTTTTTAAATATCCTGGGTGCGTTCGCACCTACCCGCCCAAGTGGAAGCCCAGTTGTACTACTGTGTACTCGGTCCTCACTGTTAGTCTAGGCATTTGAATGCATCTAGACCAGGAGGAACAGTTAGGGATATTATTAGAAATGGTGACATTACTCAAATCCTCAGAATCATCATTCCACCATGATTTATAATTGGAATGCTAATCATAAAAACTTACAGTATTAATATTATTTAAAAAATACTACAAGGCCCTTAGTATTAAACTATTTTTTGTTTTTGTCATTGCGAACGAACAAAACTTACACTAGATGTTCTGGATAAATGTGACGACCGCGTCGATGCCGCCAAAGAGCGCATCGAATTATGTCGTCCTACACCGCAGACGGGTTTTTCTATTCCATTGGCATTGGGAGTACTATGGTGTTCGGGAATTTCGTTTAGCGGTGCGCGATTCAAACATTTTTCACGCAAAATGTGTTTGGGATCGTTCAGTTGAGGATACAGACTATTGTTATCGCCAGTACCGTCAACGTTCGCAGATTTACCGTTGGAATTCAATATTTGGGATGAATCCAAGCACCCATTATCTAAATAAATTTGCTGAAAAATAAATTTTTATTCTATTAAAAAGAATAGGTGTAGCGTTCATAATTCTACGCAGTTTCAATTTCCGATTATTGTGATATTGCTGACTGTACTCTCAATTAAAACTAAAACAGACCACAAAAAGTGGACAAAACTGTTTATGGACTTCTGAGGAGTGCAATCATATGCCTATAATGCTTAAAAATAATCTGAGAACGTCAATAGCATATAGTCAAGAAAGTGAGCCTTCGCAAAAAATTATGGAACCCTACTAATATTTGTAGTACCATCACAAATATGTCATATATAATACAAAACTATTACCTTAAGACATCTGTTGCATTAACTGAATTAATTAAAAATGAATACAAGTTAAAATATGAAATAATTTTCCTAATTATTAAAATGTAAAATAGTATGCAATTAAAAAGTATAAATTAAAATAAGCATTTACAGGATCTGTACATTGAGATACACCGACCATAATATTGTCTCCAAACACTCTCCCATTCCTGTTAATAGCACAACGAGCCTGAATTTTGTTTTGATATTTTAGGTGCATCCAATTACCATTATTCGTTATCTAAAACAATAAAAACCAAAAATTTATCGATTTTCATCACAAACTAAATTGTTAATACAGCACAAATAATTACAAAAAACACATCGCGTGATGTATTCAACCACTTAGTATTACTAATTTAAACAAATATTTAAACAAATCTTATACTACAAAACCTTATTTTAAAAAATCTTAAACCATATATAAAAATAATACGTGGAGGAACAGTTAGAAATATACCCACCATTAAAAATTGAAACTTTATAAGTATTAATTAAATCCTCAAGATCACTAGGGAGATAACCATGACAAAAATTAGGCCTTGTAAATCTTTCTAAAAAATGGTATCGTTTATCAACCAAAAACTCTGTTATTATCCTACGTGGGCATGCATCCAGGTTGGATTCGAGCGCCGACACCAAATGTGGGCCCACGTTCGGCTTTTCTAAAACGTCCAGTACTGAAAGTTGTTTCCTGTAAAGCATTTAAAGTAGCAAAAATTAAAAAAAAATTTGTTACGTCATTAGATCCAATCGTTTGATACACTGTACAAATATGGAGATAATAAAAAGGTGATTGTGTTACCAACTACTGAATCTATATAAATTTTAATATAAAAATGTCTAAAAAGGTTATATTATATAACAACCTAAAAAATAAGCGAACATTTGTTATTAAAAATTAGAAAAAATTCATAAAACATTTAAAAAATTGTTCATTGTAAAGATAAAAAATCAACTTACAACATGCTTTTCAATCGTTCCAAACTGAGTAAACTGATTCAAAATAAATGCACATCGAGACGGTGGAAAACTTAAAATAAAAAAACAATCACAAGTCTTTTGCTAACAAAAATACCGTATTAAACACAGATTACGTTAATTATTTTGAATGAAAATTAATGAGCCTTAAAACTTATAATTATTTGTAAATATAAAATATTATAGTCTTTATTTCTGTAAGCAATAAAAATATAATTTCAACTTTACATCCCATGACAATTTAAATTTCAAGTATAAATTGATATTTGTGAAAGTATTTAATGAAATTTCAGTCTAGTAAAATCGTCAAAAATAAATTAATTAATTAAAAATTATATAAAATGTTTTAAAACCTTAACATCAATCCAGCAACAAAATTAATTAAATAATTATTTCAAATAAACTTTTAAAAACTAATAAAAATTAGTCAAACATTTGGTCTACATTTAAAAAAAATGGTATATAAAAAACACGTACGTACCCAAAAACAGTAACCCAACAATGTTGAACAGACGTAAGATCATTATTGCTTGAACTAAAATAAAGCAAAATTAACATTTTATAAATTTAATATGTTCGTTAAAATTATTGCAGGCAAAAATTAAATGATAGAAACGATAGTTCCTAAGCACTTTACACCTCAAAATTTTTAGTTTTTCCCATATTTCAACACTGTTTTAAAAAAGCAAAAATCCTCATTGGTCATTAGTATTATGTTTACCTAATACCAGAAAAAACCTGTAAATCATCATTATTCAATAAAAAAACCTAACTCAATCTTAGTGTACATTTTACTAATATATAAATTAATTTTGAATCAAAGCACAAACATCGAAATAATCAAATTGGTAAAACGTATTTCACACCACCAGTAAAAAACAAAAAAGTTAAACGAATTACTTTTGATGCATTATGAGTGCATCTGCAAGTCGATCTGGTGTTAAAATATTTCTATATTGAATACTGTTTTGAAGCTGACTGGTATTTAAACTTGTATTAGGCACACGCGTTGGAGAAGTTACTAATGGATTAACTTTATTTTGCATTCGATTAGAAGTAGGAACTGAAGGAGACAAAAATGAACTTTCATTTCCGTAAGCACGTTTCGGAGTTGTTGAATAAGTTGCCCCAATTGCCGTATTTGGTGTACTATGTCTAATACCTTTAAACTGATCAACATTTGGTTTGTGTCGCGATCCAGGGCCAATATTGAGTGTTGACCACATGCTTTGTGTTGGTGGAGACGTTAAACGACGACCTATTTGTTCATTTTGTTGATTTAAATAACGAGGTTGTGTCTACAATAAAACAAAATAATCTAAAATCAAATTTCAAAAAATTCTTGCAAATGTAGAATACCAATGTCACAACCATCAAACGCTTTTTGAAAACATTCATAAAAATAGTTAGATGCACACAATCATATATATATATATATTGAGAATTGTAAATTACCTGCTGATTGTTCATAAATCTAACTGGAGAAACATAGCCATTCGATCGTTCAGTATAAACTTCATTTGGTGAGCTAGCAGTTGTGTTTGAAGACAATTGTTTATTCCCTCCCATCAAAAAACCAGGAAGATACTGATTTCCAGCATTTTGTCCATTAAATAATGATCCAGGAGCAGCAGGCGGAGGAGAACCAAGAGTCATGGGCTCCGTAATAGAACCAGAATTCATGTTATTTAGCATTGTTGTTTTACAAAACTAAACAACTAAAAATGTAAGCAAAATTTAAAAAAAATAGTTAACAGTAACAACTACAAATACAGGTTAATACACGAGTTAATTAGGAGAAGCTCCTTATAATCCTCACTTCATGAATATCAAATATCAAACAAAAATATATATATAAAATAAATAATAAAACAAAATGAAAGGGGAATAAGGTTTCGAAACATATAAATGGAAATATTAAACATATTTGGGTAGGGCAAACTGATCATATAATAAATAATCCAAGTAAATTTTCAACCACTATGTAACGTTTTTTAAACTAACATTCAAACGTAAAAACAATAAAATGGATAATCAACCGTAGTGAGCAAACTATGTTGACAATTATCAGTACAAGTAATCAGAGCACCTGACCACCTTGAAAAGTTAAAAATAAGTAAAGCCGGTTGTTGGTAGTACAAATGAAATAAATAAACAATAATTTAAAACATTAAACATATTTTATAAATTGTTTTATAATTGTATTGTTAAATAATTTTATAAATTTATTTAGCTATTTTTAATACTCCAGATAATTTCAATAAAAAAAACTCTTGTGTGATTTAAATTAGCATTCTGTAATTTATTATTACAAAATAATTCAAAATTATAAACCAACACTGTTTACCAACAAAAAAAACAAGACACAATATATTAACAAACCACAGTGTAACGTGATAAATTCAAATACAAAACAGTGTTCAAACAAAATTAAAGTTGTTTAAATGTGCAATAATATAAACATTGTAATTAAAATAAAGTTCAATAATAATTTTTAATATTTTATTCTAATTGTAACACTGAGGAATAAAAGGAGTTTATCTTACTAAACAGTAATAAACTCGCGAAGTGAAGCGCGTGTCACGCTACAAGTCCACTATTTATCGTTTCCTCTTTTCTTCTTTTTTTGAAAATGATTGCAGTGTTTTTGCATTTTAATACGTGACTTATTTAGAATTTAGAAATATTAATCTAAACGAATAAACAATTTTAATAAAAATCTTACAATAATATTTATTATAAAGTACAAATTAGTAATAAATTAAATTGATAATGGGTTGTTTTATCAAGTATATTACAGTAGACACTCAAGAATAACCGTAATACATTTCTTAAATATTGAAATTCTGTTTTTATGATTGGAAAATACTACAAATAAGAAAAATAATATAATTAAAAATATAAAAAAAATAAATTAATAATTTGTGAACTGACACGTAGCTTTTTAACTGTCGTATAAAATCACATCATGCCTGATTCCTTTCTAAACAAGTACTATTGCGCAATTCGACCAGATATATTGATTATTTAGGTACTTACCATGTGTGTGTGTACAAATTATTATCTGCAATTTGACATTAAAAATTGTAGATAAAGATTAGACGCAATATAGTTATTGTGTTAAAAATTTGCTTTAGTTAAAATTTATAATTTTGTGTTTCGTAGTATTCAGATATAGGTTGTAATTTAGTAGCTATTTCTTAAATTCGCATTTTTGTTTTTAAGTATGTGATTTATTATAAGATAAAAAAGCATTTGCATAAAACTATTAAAAATAATAGTAGCATATAACCAAAATAAAAATAGTAAAAAATAGTATTTTGTAGAACACATTTGTAATTTTGAATTAAACCGGGTTGTTTGGTTTTAATTTAAATGTAATATGTTCAGTTTAAATCAGGTAATCAGGTAATCAAGTAAAATCACGAGTTATGTAGGAGGAAACTCCTTTTTGTACTCGGTTCAAAATATCAAATATCGGCAAAGTAAATCTCAAAGATTATGTAAATAAATATAATAAAGCTGTAAAAACAGAATTGCAAAATTAAATAATATATTCATAGGAAAATAGTTGTCATATGCTGATTTGAAGGAGTCGATGGAAGGAGCTGAAACAACATGGCTAGGTGAAGATTCACGGAAATAGCCTATACAGAAATGTGGTTTAAACGTAACCGGGATCTTACTCTGGGTTTGGATAATTTAAAAAAGAGTGCCCCCTTCGAGAATCATTCGCGGGTATAAAAGGGAGTTCGACACCATCTGACCTTAATAATTTATAAACTAAGATAGAATCCTTGGGCTTCCCTATCTTCTTACAATGGAAAGAGCTCCGAAAATTTCCAAATTGGTTTGTATAGCTAACGTTCTTGAGCTGCCTAGGGTCATCTTCTACGTAGAGCCTACGCTGTGTACTTTGTCTAAAATCTTAATATCCGTTTTTAGGTAGGGGGATGCTTTTGGGTTCTAATATTCAGTAGGATCAAAAAAGTAAAGTTGGTAGGTAACCAGTGTATACCACGAAAACTCTCACTGGGACGTTCCAAGATTGCGGTTTAGAGAGCGTGGTGAGTTGAACCCGCTTTCAGAGGAAGCTCTCTTTACTCGCGATGCATTTGAAAAGTTTAGGGATTGTTCAATGTAACCCTAGATCCTTGATTAAATTAACTCGGTGATGGAAGAAGAATCTGACACAGCGCTCAAATATATTGCCATGAATATTTACCAAAGGAAGTGTTTACATGAAAGAAGTGAAGCGCATTTGCTATAGACCAATTGTAGATACTTAAAATATCTGGTTGAAGTTGTTGAGGATTGGTATTCCAAATCTTGACATCATTAGCATATAACAAGATGTCAAAACAAACAACAGCAGGTAGGTCATTAATATAAATAATAAATAATAAAGGACCAAGGACGGATCCTTGAGAGACACCTGAGGTAATGTTTACTACAGCGGAAGTAATATCACCTAATCATACGCTTAATTGCCGATTGGAGAGAAAATCCGTTATCCAATCGAGGAGAGGCGGACTAATCCCAAAGGCTTTTAATTTATTCAATAATGCCGAGTGGGGTACTTTATCAAATGCTTTGTAAAAATCATAGTAAATGACATCAATCGAATGAGAGTACTCCAGCATTCTAGTGATACTATTGGCAAATGTCAGTAGATTAGTGAGGCAGGATTTAGAGGGCATAAATTTATGCTAAACAGGGTTAATGAGATTGTTATCGACTATAAAGTTTATTAGGTGAGACTTAATTATTTTTTTAATAATTTTACTGGGAGCAGACAGGATGCTAATAGGTCTGTAGCTCTCAGCCTTAAATCTATATCCAGCTTTGTAGATCGGCCTTATATAGGCTAATTTCCAGACTGAAGGGACCTTGCCTTGTTTTAGGAGAGTTAAACAAATACGCAAAGAGCAGGAACTGTCTCAGCAGCACATTCTCAAGACTCTCCGAAATTTATATATCTTCATCTGACCTCATAGAGGAAAGTTTTAATTTGAGAAGGAGGTGCGGACAACATAAGGTGATAGAAAGGGAAAATTGGATAAAGAGGACTGGTATAGAGTTACCAGCGAAATCCGTATTAAAGAAGACGGATTTGAAAGTATTGAATTAATTGTTACTTGGTAAAGGGGAAGAGGAGACCCGTACCGAGAATCTTAGTTGTGGAAATTGGGTTCCTGGACATCTTAATAAATTTGAATAACAATATCTGTCTGCTTTGTCAAAGGTGCTGTTATTACTGCGATGTTTGACCTCAGAAAGAGGCTGCAGCACATTTATTACAGTAAATCAGATAAGTATTCATCTAAAAACAAGGAGGTTGGTTGATTTCCTTATGACTCGCGATTACGAGTTTCGCTCAGGTCTAATAAAACGTTGCGGGATGCTGACTAAACCTTGATCAGGAAGGCGCTCAGTCAAGTTGGCTCCTACGAGCTTAATTGAATGTTAGAGAAATCCTTCGTAGAAAATTGTCTACCGTCGGTTGAGAATAACCATTCAAAACCTTCACAATAGTTCCTTATAACCTTCAAAGTTAGCATTACTGAAATCCGGGATATAGCGCTGAACGGATAAGCGATGTACGGGCTGAATTAAGGAGATGACTTTAAAAGCCAGACAGGTGAATTTATCATACCTATAATGCGGCAGGTGGAGACATAGTCAATTACATAATGAGGAATTGGTGAGAACGCCTAGAGTCTAAGTAAGAAGGCTACGGCCCGTTCTAGCACCTAGTGGTAGAGGGAAACCTTTTGAAAAAGAAGGGCATTTCTATTTTGAAATTGGAGAAAGTTAAGTTAAAGGGGGTTGCCCTGACTGGACTCAGAGTGTCCCGAAGTGATGGTAGAGGCATTAAAATCGCCCATCAACACTTCGATACTTATGGGGAATTACCAAACTGACTGGAGTTCTTGCAATAATGCGAGGTGGGGAGGCTTCAGAGAGGAGAGGTCTATAAGGATAGAAAATCTAGCGTAGGTCGCCAGATGAGAGAAAAATGGAGATAGAAGAGGAGATCAAAGCTGGATTGTGTAGGAAGCTGAGGAAGTAGAAAGGGTATAGGATTAGGCTATCGTGAATATAAAAAAGACGGCTACGCCACATCTAGTTAGCTTTGAATCCGACCGGATGATGCTATAACTTGGATTAGCAGTTTGTTATCAAGGGCTATCTTTTGATAACCAGGTTTCAGTAATGCCAATTATAAATGCGGCTTATTGAGTCCCTAGAGCTAATAGACTTAACTCACTGAGTTTATTATGGCGAGGCTGCATGCAACATTAGTATAATATACTTTTAGAAGTGTATTAGTGGAAAGAGAAAGGGGTCCTATTCTTTTTAGTCTAGGTGATGGAGAAAAATGGACTTTTGTCCGGGAGCGTTGATAGAAATCTCGGGGCATTCATCAGGGGAGTCAATGGAGTTAGTTGCACTAAAGACCTTCGATGGTGCCATGCTCGGACAAACGGATCTAGGTAATACTAGAGAGGTTTTATTAGTCCTATCCCTACTGGCACCAGTCTATGCACCCGGATATCAAATGGGACTTAACACCCGTCCAACTACTGAGAATTTCAGAGGCAATGTCGGAGGATTTGAAAGAGACGTTATTGGGGGGGAAAGAGGAAGTTTCCTGCACCGAAGACATGCGCATAGGCCTTAAAATCAATAAGCAAGGGGTGGCGTCTTATTATCATATAAAACAATCTTTTTGAAATTGGTGGCAAGTGTCATTTCTATAACTATCTAAATTATTTTTCTCTTCTTTTATCTACCCATGCAAATTGTTTAGCTGCGGATAAAATTTCTTTCTTCAAAGATCTGAGGAAGCAGCTTTGGTGACTGGAGAAGAGAACTCTCTTAAGAGCGGATGGGAGGCCTCAATTGAAGCTTTTGAGTTGGGAAATTTCATCTGAAATTGCTTGATGGATTGAACCTGTAAAATTGGAATTGAGACTCGGATACGTCTACGTGATTTGCTGATATTATTAGTGTTACAAGAAGAGTTTGACTTCGTTAAGTAGCTCTATTATAGAGGTCTAGATTTGGAGTATCGGATTTTAGGGTCAGAGAAGCTGCGAGGATTGTAACGTGATTGGGCGACGAGAAAGGAGAAAGGGTCAAGATTTCCAAATACAATTTGTAATTAAAGCGGCCTCCACTTTAGTTGCACTTAGCATTCGTTATGTAAATACGCACTCAAGGGGCCAATTTCGTTTTCATGGAACCAGGTGTTTACCTGCGAAACAAAACATGCAGTCTTTACAGACCACCTAGCACGACAACCACAAGCCGCTGTCGCGAGGAAACTTTTTTCATTATAGATCGAAGTTTCCTACTTAAAATAAAGCAAAAAAAAGAAAATAAAAATATCACACGCAAACAGTGTAATGATAATTGTAAGTTAAAGTAACAACAATGAATGATCATAACTGCGACACCTGAAATGGGCTTGGGCCCAAATGACGATTAAAGTGCACATTACGCCTCGCGGAAAAACCACCAAACCATTGCCCAACTGAGCTTGATGGCTCGAAAAAGCCGCTGAAAGCCACCTGCCACTATATTTCTTATTTTTTAAAAGCCATTAAACAACTTTTATTACTTTACGTCGTGATAATTATCAGTTAGTGTCAAATTAAATTGCAGCGTGCGTTGCTAATTTAGAGTTTGGGTATGTTTATACTATTAAATGCAAGTGTTGTAATGACAAAGCATAACAAAATACTTTTTTTTGTTCAAAAATTTAGAATTCCAAAACATTAAATATTTATAATAAGAATTTTAAAAATTAATTAATCATTTTATTTGATTGGTTACTGTTTGAGGAACAAACGTAATTATAACGCCGGACTTAAAACTAGATAAATACATTTGGGATTTTACCTCCGACACTAAATGTAGGTTTTGTTTGGTTTTCACTAATTGTCCATTTGTTAGAAAATGTTTCTTGTAAAACACTTAAGTAATTAAAATTAAATAATAATGTTTACTAAAAAATAACTCCGCCTAGTTTGATTTAGAAATGATTCAATCTAGTTAGTCTTAAGCCTGGATAAAGGATGAGGGTTTGAGCGCAAGGTTAGCAACCTGGTTTCTGTTAAAAAATTATATTGTTACAGAAACAATAAGAGGACGCTATTCCGGTAAACAACGGCAAAAACGTAATTTGAATGACAGAGTTACATAGATAACAGAGTTGAGTCAAAACCAAAAAAAATTATTCCAAGACTATAAAATTGTGAAACAACTTTCGGGAGTTAGAAAGGACACCGATATTCCAATCAAAGGAAAAGATGGTCGTTTACTTCTCACAGATAATGAGCAATCATCTACATGAGTAGAACATTTTAAAAAAGTACTAAATCAGCTCATACCAAACACTCTTAAGATTATAATAATGATATTATTGATATGTAGATATGTCAAAATCGATAATATGTGGTGACATTTTCTGCTTTAGAGTGATTTATACAGTCAAAGGTTGAAAAACAAGCAAAGGCAGGAGGACTTGACGAAATAACTTTATATAATACTCATAAACTTATGGTGATGTGTAGCACGTGAACTTTCTCATTTGGTAATGTTATATGGCATAATGAACAAATTCCAGTGATTGGCGGCAAGAAGTGCTGTTTGTACTTTCCCAAAAAGGAAGTCTGAACGATTGCAATAATTGGCGCCAGAATAACGCTTATTGCTTATCGAATAGTATTTCTGGTAAAAAGGTGTTTTGCAAAAGTAATTTTAAATCGTTTAAATAATGCGGTAGAACAACAAACAAGTTTTGAAAAAGGAAAAAGCTATATTAAACAAATACTGACCTTTCGTAACATTATTGAGTAAAGTCAAGAATTTCAGCAATCACTTACAATTAATTTTATTGATTTTATGAAAGCTTTTGACAGCGTTCATCAAGAAGTTTTTTGGAAAATTGTTAAGTTTAATAGAATACCGTTAAAATATGTAAATACTATGCGTTCGCTATACCAAAATTCAAGTGGTTGTGTTCTAACAAAATGTTGTCATACTGCTATATTCGAAATTGTCACAGGAGTACGTTACAAATGTATTTTGTCACCGTTTTTGTTAGTTTTGGTAATTGATTTTATTATGACTTGATCCATAAATAATCTGTCTTATGGTATCAAATGGAACCATGGCAGATTAACAGATTTGGATTTTGCAGATAATATTGGTCTACTAAGTGAAACTCCAGAAATGATGCAAAATGTGACAACACGTCTCAGTGATATTAGCTCTCGTATTGGCTTACGGATTCACTGTTCAAAGACAAAGTGTTGTGCACCAAATACGCATTTAATGATTTACCCATCAAAATAGAAGTAAACAAAATATTCGGTTCTGTTGATTCCTTTAAATATCTGGGAAGCATTATTGGTTAAGACAGAAAAACCGAAATTGATGTTAAAGCCAGACTTGAAAAGGCAATGTCAATCTTCAATAAACTCAAATCAATATGGTCATGTTTTTCTATTCGCTTAAAGACAAAACTTTGTTTGTACGCATCAATAATCATTCCCACGGCAATATATGGGAGTAAAACAAGGAAACCAATAGACAAGATTGATATAGTGGTAGATGTTTTTCATCGCCGGTATCATAGCAGTATTTTAAAGATTACCTGGCGCGATCACATTTTAAATAATGAGATTATGAAAAAAACGGACTCTTATTTGCTACATGACATCATTACAATTAGACGAAGAAAATTAATTGGTCAAATTCTAGGTTTACCGCCCGAAAGACCAGCAAGAACGGTTTTGAAATAGACAATTGTAAACGGTAAAAGAAAGGTTGGTAGACCACAGAAAACTTGGCTAAGAACTATTCAGGAAGATTTAATTGAAATAAATGTTTCATGGGATTATGCAAAACGTTTGGCAGAATGTTCAATTACTTAAAAACATTTTGTTGTTTCATGTTCTCTTTGAATTACGAGACTTTGTTGTTATTTTTGCTGTAATTGTTGTCTTTTTGTCCCATGCTCATTTTTTTCAAAGTAAAAGGGTTTTGTAATAATAGTAATAATGTTTAATAGGAAATATTTTATCAAGTAAAATAATTGATGAATCCGAATGAAAATCGGTGTTTAGCGCCAGTGATAAAACTCAAACTCATGCTTACCTAATTTTACTTCTAGTTTTCTAACAACTGCGATCCAGGTACACTTACACAACATCATTATAAACATTATGGGACATGATATTTGTATTTCTAATTCCCGATTCTACTATGTTAAAAAAATTAGACATTTTGTGTTTGTAAATTACATTCAATTACTAAAAAATAAATTTAAATATGCGGTTATATTAACTCATTCTGATTAGTTACATTTTTATTTAAAAACGCTTTGGGGTGGCAAAAACAACTTACCCTAAAATTGACGATTTACTGTCGCTACTTGACAAACATTGAATATAAAATTTATGCTATGTTCACTTGTATGTGTTTAACAAAGGTAGTATTTATGTTTAATGTACAGTTAAATACAAATTTATACTTTATTATTAATAAACTTAACTAGCATCCTACATTTACCTATTAATTAATTAATTATTAAATTTCATGAAAAAACCCAAATATATGTATAAACAATTTACAAAATGTATATACATAAATATAAACTAATATATACTATAAAATTGTTTTCAAATACCGGAATATTTGACCGTATGTGTATATAAAATATACTGTTTGATTTGTTATTAGTTTTGTATAATGTACTATAATTATTTAAATGCTTTGTTTGTTTGGAAATTAAGCGTTTTGAAACAAATACATCTCCAAACTAAAATATAAGTAATATTACAAACAATTTCTAGTTTAATTAACAAAGTTTTAAAAATAAACTACAAATTATTATTAAAGCAATAAGTTCCCTTTATAATTTCAGATAAAGATAATAGAAGACGTAAATTGTGTGATGAATTCATTTCATATATTCTCTTCTGCCACAAACATATAAGGAATCAGTGTATATAGAAAAATATATGATGTAATATGATGCAGTAAACTTAACATTAATAACTACACGAACTTACGCAATATGTATGGGCTCTAATGTTACCCTGCAACACGGGAAAAGTGCCGTAGGTCGAAATTGGTAATTGAAGGTATGTGGCACGTTGGTGCATGTGTATGTGGGTAGGAGATGAAAATGTGGGTTGTATATAAGGTGCAAGTTTGTGTGTGCAGTGCATTTGGAAAAGAAGAAAGGAAAATTTTTGTGGAGCGGTTGTTACGTTGACTGGGACTGGCAGGTGGAAATTGCTGTACGGGACGTTGAGGGGCATACACGGTTATTTTTTAACAAAAGCAGAAAATCGATACTAATCGTAAATATTTTTGTGTTCGGTTTAAAAAGCTTTACATTTTTTTAGGTGTGTATTTAAGAAGAATGTATTGTTGGTTAATCCATTTGATGAAAGTCTTTTTCCAAAAAGAAAGTAATGTATATTTAAAAAATATTGCAGTTTTACATTTAGTTTCATTTAGAGTTAAAAACTTAATGGTATTTCGGCAATTAATGCGAGCACGAAAAGTAATGCACAAATAACTTTGTATTTTTTATGTATGCGTAATGTTTATATTTAATACTTTCAAACCAATTTGTTTTTTGGGCTATTTAGCCGTACGTAGAATTATGATTATAGTGGTTTCTACGAATAAGCATAAGATTGTTATTGTACGTGTTGGTTTATGTATATTTGCAAGAATTCAAAATTTCAGCTATCAAGTTTTTTATTAGTTAACTAGATAAGGGAGTTACCTAAACCAAAAACAATTTGTTTATCATTCTAAAAAATATTTAATTAGAGAACAGTGTAGGTACAATAGATAAAGCGGACTGATGTTAAAATTAATGTATATCAATTCATCTTTGCGTCAACGCTTGTTTATATGAGCGACTAAATTATATACCGTATTGTTATTTATATACTATCTTAGCAGTAAAAAAGAGTACAATACTATATATTTTATACAATTCTAATATAGGTCAAAAACAAGAATATTAAATATTTCAAAAATATTCGAAAAACAACCAAATTCGTTACTTCAAAAGGAGCTTATATTATAAAATATGCACATACATATATATATAACTATTTTTTAGGTATTATTCACTGTTTGCCAGAAATTTTCTTAAAGCTTTTATCTTTAAGTAACTAATTTTTCTTGTTTTTCATTTTAATTATATTCTAATAATCACATCTCTGACCTAATTTACTCGTTTTTTGGAATTTTTTAAACTGGCATCAATACTCTGGTTTCTGACCTAAATTAAATTTTATATAATATTAATTAAAAATATTTTTTATTAGGAATATTTTACTTATACTACTTTATTTACAATTTAGATATGTTTAATAAACAATTGAGACAAAAGCAAATTGATTATTTTGCATTGTCCTCTGTTCATTTACTGTATACATTTGTATGTACCGGTTTATTTCTCTTGTGATCATGATCATTAGTGATTATTTTATGGTGTAAAAGTAAAAGTTGTTTAAATATACAAGACCCACATAAAGTTATTGCTGCAGTAATTGCAAAATTTACTGTCGCAGTCAGTGTCGACATGAGCGCACGTTCCATGAGCCAACGTTAAGCGGACATTTTGGTTTTTTAATGGAGCGTCTTGATTTAATAACCAGTGCATTATCGCGAGTAATATTCACGGGCAAGGCCAGTAGCGTCGCTGAGTCATTCTGCATTTGTTTGAGCTCTAAGAATGTGTTTTTGAATTTTGGTCATCCAGCTCTGTCCTGTGACCACGGCCTTTCTAATTGATTTTTGAGATAGTTTCGACCGCATAGTATGGGCCAGTTGGCGGCCAGCGCGCGTATCCTGGTGAAGGAAGACGAGCAATTTTTTAAACCACCTTTCTAGGCCCCTCTTCGAGAGTGGAACAAGCAGTGCTGTCCCTAAACCTGGGCTGTTTGGTGATAATACTCGGGTGACACCAGGGGAAATAACCGTTGTCGCCTTCTTAGTCAACGCGTTAACGCCTGAGTATCCGTTTGGTCCACGGCTGTTTATTTGGCACAGCCTTATTCACAGCTAACCTTCATTGATAAAGGTCATTCCACTATCCGCCACCTGTGGACGCGCTAAGTAGGAGTCGGTCTCCCCCCTCAGTAAATTGTGTGATGAATTCATTTCATATATTCTCTTCTGCCACAAACATATAAGGAATCAGTGTATATAGAAAAATATATGATGTAATATGATGCAGTAAACTTAACATTAATAACTACACAGACATACACATACGCAATATGCCTATGTTAAATCAAAGCTAAATTTAATAAAGTTACAAGTTTAGAAGTGTCTGATTCACTTGGACAATAAATAAGTTACAAATCGTTTTTATGCACGCCAGATGGATATTAATGTAGGAATGTAAACAGATTCACGTGTTTTTGAACAGTTATTAACACTTTAAAGTAATCATCAAAATTAACTTGGTGTTTTGCTTGAACTAAATGACGTAATAATGACGAAGTGCACAAACGTTCATTTGAGTTGGATTCTTTATCGATTCGATTAGAAATGTATACTTTGGCCCGTTTGGCTAAACGACGAGATGTCCGATCAATATGAAAAGATTCTACAAAATGAATTCATTTCACAGTTTACGTCTTCTATTATTTTTATTTGAAATATTATTTTCTTTAAAAGTGCATTTAAATTAGAAAATTATATTAGTAAGAATGATGTTTCGTTAATCTTCTTCTTTTATATTGTTATTTTTAACAAACAAAGAAATTTATACCACACAATATAATTAAACATTAATTAAACCTGGATTACTCTAATTTTAGATTTTTTTATAAGTAATATCTATAAAATTATAAAGTAATATTAATATAAAATCTAAAAGCAATAAATGTTAATAATATATATGTAAAAACTTTTCACCAAAGTGCGAAATCTGTGAAATTATGACAACAGAAACTAAACGTTTATATAAAAAATGTACAAAAATGAATTTTAATAATTTATTGATTCGCTTTATACTGAACAATTCTATAAAAATAAAATCGACTTTTTCAGTCAACCTTTGAAGCACCATTTATTGCGTTTTGAAGTGCAACTGTTTAATCACTTAATCTTTACACGTAAAACAAAATTATTTGTTTATTATAACAATGGCCGATTATGTTTACAAATACGTTTGTTTATAAAATCGACAATAGTAATACAAATAATGTGTGCTATATATATATATATATATATATATATATATATATATATATATATATATAAGATAAATTTATTATTGCATACACATTCAATTTGTACAGACAATGCTAAGTTTTCGACAAACCTTATTCAAGTTAGTTTTAGTATTTCAAACTTACTCTTAATTATTTTCTATTAATTATAGATTAAATAAAATTGAAAAAAATGCACGTCAATTAAATCAATGGACCGATGCATTAAGAAAACAAACCCAAGCTTCGGAAGCGATATTTAAACGCGAAGAAAAGTACGGTGCTCACAATTATCATCCATTGCCTGTAGCACTTTCTAAAGCCAAAGGTATTATATATGTACATTCAGTTTTAATTATCTAGGCGTTTACGTTTGGGATGTTGACGGGAATTGTTATTTGGACTTTTTAAGTGCGTATAGTGCCGTGAATCAGGGTCATTGTCATCCGAAAATTGTTCAAGCTTTAAAAACTCAAGCAGATATTTTGACACTTACTTCACGTGCTTTTTATAATAATGTTTTAGGCGAATTCGAAGAAAAAATAACTAAAGAATTTGGATACGACAAAGTTTTGGCGATGAATACAGGTAATTAAATATATGTTTATATATCTATATTTATTATAATATTCTTTAAAATGTCATTAATGTTAATGAACAATATTTCTAAAAATAAGTTTTATAAATAATTATTTAAAGGAGCTAACAAATAAAATTAATTTACCAAATAATATTAATTAAAGAAATTTGTAAAATAATATTACAGGAATATAATAACTTATTTTATACATATATATAAGCCGTACATAAAAGTAATAATAATAATAATATTATTATTATTTATTATTATTATTATTCCAAAGCTTAAATACCTTACTAAATGTACATTGTGAATATAATCTATATATAGAAATATTTTAGAAAGCAAAGAATATAACCTAAAATATTTAAAATGTATAGCTTGTATTATCTATATCCATATATATATATATATATATATATATATATATATATATAGCAGATGAGCACATCTGTAAACGTTTCTTTATTAAGTAATAAAACTATAATAAAATCGATATTATGCAAGCTCTCGAATAAAATCAAAGTACAAGAAAGTTTAATAATGATTGAAACAAAAAAACATTAAAAAATCTTAATTAATTAATTTGTAAAAGAAATTAACCATAATAAACTTATAAAGTATAAAAAATGTTAAATTTAAATATTTTAAATTACATAGAACAAATCTGTGTTTTATTATGCTTCATATTTTAATTTAGGTGTTGAGGCAGGTGAAACAGCCATTAAATTAGCAAGAAAATGGGGCTACACGGTTAAAAATATTCCCCAAAATAAAGCAAAAGTCATATTTGCTGAAAACAATTTTTGGGGTCGTACTTTAGCTGCAGTATCAGCCTCCACTGACCCCAGTTGTTATGAAGGTTTTGGACCATATATGCCAGGATTCTCTGTTGTGCCTTACGACGATTTAGCTTCTCTTGAAGTAAGTTTTTATTTAAAAATTTAGGTTTAAATAAATGTACGCAAATTTTAATTTAAAATAAACATTTTTAAATTATCGTTTTTAAAACCTATAAAGTTAGTAATAAGTTTAATAAACGTTTGTTGTAATAAAAAGGTAGTTTTCTTATATTTATTTTTAGAAAGAATTGAAGGATCCAAATGTATGTGCGTTTATGGTCGAACCAATTCAAGGCGAAGCAGGTGTATTTGTGCCATCGGATGGTTATTTACGGGGAGTGCGCAACTTATGTACCAAATACAATGTTTTATTTATAGCTGATGAAGTTCAAACAGGGTTGGCTAGAACTGGCAAGTAAGTAAAATAAACAAATATAAATTATATTTTATCGTATTGCTTATTGTTTGGTAGAATTGTCTTATGTTATTAGTGAAACTTAATAAAATAATTTAAAATAAACATTTAGTAGTCTTTTGTAAAACAGATGACAATCAATTTTTTCAATTTATAAAACTAGTTGAACAAAATTTTAAATATCAAATTAAAAGCATTTTTCACTGTCTCCTTGTTTACATTTTTCAGTTTACGTAACAATGTAAAAATTTATTAAATATAAATTGTTATTATTATCATTAATATTATTATTGTTATTATTATTAGCAGTAGAAGTAGTAGTATTTAACTATTGTTTTCTAAATAATTTACGAAAAATAGTTTTAGTAAGTATACATACAGCAAGGTCAAACATAGGTCTGTATTTAGTATCAGCGGTAAAATGCAGATTCACGTCAACCCAGTTTTAAGGCTAGCACTTCACCGATTAGATTAGTCATAAACGTACATTGAACAAAAATGATCAAAATAGGATATTTTGATTGTGTACTATATAAGCTCTAAATAATTACCACCATATTGAGTAATATGTGTATTAATCATAATTATATATTTTGAAAATAATTATATTTAAAGGCAATTATGTGTTGATCATGAAAATGTAAAACCGGATATTGTTTGTCTTGGGAAAGCCCTTTCTGGAGGAGTGTTACCTGTAAGTTTTTAAAATATTAGTTTCTTTTAAACATTGACTAAATAGTATGTATTATTTTATAAAATATTAATTTTAAAAATTACGGTTTTTAAGGTTGTATAAAAGAGCATATACTAATTAACTTCAATATGATTACATTATTAGTTGTTTTTGAATTATTTTATAATTCTTGATATTTGTTTGAAGCTAGTTATAAATAAATAATTGTTTATTCTAAAATTTGTACAGGTGTCAGCTGTTCTGGCTAATGATCCAGTTATGTTGGTTATCAAACCGGGTGAACACGGTTCGACTTACGGAGGCAACTCCTTGTCATGTAAAGTCGCAATGGCAGCTTTAGACGTAAGTTTAAAATGCCATTTTTAACAAAGAAAAATGTTTTAATCATATACTTCATTTGCAACTATAACTCCAAATTTGTATACTATGTATTTATAGAAATTTAAACGCTTTATGTCACCGATTTTATGTTGATCAAATTTTATATTCAAGTTGCTTCTAATGTTTTAAGCCAAAGTTAAAAATATGAGTTTTTATAATATTTGGAACTGAGTAAAACGTTTTTTTTAACCTAATGCTACTAAGTTATTAATATTATTTTCATTATTATTATGAAAACTAAATCAATTGCTTTAATATTATAAAAAATAATGTAATGTGTGGAACATATATTTTGTTTAAAAATTAGTATATAATTTATGCTATATATATATATATATATATATAATAAAAAGTATGATTTAGTAAACCTTTTTTGTTTAACAAAAAATGCGACATAAATTTAGGCAATTTTTGAATTGGAATGCATTTCCACAGCTGTCTCTTCACCGTTAAAAACGCTTTTTCCTACATTATAGACTTAAGATTTGCTAGGATGTGGTATTAACTAAAAACTAACACAATTATTTATTTAAACAATTTTGCTTTTGGTGTCTTTCGGCATTTATGTTTTAATTTAGTTTATTATTTTTAACAAATTTATATTAAAATTTAATGAATAGTAAATTATTGGCAGTTTGACTTACAATCAAAATATTACGTTTTGTCATTATTTTTAAAATTTAATTTTACTTTAGCACAAAAAAGCTTAAAATGCTTATAATAAAAATGCATTTATGTATGCATATTTGATGCTAAATGAGACTTTATGTACTTACTAAAATCAACTGATAAAGTTTGGTAGTTGTATAATTTTTTATAGTAACACTCAGTGTATATATTAAAGGTTTATTTTTTCTACAAAATATAGGTTATATAATTATTATTAAATTAACAATGTACTTATCAATTACAGGTTATAAAAGAGGAACGATTAGCCGAAAATTCAGATAAAATGGGACAACTGCTAAGAAAAGGATTAAGTAATTTGTCTAAATCTGTCGTACAAGCGTATCGTGGCAAAGGTCTTTTAAATGCCATTATAATTCGTGAAGGTATGTTCTGCATATTCAAGTTACAATAACAAAACCAATTCATTTATTTTGTAAATCCAAGTTATTGTGCCTAAAAGTACACAAATTTAAATCAAATATCCATACACAATATTTAAAATTGGGTTAGTGCAAATCTGTTATTTTCAAATAACAATTTTTATTAATGCAACTAACAGTATTTCAAAATACTGTAAGTTGAAAAAACATTAACTAAAAACTTTTAACACGTATTATTAAGGAATAGTTAAGTTGCAATTGTATACGTACTTAAGTAGCTAACAATGAATTACCTATTTTTTTTACAACTTTTCTTTTTTTTAAATAAAATTATTTGTATTAAAACTAAAACAAATAACTTGCAACCAAATTAATGTGTAAATGTTTGGTGTACAATCTCGTATTTTTAATTTTTACATTATTCAAACAGGATACAATGCTTGGGATGTTTGCTTGAAACTCAGAGATTACGGTTTGTTAGCCAAACCAACTCATGATACAATTATACGACTGGCTCCACCGCTCGTCATTAACGAAAGTGAAATAAATAAATCCGTCGAAATTTTGGATAAAGTTATAACATCGATTGCAAAATAATTTGAAAAATGTGGTTCCTATTTGATTAAAATCACCTCTTCAACTAATAAAACCGTTTTATCAATTAAATTTATTTTAAAAATATTTATAGATTAAATAAATATGGTTGTTTATTGAGTTCTTTTGACTACACACATTACTGTAGTTATTCAATTTAAATATACAATTCAATTCATTTTTAAATTACAACAGTAGAAGTTTAACTATTTAATAATTAAATCTTTTTTCTAATGTTAATGTAACAATGATAATAATACAATCAAACGAATTTGCAAAATTTAAAACTATGAATTTTATCAGTACTTAACAGATAGATAACTAACATGAGACAAACAGTACTACTATAAAACAAAAATAAGTAGTGTAAGTCGGATTACAAACAAACTGAACGTCTAACGAATATGCGTACGTTGAATGATGATTGAATCCAACTGGGGATACTTAGTGATTCGTTATTTGCCTTCATAAATTATAATAACGGAAAACAAAACAAGCCAAGACTAGTCACGTTAAAACATCAATTCAATTTAAGTATATAAACTACAAAGAAGTGAATACAACTCACGTATCACAAATAATAATAATCAATGATGTTTGACTGAATGGTCATAAATAAAAAATATTAGAAGTTAGATAGATAGTTAAATTGTTTTTAATTAGTTTTCATAACAATCAGTAATTTAATAAGTATTATTACAAGCGTAACTGATCATAAATAATTCGGGTGTACATTGATATGATAACAGTTGGCAATTCAGATTGTTAGACATACAAACTTTGTTTTAAGTATTGTGGGTATAAACATGTACGTGTTTCAAATAAAAACAAAATAATTTTAATTAGTAATTACAATTTCGTACTTTGACCACGGAATCACCCTGATGTAGTGCAGGTTTAAAAAAAAATATTTTATAATATCTGGTTTATAAAACAAAAAAAAACATTAAAAAAATTATATATTTGTTTTTATAAAGCTCAATGATGAAGTACTTGGATAGAAACATTTGGAAGTATTGTGAATAAACAATTAGTCAAAATATGTTTTGCCAAATTTAGTTAACTTAAACAAATTAATACTTATTTATGGAATTCCACATAAGAAAATTAAAAGTCATAAACTATTTTTTTAGTCACTAAAAATACAAAAATAAAGTAAATTAATTTTTGATATTGCAAAATATAATTTACACAAATTCAATTATTTGCTAATTAAGAGTAGAAAAAGCATACGTTTATTGTAATCCACCAAGAGGTTTTTGGGACTTTGTTTGACAGAAAATAAAACAACAATTTACAAAAATGAACATTTTGTATGTTGGCATATTGTCAACTTTGTACAACTATTACTTTGAAAAATTAAAGTATCGATATCCGACAAACAAACTTTAGTATGAAATACAAAAAAATATTTCATGTAGTGAATTATATCTGATACCATCAACTGAAACATTATTTTCGTATTTGAAGATATTTTAGATATAAACGCGAAACATTTAGAAGAGAGTTACAATATTTTGTTCTCAAAACTATAATTAATGTTAAAAATGCTATCTCAATTGTATTTAAATTCACTTTCTTCCTTTAAAATGTAAGCATCACACGAACTTACATTAAAAAAATACTAACTAACAACATACCAAACCACTTAAGTCATCTGTAGTTATAAAAAGAGCTAATCACATTAATTATGAAGTATTTTATAATACTAATACTTATTATTATTTCAGTCAGCTTGAATACTTCAGTAGAAGTACATTGAGTATTATAGGGTACCCAAAACTGATTTTGCATCATTGGTATAAGCAAATAAGGTTATAGACCGATATGATCTAGTTATACAATAACCGCAAAAAACAAAGAAAATCGATATTTAAATTCCTAGTGCATATAAATATATAACAGAAAAAAATCATTTTGTGCAAAAGAAACAATGGATTTAAAAAAATATTCAGATTAAATCAGACAAACCTGTAACGAAATTAAGCATCTTAGGGGTAAACATCAATAGCAAACTTACCTGATGTGATCATGTATTGATAAAAACAAAATCCTTATGCTACTACAAAAGAAGATTAAGGAAACTAAATGTTGATAACTATATTACTAAATTGTTCGTTACATCTTGTTTTTATCCTTTAATATTATTTTGCTCACTCGTAATTTTTCCTGGTTTATTAAAACAAGATTATGTTGTTTTAAAAAAATGCATATCATGGGTGTCAAAATCTGCAGGAATCAAATATTATACCTTATTGAATGATATTGTTAATAAACATTTAAAATCCTGTGTACAATTAGCACCAAGGATTGAAGGTAATAACACTCATCCACTACATACCGCTTTAAACAAATCTAAAGCTTCTGGAAAAACAAAGAAAAGTTACCTGCAAATGAAAGCCAAAACTAATCAATACAAAAATTCACGTCTGCCATACTTATCTAGATTATTAACCAATCCAGAATCAAACAAAATTGAACTTCTAACTAACCTATCAAAGAAGAAATCATTCCACCCACACATTTATTTGAACTAATTTGCACATCCTACAGCATAATGTAACTGACTCATTCAAAGTACAGTAATTAAAAAAATAATTAAATCATGTTTACTGTATTAACTATATATTCATTAACATATGACATTCTATTTCATTTCGTTCCCATTATTTGTACTACTACTTTTTTAATTTTTGCTATTTTACGCTGAATGTATCTCTAGTGAGATATTAAAGCTTAATAATAATAATAATAAACCCGTTTTATAATTATTAAATTCTACATTTTACGTTAATTTTATTAACTATTCATTATGAACCACTTGAAATTCAATTCGAATTTTTGATTATTGGTAATTTGTATAAAGGGGATACAATAAATGTATTTTATTAACAAAATGGTTTTGAATATTGCGTGAAAAGCAATTCTTATTTCACATTATACAGTTACAAATTAGTTTAAGTAACCGATTTCCACCTGTTTGCAATAAGCATATCGACAGCTTTCACAAATTTCCATGTTGCATTCAACAAACGTTCACTTTCTTAATTCAATCAGGAATGTTCTTTCTCTCATTTACAATATGCAATCAATACATGTCACAACAAACTGCAAGTAAACCAATGGATACGTGGACTGGTCTGTTATTTGGCAAAAAGAAATCCTTTATAATGTAGAATATTTTTGGTTGATTGAACGGATAAACTTTTAGCCTCATCAGTATATATTTCTGTTCAAAATTAAAAGGGAAATCTAAAATCTATTAAATGCTTGAATTTGTAAAGCAAACAAATTAAATTATTCAATTTTTACAATAGTTTTAATATTTTTTTACTTTGTAATTTATGTATAAATTACTTATTAATAATTAGTATTCATTTCAGTTATATGTACATTTGTTAAAAATATAAGGTCAAATTCGCAATTGTTGTGCATACGTTTTGATAGATACTAACTTCACCACCGGCACTAAATGTAGATTCCTGTTTGGCTTCGCTAAAACGTCAATTTGCTGAAGGATGTTTTCAGTAAAGTATTCCAAGCAATAACAATAAAATTTTGTTTTCAATATTTTAAAACATAATTGTGTTGCTTTTATCATATTTACAATATTTATACTAAAATCCTGCAGCACACAAAACAAGAAAATACAAGAAAATACGTGATGGAATCAGCAGCCGAGACCCCCAGGGCATCTGATCTCCTAAACGCATCTGGGGAAGGA